>OU342742.1:291835658-292435658 GCA_910589775.1 Avena eriantha
CATGGATCCACTAGATGTCATTGCATGTGTCTTCTTTTCATAAACGACATGGATCCACTTGGTGTCATTGCATCTTTGTTCTTTTCCTAAACCACATTGATCCACTTGAGTTATTCCATGTATGTTCTTTTCATAAACCACATGGATCCACTAGATGTCATTGCATGTGTCTTCTTTTCATAAACCACATGGATCCACTAGATGTCATTGCATGCGTGTTCTTTTCATATACCACATGGATCCACTAGATGTCATTGCATGCGTGTTGTTTCATAAACCATATAGATCCACTAGATGTCATTGCATGTTTGTTCTTTTCCTAAACCATATGGATCCACTAGATTCATTCAACGTGTGTTCTTTTCATAAACCACATGGATCCACTAGATGTCATTGCATGTGTGTTCTTTTCACAAACCACATGGATCCACTAGATGTCATTGCATGTGTGTTATTTCCTAAACCACCTGGATCAACTAGAGTCATTGCATGTGTGTTGTTTTACGAAACCACACGGATCCACTAGATGTCATTTCATGTGTGTTCTTTTTCTAAACCACATGGATCCACTAGAGTCATTGTATATGTGTTCTTTAAATAAACCACATGGATCCACTAGATGCCATTGCAGGTGGGTTCTTTTCCTAAACCACATGGATCCACTACATGTCATTGCATGTGTGTTCTTTTCCTAAACCACATGGATACACTAGATGTCATTGCATCTAGTGTTCTTTTTACAAACCACATGGATCCACTGATGCCATTGCATGTGTGTTCTATTCATAAACCAAATGGATCCACTAGATGTTATTGCACGTGTCTTCTTTTCATCAACCACATGGATCCACTAGATGTAATTGCATGTGTGTTGTTTTCCTAAACCACATGGATCCACTAGGTTTATTCCATGTGAGTTATTTTCATAAACCACATGGATCCACTAGATGTCATTGCATGTGTGTTCTTTTCCTAAACCAGATGGATCCACCAGATGTCATTGAATGTATGATCTTTTACTAAACCACATGGATCCACTTGAGTCATACCATGTGTGTTCTTTTCATAAACCACATGGATCCACTAGATGTCATTGCATGTGTGTTATTTTCCTAAACCACATGGATACACTAGAGTCATTGCATGTGTGTTCTTTTCCTAAACCACATGGATCCACCAGATGGCATTGCATGTGTGTTCTTTTCATAAAAAACATGGATGCACTAGATGTCATTGCATGTGTGTTATTTTCCTAAACCACATGTTGACACTAGAGTCATTGCATATGTCTTCTTTTCCTAAACCAAATGGATCCACTAGATGTCATTGCATATTTGTTCTTTTCCTAAACCAAATGGATCCACTAGATGTCATTGCATGTGTGTTCTTTTACTAAACCACAGGGATCCACAGGATGTCATTTCATGAGTGTTCTTTTTCTAAACCAGATGGATCCACTAGTGTCATTGCATATGTGTTCTTTTGATAAACCACATGGATCCACTAGATGTCATTGCATGTGTGTTCTTTTCATAAACCACATGGTTTCACTAGATGTCGTGTATGTGTGTTCTTTTCCTAAACCACATGGATCCACTAGAGTCAATCCATGTGTGTTCTTTTCATAAACCACATGGATCCACTAGATGTTATTGCATGTGTCTTCTTTTCATAAACCACATGGATCCACTAGATGTCATTGCTTGCGTGTTCTTTTCATAAACCACATGGATCCACTTGATGGCATTGCATGTGTGTTCTTTCATAAACCACATACATCCACTAGATGTCATTGCATGTTTGTTCTTTTCCTAAACTATATGGATCCACTAGAATCATTCAGTGTGTGTTCTTTTTATAAACCACATGGATCCACTAGATGTCATTGCATGTGTGTTCTTTTCACAAAAACTACATGGATCCACTAGATGTCATGTCATGTGTGTTATTTCCTAAACCACCTGGATATACTAGAGTAATTCCATGTGTATTCTTTTACTAAACCACACGGATCCACTAGATGTCAATGCATGTGTGTTCTTTTTCTAAACCACATGGATCCACTAAAGTCATTGCATATGTGTTCTTTTAATAAACCACATGGATCAACTAGATGCCATTGCATGTGTGTTCTTCTCATAAACCACAATGATCCACTAGATGTCATTGCATGTGTGTTCTTTTCCTAAACCACATGGATACACTAGAGGTCACTGCATCTGGTGTTCTTTTCATAAACCACATGGATCCACTGATGTCATTGCATGTGTGTTCTATTCATAAACCAAATGGATCCACTAGATGTCATTGCATGTGTCTTCTTTTCATAAACCACATGGATCCACTAGATGTTATTGCATGTGTGTTGTTTTCCTAAACCACATGGATCCAGTAGGTTTATTCCATGTGAGTTGTTTTCATAAACCACATGTATCCATTAGATGTCATTGCATGTGTGGTCTTTTCCTAAACCACATGGGTCCACCAGATGTCATTACATGTATGTTCTTTTCCTAAACCACATGGATCCACTAGAGTCATTCCATGTGTGTTCTTTTCATAAGCCACATGGATTCACTAGATTTCATTGCATGTGTTTTTTTTCACAAACCACATGGATCCACTAGATGTCATTGCATGTGGGTTCTTTTCCTAAACCACATGGATCCACTAGATGTCATTGAATATGTGTTCTTTTCCTAAATCACATGGATCCACTAGATTTATTCCATGTGTGTTCTTTTCACAGAAAACATGGATCCACTAAATGTCATTGTATGTGTGTTCTTTTTATAAACCACATGGTTCCACTATATGTCGTGCATGTGTCTTCTTTTCCTAAACTACATGGATGCACTAGAGTAATTCCATGTGTGTTCTTTTCATAAACCACGTGGTTCCACTACATGTCATTGCATGTGTGTTCTTTTCACAAACCACATGGATCCACTAGATGTCATTGCATGCGTGTTCTATTCATAAACCATATGAATCCACTAGATGGCATTGCATGTGTGTTCTTTCATAAACCTCATAGACCCACTAGATGTCATTGCATGTTTGTTCTTTTCCTAAACCATATGGATCCACTAGATTTATTCAATGTGTGTATTTTTCATAAACCACATGGATCCACTAGATTTCATTGCATGTGTGTTCTTTTAACAAACCACATGGATCCACTATATGTCATTGCATGTGAGTTATTTTCCTAAACCACCTGCATCTACTAGAGTAATTGCATGTGTGTTCTTTTACTAAACAACACAGATCTACTAGATCTCATTGCATGTGTGTTCTTTTTCTAAACCACATGGATCCACTAGAGTCATTGCATATGCGTTCTTTTCATAAACCACATGGATCCACTAGATGTCATTGCATGTGTGTTCTTTTCCTAAACGACATGGATCCGCTTGGTGTCATTGCATCTGTGTTCTTTTCCTAAACCAGATTGATCCACTTGAGTTATTCCATGTAGTTCTTTTCATAAACCACATGGATCCACTAGATCTCATTGCATGTGTCTTCTTTTCATAAACCTCATGGATCCACTAGATGTCATTGCATGCGTGTTCTTTTCATAAACCACATGGATCCACTAGATGTCATTGCATGCATGTTGTTTCATAAACCACATAGATCCACTAGATGTCATTGCATGTTTGTCCTTTTCCTAAACCATATGGATCCACTAGATTCATTCAACGTGTGTTCTTTTCATAAACCACATGGATCCACTAGATGTCATTGCATGTGCGTTCTTTTCACAAACCACATGGATCCACTAGATGTCATTGCATGTGTGTTATTCCTAAACCACCTGGATCAACTAGAGTCATTGCATGTGTGTTGTTTTACTAAACCACACGGATCCACTAGATGTCATTTCTTGTGTGTTCTTTTTCTAAACCGCATGGATCCACTACAGTCATTGTATATGTGTTCTTTAAATAAACCACATGGATCCACTAGATGCCATTGCAGGTGGGTTCTTTTCCTAAACCACATGGATCCACTACATGTCATTCGATGTGTGTTCTTTTCCTAAACCACATGGATACACTAGATGTCATTGCATCTAGTGTTCTTTTTACAAACCACATGGATCTACTGATGTCATTGCATGTGTGTTCTATTCATAAACCAAATGGATCCACTAGATGTTATTGGATGTGTCTTCTTTTCATCAACCACATGGATCCACTAGATGTAAAATCATGTGTGTTGTTTTCCTAAACCACAGGGATCCACTATGTTTATTCCATGTGAGTTCTTTTCATAAACCACATGCATCCACTAGATGACATTGCATGTGTGTTCTTTTCCTAAACCAGATGGATCCACCAGACGTCATTGAATGTATGTACTTTTTCTAAACCATATGGATCCACTTGAGTCATTCCATGTGTGTTCTTTTCATAAACCACATGGATCCACTAGATGTCATTGCATGTGTGTTCTTTTCATAAACCACATGGATCCACGAGATGTCATTGCATGTGTGTTCTTTTCCTAAACCACATGGGTCCACCAGATGTCATTGCATGTATGTTCTTTTCCTAAACCACATGGATCCACTAGTGTCATTCCATGTGCCTTCTTTTCCTAAATCACATGGATCGACAAGATGTCATTGCGTATGTGTTCTTTTCCTAAACCACATGGATCCACTAGAGTCATTCTAGGTGTATTCTTTTCATAAACAACATGGATCCACTAAATGTCATTGCATGTGTGTTCTTTTCATAAACCACATGGTTCCACTATATGTCGTGCATGTGTCTTATTTTCCTAAACTACATGGATCCACTAGAGTAATTCCATGTGTGTTATTTTTATAAACCACATGGATCCACTACATGTCATTGCATGTGTGTTCTTTTCATAAACCACATGGATCCACTAGATGTCATTGCATGTGTTTTCTTTTCATAAACCACATGGATCCACTAGATGGCATTGCATGTGTGTTCTTTCATAAACCGCATAGATCCACTAGATGCCATTGCACGTTTGCTCTTTTCCTAAAGCATATGGATCCACTAGATTCCTTCAATGTGTGTTCTTTTAATAAACCACGTGGATCCACTAGATGTCATTGCATGTGTGTTCTTTTCACAAACCCCATGGATCCACTAGATGTCATTGCATGTGTGTTATTTTCCTAAACCACCTGGATCTACTAGAGTCATTGCATGTGTGTTCTTTTACTAAACCACATGGATCCACTAGATGTCATTGCATGTGTGTTCTTTTTCTAAACCACATGGATCCACTAGAGTCATTGCATATGTGTACTTTTGATAAACCACATGGTTCCACTAGATGCCATTGCACGTGTGTTCTTTTCCTAAACCACATGGATCCACTAGATGTCATTGCATGTGTGTTCTTTTCCTAAACCACATTGCTACACTAGATGTCATTTCATCTGGTGTTCTTTTCATAAACCACATGGATCCACTGATGTCATTGCATGTGTGTTCTATTCATAAACCAAATGGATCCACTATATGTCATTGCATGTGTCTTGTTTTCATAAACCACATGGATCCACTCGATGTTATTACATGTGAGTTGTTTTCATAAACCACATGTATCCATTAGATGTCATTGCATGTGTGGTCTTTTCCTAAACCACATGGATCCACTAGATGTGATTGCATGTGTGTTCTTTTCCTAAACGACATGGATCCACTTGGTGTCATTGCATATGTGTTCTTTTCCTAAACCACATTGATCTAATTGAGTTATTCCATGTGTGTTCTTTTCATAAACCACATGGATCCAGCAGATGTCATTGCATGTGAGTTCTTTTCATAAACCACATGGAGTTACTAGATGTCATTGCATGTGTCTTCTTTTTGTAAATCACATGCATCCACTAGATGTCATTGCATGTGTGTTCTTTTCCTAAACCACATGGACCCACTAGAGTCATTGCATGTGTTTTCTTTTCATAAACCACCTGGGTCCACTAGATGTCATTGCATGTGTGTTCTTTTCATAAACCACATGGATTCACTAGATGTCATTGCAGGTCTGTTCTTTTCATAAACCTCATGGATCCACTAGATGTCATTGCATGTGTGTTCTTTTCCTAAACCACATGGATCCACAAGAGTAATTTCGTGTGTGTTCTTTTCATTAACCACATGGATCCAATAGATGTCATTGCTTGCGTGTTCTTTTCATAAACCACATGGATATACTAGAAGTCATTGCATGTTTGTTATTTTCATAAACTACATCGATCCACTAGAGTCATTCCATGTGTGTTATTTCATAAACCACATGGAACCACAAGATGTCATTGCATTTGTGTTCTTTTCATAGACCACATGGATCCACTAGATGTCATTGCATGTGTGTCACTACAAGAAAAGTTTCCTTCCACAACGAATTGGCCCGATGGTCGTCATAAAAGGCGCGTCTTCCGCTACGAAATTCTCGGCTCTGCCGTGGCCGATGGAAAACTTTTTTTTCTGGTTTCGCGGCCCTCTACTACGACGGATATGCTAAAAACATGGAGGAAGCTCGGCTGGTGCGTGATAGAAGCAAGATTTTTGTTTCCTTGCACAATGTTGACTCGCCAAAGTCTTTTGAGGCGTGTGGGTCCTGGACGTTAGTGTCTCTAGCAGACCATACTTTTTGGTCGTGCCTCCCTGATTTGAACTCGAAAATGTTACTCGATGCATCTACCGTTTAGTCAAGATGCTAGGTCCCACATGTCAGCCTCTCATTAGAAGGATCGTGTGCATTATAGAATTTTTTCCTTCGCTCGCGCTACCCTGTTCCGAACTTGATAGCGTTGTTCGATGCATCTACCATTTAATCACGATGCTGGGCCGCATATGTTATCCTCTCATTAGAAGAAACGTGTGTATGATGGAATTATTTCCTTCGCTAGCGCTACCCCGTTCCGAGTTGATACCGCTGCTCGACGCATCTACCATTTAACCAACCTCCTAGGCCCCACATGTCATCCTCTCATTAGAAGAAACATGTGTATGATGGATTTTTTTTTCCTTGGCTCGCGCTACCCTGTTCCGAGTTGATAGCGCTGCTCGACGCATCTACCGTTTAACCAACCTCCTGAGCCCCACATGTCATCCTCTCATTAGAAGAAATGTGTGTATGATGGAATTTTTTCCCTTTGTCTCGCCTTCGTGTTCCGAACTTGATAGCTTTGATCGCTGCATCAGCCGTTTATTCAGGATGGTGGGTCCCTTATGCCAGCCTCACATTAGAAGAATCATGAGCATGATGAAATTTTTTATTCTCTAGCGCTACCCTGTTCCGAACTAGATAGTGTTGCTCGACGAATTTGTTGTTTTCTCACGCTGCTGTGTCCCCCATTTCAGCCTCTTATTAAAAGAAACGTGTACATGCTGAACTTTTTTCTTGCTCATGCCTCCCTGTTTTGAACTGGCAATGTTGCTCGATGCAGCATCTGTATAAGGTCGCGCTGCTGGGTCCCACATATCAGCCTCTCTGTAAATGAAACGTGTGTATGATGGACTTTTTTTGGCCATGTCTGCTGTTTTGACCTTAGGAACTTGCTGAGTCCCAAATGTCAACCACCTCTATGCAGGAAACGTGTATATGATGGGTCCCAGCTGATAGCCTCTATTTGAAAGAAACGTGTGCATGTTGGACTGTTTTTTTGGGTCCCAGATGTCAGCCCTAGAGTACAAAAAATGCTCACAAAGGCCATATTAAAAATATTCTGGGCTAACTCGGGGCGGATGCCCTATTCGTCATGGCTTATATTGCAGTGGCTCACTCCTAAATTGAATGGGCTACGGTCGGTGGCCACAAGACCATGAAAAGTCCGAATTAGAAGGTATTGGGCTATGCTTGGGGCTGATAGCCTAATTTCATGGGCTATGCTTGGTCCTGCTGGGTCCGACATCTTAGCTTCTCTGTAAGTGCAACGTGTGTATGATGGACTTTTTTATCGGCCGCGTCCACTGTTTTCACCGTGGAAGCCATGTATGGTCTTACTGCTGGGGCCCTTATGTCAGCCTCTCTGGCATGTTCTGGCTTGTGGGTCCCCGATTCAGCCTTGTATGTTCTGTCTGGTGGGTCCCCGATGCGAGCCTCTCTATACAAGTATTTAAACTTTTGTTTCGAACCCACCCTCAAAACAAACTCCAGGGACGCTGCATGTTGGTGGGTCCGTGATGCGAGCCTCTCCGTAATGTGATATTGCTAGAAGAAAAAAAATGTAAATTCAAGATACGATTCGAACAAAATACCTTCAAATCAAATAAACGTAAACTGAGTGTGTTGCCACTACAACAAAGATATTTATAGAATAAATATCATTAAACTTTTATTAGTACTACAATTTATGTATTATTTTTCTTAAAAATATTTCGTGTGTCTATGTTTATCTCTTTGAAAATGTAAAAGGGCAGTGCTCCTGGCATCTTAATTTATAAAATGCCACATAATGGAGTATTTTCTTAAAAACATGGGTAGGTAGAGTTTTTTATTTATTTTGCGGGGTGGGGTGCAAGGCCCAAAAGGCCGAATTAAAAAGAGTTCGGCTATTCTACATAGGCCGCTCTACGTGGGTTATACTCCATAGGCTATGCTCCATGGGCTTCATTCTCAAATTTTAGTGGGTTGTGCTCAGTAGTCCCTGACCCCTAAAAGGCCAAATTAATATGTTCTCGGCTATGCTCCATGGGCTCCTTTCTCAAATTTCACCGGGATGTGGTCAGTAGTCCCCTAACCCCGAAAATACCGAATAAAAATGTTCTAGGCTAAAGAGGGGCCGAATGAGCTACAGAGTACTAGATGTCTCCTCCTGGTTAATAAAAATTTCATTGTGATGTGCTCGGTCGGATTCGAAACAAAGACCTCAGAGAGGGAGAGAAAAAGCGATAATTCAATTTGGCAGCTATTTATTTCAAAATTTAGTAGTACAGAATAAGGTAGAAAAATTATTAATAGATTCAAAGTTCATATTCAGGACCACTTGACCAATTCAGCAGCATTTCAAAAGTGACAAATTCAGCAATATAGACAATGCAATACAAATAGCAGTATAGATAGAACCAGTTTTTGTTTCAGCTCTAAAAACCTTGTCGCGCGATCAGTTTGTCCTTTTCAGCAAACAAACTCGACCATTGGAGCAAGCAAAACTGACGATCAAGTCTGCTTTGAGTACCTTCTTCTCACATCAACGCCTATGTGACCCCTGTATGCAACCTAAAATGGCCAAGTCTCATCTAGATTGTAACACGACCATGTTTCAAAAGAAAAGCAAGACTATCTACTGACTTTGATTTAAACAAGTACCAGTACATTAGTATTAGTTCCACAAAATGCTTTAGTAATAGTAAAGACAGAACATTTGAGAGATTTAGTAGCTTTCCTGCTTGAAATTCAATAGCAGTATAGAGATAATAAGTTCTTGTTCTGTCACATCCCAAGATTTTAGAAATTGGGACTAGAAAAAAATCTGCATTTTCATTGTATTGGCATGAGATCAATTGCATTCAAGAAATTTTTGGATTGAAACACTAGTTTTAAACCCTAAATTGGATTACTAAAAATGCATCTACAAAAGGAATACACATGGATTTGTGAAGTCACTATTTTAAGTAGGTATATTAGTGCCAAAAATGATACTATGTTGATCTACAGAATTTTAGAAAAATTCAAAAACAAAAATCAATTCATTTAGAGATGTTTTGCAAAAGATATAAAGAAAATAAGAAATAGAAAACAGAAAAAGAAATAGGAAAAAAAATAAACCTAAGCCTAACCGGAGTCGGCCATCCCGGCCGAGCCACCCTGGCCTAGCCCACCTTACCACCGACTAGCTACCGCCCGCGCGTGCCACACGACTTGCGCAGCAGATAGCCGCGCGCAGCAGCGAGCCCGGCGCCAGCCCACCAGAGGCCATGGCAGCAGCCCGCTCCTCTCCCTGTGCTGCTGACAGCCGGTCCCACCCGTCATCCGCCCCACCCGTTCGTGGCCGGCCTGGACTCCGAACCACCACCACAATACGCGCAGGATTCCACTCGATTTCGGCCGCTCGCCAAATCCCCCTCCACCATAAAGCCCTCGGTCTCCTCGTCGACCCCCCAAATCCCCCCTCCACCATAAAGCCCTCGATCTCCTCGGCGACCCCCCCCAAATCCCTATCTAATGCGCCGCCAGATCACTAGAATCCCTCGCCAGAGTTCATCACCACCGCCGCGCCGCAGAGCTTCGGGAGCTCGACGTTCCCTCACCTCCGACCGCCCGCACCTCCCCTTTTCCCCCTGGCGTTCTCTCCTGAACTCACCGCCTCTTCTCACGTCGTTTCCCCTTCGATGTAGAGCCCGGGAGCCCGGGAATCACAGCCGGAGTACCTAGCCATGGCGCCGCTCCAGCCGTCCTCCGCAGTCGCCTGAGGAAGCGCCGCACCGTGCGACGACAACCCACATGACCGCCGTTGTCCGCCACACCTTGTCCACACCTTATCCGCCGCCAGGGACCACTGGAGACGCCACCTGCACCGCTTCCCGACAAGCCCCGTCGCCGCCACGTCATCCTCGCCGGTGAGCTCGCCACGGTCATCCCTGACCGTCCGATCGACATGAGATCCAACGCCTCTAGTTGTTTCCTAGAACGAAGGGATATAACCCACTAGCAGCGTGCCGTGTGGCAGTCCACGTCAGCACTAGTTAACGCTGGATTTCTGCAAATAAAGAAAATAGTTAAAAATTGCAGAAAATGTATTTAACTTCAAAAAAATTCATCTGAAAAGATCTGCATATCCAAAAATAACATATAATATACCATTGGATTCATAATTTTTCCTAGAATATTAATATGTAACTTGATCCGACATTTACTGTAAGTATTTGTTGTGATTATTTAAATAGATTAATACCCTTTTTGGAGTAATAAATTCATAAGAAAATAACTACTAATCAGAAAATTGAAAATAATGTGTCTACGGAAACACAAGAAAGTATGGAGCCTGTTTCTGAATTAAAATAGCAGGTTTACTATATGAGAAATTTCAGGAGAATTAAAATGCGTTTTGTAGTCTTTTAATTATTTAAAAAGATCTGTAAGTCCTTCTGGCGTGATTCCAGTTGCCCCTGGATCTAAATCATGTTACCTACCTAGTAGTATTTTTGTAAAGATTTAACAGCACTGTTTACAACAGAGGTTAAATTAAATTGCATAAAGCCTATTAAATGGATCTAATTAATGCAATAATTGGTTTTGATGCATTAGAAGCTTTCCATGCATGTCATCAGTAGGTATAATGATCAGAGAACATAAGTACACTACTGAAACCTCTATTAAATTGTCATGCATGCATTTGTGCTTTTGTTTATGATTGTGTATGGTTGTTTATATATTGCAATTGTTTGATCGATAGATTGCAAGGAGTGCAACGTCTGTGATTGCAACGAGTGTCCAACAACTATCAAGGCACGTAAATGCTATTTCGTTCATGAATTTTCCTACTATTTTCTCTTATGCATGTGTAGTGTATTTCTGTAGATTATGTGTAGGAATTACTATGTTACGCTATGTCCTATGTATATTGTGGTAGGAATCCCTTGTAATTGAGCCTCCGTAAGGTAGAAGTGCTTAGACCTGCTGTATAGACGGGGAAGGGATCACATTATGGTGAAGTATGTGTTTCTTCATAACTAAAAACAACATAATGTTAATAAACTACTTGGGTGGAGTGGTTGGATTGTCAACGGAGTGTGAATAATGGTTGGGAATGCCGCCCAGGGTACTGAGAAGGATTGGCTCTCTTTGTTATAGTGGCTTACGTGTGCAACAATGTGCCAGTAAG
The DNA here is from genome assembly GCA_910589775.1 of Avena eriantha. Lineage (NCBI taxonomy): Eukaryota > Viridiplantae > Streptophyta > Magnoliopsida > Poales > Poaceae > Avena > Avena eriantha. Next base: position 291,847,489 of record OU342742.1, read on the forward strand.
AAATAGAATGCTGGTTGGACTTAGTAGGTCGTGGTGATCCGAACCTAGCATAGCCAGAGATGTAGTGAATGGTAGGTTGGGACCGGTGCGCAGTGGGGTATGGAGATCTACTTCCCGAAAGGTCTCATCTTGGACTTCTCCCTATCATCACACAATGTGATTGTGGTGGTACGTGCTGGGTTGGCCAGTTCATATGGATAAAGTATACAAACCCCTGCAGGGTGTAAAAGTAAGTACTTAGCCGTGTCCCCGGTTACGGACGAATGAGTTGCTTGATATCGAGGCTATGATATATTCTCACTCATCCTTATTTCCCAATTACTAAAACTTGATGGATGAACTTAATGGTTTACAAAAAGTAGGATAAAAGTGTTTGAAAAATGCAAGCTAGCCAAAGCTCCTTTAGCCAAATAAGCATGCAGATGCTAGGTGCATTGTCTCTTTTACCTTAGCGCTACTTGCCATACATTCCATGTATTAACCCTTCGGGGCTGCTACGTTTCATGTTGGAGTATATTCCAATTCTGAGTTATCGATTAGGTCGCGGTACTCCACTCAACATTTATTCGCCTATAGCACAAATGAAGATGGAGCCTACTATCTGTTTATGCTTCTGTATGCTATTTTGTTACTTGAGATAGCCTTTGAGCTATGCATTATGTAATAAATGTAAATTCTGGATCATTCGATGTAATAATGATGCACTGTTATATTCTTTGGTATTCATCTGTACTGTGTGTGCTAGTGAACCGATCCAGGGATTGGCACTATACACAGGAACTCAGTCTTATCACGCGAGGATGTTACAGGATGGTATCAGAGCAGTGTGTTGACTGTAGGATCGTAACCTAGGATTGGAATAGGAAAACCATATTAATTATAAAGACTATTTTATTCTATCTATTCTCATCTTACACTTCTTTCTACTATCTTCTTGTCACTTCAATTCCCATACTCTTCTGTTTTAACATATGGAAGGAAGACTCTTGTTATGGATGAACTTATAATTTTGTACTTATTAGCATTTTTGTAATTCTTGATCTTTCTTTTCTAATCTCATCTTGTTCAAACTTGAGGATGAACACTTGTGCGATGAAGCGCAAGATAAAGAATAGTTAGATGATGTCGACCATATAGTTTTGATAGGATTCCGGTTAGATCTAGCATGTGTGATAGTGGGTTTAATGTGCTTAAGTTGTGCTATTTGATACCCCAAAGTTCCAGATTATTTTTGAGAGATTTCATAATATGTTAATGAAGGTTTTGGTTAAAAAATCGTGATATTTTCGCTGCAGTTTTCTGCCTGACCTATTATACCGCACAATTTTTCATTTCTTACTGGTAGCTCGGCTTAAGCTCATATTTTAGGATCTGGTTCTTAATTTGCTGTAGTATAAGCACACAAATTGGATAAAATTTATGGTAAGTTTAAGGTGCCCAGGAAAATTCGTGAACACTGTTGTAGTTTCTGGACAGATTATATCTATTGCTTTAAAGATTGTAGTATCACCCCCAAACGAATTTTAATCAAATGTAAACTATTTTGTGGATGGTATGCCACTAAAACCAAACTTCTGTAATGTAAACAAAACTATTTTTGCTTGAGTGTTGTTTGTTATGATTGTTTGCGTGTGTGCCTATTGATTGCTTCATATAGTTATTGGTACTAATACTTCTCTAGTCTTTCTATCTATAACCCGTCTATGCTATCCCAACAGATGCCTCCCTGTCGCCAGCCCGATGAGATTGCTCAGCTTATTGCAGCACATGCACAGTTGACTCAGTGATGACTCAATTTATGGAAAGTCAAAAAACAACAACAACAACGATAACAACAACGGGGACAATCAGCCCAGGGAGATGCTCTCACCAGGTTCCTAAGGCTGAGGCCAGCTAAGTTCTCCTCTGCACCTGAGCCCATGGTTGCTCTCGACTGGCTCCATTTGGTGAACAAGGACTTGGTGACCGTTGGATGCACCGATGCTGAAAAGGTGAGGTTTGCTGCTCACTTACTAGAAGGACCAGCTGCTTCTTGGTGGGACACTTTCCAGATAACCCACCCGCTGGACACTGTTACTTGGGCTATGTTTTAAGAAGGTTTCAAGACCAGCCATGTCTTTGCTGGGACCATGAGTCTGAACAGGAAGGAATTCCGCAACCTGCACCAAACCAACCACACCATGGCGGACTATATAGAAGAATTCAACAATCTATCTCGCTATGCACCTGAGGATGTGGACACTGATGCTAAGAGAAGAGAGAGGTTCTTGGATGGTCTTAGCGATGAGCTCTCACTACAATTGTCTGTGGTTTATTGCCCTACTTTCCAGGAGCTGATGGACAAGGCTAGAATTCTAGAAGGGAAATAGCACGAGGTGGAAAACTGCAAGAGGAAGCAAAGCAATCACCACTCAAGATCACACCATCGTGCTCGCACTATTTATGATGGAGACTCTGGACATCACAACAATGGAGGCAATGGACACAACCACAATGGAGGCAATGGCCATCACCACAACGGAAATCGAGATCTCAGAAACGTGGAATGTTTCAAGTGTAACCAGAAGGGACACTATGCTGATAACTGCCTAGAGAGGAAGATTGATGCTAGAGCGAAGCTAGATTCAACCCCGAAGGCAACTGTCAACCATGTGCATGCGAAGAAAGCAATCAACAAGCCAGGATTCTGTGACTAGTAAGTTCCCGGCTAATTCATACATCACACTCGTAATTTTTCAATACTGATGCACCGTGTTCATTCATACTAAGGCATTTATGGATACGAAGAGTTACATATGGAGTTACTTAGAAGATCTATTAAAGTGAACTCTCTGTGGAAGGATCAATAACTAGAACAAGATGCCACAATTAAATGCTGGAGATTGGTATCACACAAATTTCCCACTAGCATACTTATATTTGATTCACATGGCTTAGATTTAATTCTAGCATGGATTGGATGGTTAAGAATCAAGATCTGATAAAAGGATACCATGTTCACAATCTCAGAAAGAAGAAGAATAAGATATAAATCAACAATTAGCATTGGATAAGTTCAACTCTCTTAAGGGGGTTAGCCTCGAGTATACCACCCACACCCTTGCTAGCCATTCCGAATCTCGGGACGAGATTCATCTTAAGGTGGTAAGTCTGTCACATCCCAAGATTTTAGAAATTGGGACTAGAAAAAATCTGCATTTTCATTTCATTGGCATGGGATCAATTGCATTTAAGAAATTTTTGGATTGAAACACTAGTTTTAAACCCTAAATTGGATTACTAAAAATGCATCTACAAAAGGAATACACATGGATTTGTGAAGTCACTATTTTAAGTAGGTAATTAGTGCCAAAAATGATCCTATGCTGATCTACAGAATTTTAGAAAAATTCAGAAACAAAAATCAATTCATTTGGAGCTGTTTTGGAAAAGATATAAAGAAAAAAAGAAATAGAAAACAGAAAAAATAGGAAAAAAATAAACCTAAGCCTAACCAAAGCCGGCCAGGCCCGACCGAGCCACCCTGGCCCAACTCACCTTACCACGGACTAGCTACCGCCCGCCCGTGCCGCACGACTTGCTTAGCAGATAGCCGCGCACAGCAGCGAGCCCAGCGCCAGCCCACCAGAGGCCCAAGCAGCAGCCTCCTCCTCTCCCTGTGCCGCTTACAGCCGGTCCCACCTGTCATCCGCCCCACCCGTTCGTGCCCGGCCTATACTCTGAACCACCTCTGCAATACATGTCGGATTCCACTCAATTTTGGCCGCCCCTCACCAAATCCCCCTCTACCATAAAGCCCTCGATCTCCTCGTCGAAACCCCCCACCCCAATATCCCTATCTAATTCGCCGCCAGACCACTGGAATCCCTCGCCGGAGTTCATGACCGCCTCCACGCCGTGGAGCTTTGGGAGCTCGAGGTTCCCTCGCCTCCAATCGCCCGCACCTCCCCGTTTCCCCTGGCCTTCTCTTCTCGACTCACCGCCTCTTCTCACATTGTTTCCCCTTCGATACAGAGCCCGAGAGCCCAGGAATCGCCGCCGGAGTACCCAACCACCGCGCCGCTCCAGCCGTCCTCCGTAGTCGCCCGAGGAAGCACCGCACTGCGCGAAGACAACCCACGTGAGGGCCGCACACCTCGTCCACGCCTTATCCGCCGCCAGGGACCACCGGAGACGCCGCCTACACCGCCGCCCGACGAGCCCTGCCGCTGCCACGTCATCCTCGCCGCTGAGCTCGCCACGGTCAACCATGACCGTCCGATCCACATGAGATCCATTGCCTCCAGTTCTTTCCCATACTGAAGGGGTATAACCCACTAGAAGTGCGTCGTGTGGCAGTCCACGTCAGCACCAGTCAACGCTGGATTTCTGCAAATAAAGAAAATAGTTGAAAATTGCAGAAAATGTATTTTACTTCAAAAAAATCCATATGAAAAGATCTACATATCCAAAAATAACGTATAATATACCGTTGGATTCATAAGTTTGCCTAGAATATTAATATGTAATTTGATCCCACATTTACTGTAAGTATTTGTCGTGATTATTTAAATAGATTATACTCTTTTTTGAGTAATAAATTCATAACAAAATAACTACAAATCAGAAAATTGCAAATAATGTGTCTACGGAATCACAAGAAAGTATAGAACCTGTTTCTGAATTAAAATAGCAGGTTTAACGTATGAGAAATTTTAGGAGAATTAAAATGCGTTTTGTAGTATTTTAATTAATTAAAAAAGATCTGTAAGTCATTTTGGCGTGATTCCAGTTGCCCCTGGCTCTAAATCATGTTACCTATCTAGAAGTATATTTTTCAAGATTTAACAACACTGTTTACAACAGAGGTTAAATTAAAATTGCATAAAGCCTATTAAATGGATCTAATTAATGTAATAATTGGTTTTGATGCATTAGAAGCTTTCCATGCATGTCATCAGTAGGTATAATGATCAGAGAACATAAATATACTACTGAAACCTCTATTAAATTTTTATGCATGCATTTGTGCATTTGTTTATGATTGTGTATGGTTGTTTATATATTGCAATTGTTTGATAGATAGATTGCGAGGAGTGCAACGTCTGTGATTGCAACGAGTGTCTGAACAACTCCAACAACTATCAAGGCAAGTAAATGCTATTTTGTTCATGAATTGTCCTACTATTTTCTCTTATGCAGGTGTAGTGTATTTCTGTAGATTATGTGTAGGAATTACTATCCTATGCTATGTCCTATGTATATTGTGGAAGGAATCCCTTGTAGTTGAGCCTCTGTAGGGTAGAAGTGCTTAGACCTACCGTATAGACGGAGAAGGGATCACATTATGGTGAAGTATGTTTGTTCAAACTAAAAACAACATAATGGTAATGAACTACCTGGGCGGAGTGGTTGGATTGTCAACGGAGTGTGAATAATGGTGTGGAATGCCGCCCAGGGTACTGAGAAGGATTGGCTCTCTTTGTTATAGTAGCTTACGTGTGCAACCATGTGCCAGTAAGAAATGGGTGGTTGGTTGGACTTAGTAGGTCGTGGTGATCTGAACCCAGCATAGCCAGAGATGTAGTGAATGGTAGGTTGGGAGCGGTGCGTAGTGGGGTTTGGAGATCTACTTCTCGAAAGGTCTCATCTTGGACTTCTCTATATCATCACACAATATGAGTGTGGTGGTACGAGCTGGGTTGACCAGGTCATATGGGTAAAGTGTATAAATCCCAGCAGGGTGTAAAACTAAGTACTTAGTCATGGGAATGTTCGTTTGCGGTACCAAACTTGGTGGGTGAGCGCACCGCGGTACCCGAGTTACCATCAATCGCGTGGAGGGGCCATAGTAGATTCGCTAATTGTCCAGAAGGGCCAAATGGGGGTGAATACAAATCTAACGGCCAAACGGTCGTTTGAACCAAGTGAAAAACGGTTGAACTGAAATACCGCTGTTAGGTTAACTCTTCTTGGCTCGCTATGTCAGTATTCCTTGTTATATTTTGCGGTCGTGGACTAGCTTACCCTTGCGTGGACCAGATCCCTGAGTGGACCAGATCTATTTCTTTGCTCTACTCTGGTCTTCTCCCTCCCCATAACATTTGCTCAGCTCCGGCTGCTCGTCTCAGATCGGATCTCGCACTTGCTCTAATTTGCGTCCCCGCCATGTTCGGTCAACCTCCCACGTCTCTAATTGAAGCTCGTAACCGTCATCATTGCATCGTCCGCCGTATCAGAGCTTCGCGTCCCCGGGCTAATATCTCGCCTCTGGCTAGTCCTTCTCGCACGGCGGAGCGCGTCCCATCGGGCGATCCAGGCCGGCGACCGGCCTCGAGAAACTGTGTGCTACCGTGCACCCCAGGCATGGTAGCCCTGGCACAGCAGCTCGACGACCACGCTCTCATGGCCACCGTGCTAGGCGTCCGTCCTGCCGTGTCACCGGCAGAGTTGCTGTCGGCTTTCAGGTCTCGTTTTGGGATCAGACGAAATGAGGTCAACATTGAGGTATGTGCGCTGCCATTCGTTTTTTTCGTCCGGTTCGAGCACAGCTCAGACACCGAGCGCGTTCTTCATTCTTCCCGTTCTTTCGAGTGCTGTGGGGAGAAAATGAGCTTCATGCGTTGGCATCGCGCCTGTGGGTGGACGATCGCTTGGGACAGCTTCGTTTCTTCTCCAAACTCGGCTTTGACGGCCTCCCATTGGATGCTTGGGAGCCGGAGGCCCTCAAGCAGGTCGTCAGTAGCCTTGGCAGCGAGCTGGTCGAAATCCTGCCACCGAGCGACAGATGGGTCTTCGAGGTAAAGGCGTGGCTGAAAGATCCTGACGCCGTTCCTAAGATGTACGAGGTGCAGATTCCAAGCAGGGCAGGGCGACAGCTTTGCTGGAAGCACCCGGTCATCATCCACCTAGAGGAGGTTCTGGAATCGGTACATGGCATTCAGGGCCCCGAAGAGGCTGCCAGAAAGCGCCCTCATCGCCTGAAGTATTGGCCTGGAACGATCGATGGCACAGGACCACCACCGTTTCGCGACGGCGCATACAGTTTTGGTGGGGGGACCGGGGTTGGACGAGCCGGTGGTTCCGATTTCCCTCGAGTGAAGACAGAGCTCTAGTGAATTGCCGTGGTATGTGTGGCTAATGAATTTGTAGTATGGAGAGCGTAGCAGGAAGTTAGTATCGACTAAAAATGTGTAATAGTTTGAATCGATGTAGTACGTGTGTGTAATAGTTTGAAGTAGTATGTGTGTGTAATAGTTTGAATCGATGTAGTATGTATGGGTAATGAATTTGATATAGTGTGTGTGTGTTTAATAGTTTGAATCGATGTAGTTGAACACCGTATTTTATAATTTCTGTGAATAACCAAGGACAACCTCATGAAAAGAGGGGGGTCTGGCAATGAGCAATGCCAATTCTTTGGATGCCAGGAAAATGTAGTCCATCTCCTCTTCAAGTACAAGGTAGCTACATTTGTAACACGTTGAACTTCAGGACCATTTTGCAGGCAACACAAGACAAAGGAAAAAATGGTTTACAGCACAGACAGCAGACGCAAAATCTGTAGTCTGGGATAAAAAGATGCCAGTTAACTGGATTGAACCACGAATAGTAATTGAAGGAAGTAGATACTTGATAGTATTTGCTTACAACTGTAGTACTTCCATACATAAGGGTCTTATACCTGCACAAAAGTGGGCTAAACTTCCTACTAGTTTATAGAACAATTCTACACTGAAGAAACTAGAGATCTCCACCATAAAAGTTGGCTGGCCAATTGCCTTGAGAGGACATAATTTCTTTGATCATTTAACCCAAACTGATCTATTGCCTTCCTGCCAAACTACAAGAAATCTGCATCGTTCATGCACGAGCGATTTGCGTGCGCTAGTACCGGTTCAGTTGGACCATCCGCGCCGCCGGAACGATTTCTTCGAAACTAAAATTCGACATCTCCTTCTCGGGATCATAGGTCCGTGTGAACTCGAACCTGAATTCCGGGGCTGAGCTGATGCCCGCCGCCGGCTCCGGCTGTCGAACAATCCAGCATGCTGAGTGTAGACGCTTGGTCACCGCCACCATACGGCCTTCGACAGTGCGTAGGATGGAGCGTCTTTGCCACAGACAGTGTGCTCCCAGCCTACCCCACTAAGGTAAGGTAGTCCGCGCCGAAGCGTGGACGCGAGAGTTCCTAGACCTTGGCGTTGCCCTGTTCGAGGGTGTGTACCCTCGGCGGCGGCATGCTCTCATGAACGATTTGATACGTACCTTGTTCCTACTGCCTAGAGCATGCCGTAATGCCGCCGCGCGATTTCTCCACATCGCTCTCTTGGCCCTGCTTGCCGCATATGGCGCCGACAACGGCGTAGTCGCCGCCGTGGACGATTCGGCACATTTGAGGAAATCATCCACCTGGCAGGGCAATGGGAGACCAGCCTTGAAGTAGAGCTTCATGGCCTGCCTTAAAGGGGCTAAATACCCCAGTTTCGGTGGCTGTCACGGCGGCGGCGGCTTAGGCGGGGCCATGTTACCCTAGTTAGTGCGGCGCGGAGGAGCTACGCAAGGTGAACTTTTGTTAGTCAGAGAAGGGGAGTGAAATACTAATAGTAGGTTTGGACTACGGACACGCGTGAAAATAACCATTTCCCATTTCTTTAGAGGGTAATAATTCGACACTCGTTGCATTAACAACTCAATCTTTATTTCCCTTCTCAGCATAAGAGTGCGAACATATTAGAAAGATCAGTCGTGGCTATCCACCTCATCAGGCAATGTACCAGGACATGTAGGAGACGGGACCGGGTTTTATTTTAGAAATGTTGAGGACCGAGCCCTTATGTTTATACGATATTATTTATCTGCCACCATGTACCGTCGAGTGTAGCAACACCATCAAAAACAGGGGATAACAACGTGGCATGTTTTTTTTAAAGGGCATCTTAAACAGGGGATGCCGACGTGGCATGTTTTCTGACTGTGGGCCCGCCCCCTCCACCTTCGACGGCGCGCATCCTAGGTTCGAGGGGTGGTGCCGCCGACCAACACATTATTGTGCAATTTTCCATGTGGGACCTGAATTTCGGCGCTGAGCTGATTCCCATGTCGAACACAGAGAATTTTGAAAGAAGCTACTAAAAATAAATACTTTGAATTCTGTAAGTACTAAATAAAAATACATTACAATTTTTTCTGAAAGTTAATACGCATATTGCTCATCGAAATAATATAAATACAGTACAAATTTCTACTTCGAAAAATAGACCTAAAAATGCTAGCGAATAACCTAGGATGAATATAGGATTCATTCTCCGCTATATATTTCGTCGTCGTCGGCTCCCGCGTGCTGCAACACACATTCAGAGAAATCTCTCCGTCTGCAATGTGCTGCCAGTATCTCATCCAGAGGGTAAGGCCTCAGTGTATGTTCCAGACTTAAGTCATACGTCATTGTTGGTTCCTCTTCCCAGGATTGAAACTCATGATCGTATAGTCTGATATAATCCCTGTAGTATATGCAACCGGGTTTGACTGTGGGGTGTAACTTGGTGTTAATGGAGATAGACCGACTGTAATCAACAAAGAGGGCACGACTTCCAATGTCACCGACGGCCTCGAGAGAGCGGTTCTCCGTGTCTACCCGGTACAACACCGCTTTCCCTTTGGCAAAATCCCGGTTCAACACAAGAAGCAGATCACCATCTGACTCCACAAGGTAAAATTTGTAAGTTTCGTGTACCTGTTCAAAGACTGGGGTCGAAATTATTTTGGCCATCGTGACAGTGCTCGCACGCCGCTCTAACTTGATGTTGGTCAACAAGATGTCTCTATTCTCAAGTAATGCATATACTTCCCCTCGGAATGTCATCATGCAGTCTAGAAGCATAGAAGGAAGTGGCGAATACAATCCTTCTCCAAATGATTCATTGATTTTCCCTGTTGGGGTGCTCTCATCGGCCCATGCAATACGATCTGGATAATTGGTGCAAACGAACACCATCGTCGGGGACTTCGTCACGAAGACAGATTGCAGAGGATCAGATGGTATGTGTGCTTGAAACTCAGTGTTAGACTTATGAGTGATTGGGTTCATAAGCCGAATCTGGTACGGCTCCACCCTCTGAGCAGGCATGATGATGCCACGAGAAACACAGACGAAGTAGAATCTTTTGGAATAAGAGGGCATCAGTTAGCACTAAGATGTTTACAATGGAAAATACCAATAAATATCGGATGTGAATGTGAACCTGCGATGGACGTCCATTAGATTTATCCTGAAGAAACGACCAGTGGCGAGGTTCAGGAAGGTGAAGTCACCAACGTTTGGAAGTGTGTGATCTATCATGATCCAGTTGTTGAGATGGAATTCGGGCACCTTTAAAGTGTGACGCCAATCGGTCAGACATCTCGACAAGCAGCATAGGTGTCGACGTACTCCTCTTTCTCCAGCAAATAGTCGGCGATCTTGCGAAGTGGGTCGGCCGGGAGATCGGCCCAGTTCCTCTTCATCCGTCTACTGGCCATGGCTTATGTGCCGGAATGTTTTGATCGAGGAAGAAAGAAGAACTACCACTGCGAGGAGAAGAAGAAGAGGATAACAGACAAGGGAGACGAAGAGGAACTGCCACCTCGAGGAGACGAGGAGACAGGGGAGAAGAAGCAGAACTGCCAATCCAAGTGGGGATCAACGGGCTTTTTTCGAAACTAGCGCGTGAACCAGCCATGCACTGCATGCAAGTTTTGATCAAACAGACTGACATGTGGGACCTGCTATAAAATTCCGTGAAGTGCTCCCCGTGCATAGTGTGCTGACAGCTGGCATGTTTTCTGACAGGCGGGCCCGCCTCCTCCACCTACAATAGTGCGCGTCCCAAGTTCGAGGGCTGGTGCCACCCACCAACACATTATTGTGCCATTTTCCATGCTTTGTTGCAACCAGCTCCGCTCCGCTGCTCTCCTCTGCTCCTGCCGCCGCCACTCCGCTCAGTCGTGCACCGCTCTCGTCGTCCCCTTGGGCCATCGTCCTCCGGCCCTCCCCTCCCTGCCATCCCCTCACATCCCCTCCCCTCCCCTCCCTGCGTTGTCTCATTGCCGCCGCCCCACCGCCCAAGCGCATCTGGAAACGAAAACCGAGAATCGGCCGTTGGGTTAGGGGCCCAACAACGCTGGTGATCCGGATCCCGCTCAGAGATGGATCCTGCGAGGCTTGAGAGCACGGATATGGGTCCTGCACGGCTGGAGAGCACGGAATCTCCTTCAAGTATGGAGAGCACAGAGGACAACAAAACGGGGGGAGAGGAAGTGGGGTGCAGAGCTTTGGAGGTATGGAGCCCGGAGAAGGTGCCGTGCGTCCACATTGAAGGGTAAGAACTGTGATTCCTTATCTGCATACCGCAATTAGCGTTTCTAGTCCCGTGGTGATGGCAAGGATATGTGTTGGTAACCGTAGGACGTCTGTACAGCTTGTCCTTTAGCATGATGCTTTGTCAAGTGAGCATGAAGGCACTGAAACGTGTGGCGGTGCAGATGATGATGAGAAAGCATATCCAGACATGGCTGCTAACCCTGATAGGATGGAGAGTAGGGAATATTTGGTTGATTCGAACTTTGAGCCTGACTATGGGACCGATGTGGAAGAGAAATGTGAAGATGTGGAAATGGGATGTAGATACGACGATGAAGATGTGGACAGGCCAGTGACACACTTTGACAGGGACAATCCTATAATTGATGAGGGGACTGTCTTTGATAATGTGGAGGACTATAGATATGCAGTTGCAACCTATGCAATCAGAGTTGGGTTCGAATTTATCATTCAAAAGAGCGACCAAAAGAGATTTAGGGTGTACTATAGGGAAAGTAATGTGTGTAAATGGAGATTAGATGCATCTCCAATGCGGGGTGGAGACCCATTTCAGGTTGCAATAGCTATATTTAGTTCAGTCTTTCTCATATTTATTCTGCTGATAACTAGCTCTGAATTATTAGGATTCTTATCGAATGCAGATCAAAGTAAACACGAAGTAACACAACTACCATAATACTTCTTTAAGTGGTAAAATTAGACCGGTTACTACCAAGTGGATTGCTGCTACTGTACTAGACTGGGTGAGGCAGGATCATAACATTGGACCTGCTGAACTCAGAGCAAAGATTACCAAAAAGTTTAACGTTCTGATTCCTTATCACAGAGTCTTTGATGGGAAGGAGATGGATCTAGACTTCATTCAAGGAAAGTGGAATGATAGTTTTCATATGTTGTATAGTTTCAAAGCTCAGGTAGAGAAAACATCACCTGGCAGTGTTGTTGACATCGATTACAAGGTTGTGAAAGGGAGACAAAAGGTCTCGAGGGGGTCAGGTATAAGCAGGCAGATAAGATATGCTTCAGGAGATGTTTTGTCTGCTTGAAGGCATGCTGGAAGGGGTTCCTAGACGGCTGTAGGCCATACTTGGCAATAGGCGCAACTTCTTTAACCGGGAAGCTTATGCTTTGCTAGACATGCTTCAGGAGATGTTGCTTGTGCTTGTGCTTTGGACGCGCATAATTGGCTTCTACCCGTAGCTTATGTTGTTCTTGAGGGTGAATCAAATGAAAGCTGGACATGGTTCATGCAGATACTACGGGAAATAATTGGTCACCCTGAAGGCTTGGTGATACACACCGGTGCATCCGAGGGTCTTGAGAATCCTGTTGATGCTGTGTTTCCTAGGGTTGAGCATACGGAATGCATGCGGCACCTCGCTACTAACTTCACGAAGAAGTTCAAAGGAAAGATCTTTGAAGAGGACTTGTGGCGATCAGCATACACATACATCCCAAGCACGCATGCTACTTACTTGCAGAACATGTATGTAGTGCCAAAGGTGAAAAAAATACCTTGAGGAACGTCACACCAAGCTATGGGCCAGAAGCAAGTTTGGTGAGTTAAGCAAGGTGGATTTTGTATGCAATTATTTGGCAGAGAGTTTCAATGATAAGATTTCGAGCATGAAGACACTTGGAATTGTTATTTTGTTGGATGCAATAAGACAGTGCATAATGGTGAAGATAGATTTAAGGCAAAGAATTTGTGCAAGAAATTTTTTAGGCCATAAAATAGTTCCAAAGGTAGTTATGTTACTGAATGCAAGAACCAGGACAATGAGAACGATGAAGATGAGGGTGGTCAGAAGTTCCAGAACATTTGCTAAGGTTTATGCAGAATACAAGCGTGGAAGTGAACGGAGGTACACTATAGACATTGGAAACAAGACTTGTTCATGCAGCCAGTGGCAGATTACTAGTCTGCCATGTCACCATGCAATTTACTTCATCTTAAAGCTTAGAGGTAACGGAGCTGAAATAGAGAACTATGTCGATAACTATTTCTCCCTGGGCAAGTTTGCTGCAACTTATGCAGAAAATGTACCACCTATGGCCGAAGAAAATGATTGGGAGATTGTGATCCAGGGTTGAAACTTCAACCATCAGTTCTTAGGAGGCCACCTGGGAGGTCTAGAAAGCTAAGGATCGAAGCCTCCACCGATAAAGGTCCAAAGGCTGGGAGCTAGGAAAAGGAAATGCGTATGTTGTGGGATTCGGCCATATCAAGAGGTTGTGCAAAAACCCCAGTTACACATGCTATTGTCCCTGTTCACACCCCGGTGGCAGAAAATGAGGCTTCTCGGCTAGAACTGGCGGAAGAGCAGCGCGAAGACGGTGATAAGCACTCGGAGGAAAACGTACGTAAGCAGCCAATTTATGAAGAAGTGGAGGTGCCGGCGAGAAAAGGGTGTGAAAAGAAACAAAAGGGTAAGAGGAACGGGGAGGAAAGGGCAAATAATGGAGGTGTATTAGAATATGAAGAAGTTGCAGGGGTGATTGAGGATGTTCTTGAGGATCTTTTGGCTAACTGCAGGAGAAATAATAAATCCCTGCCAATTTCATCTTTGTACGATTCTCCGGATGAAAGGTAAGCTTAAAAATTGTTTTATTTGCCATTTTATCATTTTTTTATCCTCATCAACTGATGCTTAATGCAGCGTGGGCTAGCATACTCATAAGAGGAGCAGAAAGATGCAGGCACAGTAACGTCGTATGTTGAATTATATCATTGAAACTAAACTAGCCGTGTCGTCTTTATTTATATCTGGCGCCTACTAGTTCCCATCTCCTTTGGCGCACTCTAGAATTATGGTTGTTCCATCAAGTAGCAGAGTCGGCGTATTGTCCTATCAGGTGTGAACGCAATGACTTTGTTTGTTCAGAATTTGACGACTTTTGATTAGTTTGAAAGACAGAGAAAGCTAAAACATGTATCTAGACACGTTGTGGGTATAGACACATTTATTAAATATCTAAAAATCTAAGTCAGTTATATCTAGACAGGAGTAGTACACTATTACAACACGCTCGATCCCTTTTCCTCAGGCGCACTCCAAATTACGGCTGTGCCATCAACTGTTGGGAGCAGAGTCAGCGTATTGTCCCATCAGATATGCCAGGGAACACGCGAACTTTATTTTCAGGATCGGACGAGTTTCGATCGACTAGTTTCAAAGACAAAGACAACTAAAACATGGCCAACATATACAGATTATGAAGATAATCGACCATGACTCAGATGACCTAGATCCAAAGAGCGCATTAAGATACCGTACATAGATTTAATTTATGCTTAAGTGGCCCTAATCGACTATGACGCTCCCGCTGTCTCCATCATTGACGACATTGTCCGCATCCCCGCCAGCCTCCTCCGCGTCGGAATCGATGCCGACGTTCCTGGCAGTGTTCCTCCTCCTCATGGATTCTTCACGGCACACTGCATCGATAACGGTGGAGGTCGTATGCCCAGGTACTGCCCAGAAGCGTTGCCTCCCTTCAGGGTTGCGCAGATCCGGGTGGATCTCCCGCCGGTAGGTTCCGCATAGCTCAATCAACGCAACCCTCTCCTTCTTGAACAGCTTTCGCTAGTACACGCTCATACGCGAGTACCGCGCCATTGCCCTCTTCCGCTCCGACAGCTGGCGGCGACGCTCCTCGATCTGCCTCGCCAATGCGTTGTCGCGCAAGAGCGGAGCGACAGGAACCCCAACGTAGCTGAGCTCGAAGCCGGCCGGAAGCCTCGCTAATGGCGGCACGAGCATGTCATAGTGGGCGAACATCTGAGCTCCGTGCAAGCTGAGTTAGGGCCTCTCCCTCTCCATGGCGATGAAGGAACACGGTCTGATTTTCGGCTCGAAGGACGTAGGCCCAGCGTAGTTGCCATGGCCAATCAATTGGCAGAACAGACTTCTCGTGGATTGCCCTCGCGAAGGACATCACTATCGTCCACGCACCCCGATCCAACAGCACCTAACAATCAGGGATCGAGTCTTCTAGAATCCCAGAGTAGTTGTTGGTTAGTTCTGCATCTCGATTGTCTGTGGCCAATGGTGGTAGTTGAAAATAATACACATTTCAATGACACTGGTGGATCCATGTGTGGTCTCTAAAGAGAACACACATCCAATGACTCTAGTTGTTGTTAGCAAAAATAGCACACATGCAATGACACTGGTGGATCCATATGTGGTATGCGAAAAGAACACACATGCAATGACTCCAGTTGTTTTTACAAAAAAGAACACACATGCAATGACACTGGTGGATCCATGTGTGGATTGTGAAGAGAACACATATGCAATGACACTGGTGGATCCATAGGTGGTATGTGAGAAGAACATCCATGAAATGACTCTGGTTGTTGTTACTAAAAAGAACACACATCTAATGACACTGGTGGATCCATAGGTGGATTGTGAAAAGAGCACACATGCAATGACACTGGTGGATCCATATGTGGTATGTGAAAAGAACACACATGCAATGACTCTAGTTGTTGTTAGTGAAAAGAACATACATGCAATGACATTGGTGGATCCATGTGTGGTCTCTGAAGATAACACACATTTCAATGACCCTGGTGGATCCATATGTGGTATGTGAAAAGAACACACATGCAATGACTCAGGTTGTTGTTAGTGAAAAGAACACACACGCAATGACACTGGTGGATCCATAGGTGGTATGTGAAAGGAACACACATTTCAATGACTCTAGTTGTTGTTACTAAAAAGAACACACATGCAATGACACTGGTGGATCCATGGGTGGATTGTGAAAAGAGCACACATGCAATGACATTGGTGGATCCATATGTGGTATGTGAAAAGAACACACATGCAATGACTCTAGTTGTTGTTAGTGCAAAGAACATACATGCAATGACATTGGTGGATCCATGTGTGGTCTCTGGAGAGAACACACATTTCAATGACACTAGTGGATCCATATGTGGTATGTGAAAAGAACACATATGCAATGACTCTGGTTGTTGTTAGTGAAAAGAACACACATGCAATAACACTGGTGGATTCATAGGTGGTATGTGAAAAGAACACACATTTCAATGACTCTGGTTGTTGTTAGTAAAAATAACACACATGCAATGACACTGGTGGATCCATGTGTGGTCTCTGAAGAGAACACACATGCAATGACACTAGTTGTTGTTACTAAAAAGAACACACATGCAATGACACTAGTGGATCCATGTGTGGATTGTGAAAAGAGCACACATGCAATGACACTGGTGGATCCATATATGGTATGTGAAAATAACACACATGCAATGACTCCAGTTGTTGTTAGTGAAAAGAACATACATGCAATGACACTGGTGGATCCATAGGTGGATTGCGAAAAGAGCACACATGCAAATGACACTGGTGGATCCATATTTGGTATGTGAAAAGAACACACATGCAATGACTCCAGTTGTTGTTAGTGAAAAGAACACACATGCAATGACACTGATGGATCCACAGGTGGTCTCTGAAGAGAGCACACATTTCAATGACTCTGGTTGTTGTTACTAAAAAGAACACACATGCAATGACAGTAGTGGATCCATAGGTGGATTGTGAAAAGAGCACACATGCAATGACACTAGTGGATCCATATGTGGTATGTGAAAAGAACACACATGCAATGACTCCAATTGTTGTCAGTGAAAAGAACGTACATGCAATGACACTGGTGGATCCATGTGTGGTCTCTGAAGAGAGCACACATTTCAATGACTCTGGTTGTTGTTAGTAAAAAGAACCCACATGCAATGACACTGGTGGATCCATGTGTGGTCACTGAAGAGAACACACATGCAATGACACTGGTTGTTGTTACTAAAAAGAACACACATGCAATGACACTGGTGGATCCATGTGTGGATTGTGAAGAGAACACACATGCAATGACACTTGTGGATCCATAGGTGGTATGTGAGAAGAACAGCCATGAAATGACTCTGGTTGTTGTTAGTAAAAAGAACACGCATGCAATGACACTGGTGGATCGATAAGTGGATTGTGAAAAGAGCACACATGCAATGACACTAGTGGATCCATATGTGGTATGTGAAAAGAACACACATGCAATGGCTCAAGTTGTTGTTAGTGAAAAGAACACACATGCAATGGCTCAAGTTGTTGTTAGTGAAAAGAACATACATGCAATGGCATTGGTGGATCCATGTGTAGTCTCTGAAGAGAACACACATTTCAATGACACTGGTGGATCCATATGTGGTATGTGAAAAGAACACACATGCAATGACTCTGGTTGTTGTTAGTGAAAAGAACACACATGCAATGACACTTGTGGTTCCATAGGTGGTATGTGAAAAGAACACACATTTCAATGACTCTGGTTATTGTTAGTAAAAAGAACACACATGCAATGACACTGGTGGATCCATGTGTGGTCTCTAAAGAGAACACACATGCAATGACACTAGTTGTTTTAACTAAAAAGAACACACATGCAATGACACTGGTGGATCCATGTGTGGATTCTGAAGAGAACACACATCCAATGACACTGGTGGATCCATAGGTGGTATGTGAGAAGAACAGCCATGAAATGACTCTAGTTGTTGTTAGTAAAAATACCACACACGCAATGCCACTAGTGGATCCATAGGTAGATTGTGAAAAGAGCACACATGCAATGACACTGGTGGATCCATGTGTGGTCTCTAAAGAGAACACACATTTCAATGACTCTGGTGGATCCATATGTGGTATGTGAAAAGAACACACATGCAATGACTCTAGTTGTTGTTAGTGAAAAGAACACACATGCAATGACAGTGGTGGATCCATAGTGGTATGTGAAAAGAACACACATTTCAATGACTCTGGTTGTTGTTACGAAAAGAACACACATGCAATGACACTGGTGGATCCATGTGTGGTCTCTGAAGACAACACACATGCAATGACACTAGTTGTTGTTACTAAAAAGAACACACATGCAATGACACTAGTGGATCCATGTGTGGATTGTGAAAAGAGCACACATGCAATGACACTGGTGGATCCATATGTGGTATGTGAAAATAACACATATGCAATGACTCCAGTTGTTGTTAGTGAAATGAACATACATGTAATGACACTGGTGGATCCATAGGTGGATTGTGAAAAGAGCACACATGCAATGACACTGGTGGATCCATATGTGGTATGTGAAAATAGCACACATGCAATGATTCTAGTTGTTGTTAGGGAAAAAACTTACATGCAATGACACCGGTGGATCCATGTGTGGTCTCTGAAGAGAACAGACATTTCAATGACTCTGGTTGTTGTTAGTAAAAAGAACACACATGCAATGAGACTGGTGGATCAATGTGTGGTCTCTAAAGAGAACACACATGCAATGACAATGGTTGTTGTTACTAAAAATAACACACATGCAATGACACTGGTGGATCCATGTGTGGATTGTGAAGAGAACACACATGCAATGACACTGGTGGATCCATAGGTGGTATGTGAGAAGAACAGCCATGAAATGACTCTGGTTGTTGTTAGTAAAAAGAACACGCATGCAATGACACTGGTGGATCGATAAGTGGATTGTGAAAAGGGCACACATGCAATGACACTGGTGGATCCATATGTGGTATGTGAAAAGAACACACATGCAATGACTCCAGTTGTTGTTAGTGAAAAGAACATACATGCAATGACCCTGGTGGATCCATGTGTGGTCTCTGAAGAGAACACACATTTCAATGACACTAGTGGATCCATATGTGGTATGTGAAAAGAACACACATGCAATGACTCTCGTTGTTGTTAGTGAAAAGAACACACATGCAATGACACTGGTGGATCGATAGGTGGTATGTTATGACTCAAGTTGTTGTTAGTAAAAAGAACACACATGCAATGACACAGGTGGATCCATAGGTGGATTGTGAAAAGAGCACACATGCAATGACACTAGTGGATCCATATGTGGTATGTGAGAAGAACACACATGCAATTACTCAAGTTGTTGTTAGTGAAAAGAACATACATGCAATGACACTGGTGGATCCATGGGTGGTCTCTGAAGAGAACACACATTTCAATGACTCTGGTGGATCCATATGTGGTATGTGAAAAGAACACACATGCAATGACTCTAGTTGTTGTTAGTGAAAAGAACACACATGTAATGACACTAGTGGATCCATAGGTGGTATGTGAAAAGAACACACATTTCAATGACTCTGGTTCTTGGTACTAAAAAGAACACACATGCAATGACAGTAGTGGATCCATAGGTGGATTGTGAAAAGAGCACACATGCAATGACACTAGTGGATCCATATGTGGTATGTGAAAAGAACACACATGCAATGACTCCAATTGTTGTCAGTGAAAAGAATGTACATGCAATGACACTGGTGGATCCATGTGTGGTCTCTGAAGAGAGCACACATTTCAATGACTCTGGTTGTTGTTAGTAAAAAAGAACCCA
Source organism: Avena eriantha (assembly GCA_910589775.1). Taxonomy (NCBI): domain Eukaryota; kingdom Viridiplantae; phylum Streptophyta; class Magnoliopsida; order Poales; family Poaceae; genus Avena; species Avena eriantha. Next base: position 291,867,302 of record OU342742.1, read on the forward strand.
CATGCAATGACACTGGTGGATCCATGTGTGGTCTCTAAAGATAACACACATGCAATGAAACTGGTTGTTGTTACTAAAAAGAACACACATGCAATGACACTGGTGGATCCATGTGTGGATTGTGAAGAGAACACACATGCAATGACACTGATGGATCCATAGGTGGTATGTGAGAAGAACAGCCATGAAATGACTCTGGTTTTTGTTAGTAAAAAGAACACACATGCATTGACACTGGTGGATCCATAGGTGGATTGTGAAAAGAGCACACATGCACTGACACTGGTGGATCCATATGTGGTATGTGAAAAGAACACACATGCAATGACTCTGGTTGTTGTTAGTAAAAAGAACACACATGCAATGACACTCGTGGATCCATAGGTGGATTGTGAAAAGAGCACACATGCAATGACATTTGAATGGTACTGGTGGATCCATAGGCGGATTGTGAAAAGAGATTTTCCCTCTCTCTCTGTCACAAATCTCACAAAATCCCAAACGTGTGGAGATCCCAAACATGTGCTCACTCTGGTTGCTATGCCCTGATTGACTAACAAAGATGTCACGCGGATCGTCTCCACCAACCGTTGATCCCATGTGATCCAACGGGCAGGATAAGCCCTCCCTTCTCCACTTTTTTTATGCATGGTCAATCTGTGCCACCTCTCTATCCGTGCCACCGATACTTTACCCCCATAAACAAGTGAAAATCCATCTATCTAACTAAAATAAATGATCATATTTCGAAGAAGCCATCGTCTTCACATTCCGGTTCGTCCTCGTCTTCGTCAACGCCATGGTCCCTACCATCGCCGCCGTCGGTGCCCTCCTCTGACGACTCGACACCGCCCCGTTCCTCGAATAAGCGTGCTATCTCCTCGTCGGAGTCCTCCTCCTCCTCTTCGTAGTACCACGGGTCCACGTCACTCTCCTCGGATTCTGCCTCCAACTTATCGATGAACGCATCCTCGTTGGCCGAGTCGGACTCTACCAAATAGCTTTCTCCTCTCTTCTTCCTGGTCTTCTTCTCGTTCCTCTTCTTGTCCGTACTCGCCGGTGCAACACGCGCCCCCGTCCTGGCTACTACTTTGCGCTCGTCCGATGCTGCAGGTACCCCACGCTCCTCCTACGCGGCCGATACAAGCTACGACGTCGCGGTGTCCTCGAGTGCCGATGTCGATGGATCCTGGCGCGGTCGAACACGACGTGCTGCCTCAGCAGGAGACTCGCAAGCGCGGATGATGCAGAGAAGAGCCGGGACGCATGACGGTCAGTGGACGGCTTGGACCTGCCATTGCCACGGCGAGGGGGCATCATGCTTGAGGTAGTTGCACCGAATGGTCGATGGCGGGTACACAGAGTGGGGTGCCGATCTGATCAAGGACGAGCAGCAGTTTTGTGCGTCGTGTCCACGCATGCATTTGTCGATTATAAAAAAAAGTAATATCTCGCGTACTGAACATAATTTGATCACAACAAAAGTGGCACAGCGTATTCTAGACTCGTAAATATCCCGTGTGTGCCTGTCATGTGGAGTTTGATGGAGTTGGACGTGCCGACGTGATCGTGCAGCAGTTGCGCGTGCCATTGCCCCATCAACAAGTGACACACACACGTGTGATGTGCGTGCCGATTCCCGTGACGACCACCCGGCTCGCACTCCCCTTATTATATACTGGATTTTGGGCGGCGTCGAAGACCATTGAAGTGTCCATCGCAATAAAGACAAGTCCCATTGATTCCCTACCCCTGCCTCCCTGGCTTCTTTGAGAAGGTAGACCGTACACGGTGGTCTTGTATAATAGTACTAGTACTACTGGACCATGGCATGTACCCTTACTCTTCTCCCACACTAATAATCACTACCTCCGTCCTCCTACCGTCGCCACATTCACCCTGCAAGCCATGGCTCCACTGAGGAGGGGGAGAGGCTGGTCGATGATCCTCGCGGAGAAAAGGGAGAGAAATCGCCGCGAGGCACTTCTTGCTCTACCAGCTGCTCAAGCCCACCCTCTCATCGAGGCCAAATCTCCCCCGACAATGGCGGCAAATGTTCTAGCAGGCGAGGGCTCCTCCCGGTACGGTCTCCTTATTCTACTTCTTCTCCATCTCCCTCTCCATCATGATCTTAATCAGCTTCTTCTTGTTTTTCTTCTTCTTCTAGCTCTTCCTCTTCTACGTATTACAGGTCAGCCATGGAGCCCGAATCCACCATGACGGAGGCGTTGCAGGACCCGTTCGGCCTCGTTCCATGTCTCAGCCAGGTAGCAAATATCCACGCTATTATTTCTTCGAGTTATGATGTGGATTTCTTAGATGTTGTCCGCCTCGCATTGGATTTTCTTGTTCTTTTGTGAGTTGTATTAGTTTTCATGAATATGGATGGATCTCTTGGTCTTTCCTTAATACCGCTATTCATAGATTCACAATGGATTTTTGTGTGATTAGGATTAGTTTATCGTGGTCATGAATATATGTCCAGGTCCATTTTTTAACACTGTGGCCAATAGATTCAACGGGGATTTTTTTTGATCTGTATTAGTATTCACCTGGGACCTAGAGTGTAATTGTAGAATTCCTATTTCAATTAACATGAACAATGAAGCGCTCGAAGGCCGAGTACCGTGAGAAGGTGGCCGCGATCAGTTCCAAGATTACCAACCAACATGAGCTTGCACGCTCCCTCACCCAAGCTAATGAGAGCCTACGCAAGCAATTATCTGTGCAGAAGGAGATCTCGCTAGATTTTGCACGTGACGTCGTTAGGCTGCATAAAGTGCTCGACCGTAACTTGAACAGGCAAGAACAGGCCATCAAGATAATCAACGAGCTCACGGAGGAGAAGAAGAATCTCGTGGAAAGGTGCATTCTCCTGTCGGACGAAGTCAGCGAGGCACTCAGAGGACGCATCAAGGAAACCAAGGCTACCATCTAAGCCTACCATGATAGGAACCGTTGCCTGGATGAAGTCAAGGAGATGAAGGCGGACATGAGCAGAGGGATCACTGTACTCGAGGGTGTTCGGAAAGAGAACTAGGAGCTAAGGGCATGTCTGCAGGCGTATCAGAGCAATGCCCAAGTCTGATTCCCGTTAGCAGGGACATGAATACTAGTTCGTCCTCCTCTCCTTTTGTAATGTTTAGGGTTCAGGGAGCAATGCCCATGTCTGCTTCCCATTATAGGGTGCAATAAGAATCCTAGGGCAACTCCTTATCTATCTGGACATGTGTTGGTGTTCATGTTCATGAATGGACACCATGTTCTCTTTCCATTATGCATCTGGACATGGGTTTCTGCATTATGAGTTTTCCACTCTCCCACTACTATTTGGTGATATCGGGCAAAACCCACAGCACACTAAACTGCTGGTAAATCTTATTTGTCTTTGAAATTGAAATTATGACAGTGCCACTAGTCGATTCATAAAATGTTGATTAGTCCTAGATTGCTTCTTCCTTGAAATTATGATAGTGCCACTAGTCGATTCAGTTAATTATGGAAACTAACCAGCTTGTCCTGGTGAACTGAACAAACCATACTATGTATTTTTGTTGTAGGTAAAGAGGCGAAAGATCGACCAGGACGTGGCGACCTGGCTAAATGACAAGATAGCAATCCAAAGGGAGAAGCAAAATTCCCAGAAACTGGCCTTTGACCACCTGCGCGTTGAAGTCACGGTCCTTTCTGACAAGTGCCAGAAACTGAAGGAGTTAAACGCCGACTGGGTCAAGCTACATAGTGAAGGTCGCTCCTCGGCTAGGAAGCAGATGGAGATCATGAAAGGGATCTTGAAGGAAAATTGTATGGCTACGGATAAAATTCACCAATCCGTGACAGAGCGTTGGAACCTACAGCTGAAGCACGACATAGTACTAAAGGAGCTAGCCAATCTTAGGGAGGAAAACAGACAGCTCCAGGCCAGACTCGCTTGAACACAACATATGTCTATTTAGTATTGAACTGCCTAGTTTATCCTCTGCAGTGGTGATTTTGTAAGCATGAACTTAACTCTATGCACGATATGTGTGTTCGTCTGAAATTTGTTTGATCGAGGATTGAGTTTGTCTTAGTTCGGAAAGCGCAACTGCAAGTCTTACAATTAACTAGTTTCATGCATTGGTACAACATAAATTATTCATCTCGAATTTCCTTTCCTCTATAGTCTGTCCTTGTTCACCCTCGTGCACCTTCTTCAGTTCCTTCAACAGATCCGCAATGCAGTACTCTAGCTTCTTCTTGTCTTCCCTGAGCTGATCCCTCTCCTTTTCTGCATTATGAATCAGTAACCTGTGACTATCATGAAGCTTCTTTGCAGTTCCAACAACCAAGCTCCCATCGATTCCGTCAGTTATCTCTGACTGCAAATTCTCGATTTCTTGTTCCAGCTCCTTATTTTGTACTAACGGCTTGTAATTTTTTTCAGCTGCATCACTTACATCAGTAAATCTCCCCGACCTTTCCAACTCATACATCTCCCATAACTGTGCTAAACATTTCTTAAGTGCATCTGGCCACTCAAGATCCACCCACTCTACTACTTTACACACGGGGCCAACTTAAAAACACACACACTATAGTGTTATGAAAATGCACGATACATTTTACTTCATGTCACAGTTGTACATAATGTAAACAAACCCGATTTGTACAACCCAAAAACCTTATCCCAGTGTTACTTCCTTCGAATGCAACATATCTCCTCAGTTTTAGCCCATGGTCACATGGCACTTCTCCATCGAGATCTAGGCCCTCCCATTCGGAATCGTAGATAGTCCTTGGTACCTATAGGTAAACGCAAAGCTGAAATCGAACACGATTGCATGCACATATGGAGCTCAGATCGAGAGATTTACCATTGCCTAACCCTAGCCCGATAAAACAGAGAAACTCACATTGTTGAAGGAATACTCGATGTCAGAGAGAAGGTTGTCGCTGCTCGACTGGTCGTCCTCGCCGTTCAAGGACAGCATGGCGAATGCGTCGTCGCAGGCGAGGGCGACGGCGTCGGCGTCGGAGAGAGAGAGAGAGAGAGAGAGAGAGAGAGAGAGAGAGAGAGAGAGAGAGAGAGAGAGAGAGAGAGAGAGAGAGAGAGAGAGAAGCCCTTCTACCGCTGCAACGATGACTAAATTGGCATGTTACAATAGTTTAATGGATACCATGCCCTTTCCCTGGATTACTGTCTCCTGCCTGATATGGATTCTCTTCACACATTCTCATTTCAAATATTAAACCTGCACTCCCTCCATCCCAATTTCATTGCCTAACGAAAACATACTAGTATATTACATCATCCAAAGAAACAAAATCATGTCAACTACAAGGTACTTATGCATCACTTCTTCAGTCATGGTTTCACAAAACATTACATTATAATCTCTCAACAAACATAACCACAACATGGTTTCACAAAACATCACATTACAATTTCTCAACAAACGTAATCACAGAAACAAGTATATTACATCAACTCAAGAAACAAAATCATGTCGACTACAAGGTACTTACACATCACTTGTCATGTCATGGTTTCACAAAACATTACATTACAGTCCCTCAACAAACAAAATAACAGAAACAAGTACAGTACATCATTTCAAGAAACATAATCATGTCAACTACAATGTATTTATGCATCACTAGTCTAGTCATGGTTTCACAAAACATTACATTACAATGTCCCAACAAACATTATAACAGAAACAAGTACGGTACATCATCTTAAGAAACATAATCATGTCAACTACAATGTACTTATGTCTTATTACAACAACGATGGTTTCAGTGAGTAACATGTCCGAAAACCTCAACAGCTCGCACAACATTATATCGCAATCTCTCAACAAACATAATCACATAAGTACGCTCTAAATGCAACAGCAGTCAATATTACAAATACAGGTAGGGGAACCCCGCGGTCCATATGACAAGCCCAGGGTAGCAGCTCTCATTAGATCTCATCAACGTCGACCACCTCATTCTGTTCAGCCACTACAGGGGCATCTACATCCACTATAACATGTTCAACAACATCAGAAATGGTACCAAGGAAGAACACCTTCCTGGTTCGCTTCTTTCGCCGCATAATCTGCATAAGATCTTCAGTATCCAAAACATCTATGAATTGGTGTTCTTATGATGCCACCACCAGATTTTTGCCATCTTCTTAGGGCCAATACTGATTTCCTTACCGATCATCTCTCTCATTTCATCAAGAGTTATGTTTTTGGAATCGACAGTGATCTCCATAATACATGACGAAACTGGCTTATTAACTCCCTCATTAAGTTTTGCCATGTATGAATCCACCTCTATGCGTATACTAAACTTATCTAGATGAGAGTCCATTGGTCCGTATTCTCTAGGAGTAGAAGCTCTGGTAGCAAGATCTCTAGAATCTGCATACATATCATCAATGATCGGTTCAACTTTCACCTTACGATCAGCTGCACAACTCTACCAAACCATCTGAAGCTCATGGGAGTGCTCAATTTGCTGATAGGTATCATTCATGTTGCGCCACACCAATTTTGTCCTCTGTCTAGAACCCCAGGGAATTCTAGCGGCGAGCATATCTACCAGCTGCGAAACAGACACAACCTCTTTGCAATTCACAAGCAGATGCACATCTTGCCCGAACACAACCCTCTCGCAACCAAAATCAAGCTTTGTAGTGTACTGCCGAACATGAACTGTGAACTCATAAAGGTCCCTTGTATCAAAGCTGTGCCTAATTTGATTAAAAAGGGGAACATTTCAGTTCATTCGATTCTATTATGCCGTAACTAATATACTTGCAAGATAAGGCACAGATAAGAAAAATTCACCTGTCGCTCTTCTCCCGGGTTTTTTTCTTTGAGATCTGAGCGCTGCATCCGCCCACCGGAGCCAAACAATCTGCCGCCGGCCTTGCTTTTCTCTTCAACCCGCTGGTCGTAGGTACCTTGGGAGCAGAATCCTTGCTGGCCTCCTCGCTAACCAGGGCTAAAGACCTCGCCGCTGCTACGCGTTGAGCCCCAGACTTGGGCCTCGACGGACCCTTTTCAGCCGGTGATGTAGCTACAACCTTCGCCTTGCAAGACATGCTGGGATGCCGCCGCCGGATTCAGCGTCGGGAGAGGGAGAAAAAAGGTCCTCCGCCGCCGGCAGATTTAGGGTCGGGGAAGGGAAGAAAAGGGACCGCCGCCGCCGCCGCAGCAGCAAGATTTAGTGTCGAGAGTTAGGAAAGTACAATAATGGATTTGCCCCTACGACACGTGCATGGTGGCTAAGAAGAGTGACCGGCGAAGGAGGGGCACATCAGGAACTACTGTAACACAATATCCTGACTTAATGGGCGTGATTTGAAAATATTGGGTTTGGCCATCTTTCACTCGAAAGACCCCTCTCAACAATTGGCGCCCCAACTTTTCGAATCGCGGTGATAAAAATCAACTTGGGTACCGCGTTGCCTGGCCACCCCAACTTTCGGGCCACAAAATGATATTCTCCTTAGCCATGCCCCCGGTTACGGACGAATGAGTTGCTTGATATTGAGGCTATGACATATTCTCACTCATCCTTATTTCCTAACTACTAAAACTTGATGGGTGAACTTAATGGGTTGCTGTGAATCAAATGGTTTACAAAAAGTAGGATAAAGGTGTTTGAAAATTGCAAGCTAGCCAAAGCTCCACTAGCCAAATAAGCATGTAGATGCAAGGTACATTTTCTCTTTTACCTTAGCGCTACTTGCCATACATTCCATGTATTGACCCTTCGGTGCTGCTATGTTTCATGTTGCAGGATATTCCGATTCTGAGTGATTGATTAGGTCGCGGTACTCCACTCAACAGTTGTTCTCCTGTGGCACAATTGAAGATGGATCCTACTATCTGTCGATGCTTCCGTATGCTACTTTGTTATTTGAGATAGCCTTTGAGCTATGCATTATGTAATAAATGTAAATTCTGGATCATTCGATGTAATAATGATGCACTGTTATATTCTTTGGTATTCATCTGTACTGTGTGTGCTAGTGAACCGATCCAGGGATTGGCACTATACACAGGAACTCAGTCTTATCAAGCGAGGGTGTTACATGTTCCATCTCAAAAAACATTGGCACACGATCAGTTTGCCCAGTTCTCCGAATAGGCTTGATCATAGGAGCAAGCAAAACTGATGATCATGTCTACTTCTGTGGGAATACGACCTCGTTTCGTCAATGCCTGTGTGACCCCCATATGCAACCCAAAATTCCCAAGACTCATCTAGATAATTGTGAAAATGCTAGGTTTCAAAAAAAAGCAAGACAATCTACTGCACTTGATCTAAACAAGTAACAGTACATCACTATTAGTTCAACAAAATACTTTGGTAATAGCAATTACAGAACAAAGGCAAAGCAAAACCATCTCCTGCCCTTGACCTGAACAAGTAAACCAGTATATACTTGTACAAAATACTACATAACACAATAACTAGTACTATACTAGTACTACTATATGCATCCAAAATCCACCCCAACACACAGAGATCCCTAAGCGGGTTAAGTAAATATCGTGTCAACTGGGGGTTCTCTCCCGCGATTGATGCATATTGAGTAATGCAGTCCGGTAATATGAGATGGTTCACTTTAGAACATAAAGGAATTTTTTCCTCTGGATGATGCCCGGTACCTTCCAGCTCCTAGGCATGGAGGAAATGCAGATTGTACGGGCCAAAAACCCCAGCTTTATTGTCGGCTAATAGGCAGTGATCAACACATTGTACAAGGGCGACGAGCATGCGTCCGGCCTGACGCACACGACGGATCCGCTGATGTCGCTCGACTCGCGCATGTCGAATATCAGAGCAAACGTCGTACCATCATCCCCTGATCCGATCTTCTCTACTCTCGATGAGCATGGTGCCAACAGCGGCTAAGAGATGTACTTGGAGTTTCTAAAGGAAGTAAGATTTAGCGGACTAAATTGCAGCATGCTAGATATTATATAAAAATATGATAAAGTAAATATGAGTAACCTGACTACGATAAAACATACGTAGTACTCCCTCCGTTTTAAATATAAGATGTTTTAGCTTTTGTGAAACGAGTGTATCTAGACCCCTTTTAGTATATGGGTTCACTCTGAACTACACACTAAAAAGAGTCTAGATAACTCGTTTCACAAAAGATTTCCTATTTGAAATTCAATAGCAGTATATAGAGAATCAGTTCTTGTTCCAGCTCAAAAAACAGACTCGATCATTGGAGCAAGCAAAACTGACAATCATGTGACAATGCCTGCATGACACCCCATATGCAACCCAAAATGCCCAAGACTCATCTAGATAATTGTTACAATGCTAACTTTCAAAATAAAAGCAAGAAAAATTGTTGCACTTGATCTAAACAAGTAATAGTACATCACTATTAGTTAAAAAAAATATTTTAGTAATAGCGACGACAGAATAAAGGTAAATCAAGACCATCTCCTGTCCTTGGCCTAAACAAGTACTACTAGTACCGGTATATAGTAGTACAAAATAGTCTGAAGTACAAGAACTAGTGATATACTAGTACTACTCTGCATCCAAAATCCAATCTCTAGTACATGTACGTCTGTGGTATGTAGTGAGAGTGGGATAAACAAAATCTGAGGTAGTAGAATGGTCAATTTGGAATTCTCCCTCGCGATGGATGCATCTTGAGTAATACATGCCCTGGGTCTGAGAAGTTTAAAGGTACACCACCATGGAATGCTTTTCCTTCTACATGATGCCAGGTACCACCCTGCTCCCAGCAGTGAAGGAATTGCACACTACACCCTCCCAAAACCCAGCCTCTAGTGATGGGTGATAGACGGTGAACTGCACATTGTACAAGGGAGACGAGCACCCTTCTGGCCTAACGCACATGACGAATACGATGATGTCGCCCCACTCGAGCATGTGAAATAGCACAGCAAACAACGTACCATTGTCCCCAGATCCGATGTTCTCTAGTCTTGATGAGCACGGTGCCGACAACGGTTGAGAGATGAACCTAGGATTTCTAAAGGAAGTAAGAATCAGCGGACTAAATTGCAGCATGCTAAATATACATATAAGAAGTTCTCACGCGCCTGAGATCAAGACACTCCCAAGAAAAAAATACAAAGCCATGTTTAAAAGGAAATGCTAGATCATCTCCAGCGTTTGATCTAAACAAACTTGAACGGCAGATCATCATCAGAATCATGAAGGTCATATTTGCCATGTCCCACATTGTGGATGCAAAATGAGTAATCCAGTGTGAACCTGTCATGTTTCTTAATTAGGAAATTAAGGTAATCTTCATTAATCCTGATGGAAGCCGACGATGCGCTTCTCTTCGCCTTGAAAAACAGGCTATCTTTGGTGAACTCCTCCAGGTCCTCTCCAATAATTAAAGGTTTATAAAAGTGCAACTCCACCACGTACCGCGGAAACAAGCACGCCGCCGACCTGACGCACTGGACGGATACGACGAGGCCATAGTCGAGCATGTAAAATCGCACGGCAGACAATGTACCATCATCCCGGATAACACGGTCTCTACTCTCCATGAGCCAGGTGCCAGCAAAGGATGAGAGATGTACCTGTGTTCCTCGCCATAGTGGAAACTCTGCACTTCAATTGAGTGGGCTTTTTCAAGGTGAGCGAGGAGCGTTGTGGGTGGGGCGGCGAACTCGGAGCTAGGCTCAGTGCAGTTGCATGGGCCGTGCGGGCACGCCATCCTATGGTTGAGGATGTCGTGGAAGGCGACCAATGTCCCGCAGTTGACATTGGGGCATATGCTACCTTTTCCACCAACGACTTGGCGGCGCAACTCCTTGAAGCATGCGGCCAGCCGGACGGCACTGGTAGTGTCCATACGCATAGTGATTTCTCCAAAGGCGTCGTCGCTGACCTTGCTCCACCTACCGTACCAAATATTGTGAATCGAATCCGCCATTGCATCCGGATGGACTGGGGCAAGGGCGGATTCAAATATGATTGTTTTGGTTTCTTGGAGGAGAGTGATGGAGGCCTGCAAGAACCGATGCAGCGGGCAAGAAATGGCTAGGAAAATTTAGGAAGTGCGGTGCTCGAGAGGATCCAAAATGCGGATACAAGAATTTGTCGGCATGCAAATTTAGTATGAAGATCCATTCTCTTCATACTAATTCATGTTCGATTGTTTTCAAAAAATGGCCAAATTTGTCGCATGCAAATTCTTGGATATGGGACCATCAGCATAAAGTATGATGTAGATATGGCCTTGACCTTGGTCATTCGTCTTGAAATACAAGAATGGTTAATACTCGTTGACAACTAAGCTTAAATTCATTTAAATTTCACCACTTACTTTTAGGTTAGAACTTTACACGGTCGATCAGAGTATATTTTTCATCAGGGACCTCAAAAAAGTAAAAAATACATCGAGGTCCACATACATTAGCATAAAGGACCCTAAAAGAAAAAATCTGGTTTGGCTCATTCTCGAGAGATCACCTTATGTGAGCCAAACTCTCAATACTACTTCCTCTTCGATTATTTTCAAAACATGGCCAGATCTCTTGCCATGCAAGTTCTCTAACATGGGATCATCAACATAAAGTATGATGTTGATATGGCCTTACCTTGGTCGTTCGGCTTGAAATCCAAGAATGTTCGTACCCGTTGACAACCAAGCTTAAATTCATTTAAATTTCACCATTTACTTTTAGATTAACATTTTACACGGTCGGTGGGAGTACATTTTACATCAAGAACCTAAAAAGGGAAAATTATTACATCGCGGTCCATACATTTAACATAAAGGACACTAAAAGGAAAACTTTGTAGTTTGGCTCCTTCTCGAGTGGCCAATACACAATATTGATATGGTCATGACCTTGGTTGTTCGGGTCAAAACCAGGAATGTTCGTACACCATAGGCCAATACACATTGTGAAGAAGCCAGAGCATTCTTTTTGTATTAAAAGGTATCAAAATACAAGTTTCTCATTTTTTTTCTTAGCATTGTATATAGTGTACGAATAACTTTGAATATTGACCATTGGATCAACACTCGAATCCCAATATTGTGAGACGTTGGATCTTTATTTCCATTTTAGCATCGAGAAGATACTATTGATAATCTTTCTTTTCTTATCTTATAACTATTATATATAGTGTGCAGACAAAAGTATGAAAATTAACTTATGCAAATTTGTTAAAATTATATGTCTGTATTTTTTTAATAAATATATGCATGTATTTGAACTATTAATGACTGGCAATTTTTTTATTCTCTAGTGTTTAAAAACTTAAACATAGTTGAAACCTGGGGTGTAAGTGTGAGATGTTTCTTTTCTACTTTGCTTTGGATCACTTTTGTCCACCAGATGAATATTGGGTGGTAGATACAGGGGTCAAGCTGATCCGAGTCCCCCTAGCAGTGGGCACGTGGAGTAGTAGTTGAACAATTTTAGAAAACACATAAAATCCAAAATATAAACATTAACAGCAAAGACATTTTATAGCCAAAATACACCCTTCCTAGTGCCAAAAGAGACCCTGCCTCCGACAACTACTACATTAACTATTAAACGAGTGGTACTTTTCTACAACTAAATTAACTAGTAATACATCATTACCATCGCATTAGGATCACTTAGCCGAAGATTAAGATCAATTCATCATGTCGATGCAAACGCAGAAAGACAACACCTTGATCGTCCTGTATTGTCCATCAGCCACGGTATTGTACCGCGGCGGCACCATGCGGAACATCAGACCCCATTAAGGGTGTTCATCGAGAAGTCCGCCGATGAATGTGGGCCAGTCGCGCACAGCTTCACCCTGTACTGGGGCCACGAGCACGAGGCCGCCCTGACACACACCGAGGAAACGGCGGCGGCCTGGCCGAGCTTGCCGATGATGAGGCTGAACACGGTAGCGTCATCACCATAGACAATGACGATGGATGGCAGAAAGGATGGTAACGTCATCGTTACTATACACTCCCTGGGCTAGCCGTACGATAGCCTATGCACTTCTACCTTATGGACGCTGTTGAGGTGCAAAAGGAGCTCGACCGGCGAGGCGGGGAATATGCAGCCGACCTCTGTGCAGCCGCATGGGCTGTACGGGCACGCGACCTTGTGGTCGTCGAGCTCGCGGTAGGCGACCATGGTGAGGCAGCCATCGTGGGGGCATAGAACAGTTATCGGCGCTAGCTCGTCTTTGTCCATCGCTGGCTAGCTCTTGGTGGAACCCGCCGACGCGCCCAGCGTTGGAGTGGTTCCCTGGAAACTCGGCTCGCCGATGTACTGCCCGCAGTCTTGAATTTTTAAGCAGCACTAAGTTTTTTTTTGAACGAAGGTTGTAGAAAGTTGACAGGTGAGAGTAAATCAGGCACTCAATACCCTGTACAGTACTATACAAGACAAACATATCCTACCCGCGTGACTGGTAAGAAGGTCTACGCCTTTTTTTGGAAATGGAAAAGGTCTACACCAAGAGAGAGACAGATAAACCTGGGGCCTGGCACAAAGTGTACAGTGTTGCGGGGGAGAGAACGAGGACTGCATGCATTGTCTTTAACACCATCTGCATTTTATTCTATCTGCTTGTCTCTTCTGGCTCTTTCTTTCTTGGCATGGCAGACTCGTTTCTCTTCTCCATTTCTTTCTTGTGGTTAAAGCTTGTCCAAATACAGATACATATACAGAGTACTAGCAGTACGTAGTACATTTGAACTAGTACTCTAGTAATACGGAGCATATGTCCTTTTATACTCGAGTTGTACTACCAGTACTCCAATATTATACACATGTCTTCTTTTTACTATACTACTACTACTAGTAATCCAGTAGGTAGGCATCTGCGGGCGGTGGGTGGTGGTGGCTATTTGCGGCTTTTTACTACTCCTAGGGCGGCGGGCGGCAGGCGGCAGTGGCAGTAGGGTTCTAGTAGTACGGAGTAGTATTCGAGTACTACTGCTCACTAATTCATGAAGTAAGACTTCAGTAGTGTACTTCAGTCTTGTACTACTTAGATGCAGCTATCATCATACTACAGTTTCTGGGGAGACGCCAGAGACACAGGTGCTCAAATGCACGTTTCAGGTGGGCCCAGATGCCTATCGATTGGATAAAACCTTGCTGCCTGACCACACAGCCAAGGCAATTCATTTCACTACTCTCTACTATAGTTTGACCATGTTTTGAAAACAATCACAATGACTATGACTCACCATGTTTTGAAAGTTTGGCTGTGTTTCGAAATTAACTTCACACCTTGCGATAATCTATTCAGTGGACCTACCAGCCAGTCAATGTATCGAGAACGAGTGAGAGTTTGGAATGATTAAACTTATTGGTAAGAATATGCATGCCTAGAAATTTGACCGTGTTTTGAAAACAATCAAAGTGGCTATGGCTCACCGCGTTTTGAAATTTTGCGTGCGTTTCAAAATTAACTTCACACCTTGCGAAAATCTGTTCACTAGACCCACCAGGGAGTCAATGTATCGAGAATGAGTCAGACTTTGGAATGATTCAACTTATTGCTAAGAATATGCATGCCTAGAAATTTGACTTTGTTTTGAAAATAATCAAAGTGGTTATGGCTCACCGCGTTTTGAAATTTTCCGTGCGTTTAGAAATTAACTTCACACCTTGTGAAAATTTGTTCACTGGACCCACCAGGCAGTCCATGTATCGAAAACGAGTGAGAGTTTGGAAAGATTCAACTTCTTTCTAAGAATATGCATGCCTAGAAATTTGACCGTATTTCGAAAACAACAAAAGAGACTATGGCTCACCGTGTTTTGAAATTTTGCGTGCGTTTCGAAATTAACTTCACACCTTGCGAAAATCTGTTCACTGGACCCACCAGGCAGTCAATGTTTCGAGAATGAGTGGGAGTTTGGAATGATTCAACTTATTGCTAAGAATATGCATGCCTAGAAATTTGACCGTGTTTTGAAAACAATTAAAGATGCTGCGACTCACCGTGTTTTGAAATTTTGGCTTTGTTTCGAAATTAACTTCACACCTTGCGAAAATCTGTTCAGTGGACCCACCACAAGGCAGTCAATATATGGAGATGAGTGCGAGTTTTGAAAGATTCAACTTCATGCTAGGAATATGCATGCCTAGAAATTTGACCATGTTTTGAAAACAAACAAATAGACAATGACTTCCCGTGTTTTGAAATTTTGGCCGTGTTTTGAAATTAACTTCACACCTTGCGATAATATTTTCAGTGGACCCACCAGGCAGTCCATGTATCGAGAACAAGTGAGGGTTGTTTGGCAAGATTCGACTTCTTGCTAAGAATATGCATGCCTTGAAAGTTTGACCATATTTTGAAAACAATCAAAGAGACTATGACTCACCGTGTTTTGAAAATTTGCGTGCGTTTCGAAATTAACTTCACACCTTGAGAAAATCTGTTCACTGGACCTACCAGGCAGTCAATGTATCGAGAACAAGTGAGAGTTTGGAATGATTCAACTTATTGTTAAGAATATGCATGCCTAGAAATTTGATCATGTTTTGAAAACAATCAAACTGGTATGGCTCACCGCGTTTTGAATTTTGTCTGTGTTTCGAAATTAACATCACACCGTGTGAAAATATGTTCACTAGACCCACCAGGTAGTCAATGTATCGAGAATGAGTGAGAGTTTGCAATGATTCAACTTATTGCTAAGAATATGCATGCCTAGAAATTTGACTGTGTTTTCAAAACAATCAAAGAGGCTACGACTCACCATGTTTCAAAATTTTGGCTGTGTTTCGAAAGTAACTTCACACCTTGCGAAAATATGTTCAGTGGACCCACCAGGCAGTCAATGTATCAAGAACGAGTGAGAGTTTGGCAAGATTCAACTTCTTTCTAAGAATATGCATGCCTTGAAATTTAACCGTGTTTTGAAAACAATTCTAGAGAGTAAAACAGATTCATAAACAACCTCGCATATTTCAAATTATAAAAAGCAACAGAAAGAGCCTCACAATTTTCAAAATATAAATGGAAGAGAGAGGAGAGAGGGAAAATCAATTTTCTATTTCTTGTGGGCAATCCACAAGCTTGAGGTGCACCTTAATGCTGATGTAGTCGCAGGTGCCTTTCCGGTGAGCATCGATGGGATTGAGGCTAGCTAGGGGTATGATTCTGTTGTTTGCATGTCTGCTGGATTCTTCTGGCGTATATAGACCGATGTTTCGTGCTTGCTTGATTTTGCAGGCGACGCAACCTTTTTGACGAGCCATGGTGACAGCCAGGGGATAGGGGAGAGCACGTGGAACGTTGGGCGCAGTTGAGTTTTCAAATCAATGTGACATTAAATAGTTTCAAATCAATGCCCCAGAAATGCCATGCAAGGAGATGATTTACGTGGAGTGTACAAAGGTTATTTTTTATCCATGGACTTGGATATTTACTACTAATCCGTATTTCACCTATAATGATTGATATTGGTAAGTAAAGATACATGCGGGTTCCCAGTCTTCTTCCTTTCGGTATTAATTACCTGAATTCACGTGAGTAATTAACATTGGTTTCTCTATATTGGCACCCTTCTTTCCTTGAACACATGCAGAAATTAAGGGGAGGAAGTAATTTCACCTTCCTCGGTAACACAAGAGGTTTTATTACGTCGCAATGGAAGATGAAATGACAAATAGAGTACTTATGCTAGTACTAGATCGCGAACACCGTTCCAATTTGCACTTGATAATACTAATATTCAATCTCCAAACATTATTACAAAAAGGAAGTAGAGGTGAAATTAAACAAAATTAATCCTAAGACTTCTTCGCCTTCTTGGACCTAGATCCTTCCGCTGTCACCTTCGTGCTGGCGTCGTCCTTCTGCTTCCCATGGCATCCCCCAGCACATGCCGTATTCTTCTTCTTCAAGCCTCTCGCCTGCTTCTCCTTCCTCTTCTCATTGCGGATGAAAGCAGGATCGAGTGCACTCTTCTTGGAGATGAATTCGAGAAATGGCCAGAAATCTTCCGACCCCTGATCCTCCTGCTCGTGCTCCCTCTTCTTCTTGTCGATGGAGGATGGATCGAGAGAACTCTTCTTGAAGATGACGTCTCCTTCATAGATGAAAGACCAAGGATCCTCCTCCTCCTCCTCTTTGCTCTCTGCCGGGGGCGTCCCCTCCATCAGATGACGGTAAGCAGGGTCCTCTTCGGAAAAATTACCTTCCGGTGTGTCGGAATAGTACAGCCCGTCGACGGACTCCCTGCTATCACAATGTTAGGGACTGATATCCCCGTTCGCTCGTGCGTTGGACTCGTCAATTGAGGTGCACTGATCGGAGCAGCTGTGCGGCATTTTTGTGTGTGTGGTGGCTTGGCCGGCCTAAAGTGAGAGGGTGTGACAGAGAGAGTTCTTCAATGTGTGCATCGTGCCTGGATGGGAGAGGTGGTCGTTGTTGATGGCCCCTTAAAAATGCTTGCTTGGGACATCCAGGAGTTGCCACGTGCCATAGGAGCAGCCTGGCAGTTCCCTTCCATCGTTTTTTATACTCCCTTAAATCGTTATTTTTTACAAAAGTTCCCTTCCATCATTGAAACATGATCGAATGGTTGGTACTCCTTCGCCCTGAGAGCATCAGCAGCGAGGATATTTCAAGTACCACCACATGTTTGGGAGGTTTTTGCACATAACAACAACCATAGACCTTTTTTGTGCAAAATACAGACATTTTATGTAATCCTTGTACATAATACATAACCAATCATTGAATGTTTCTTTTTTTTTTTGGAAACGTTTCATAGTTAATTATATAATATAGTACTAAAATGTAATTTTTATCTAAATTAATAATAGGTAAAGCTCAAAAAATATAAAAGGTATTCAAATACTTCAGTTTAAACCCCTATTATTTGTTGGAAGAAAACACTAAACGGTATTCAAATAGTTAGTTTATTCAGAAATCAAAATGTTTTCTAAATAATTTAAAAATACTTTGATGCCAAACTCATCCTTAATACCCGAACCGAGCCAATCTAGGCCATGGATGATCAATATTTAGATGCCAAATAGCCAAATGGGCCCTTAATTTCTAAACTAAGGCAGTATGGGCCATGGATGATCACCGATGTGCCTGTCGGCCTTTGATTCCAGGGAGTACGGCTTACCAATTTACTACTACTTGGACTATACATAAATCTGAGTTTAGTTGAGCGGGAAATTCTCCAGCTATCCAATGTTTCAAACATCTTGAAATCCCCCTTCTACCCCTAGTGAAGTCGGTTCATTGGGGCTTCTATAGTAATTTCCCCGTTTAGTATGTCTATACCCCGCACCCCTACCATCGACCCCCCACTTACCCACACACAATCCTCACCCCCAACTGTGCTAGCCCTACGGAAAACCCTAGATCTACCTTCAACACCTTAGATCTGATTCACTGTTGTCGCCGTGCACTACACCAGATCTGCTTCACCGACCCACTCTCCTGGCGTGCCGAACACATTCCCACCGCCAAGAATCTCGTTCTTTTCCGCCGTCGATCAGCGCTCGAAGGAACCCTTGTTCTGCTTCACCTTTTCCCACAAGAACCACAACCATAGCACCCTCGACAACCTCGACGTCACCACCTAGGATTTGCATCATGCCTAAATACCGTCACGAACGACGTAACCATATCTCCTTGGAGTTTGGTAAGATAAATATGTAGTAGTTAACTATATTTTGCATTGGTGCTACTTTTGTCGTAACTTACAAGTACTATACTTGTAACCCGTATCTTCCTAAATAATTTTTTTGTAGTCAGGTTTAATCGTAAGGAATTCAAGTGTGATTTCGTATTTCATGGTGAAATATTAGTCAGCCAATGGTTAACACATTTGTTTGCATTATCTAATTTAGTAAGTGCCCATATGTGATGTGGTTATAATTTATCTTTGGCTTGGCGTAGGCCATGGCACTAATTGTTATTTCTTGCTTGATGCTTTTCTCCTATGTATGCAGTACGTGTTTACATTAGTTATGCTCCTTCCACTAAGATGTCTGATTCATTTGCTTCTGCCTACCCCACTATTCCTAACCGTTTGTTGTTGTTACGCAATGAACAGGTGCAGTTTACACTAGAAATCATAGAATGAATGGCCCCTATAATCCTGTAAGTATCTATTGCTTTTGTATCACTTCATGCTAACATCTGTGTGACGGGAACCTTTTTGTGTTCACTATTTGCTGCACCATTATGTAGAGGACCGACACTGAATTATGGAGAGCCATGTAGCGGACATCGTTGATGAACATACCTATAACCAGATCAGCAACCCTGAGAGTCTACATAGAGCTACTGTACGGATGCCCCTCCTTTTTTTAAGGTTTAAGTCCCTTGGTGTCATGCCATTGACTCTAGTTGAGTTGTTATTTGTGTTGGAGGCACTAGGGTGATTATAACAAGGCCAGAAATGCAACCGAATCCAATATAAAGAACCGCCTACTTCAAATATCACTTTGGTATCTACACCTGTATGGCTATTTTAATACGAGGCAGATGATAGGCCACTTTGTCTTTGGGCAGACAATCAAAAACTTTAAACATTCTAACTGTTCGATAGATTGTTTGACCATTTCTCTAAAATGATTTTTCTATTCTATTCGAGGCACCCTTCTTCATGAGGTCCTTGTGTCGAGTGCTTACATCGCTATAGCAGACCAAATAATCTTTTGAAAATCTTTGACAATGAACATGGTAGTTTTGTTTCTTTGTATGGTGTTGTAACTTCTTTTATCTTAGTTTCAGCCTTCATCAAGTAGAACAGTCATTTCACAGGGCAGAAGTGGCAGTTGCACACTATCTCATCCCTCTATGAAGTCAACTGTTCCAGTTATTCTAGAAGAAAGAGATGTATGATGCTCTGTCGTTACTAATTGCTTTCTTCCTTTTAGCAAAAGGACTGATTTGAAATTCATTTGGTTTTTGTTTTCCTTGGTAATTATGTTATATGATGTTTATTTTTGTTTTAGGTTGCAAATATAAATATGAAGGCAGAACAGAAAACAACTACCTCAAGTGTAGATCTCTTTGGACAAAGCAACAGTGACAGTGCGTATTGCTCACGTAGGTACAAAATCTCGACGGCTCCATACATTCCAGCAGGAAGAGTTTTTGGTGCTGCACTCCAAGATGCACTTGATGTAGTTGGACAGGAAGCCAACATAACAGATATAGTAGTCTTCATAGCAAGGAAGGAGGTATCTGAGTTAAATAATAGGCAATCTTTGACAGATAATCTACTTAATAATGTCCTCAACAAGTCTCGAGGTAATCCTGTTGTTACATGTGAGGTGGCGCGAACTCCCTAAAAGGAACATTTTTTAAACCGAGATTATATTGTTTATCAGCTGTGTTGTACTCTGATGATGCTTTACGAGCTACGGAATTTTTCAAGACTATAATAATTTACTAATTTTCCAGTTATAAGTTTTTTTCCATAGTTCCAGAATTTATTTAGCATTTTAGAGAATCGATCTAAGTTAGATAGGCTTAAACAATAGAAGGTGATACATTACAAATGCATCCACAATTTTTGATGTTCCATCCTTGGTTTTATCTACTTTATTGTGTTTTGTCCACACTTTGGAGTACATTTCATTTGATTTCATGGACTAACCTATTAACAAGAGCCACAGTGCCAGCTGCCTGTTTTCTGCTGTTTTTGGTTCTAGGAAAGTCAGAAAATGAATATTCTCGGAATTGGATGGGACAAAAGACAAAGTCGCTATTTTACCGGAAGGCATCTGCAGCCAGAATACGAGACGGAGAAGGGCTGGGGCCTCGCCACACCACCTGGCCGCGCAGCCAGGCCTGGCCTGCGCCAGGGGGTGGTCTAGCCGACCCCAGCACCCCCTCGGCCTCTCCTTCTGCCGATATATTGCCTTCGGGACCAAAACCCTAAGTACCCGATGAAAAATCCACGAAAGAGTCTGTAGCCACCGTCATCTCCATCCCTAGATCAGGAGGGATCTTAAGCTCTTTCCGGCACCCTGCCGGAGTGGCGAATTCACCCTGGAGACATTCTTTATCATCATGCAAGCCTCCGGTGTGATGCGTGAGTAGTTCATCTCTGGACTACGGGTCCATGTAGTAGCTAGATGGCTAGTTCTCCTCCTTTGTGATTTCATGTCTAGATCTTGTGAGCTCTGTTCATGATCAAGATCATCTATTTGTAATTCTGTATGTTGTGTTTGCGGGGATCCGATGGATATTGAGATGCTATTTCAGATTGATTATTTATTCTATCATGTCTTTGTTATTTGTGATCTTGCATGCTTTCCGTTGTTAGTAGCTATCTTGGCCAAGTAGGTGCTAGCAACTCCTAGAGTTAGTATTTATGCTCGATAGTGGGTTCATGCCTCTGGTAATCTGGGGAAGTGACAGAAATCTCTAAGGTACTAGATGTGTTGTTGCTACTAGGGAGCAAACAACAATCCTTTGTTCATGGAACAATCGTATTTCTTACATTAGATGCAATTCGTAAAGCAATAATCTGTTGTTTGCAACTTAATACTGGAGGGGTTCGGATGATAACATGAAGGTGGATTATTAGTCATAGATATAGTTGGATGGCGGTCTATGTATAATGTTGTAATGCCCAATCAATTCTCAAAGGAGTCAAGATGATTAGTATATGCTTGTATGCTTTATCGATGTTTGTCAATTGCCCCTCTGTAATTTGTTCACCCAACATGTTATTTATCTTAAGGAGATCCACCTCTAGTGAACTATGGACCCTGGTCCTTTCTTTTACATACAATCTACAAACTATTTACTGCTTTGTGTTTCCTTTCTGCAAACTATTACTTCCTTCCATTTGATACGTTTTATCCTTTGTTTTTAGCAAAACCGGTGAGAATGACAACCTCATCGCAAGTTGGGGACAGAGTTCTGTGGTTGTGTTGTTGATACATTGCAAATGTATCTATAATTTTTGATGTTCCATGCTTGGTTTTATCTACTTTCTTATGTTTTGTCCACACTTTGGAGTACTTTTCATATGATTTCTTGGACTAACCTATTAAAAAGAGCCAAAGTGCCAGTTGCCTGTTTTCTGCTGTTTTTGGTTCCAGCAAAGTCAAAAAATCAATATTCTCGGAATTGGACCGGACAAAAGCCAAAGTTGATATTTTACCAGAAGACTCACGGAGCCAGAAGACGAGACAGAGAGGGGCCACAGGGCGGCCACATCATGTGGTCGCGCGGGCTAGCCCTGGCCGCGCCACCAGGTGGTGTGGGCCCCCTGGCCGGCCACCGACCTTGCCGCTTCGCCTATAAGAAGCCTCCCGAACCATAAACCCTAGATAATCAAGCCTCCAGCCACAAAAAGTTCCGCAGCGCCGCCGCCACCGAAGGGGAGATTCGGGGGACAGAAAGTCTCTGTTCCGGCACCCTGCCGGGACGGGGAAGTGCCCCCGGAGCCATCTCCATCGATCTCCACCACCATCTCCATCACCATTGCTGATTCCCATGATGAGGAGGGAGTAGTTCTCTCTCGAGGCTAAGGGTTCTACCGGTAGCTATGTGTTCATCTCTCTCTCTCTCTCTCTATGCATGATCATATTGTGATCATGAGCTTTGCAATCAAGTATATCAACCTTGCTACTCAAGTTCTTTAATGAATCTCTACTCTCCCCATGTGTGTGAAAGTGACAGCGTGCTCACCATGGTGGCACTTAGGCTAGAGATTACGAATACTTGTTATAAGTTATATTTGGAGTTGGATGTCTTTATGAAATTGTGGTGTTTGTTGGACTCATCTAGTACTCAAGGTGACAGTGTGGGGTTATCTAGATGGGAAAGGCTTACTTTGAGGTGTGCTGTTATAGCCCTACCATGGATTAGAGTGTCCAACCGGAGAGTAGTTCAGCATAGTATCATGAAGATGATATATTTATATGAGAGTGTTCACTAGTGAAAGTATGATACCTAGGCCTTGTTTCTAAACATTGAAACACCGTTTGCAATTAGATCTGTTACATGTTTGCTTGCTTCCATCGTTATTTCAGTTTGCATTTAGTCTTTTCCATGCCATCAAGCTATTTTCTATCACCGTTACCACTTATAAATATCCATACCACTTGTATTTCACTATCTCTTTGCCGAACTAGTGCACCTATGCACCTGACAAGTGTATTGGGTGTGTTGGGGACACAAGAGACTTCTTGTATCTTGATTGCAGGGTTGCTTGAGAGGGGATACCTTTGACCACTTCCTCCCTAAGTTCGATAAACCTTGGGTGATCCACTTAAGGGAAAACTTGCTGCTGTTCTACAAACCTCTGCACTTGGAGGCCCAACAACTGTCTACAAGAATAGAAGTGCGTAGACATCAAGCTATTTTCTGGCACCGTTGCTGGGGAGGAAAGGTAAAAGGTATTCACACCGGAGGATTAAAGAAGAAGAACCTCCCACGACAACCTCCCACGAAGTTATTTCCTTTAGATTCTACAATTTTGTCTTTTTGTTTCTTGTTTTCACTAGTTAGGCTTAATGGAAAACAACAACAAAAATAGAGTGCTTTTTAGTATCTTTCCTAAGTTAGAACTTGAATTGTCTGAAAAGAAAATTAAAAAACCCATGGAACTTTCTTTGCATGCTAATAGCAATGTTATTAGTATGAATCTTTTGAACACCTTTGTTACTAATGCTATGGAAACGTCTAAGCTTGGGGAAGTTGGTTCTTATGAAAATGATCTCTTTAGTTCCCCAGTTTTAAGGAAGAAAATTTGCTTTGTTGATACTTTATCTCCCATATGTGGTAATTCTAATGATACTTGTGATATTTTAAATCCACATACTGAAAGCATCCCTTTTAAAATACCTATAAAAATTATTGATCGTGTTATGGATAACTACTATTTTGGAGATGGAACTGTCCATCCCGGTGATCATTTGCTCTTTATACACGAATTATGCGGGTTGTTCAAGTGTGCAGGTATTACAACAGATCACGTCAAGAAGAAGTTATTCTCTTTTTCACTTAAGGGCAAAGCAAGGGAGTGGTATGAGCTACTAGATGATCCTCATCATTTGGAGTGGAAGGAACTTGAATCTCTCTTTTACTCTAAATTTTATCCTCCTCATGAAACTCATAAAGATAGGAATTATATTTATAATTTTCATCCTCATGATGGAGAAAGTATCACCCAAGCATGGGGGATATTGAAGTCACTAATGCTCAAATGTCCCATTCATGAGCTCCCCCGTAATATTGTTATTAATAATTTCTATGCAAGGCTTTCAGGACATTACAAGGACTATCTAGATACTTGTTTAGAGGGATCCTTCACAAGTAAGGAGGTCAAAGCTAACTGGGATCTTCTTGAAACAATTCAAAGCAATACCGAAGATTGGGATAACAACAAAGGTAAAGAACCAGGTATAAACTATGAGTATGATTGCATTAAGTCTTTTGGTAAAACTGCTAATTTTCAAGAGCTTAGTGCTAAATATGGTCTTGATCCTCAAATTCTTATCTATAGTTTTAAAACCTTTGCTTCTCTCATTTAATGCTCCTAAATAAAAGTGGGACATGTATCATGAGCCTTTTAGAGACACTTGCATGGAAAATGAAATTGTTGTTAATGATAGCAATAAACATGCTCAAACCTCTGAAAGCACTATTTCTTATAAGGATGTTGATTTTTTTGGATACATAGACCTTGTTAGAGTAATCAAGTTGAAGAAGAATATTGTATCACCCACAGGAATGAAAAAACTAGAATGTGGTATAGGGCTTTAAATGATCTTGGTAAAAAAGTTTGTGCCCTCTATCCTTTTATTTGTGAACTTTGCTTTGAAGTGGGTCATTTCAATTTCCAATGCTCATGCCATAATAATAGCCCTTCTAATCCAATGAGTACTGCAAGTTTGTATTGTGATGACATGATCACTCCTACTCAGCATGATGAACTTACATTATTTTTGGGGTGTGAAGAGTTATCAAGAAAAACCTCTTTGGTAGATATGGGTGCTTTTGATATGAACAGTGTCCTGCATGGTTGTCATCTTTATTGTGTTGATAATTGTCACACAAATACTTACATACAAAATATTATATAATATGAGATTTTACCAAAATATGATAGGACTAATATGTTTTTTGATCTTATTAATGAAAAGAAGGAATCCTCCAAAGTTTCTTCTATTGTCTCCAACAATGAACCAGGGTATATGGAGAATCTTCCTTTCAAGCCTCTCCCTCCTAAAGAGAAGAAGATAAAGAAGAAAAGGAGGAGTAAAAGGAGGGAGGAAACGGTATTTTCCCCTAAGCATGTAGCTCCTATTATAGTTTTTGATGAGTCTGAACTCGATGATGTTCCTATGCATGTTACCTATAGTAGTGATCATGATTGGGAAAAGCACACTTCTTTTGATATTGAAAATCTCTTTGGTACCAATTCTGAAAATGATGATATTAATAATTGCTATACTATTAGTGTTATCCATGATCCTTCCAATGGTGATATGTTTACAAATGAACACACTTTGGAAGATAACTATTCTATTGCTTATGAAGATACTATACCTCCAGTTTATGATGATTGCAATGATGAATATGATATTTTCAGTCCACCTACTATTGTGGAGGAAATTAATTATGATTATAATATGCCTCCTATATTTGATGATTATGGTGATGAGAATAATAATGATAGCTATTTTGTTGAATTTGCTCCCACTTTAATTAATAAGAATGACTATGTTTATGTGGAGAGTATTAATTCTTGTATGCATGTGGCTCATGATAAGAATGTTTTATGTGATAGTTATATTGTTAATTTTATTCATGATGCTACTGAAAGTTATTATGAGAGAGGGAAACATGGTTCTATGCATCCCAATAATATTAAGTTTCCCCTCTTTATGTTGAAAATTTTGAAGTTACACTTGTTTTGCTTTCCTATGCTTGTTGCTTTGTGCTTTCATGACTTGTTTCTTTACAAGATTCCTATGCACCGGAAGTGGGTTAGACTTAAATGTGTTTTGAATTTGCTTGTTGATGCTCTCTTTTACTTCAATTCATATTTCTTATGTGAGCATCTTCTCAAACTATCATGCCTAACTTAAAGGCGTTAAAGAAAATTACTTATTGGGAGATAACCCAAAAGTTTTAGATGAGTCTTGGAAGTTGTTACTTCATTAATAACCACTCCTTATCCTTTTTATTTGCTTTTTGTGCCAAGAGTAACCACTAATGTGAGAGAACTAATGATTGGGAAAGTTGTTGTCCCGAAACAGATTTCTGTGTTTCACCATAAAAATTCGTGTAAAATCTGTGTACGTCTTTTTGAGACGTGAAGTTTTGTGCTTCCTCCCCAGGTTGTTATATAACTTTAGTTAGTTAAAAACTTTTTGATTTGAGCAACATAAGGTCTTCGAAAAAATTCGTCTTTACCTGCTGGTCTGTTTTGACAGATTTCTGCCATTTTCTGCATTTGCTTCTTGTTGGTTCCTTCTTGAGTTCTTTTGGGGAATTGAGGTTTTTGAGGGAAGTTATACAGTAGCTAGTGTTCTAATGGAAGTTTATTTGGTCATAGAACTGAACCTTAAGACCTTTTATCTTGAATGCACTAATGTTGCTAATAAAGATTGTGTGATGTTTTGTATGAAGATAAAATTTCAGGTGTATGGAAGGAATGAGTAATGAGATGAAGGATGGACTAAAGCTCAAGCTTGGGGATGCCACGTGTGTCACCCCAAGAAATATCCAAGAAGTACAAGCGTCAAAGCTTGGGGATGCCCAAGGCATCCCCTTCTTCATAAATAAAAATCCCAGGTTTCTTCCAAACGCTTTATTTTTATTGTTTCATGCATAGTTGTGTTCTTCTTTGAGCGTCTTCTTTTGCGTTTTCGTTTTCGTTTTTGGTTTCATTTTCTTTGCTTAGTTTTCTGAATAAATTGGTTGGACCCCCTCTTTCATACATTGGTTTTCAAATAGTTTGGGTTTGGTTTGGAAAAGAGTAGGAAAACTCATGCTTAAGTGGTAAAAAGAGCTTGTTTTTGACTGTGGCCTATGCTTTGTCATGCCATGCTTGATATTGTTTTGGCTTTATGCTTAGTATTCTTTTTTGTAGCATGACTTGTTATAAACAATTGAGATTGCTTAATGTGCCTTGGATGAATCATGTGTTACCATATTAAAGCATAGTATCGTGGTATTCTCCTTTGATGCTTTATTTGGGTTGACTTGGAACATGCTCACACCATGTTATGACTATCTCAAGTCACCATAGCCTTTATGATCCTTTAGTTTTCAACTTGTAGTATCACTTTATGCTTTGATCAATGATGTTTTGTCGCTCTGCATGATTATGGCCATTATTGCTCTCTTAGTTTGTCGCTCCCAGTCTTTTGCTAGCCTCCGCAACCAAGTATGAGTTATACTCATGCATACAACTCCCTAAACCAAGTTATTCCAAAGAGTCCACCATACCTACCTATTATCTTATGCTATTCCAAGTATATTCATGCTTTTGTTTATCTTCCAAATTAAACTTGTTATGTGAAAACTAGTGATTAAAGCTCTCATGAACTTGATGGCACACTTTACTTTTTGCATTTAATAAACTTGAACCATTGGGTCCTTATTTGTTGCGTATATGCTTGCTCTTTATAAGTTGAAATTAGTAGAACCATGTATCATGGGGAACGCTTTCAACATTGCACTTGTACTTTGTACCCCGTTGATATCATTTCTTTTGCTTATGGATCCCAGCGGTGTGAAATAAAAGTGGAACTTGTAAGATCATGGAGTTTGTATGTGTGTTAAAGAAACGCCTGGGCCGCTAGCATAAAACGATTGCTGAGATGCTCATTGTCTGCTTGCCTTGTCATTTTGATTATGGGAAAGCTCCCGTATCATGTGCAAGGGGTACCCATTGGCGGTTCTTTATGATACACATGTACTTACAATGACAAGAGCTTACTCATGACTGAAGTTGAGTAGCATGAGGACCGGTCTTCGTAAGTAAGGGGCATGAGATTTCGGCTTATAACTTCTCAAGCATATCCTCTTAGTTGTGTCACTTTAACCTTAATCACCTTAAAGATGCTTATGATAGGGGCAATGAGAGCTGAAAGCTATAACTGCCATAATTTTTGGAAGCTCTTTATGAGACTTGAATCCCTACTTCCTTTTATGAAGGCCTTTCTTCCACCATTATATATTGAGTCTCCACCTTCTACCTTTATGCACTTACTTTGAGAGCATAGTGGCCATTCTTAGTTCTATGTGCATTGTCCCAAGACTAGTTGATTGATGCATAACTTGATATTGCTTGTTTTAAACTATTTGTATCTAGTCACTCTTATGAACTTTGAAGGTGTCCTATGCATTTATGTTTTGCTACTCTATGAGGGACAAGATGAATACTATTATGCTATGTTTTCCTTATGTGAAACAAACAAACGTCTTGGAAAGCTTTGTTATTCATGAATCTTTTGTTTGTGCCTTTTCATGTTGCAACATAGTTGCTTTGTCTAATTGCTAGAACTTTGTCTTTCAAGTTATGATTGAAGTACTATGATCCCAGCTTTGAGTGTTTTACAAATACTTTGATCAAGTTTATGATGGTGCATGTCACCTCAAAAATTATTCTTTCTTTTTATCACTTACCTACTCGAGGACGAGCAGGAGTTAAGCTTGGGGATGTTGATACATTGCAAATGTATCTATAATTTTTGATGTTCCATGCTTGGTTTTATCTACTTTCTTATGTTTTGTCCACACTTTGGAGTACTTTTCATATGATTTCTTGGACTAACCTATTAACAAGATCCACAGTGCCAGTTGCCTGTTTTCTGCTGTTTTTGGTTCCAAGAAAGTCAGAAAATCAATATTCTCGGAATTGGACCGGACAAAAGCCAAAGTCGATATTTTACCGGAAGACTCACGGAGCCAGAAGACAAGAAGGAGAGGGGCCACAGGGTGTCCACAGCATGTGGTGGCGTGGGCTAGCCCTAGCCGCGCCACCAGGTGGTGTGGGCCCCCTGGCCACCCACCGACCTTGCCTCTTCGCCTATAAGAAGCCTCCCGAGGCATAACCCTAGATAATCAAGCCTCCAGCCACGAAAAGTTCTGCAGCGCCGCCGCCACTGAAGGGGAGATTCAGGGGACAGAAAGTCTCTGTTGTGGCACCCTATCGGGACGGGGAAGTGCCCCCGGAGCCATCTCCATCGATCTCCACCAGCATCTCCATCACCATTGCTGATTCCCATGATGAGGAGGGAGTAGTTCTCTCTCGGGGCTAAGGGTTCTACCGGTAGCTATGTGTTCATCTCTCTCTCTCTCTATGCATGATCATATTGTGATCATGAGCTTTTTAATCAAGTAGATCTACCTTGCTACTCAAGTGCTTTAATGAATCTCTGCTCTCCCCATGTGTGTGACAGTGACAGCGTGCTCACCATGGTGGCACTTAGGCTAGAGATTACACATACTTGTTATGAGTTATATTTGGAGTTGGATGTCTTTATGAAATTGTGGTGTTTGTTGGACTCATCTAGTACTCAAGGTGACAGTGTGGGTTTATCTAGATGGGAAAGTCTTACTTTGAGGTGTGCTGTTATAGCCCTACCATGGATTAGAGTGTCCAACCGGAGAGTAGTTTAGCGTAGTATCATGAAGATGATATATTTATATGAGAGTTTTCACTAGTGAAAGTATGATCCCTAGGCCTTGTTTCTAAACATTGAAACACTGTTTGCAATTAGATTTGTTACATGTTTGCTTGCTTCCATCTTTATTTTAGTTTGCATTTAGTCTTTTCCACGCCATCAAGCTATTTTCTATCACCGTTACCACTTATAAATATCCATACCACTTGTATTTCACTATCTCTTCGCCGAACTAGTGGACCTATACACCTGACAAGTGTATTGGGTGTGTTGGGGACACAAGAGACTTCTTGTATCTTGATTGCAGGGTTGCTTGAGAGGGGATAACTTTGACCACTTCCTCCCTGAGTTCGATAAACCTTGGGTGATCCACTTAAGGGAAAACTTGCTGCTGTTCTACAAACCTCTACACTTGGAGGCCCAACAACTGTCTACAAGAATAGAAGTGCGTAGACATCAGTTGTGCAGGTCTCCATGTTGCTACTAGCACCGATAGTGCGCCCTGCCAAGGAACAGGTAGCAACACCTTTGGGGTGTTTCCTTGCTCCTACTGGTTCGATTAAACCTTGGTTTCATAACTGAGGGAAACTTACTGCTGTTCTCATCATACCTTCCTCTTGGGATCCCCAACGAGCTCGTTAATACATGAGTCAGCAAGTATTTTTCTGGCGCCGTTACCAGGGAGTCAAGGACATCTTCACAAGGGGAGTCCTTCATAACCAATCTCTTTACTTTGTTATTTTTGTTTTTCTTATTTTACTTTTGCTTTGTTTGCTTGTTTCTTTATCAAAAACAAAAAAAATAGTTTTATTAGTTTGCTTTCTTATTCAATAATACAAAAAATGACTACTCTGGAAAACACTAAAATGTGTGACTTCACTAGCACCAAGAACAATGATTTTATGAGCACACCTATTGCTCCACATGTTCGTGAAGCTACTTTCTTTGAGATTAAACCTGCTTTACTCAATCTTGTTATGAGAGAACATTTTTCTGGTATTGGTAATGTAGATGCTGCTGCCCATCTAAATAGCTTTGTTGAACTTTGTTAGATGCAAAAGCATAGGGATATAGATGGTGATATTATTAAGCAGAAATTGTTTCCTTTCTCTTTGAGAGGATAATCTAAAGAATGGTTGAATTCCTTAACTAGCAATAGTATTGATTCTTGGACTAAATGCAAAGATGATTTTATTGGAAAATACTATCCTCCTGCTAAGATTATATCTATGAGAAGTGAAATAATGAAGTTTAAACAATCTGATAATGAACATGTTGCTCAAGCTTGGGAAAGAATGAAATGTTTGGTAAAGAATTGTCCCACGCATGGACTGACTGCTTGGATGATCATCCAAACTTTTTATGCAGATTGAACTATTCTTCAAGGAACCTATTGGATTCTTCTGCTGAAGGTACCTTTATGACCATTACTTTGGGTGCTACAACAAAGCTTCTGGATAATATGATGGTTAACTATTCTGAATGGCATACTAAGAGAGCTCCACAAGGTAAGAATGTAAATTCTGTTAAGGAAACCTCCTCCTCGAGTGATAAGATTGATGTTATTATGTCTATGCTTATGAATGGGAAAGCCCATATTGATCCAAATAATGTTTCTTTAGCCTCTTTGGTTTCTCGAGAAGAGCAAGTTGATGTGAACTTCATAAGAAATAACAATTTTGGCAACAATTCTTCAGGTAATAACAATTATAGGCCTTACCCTCCTAGTAATACTTATGGTTATAATGGAAAACCTGGGTTACCTAGTGAAGGAAGAATTTTAGAAGTTGAAAGAGCCAGTAAGAACTTCATGCAAATAAAATATGAGCAAAATCAACTATTTACTAAAACTATGGAGGAACAATCTATCATTTTGAAGAACATTAGCCATCAACTTGAGAGTTTAAAAAGGGAAATTCCTAGTTTACAATTGAAACTTTCTAATGCTGAAAGGAATATATCATCTTCGTCTGAAGCTCAATCTTCTTTGAATAAAAAGGCTACTAAACCTGAAACTATTGATAATCCCTTTGCATCTACTAATTCTATACAAGTAAGAATTGATGAAAATCTTAGACTATTAGCTGAATTACATGCAAAGCGGGAAAGAAAAGATGAAATTGCTAGAAACATTAGTGTTTCTACTATCACCACCACTAGTGTTGAGGCTAGTAATAGTTCTACTACTTTTAATGATAATTTTGATTTTGATCTTGATGGTTGTAATATCTCTGAAGTTATTTAGTTCCTACAAAAGCTTGCTAAAAGTCCTAATGCTAGTGCTATGAACATGGCTTTTACAAAACACATTACTGATGCCCTCATAAAGATTAAAGAAGAAAAGATGAAACATAAATCTTCTATTCCTATAAAACAAGAAGATGGTTGGGAACCCACCATTAATATGAAAGTGAATGACTTTGATTTCAAAGCTTTATGTGATCTTGATAGTAGTGTTTCTATTATGCCTAGAAGGATTTATGATATGCTTGATTTTCCTCCACTTGAAGATTGTTATTTGAATGTCCCACTTGATGATAATGCTAAAAAGAATCTCATGGGGAGCATTAATGATGTTCTTATTATGATTAACAATTCCTATGTCCCCGTTGATTTCTATGTTTTGGATGTTGAATGCAATGCTTCTTGTCCTATTACTTTGGGAAGAACTTTTTGTAGAACTGTTTGTGCCATTATTGATATGAAAGAAGGCACCATTAAATATCAACTCCCACTAAAGAAAGGTATAGAACACTTCCCTAAGAAGAGAGAGAAGATTTATTTTGCCTCTTCTATGAAAACAAAATTTGGTTTTAATGCTTCTTCATTTGAGAACAATTGATTCTTTTTCTTACTTCTTATGCCTAACTTAAAGGCGTTAAAGAAAAGTACTTATTGGGAGATAACCCAAAAGTTGTAGATGAGTCTTGAAGTTATTACTTCAGTAATAACCGCTGCTTATCCTTTTTATTTGCTTTTTGTGCCAAGAGTAACCTCTAATCAGAGAGAAGTAATGATTGGCAAAGTTGTTGTCCCGAAACAGATTTTTGTGCCTCACCGTAAAAATTCTTGTAAAATATCTGAACGTCTTGAGGCGTGAATTTTTGTGCTTCTGCCCTAGGTTGTTAGCTAACTTTCGTTAGTTCAACACGTTTTTATTTGAGCAACATAAGGTCTTAGAAAAAATTCGTCTTTATCTACTGGTCTGTTTTGACAGATTTCTGCCATTTTCTGCATTTGCTTCTTGTTAGTTCCTTCTTGAGTTATTTTGGGGAATTGAGCTTTTTGAGGGAAGTGTTGCAGTAGCTAGTGTTCTAATGGAAGTTTATTTGGTGTTAGAACTTAACCTTGAGACTTATTTATCTTAAGTGCACTAATGTTGCTAATGAGATTGTGTGAAGTTTTGTATGAAGGAAAATTTTCAGGTGTATGGAAGGAATGAGTAATGAGATGAATATGGACTAAAGCTCCAGCTTGGGGATGCCACGCGTGTCATCCCAAGAAATATCCAAAAACTACAAGCGTCAAAGCTTGGGGATGCCCAAGGCATCCCCTCTCCATCAATAAAAATCCCAGGTTTCTTCCAAACACTTCATTATTATTGTTTTATACATAGTTGCGTTGTTCTTGGAGCGTCTTATTTTTAGTTTTTGTTTTGGTTTTTCCTTTTGTTTGTTTTCTTAGTTTTCTGAATAAATTGGTTGGACCCCCTCTTTCACACATTGGTTTTCAAATAGTTTGGTTTGGTTTGGAAAAGAGTAGGAAAGTTCATGCTTAAGTGGTAAAAAGAGCTTGTTTTTGACTGTGGCCTATGCTTTGTCATGGCATTCTTGATATTGTTTTGGCTTTATGCTTAGTATTCTTTGCTGTAGCATGACTTGTTATAAACAATTGAGATTGCTTAATGTGCCTTGGATGAATAATGCGTTGTTTTAGCATATTAAAGCATAGTATAGTGGTATTCTCCTTTGATGCCTGATTTGGGTTGACTTGGCGCATGCTCACACCATGTTATGACTATCTCAAGTCACCATAGCCTTTATGATCCTTTAGTTTTCAACTTGTAGTATCACTTTATGCTTTGATCAATGATTTTTTGTCGCTCTGCATGATTATGGCCATTATTGCTCTCTTAGTTTGTTGCTCCCAGTATTTTGCTAGCCTCCACAACCAAGTATGAGTTCAACTCATGCATCCAACTCCCTAAACCAAGTTATTCCAAAGAGTCCACCATACCTACCTACTAGCTTATGCTATTCCAAGAATATTCATGCTTTTGTTTACCTTCCAAATTAAACTTGTTATGAGAAAACTAGTGATTAAAGCTCTCATGAACTTGATGGCACATTTTACTTTCTGCATTTAATAAACTTGAACCATTGGGTCCTTCTTTGTTGCGTATATGCTTGCGCTTTATAAGTTGAAATTAGCAGAACCATGTATCATGGGGAACGCTTTCAACATTGCACGTGTACTTTGTACTCCGTTGATATCATGTTCTTTTGCTTATGTATCCCGGCGGTGTGAAATAAAAGTGGAACTTGTAAGATAATGGAGTTTGTATGTGTGTTAGAGAAACGCCTAGGCCGCTAGCCTAAGCCATGCCTAATCATGGTGGAAACTTGAAGCATCACCATAATGACCACTCTATGAAGCATCCTTAATAAAAGCCTTTGCAAATAGCAAATAAAAATATTGCTGAGATGCTCATTGTGTCCTTGCCTTGTCATTTTGATTATGGGATAGCTCCTGTATCATGTGCAAGGGGTACCCCGTTGGCGGTTCTTTATGATACATATGTACTTACAATGACAAGAGCTTACTTGTGACTAAAGTTGAGTAGCATGAGGTTCGGTCTTCATAAGTAAGGGGCATGAGATTTCGGTTTATAACTTGTCAAGCATATCCTCTTAGTTGTGTCACTTTAACCTTAATCACCTTAAAGATGCTTATGATAGGGGCAATGAGAGCTGAAAGCTAACAAGTACCATAATTTTTGGAAGCTCTTTATGAGACTTGAATCCCTACTTCCTTCTATGAAGTCCTTTCTTCCACCATTATATTGAGTCTCCACCTTCTATCTTTATGCACCTACTTTGAGAGCATAGTGGCCATTCTTAGTTCTATGTGCATTGTCCCAAGACTAGTTGATTGATGCATCACTTGATATTGCTAGTTTTACTTGTCACTCTTATGAACTTTGAAGGTGTCCTATGCATTTATATTTTCTACTCTATGAGGGTCAAGCTGAATACTATTATGCTATGTTTTCTTTATGTGAAACAAACAAATGTCTTGCAAAGCATTGTTCTTCATGAATCTTTTGTTTGTACCTTTTCATGTTGCATCATTGTTTGTTTGTCTTATTGCTAGAACTTTGTCTTTCATGTTATGATTGAAGTACTATGATCCCAGCTTTGAGTGTTTTACAAGTACTTTGATCAAGTTTACGATGGTGCATGTCACGTCAAAAATTATTCTTTCTTTTTATCACTTACCTACTCGAGGACGAGCAGGAGTTAAGCTTGGGGATGTTGATACATTGCAAATGTATCTATAATTTTTGATGTTCCATGCTTGGTTTTATCTACTTTCTTGTGTTTTGTCCACACTTTGGAGTACTTTTCATATGATTTCATGGACTAACCTATTAACAAGAGCCATAGTGCTAGCTTCCTGTTTTCTGCTGTTTTTGGTTCCAGGAAAGTCAGAAAATGTATATTCTCGGAATTGTACGGGACAAAAGCCAACGTCGCTATTTTACCGGAAGGCATCTGGAGCCAGAATATGAGCCGGAGAAGGGCTGGGGCCTGGCCACACCACCTGGCCGCAAGCCAGGCCTGGCCCGCGCCAGGGGGTGGTTTGGCTGACCCCAGCACCCCCTCGGCCTCTCCTTCCGCCTATATATTGCCTTCGGGACCAAAACCCTAAGTACCCGATCAAAAATCTACGAAAGAGTCTGTAGCCGCCGTCATCACCATCCCTAGACCGGGAGGGATTTGAAGCTCTTTCTAGCACCCTGCCGAAGAGGGGAATTCACCCTGTAGGCCTTCTTCATCATCATGCAAGCCTCCGGTGTGATTCGTGAGTAGTTCATATATGGACTACGGGTCCATGTAGTAGCTAGATGGCTGGTTCTCCTCCTTTGTGCTTTCATCGCTAGATCTTGTGAGATCCGTTCATGATCAAGATCATCTATTTGTAATTCTGCATGTTGTGTTTGCGGGGATCCGATGGATATTGAGATGCTATTTCAGATTGATTATTGATTATATCATGTCTTTGTTATTTGTGATCTTGCATGCTTTCCGTTGTTAGTAGCTATCTTGGCCAAGTATATGCTAGCAACTCCAAGAGTTAGTATTTATGCTCGATAGTGGGTTCATGCCTCTGGTAATCTGGGAAAGTGACAGAAATATCTAAGGTACTAGATGTGAAGTTGCTACTAGGGAGAAAACAACAATCCTTTGTTCATAGAACAATCGTATTGTTTACATTACACGCAATTGGTAAATCAATAATTTGTTGCTTGCAACTTAATACTGGAGGGGGTTCGGATGATAACCTGAAGGTGGATTATTAGTCATAGATGCAGTTGGATGGTGGTTTCTGTATAATGTTGTAATGCCCAATCAAGTCTCAAAGGATTCAAGATGATTAGTATATGATTGTATGCTTTCTCAATGTTTGTTAATTGCCCCGCTGTAATTTGTTCACCCAGCATGTTATTTATCTTAAGGAGATCCACCTCTAGTGAACTATGGACCCCGGTCCTTTCTTTTACATACAATCTACAAACTGTTTACTGCTTTGTGTTTACTTTCTGCAAACTATTACTTCCTTCCATTCGATACGTTTAATCCTTTGTTTTTAGCAAAACCGGTGAGATTGATAACCTCATCGCAATTTGGGGACAGAGTTCGGTGGTTGTGTTGTGCAGGTTTCCACGTTGCTACTAGCACCGGTAGTGCGCCCTGCCAAGGCTTAGATAGTAACACCTTTGGGGTGTTTCCTTGCTCCTACTGGTTCTATTAAACCGTGGTTTCATAACTGAGGGAAACATACTGCTGTGCTCATCATACCTTCCTATTGGGGTTCCCCAACGAGCTCGTTAATACACGAGTCAGCAGCAGGCCCACAACATTTTATCAGTCCTTG
Source organism: Avena eriantha (assembly GCA_910589775.1). NCBI lineage: Eukaryota > Viridiplantae > Streptophyta > Magnoliopsida > Poales > Poaceae > Avena > Avena eriantha. Next base: position 291,904,072 of record OU342742.1, read on the forward strand.
ATGGGCCACCAATCAACAGTGACGGGCCTACACCGAGTAAAGGACGGAATAGTTAAAGGCCAGAACAGTGAAAGGCCAGAACAGTGAAAGGCCAGAATAGTAAATGCCGGAATAGTGAAAGGATGGAACAGTGGAAGGCCAGAACAGTGAAAGGCCGCAACAGTGAAAGGCCGAAACAGTGAAAGGCCGGAATTGTGAAAGGCTAGAACAGTAACAGACCGGAAACAGTAACAAGGCTAGAACTTTAGTAGACCAGAATCTTCAGCCCGTTTATGGGACTGAATAGTAGAAGACCGGAATAGTGAATGTCCAGAATAGTAAAGGCCGTAACTGTAGAGGGACGTGACGGCGCACGATGTGTGCGAGAAAAGTGATAGGCCGACAGAAGGCCTTAATAGTAACGGACAGACCTGGCCCAGGCTGAAAATGGGCAGCACAGTATTGGACCAAGGTAGACCATCTCTAGGATGAAACAGTGTCGGGCCTGAAAGTTCATGGGCCGCGGATGTCCGCACTAGTGGGCCCATTGCAAACAATCCCGGGCGAAACAGTAACGGATCGTAATCTTATTGGGCTTTCTTGATGGGCCGGCCCACTTAATTATGAGTAGGCCTTGGCTGGGCCTCGCTTCTACCATGGTTTTCATGGCTGTTAACGGTGGTAACCGTCCGTTAACAGTGGGTGCCATGTGGCATTTTGCATGACATCAGCAGTCAACGTGGCTAACGAACAGATCTACGAAGGAACAAGTTTTCGTGGCTGAAGGGTGCGATCCGCCATAGTCAGCAAAAAAAACGTGGTAGATTCTTTTGTGACAGGGCTGTTACCACGATGGGCATCCGTCATAGATGATTTTTTTGCCACAAAAAACGGGCCTTCAACCATGAAAATCGTTCGTTGTAAAAATCAACTTTTCTTGTAGTGTGTTCTTTTCCTAAACCACATGGATCCACGAGATGTCATTGCATGTGTGTTGTTTTCCTAAAACACATGGATCCACTAGAGTCATTATATGTTTGTCGTTTTCATAAACCACATGGATCCACTATATGTCATTGCATGTGTGTTCTTTTCATAAACCACATGGATCCACTAGATGTCATTGCATGTGTTTTCTTTTCATAATCTACATGGATGCACTAGATGTCATTGCATGTGTGTGATTTTCGTAAACCACATGTATACACTAGAGTCATTGCGTGTTCGTTTCCTAAACGACATGGATCCACTAGATGTCATTGCATGTGTGTTATTTTCCAAAACCACACGGATCCACCAGATGTCATTGCATGTGTGTTCTTTTCCTAAACGACATGGATCCACTAGAGTCATTCCATGTGTGTTCTTTTCATAAACAACATGGATCCACTAGATCTCATTGCATGTGTGTTGTTTTCATAAACCACATGGATCCAGTAGATGTCATTGCATGTGTGTTATTTTCCTAAACCACATGGATCCACTAGAGTCATTCCATGTGTGTACTTTTCATAAACCACATGGATCCACTAGATGTCATTGCATGTGTGTTCTTTTCATAAACCACATGGTTCCACTAGATAGCATTGCATGTGTGTTCTTTTCCTAAACCACATGGATCCACTAGATGTCATTGCATGTGTGTTCGTTTCCTAAACCACATGGATCCACTAGATGTCAATGCATGTGTGTTCTTTTCCTAAACCACATGGATCCACTAGATGTGATTGCATGTGTGTTCTTTTCCTAAACCATATGTATCCGATAGAGTCATTCCATGTGTGTTCTTTCCATAAACCACATGGATGCACTATATGTCATTGCGTGTGTGTTATTTTCGTAAACCACATGGATCCACTATAGTCAGTGCCTATGTGTTCTTTTACTAAACCACACAGATCCACTAGTTTTCATTGTTTATGTGTTCTTTTACTAAACCACACGGATACTCCAGATTTCATTGCATGTGTGTTCTTTTTCATAAACCACATGGATCCACTAGATGTCATTACATGTGTGTTCTTTTCCTAAACCACATGGATCCACTAGATGTCATTGCACGTGTGTTCTTTTCCTAAACCACATGGATACACTAGATATCATTGCATCTGGTCTTCTTTTCATAAACCACGTGGATCCACTGATGTCATTGCATGTGTGTTCTTTTCATAAACCAAATGGATCAACTAGAAGTCATCACATGTGTCTTCTTTTCATAAACCACATGGATCCACTTGAGTCATTGCATGTGTTTCATTGCATTACTATTCTTTTACTAAACCACACGGGTCCAATTAGATGCCATTGCATCTGTGCTCTTTTTCTACACCACATGAATCCACTAGATCCATTGCATGTGTGTTCTTTTCATAAATCACATGGATCCACTAGATGGCATTGCATGCGTGTTGTTTTTTCCTAAACCACATGGATCCACTATATGTCATTGCATGTGTGTTCTCTTCATAAACCACATGGATCCACTAGGTTTATTCCATGTGAGTTCTTTTCATAAACCACATGGATCCACTAGATGTCATTGCATGTGTGTTCTTTTCCTAAAACCACATGGATCCACTAGATGTCATTGCATATGTGTTCTTTTCCTAAACCACATGGATCTACTTGAGTCATTCCATGTGTGTTCTTTTCATAAACCACATGGATCCAGCAGATGTCATTGCATGTTTGTTCTTTTCATAAACCACGTGTATTTACTAGATGTCATTGCATGTGTGTTCTTTTCCTAAACCACATGGATCCACTAGAGTCATTGCATGTGTGTTATTTTCATAAACACCATTGATCCACTAGATGTAATTGCATGTGTTTTTTTCCGTAACCACATGGACCCACTAGAGTCATTGCATGTGTGTTATTTTCATTAACCACATGGGTCCACTAGATGCCATTGCATGTGTGTTCTTTTCATAAACCACATGGATTCACTAGATGCCATTGCAGGTTTGTTCTTTTCATAAACCTCATGGATCCACTAGATGTCATTGCTTGTGTCTTCTATTCCTGAACCACATGGATCCACAAGAGTCATTCCATGTGTGTTCTTTTCATTAACCACATGGATCCAATAGATGTCCTTGCATGCATGTTCTTTCCATAAACCACATGGATCCACTAGATGTCATTGCATGTTGTTATTTCCATAAACCACATGGATCCACTAGAAGTCATTGCATGTGTGTTGTTTTCATAAACCTAATGGATCCACTGGATGTCATTCGATGTGTGTTCTTTTCCTAAACCACATGGATCCACTAGATTCATTCTATGTGTGTTGTTTTAATAAACCACATGGATCCACTATATGTCATTGCATGTGTGTTCCTTCCATCAACGATATGGATCCACTAGATGCCATTGCATGTGTGTTCTTTTCGTAAACCACATGGATGCACTAGATGTCATTCCATGTGTGTTATTTTCCTAAACCACATGGATCCACTAGAGTCATTCCATGTGTGTTCTTTTCATAAACAACATGGATCCAATATATGTCATTGCATGTTTGTTCTTTTCACAAACCACATGGATCAACTAGATGTCATTGCATGTGTGTTATTTTCATAAACCACATGGATCCACTAGATCTCATTGCGTGTGTATTCTTTCATAAAACACATGGATCCACATGATGTCATTGCATGTTTGTTCTTTTCCAAAACCACATGTATGCACTAGAGTCATTCAACGTGTGTTCATTTGATAAACCACACTGGTCAACTAGATGACGTTGCATGTGTGTTATTTTCACAAACCACATGGATGCACTAGATATCATTGCATGTGTGTTATTTTCCTAAACCACATGGATACACTAGAGTCATTGCATATGTTTTTTTTCCTAAACCACATGGATCCACTAGATGTCAGTGCACGTGTGTTGTTTTCCTAAACCACATGGATCCACATATGTCATTGCATGTGTGTTCTTTTCCTAAACCACATCTATCCACTAGAGTCATTCCATGTGTGTTATTTTCATAAACCACATGGATCCACTAGATCTCATTCCATGTGTGTTCTTTTCATAAACCACATGCATCCACTAGATATCATTGCATGCGTGTTTTTTTCCTAAACCACATGGATCCACTAGATGTCATTGCATGTGTGTTATTTTCCTAGACCACATGGATCCACTAGAGTCATTCCATGTATGTGCTTTTCATAAACCACATGGATCCACTAGATGTCATAGCATGTGTGTTCTTTTCATAAACCACATGGTTTCACTAGATGTCATGCACGTGTGTTCTTTTCCTAAACCACATGGATCCACTAGAGTCATACCATGTATGTTCTTTTCCTAAACCACATGGATCCACTAGATGTAATTGCATGTGTGTTCCTTTCATAAACCACATGGACCCACCAGATGTCATTGCATGTGTGTTCTTTTCATAAACCACATGAATCCACTAGAGTCATTCCATATATGTTCTTTTCATAAACAACATGGATCCACTAGATGTCATTGCATGTGTAGTCTTTCATAAACCACATGGATCCACTAGATGTCATTGCATGCTTGTTCTTTTCCTAAACCACAAGGATCCACTAGATTCATTCAACGTGTGTTCTTTTCATAAACCACATGTATCCACCAGATGTCATTGCATGTGTGTTCTTTTCACAAACCACATGGATCCACTAGATGTCATTGCATGTGTGTTATTTTCCTAAACTAAATGGATCCACTAGAGTCATTTCATGTGTGTTGTTTTACTAAACCACACAGATCCATTAGATTTCATTGCACGTGTGTTCGTTTCCTAAACCACATGGATCCACTAGTGTCGTTGCATATGTGTTCTTTTCATAAACCACATGGATCCAGTAAATGTCATTGCATGTGTGTTCGTTTCCTAAACCACATGGATCCCCTAGATGTCATTGCATGTGTGTTCTTTTCCTAAACCACATGGATCCACCATATGTCATTGCATGTGTGTTCTTTTCCTAAACCATATGTATCCACTAGAGTCATTCCATGTGTGTTCTTTTCATAAACCACATGGATACACTAGATGTCATTGCGTGTATGTTCTTTTAATAAACCACAAGGATCCACTAGATGTCATTGCATGTGCGTTGTTTTCATAAACCACATGATTATACAACATGTCATTGCATGTGTGATCTTTCCCTAAACCACATGGATCCACTAGAGTCATTCCATGTGTGTTCTTTTCACAAAATAGATCGATCCAATAGATGTCATTGCATATGTTTTATTTTCCTCAACCACATGGATCCACTAGATGTCATTGCATGTGTGTTATTTTCCTAAACCACATGGATCCACTAGAGTCATTCCATGTGTGTGCTTTTCATAAACCACATGGATCCACTAGATGCCATAGCAAGTTTGTTCTTTTCATAAACCAGATGGTTTCACTAGATATCATGCACGTGTGTTCTTTTCCTAAACCACATGGATCCACTAGAGTCATACCTTGTGTGTTCTTTTCCTAAACCACATGGAGCCACTAGATGTAATTGCATGTGCGTTCCTTTCATAAACCAGATGGACCCACCAGATGTCATTGCATGTGTGTTCTTTTCATAAACCACATGAATCCACTAGAGTCATTCCATATATGTTCTTTTCATAAACCACATTTATCCACTAGATGTCATTGCATGTGTGTTCTTTCATAAACCACATCCATCCACTAGATGCCATTGCATGTTTGTTGTTTTGCTAAACCACAAGGATCCACTAGATTCATTCAACGTGTGTTCTTTTCATAAACCACATGGATCCACTAGATATCATTGCATGTGTGTTCTTTTCACAAACCATATGGATCCACTATATGTCATTGCATGTGTGTTATTTTCCTAAACTACATGGATCCACTAGAGTCATTGCATGTGTGTTCTTTTACTAAACCACACGGATCCACTAGATTTCATTGCATGTGTTCTTTTTCTAAACCACATGGATCCACTAGACGCATTGCATGTGTGTTCTTTTCATAAACCACATGGATCCACTAGATGTTATTGCATGTGTGTTCTTTGCATAAACCACATGGATATACTAGATGTCATTGCATATGTGTTCTTTTCATAAACAACATGGATCAACTAGATGTCATTGCATGTGTGGTCTTTCATAAACCACATGGATCCACTAGATGTCATTGCATGCTTGTTCTTTTCCTAAACCACAAGGATCCACTAGATTCATTCAACGTGTGTTCTTTTCATAAACCACATGTATCCACCAGATGTCATTGCATGAGTGTTCTTTTCACAAACCACATAGATCCACTAGATGTCATTGCATGTGTGTTATTTTCCTAAACTAAATGGATCCACTAGAGTCATTTCATGTGTGTTGTTTTACTAAACCACACAGATCCATTAGATTTCATTGCACGTGTGTTTGTTTCCAAAACCACATGGATCCACTAGAGTCGTTGCATATGTGTTCTTTTCATAAACCACATGGATCTAGTAGATGTCATTGCATGTGTGTTCGTTTCCAAAACCACATGGATCCCCTAGATGTCATTGCATGTGTGTTCTTTTCCTAAACCACATGGATCCACCATATGTCATTGCATGTGTGTTCTTTTCCTAAACCATATGTATCCACGAGAGTCATTCCATGTGTGTTCTTTTCATAAACCACATGGATACACTAGATGTCATTGCGTGTATGTTCTTTTTGTAAACCACGAGGATCCACTAGATGTCATTGGATGTATGTTGTTTTCTTAAACCACATGATTATACTAGATGTCATTGCATGTGTGTTGTTTTCCTAAACCACATGGATCCAGTAGAGTCATTCCATGTGTGTTCTTTTCACAAAATACATCTATCCAATAGATGTCATTGCATGTATGTTATTTTCATAAACCACATGGATCGACTAGATGTCATTGCATGTGTGTTATTTTCATAAACCACATGGATCCACTAGATGTCATTGCATGTGTCTTCTTTCATAAACCACATGGATCCACTAGATGTCATTGCATGTCTGTTCTTTTCCTAAACCACATAGATCCAATAGAGACATTCAACGTGTGTTCATTTCATAAACCACACTGATCAACTAAATGACATTGCATGTGTGTTATTTAAACAAACCACATGGATGCACTAGATATCATTGCATGTGTGTTATTTTCCTAAAGCATATGGATACACTAGAGTCATTGCATATGTTTTATTTTCCTAAACCACATGGATCCACTAGATGTCACTCCACATGTGTTGTTTTCCTAAACCACATGGATCCATAGATGTCATTGCATGTGTGTTCTTTTCCTAAACCACATGGATCCACTAGAGTCATTCCATGTGTTTTCTTTTCATAAACTACATGGATCCACTAGATCTCATTCCATGTGTGTTCTTTTCATAAACCACCTGCATCCACTACATGGCATTGCATGCATGTTCTTTTCCTAAACCACATGGATCCACTAGGTGTCATTGCATGTGTGTTATTTTCCTAAACCACATGGATCCAATAGATGTCATTGCATGTGTGTTCTTTTCATAAACCACAAGGATCAACTAGATATCATTGCATATGTGTTCTTTTCATAAACCACATGGTTCCACTAGATGTCATGCACGTGTGTTCTTTTCCTAAACCACATGAATCCACTGGAGTCATTCCATTTGTGTTCTTTTCATAAACCACATGGATCCACTAGATGTCATTGCATGTGTGTTCTTTCATAAACCAGATGCATCCACCAGATGTCATTGCATGTTTGTTCTTTTGCTAAACCACAAGGATCCATTAGATTCATTCAACGTGTGTTCTTTTCATAAACCACATGGATCCACCAGATGTCATTGCATGTGTGTTCTTTTCACAAACCACATGGATCCAGTAGATGTCATTGCATGTGTGTTGTTTTCCTAAACTACATGTATCCACTAGAGTCATTCCATGTGTGTTTTTTACTAAACCACACGGATCCACTAGATTTCATTGCATGTGTGTTCTTTTCCTAAACCACATGGATCCACTAGATGTCATTCCATGTGTGTTCTTTTCCTAAACCACATGTATCCACTAGAGTCATTCAATGTGTGTTCTTTTCATAAACCACATGGATCCAATATATGTCATTACATGTCTGTTCTTTTTATAAACCACATGGATCCACTAGATGTCATTGAACGTGTGTTCTTTTCATAAACCACATGATTCCACTAGATTTCATTGCATGTGTGTTACTTTCCTAAACCACATGGATCCACTAGAGTCATTCCACGTGTGTTCTTTTCATAAACAACATGGATACACTAGATGTCATTGCGTGTTTGTTCTTTTCATAAACCACATGGATCCACTAGATGTCATTGCATGTGTGTTGTTTTCATAAACCACATGGATCCACTAGATGTCATTATATGTGTCTTCTTTCATAAACCACATGGATCCACTACATGTCATTGCATGTTTGTTATTTTCCTAAACCACATGGATCAACTAGAGTCATTCAACGTGTGTTCTTTTCACAAACCACATGGATCCAATAGATGTCAATGCATGTGTGTTATTTTCCTAGACCGCATGGATCCACTAGAGTCATTGCATATCCATTCTTTTACTAAACCACATGGAGACAATTAGATGCAATTGCATGTGTGTTCTTTTTCTAAACCACATAGTTCCACTAGAGTCATTCCTTGTGTGTTCTTTTCATAAACCACATGGATCCACTATATGGCATTGCATGTGTGTTCTTTTTTCCTAAACCACATGGATCCACTAGATGCCATTGCATGTGTGTTCTTTTCCAAAACCACATGGATCCACCTGAGTCATTAGATATGTGTGTGTCAGTGTGCATTATTGTGGTTTTGGAAAAGAACACATGCAATAATGCCACTCCAACATGTGGTTGTTCTTTTGCTAAACCACATGGAACCACATGGATCCACTAGATGTCATTGCATGTGTGTTCTTTTCCTAAACGAGATAGATACACTAGATGTCATTGCATGTGTGTTCTTTTCATAAACCACATGGATCCACTTATGTCATTGCATGTGTGTTATATTTTCATAAACCAAATGGATCCACTAGATGTCATTGCATGTCTCTTCTTTTCATAAACCACATGGATCCACTAGATGTTATTGCATGTCTATTGTTTTCCAAAACCACATGGATCCACTAGGTTTATTCCATCTGAATTCTTTTCATAAACCACATGGATCCACGAGATGTCATTACATGTGTGTTCTTTTCATAAACCACATGGATCCACTAGATGTCATTGCATATGTGGTCTTTTCGTAAACCACTTGGATCCACTAGAAGTCATTGCATATGTGTTCTTTTCCGAAACCACATGGATCCACTTGAGTAATTCCATGTGTGTTCTTTTCATAAACCGCATGGATCCATCAGATGTCATTGCATGTGTGTTATTTTCATAAACCACATGGATTTACTATATGTCATTGCAGGTGTGTTCTTGTCCTAAACCACATGGATCCACTAGAGTCATTGCATGTGTGTTATATACATAAACCAAATGGATCCAGTAGATGTCATTGCATGTGTGTTCTTTTCCTAAACCACATGGATCCACTTGATTCATTGCATGTGTGTTCTTGTCATAAACCACATGGGTCCACTAGATGTCATTGCATATGTGTTCTTTTCATAAACCTCATGGATTCACTATATGTCATTGCGGGTCTATTCGTTTCATAAACCACATGGATCCACTAGATGTCATTACATGTGTGTTCTTTTCCTAAACCACATGGATCCACTAGAGTCATTCCATGTGTGTTCTTTTCATAAACCACATGGATCCACTGGATGTCATTGCATGTGTGTTCTTTTTTCTAAACCACATGGATCCTCTAGCTGTCATTGCATGTGTGTTCTTTTCATAAACCACATGGATCCACTAGAGTCATTAGATGTGTGTGTGTGTCAGTGTCCATCATTGTGGTTTTGGAAAAGAACACATGCAATGATGTCACTCCAACATGTGGTGCTCTATTCCTAAACCACATGGATCCACTGGATGTCATTGCATGTGTGTTCTTTTCCTAAACCACATAAATACACTAGATGTCATTGCATGTGTGTTCTTTTCATAAACCACATGGGTCCACTAGATGTCATTACATGTGTGTTCTTTTCATAAACCACATGGATTCACTAGATGTCATTGCAGGTCTATTCTTTTCATAAACCACATGGATCCATTAGATGTCATTGCATGTGTGTTCTTTTCCTAAACCACATGGATCCACTAGAGTCATTGTGTGTGTTCTTTTGATAAACCACGTGGATCCACTAGATTTCATTGCATGCGTGTTCTTATCGTAAACCACATGGATCCACTAGATGTCACTTCATCTGTGTTATTTTCATAAACCACATGGATCCACTAGATGTCATTGCATGTGTGTTCTTTGCATAAACCACATGGTTCTGATGACCCACAAGTATAGGGGGTGTATCGTAGTATTTTTGAGGGAAGTGAAACCCAATTTATTGATTTGACACAAGGGGAGCCAAAGAATATTTATAAGTCTTAACAACTGAGTTGTCAATTCAGCTGCACCTGGAAACAATCTTGCTCACATCAGTTTATCAGTAGCAACAGTTTTATAGTAGGAATAGCAAAGTAGCAGCAGGAGTAAAGTAAAGGCAGTAGTAACAATAGCAGTAAATAGTAGGATTCGAGTGCGGTAGGCATAGGGATGGATCGACGGGCGTTGCATGGATAAGATAATTCACATAGCAATCAGAACAAAGGGCAATTGCAGATAAATGAGATAAAGCATCCAAGTACTAGATAATCCTAGGCATGTGTTCCATATATAGTCATATGTGCTCGCAATGAGAACTTCCACAACATCTTTTGTCCTGCCAGCCCGTTTTCAGCGGGGCCTCAAGGGAACTACTGGTAATTAAGGTGCTCCTTTTAATAGAGCACCGGAGCAAAGCATTAACACTCCGTGAACACATGTGATCCTCACATCAAAGCCATTCCCTCCGGTTATCCCGATTTTCTGTCACTTCGGGGCCATTGGTTCTGGACAACAACGTGTGTATACAACTTGTAGATAAGACCATAAACAATACTATCATAATGAATCAATAACATGTTTAGATGTGAAATCATGGCACTCGGCCCTAGTGACAAGCATTAAGCACAACAAGTCGCAACAAAGTCATAAAGCACTAATAAAAGATACTAGGCACCATGCCCTAACAATCTGATGCCATTGCATGAACGATCTCATCCAATCCCTACCATCCCCATAGCCTACAGTGGGGGATTACTCGCTCATAGATGGGGGAAACATGGATGGTCGATGGAGAAGCGATGGTGATGATGATGGTGATGATCTCCTCCAATTCCCTGTCCCAGCAGGGTGCCAGAACGGAGTTTCTGGTGCTGTTTCGTGGAATTTGGTGGTGGCGGCGAAGCGGAACTCCTTCTGGAAAAACGTCAAGCCCCCCAGAGTTTTTAGGTCAGAAGGCTTCTTATAGGCGAAGAGGGAGACCGAGGGAGTGCCTGGGGGGCCCACACCACCCCCTGGCGTGGCCTGGCCTGGCCTGCACCACCAGGTGGTGTGGACACTCCCTGGCTCTTCTCCGTCTCGTATTATGGCTCCTGGAGTCTTCGAGTGAAATAGGATTTTTGGCATATTTTCCAGGATTTTTCCCGATAGTTGATTTTCTGCACAAAAAGTAGACACCAAGGCAACTCTGCTGAAAACAGCGCCAGTCCGCGTTAGTTGCATCCAAATCACACAAGTTTAGAGGAGAAACAATAGCAAAAGTGTTCGGGAAAGTAGATACGTTTTGGACGTATGAGGTTCCACTAGATGTCATTGCATGTTTGTTCTTTTACTAAACCACATGGATCCACTAGAGTCATTCTATGTGTGTTGTTTTCATAAACCACATGGATCTACTAGATGTCATTACATGTGTGTTATTTTCATAAATCACATGGATCACTAGATGTCATTGCATGTCTGTTCTTTTCATAAACCACATGGATCCACTAGATGTCATTGCATGTGTATTCCTTTCATAAACCACATGGATCCACTAGATGTCATTGCATGTGTATTCTTTTCATAAAACACATGGATGCACTAGATGTCATTGCATGTGTGTTATTTTCATAAATCCACTAGAGTCATTCGATGTGTGTTCTTTTCATAAACCACATGGATCCACAAGATGTCATTGCATTTGTGTTCTTTTCATAAACCACATGGATCCACTAGATGTCATTGCATGTGTGTTCTTTTCCTAAACCACATGGATCCACTAGTTGTCATTACATGTTTGTTCTTTTCCTAAACCACATGGATCCACTAGAGTCATTCCATGTGTGTTCTTTTCAAAAACCACATGGATCCACTAGATGCCATTGCATGTGTTTTCTTTTCATAAACCACATGGTTCCACTAGATGTCATGCATGTGCGTTCTTTTCCTAAACCACATGGATCCACGAGTCATTCCATATGTGTTCTTTTCATAAACCACATGGATCCACTAGATGTCATTGCATGTGTGTTATTTTCATAAACCACATGGATCCACTAGATGTCATTGCATGTGTGTTCTTTTCATAAACCACATGGATCCAGTAGCTGTCATTGCATGTGTGTTCTTTCATGAACCACATGGATCCACTAGATGTCATTGCATGTTTGTTCTTTTCCTAAACCACATGGATCCACTAGTTTCATTCAACGTGTGTTCTTTTCATAAACCACATGGATCCACTAGATGTCATTTCTTGTTTGTTCTTTTCACAAACCACATGGATCCACTAGATGTCATTACATGGGTGTTATTTTCCTAAACCACATGTATCCACTAGAGTCATTGCATGGGTGTTCTTTTACTAAACCACACGGATCCACTAGATGTCATTACATGTGTGTTCTTTTTCTAAACCGCATGGATCCACTAGAGTTATTGCATGTTTGTTCTTTTCATAAACCACATGGATCTACTAGATGTCATTGCATGTGTGTCTTTTCCTAAACCACATGGATCCACTTGATGTAATTGCATGTGTGTTCTTTTCCTAAACCAAATGGATCCACGAGATGTCATTGTATGTGTGTTCTTTTCCTAAATAACCTGAATCCACTAGAGTTATTCCATGTTTGTGTCACATCCCATGATTTTAGAAATTTGGGACTAGAAAAAAAATGCATTTGCATTCTTGAAAAATTAGGGTTGCAAAACACTAGTTCAGACCCTATTTTAAATTAATAAAATGCATCTACAATAGGATTGTATTAGGTTTTAAAACCACTATTTGCAAACTAGTGGAAAAGATACAAAAATGATCCTAGTATGATCCCCTAAATTTTAGAAAATCATAGAATCAAATTTGAGAAATAAGAAACAGGAAAAAAAATCAGAATAAGAAACAGGAAATATGATCCCCTAAGGATATACGAGAAATAAGAAAGCAGAAAAAGAAAAGGAAAAGAAACAGGAAAAAAAATCTAAACTAAACCTACCCAGCCCGCCTGCTCTCCTCTCCTCTCTCTGCTGCGCAGAGCCACCGCGCGCGCGACGCGTAGAGGCCCACAGCCAGCCCAACCGCAGCCCGTGTCGGCCTCTCCCCTCTCCCTATGCCACTGCCAGGCGGGGCCCACCAGGTCGTCTTCCAACCCCAGGAAGAGACCGAGGCCAGAACGAACACCCCGACCCCGATGCGAATTCTGCAAAATCGGGCCAAATCCATTCGGATTTTTGTGCCCCTCTCCACGTAATCGAACCCTAGCCGCCACCAGAGATTACCAATTCTGCCGCCACGCTGCAGAGCTTCGGGAGCTCGAGGTTCCCATCGCTCCCGTCGCCCCTACCCCTCTGGACCTCTTCCCCTCGCTCTACCATGTCGACTCACCCCCTTTCCCTTTTTCCTCTCTTCAGAACGACCGCAATCCCTCTCTAGAGCTCGCGGTAGCCCGAGTGCCTCTGTTCGCCTCGCACCGCCGCTACAGGAAGCAACGGACGACTCCAAGACCACCAAAGAGCTCTGCTTCAACCCGCGCTTCGTGTCCGCTACTTCATCATCACCGAAGAGCACCGAAGCTGCCGCCACGACGATCCTCCGAGCCGCATCGCCGCCGCCACGTCATCCTCGCCGGTGAGCCCTGGAAGAAAAGCTTCTCGCCCGTCCGATACGTTTCCAATGCTCCGGATTAGATTGAATCAACGAAGGGGTACCAGCCAATGACGTGCCGCCACTTGGCCATCCTCGTCAGCGCGCCTGCGTCAGCGCCTAGTCAGCCTGCCCGGCAACCACTTCACGCCGCGTGGCTTATGTTGTCGGCTGACTGCGTAACTTGGAAAATCAATTATAAAATTTGCAGAAATTGTTTTAAACTTGTAAAATTCGTAGGAAATATCTACAGCTCCAAAAATAGCAAATAATATACCATTGGTGTAGGCGGCGTCTCTCGGGCTCAGATCCAGCCGAGCAGCAGAAGAAGAAGATGCCGGACCGAAGATCACACGATGGTAGTGTGAAGGTGGAGAACGCAAATCCCTCGAGGTCCTCCCCAGTATTACAGAGAAGTCCTCAGAGGAATATGAGAGAGAATGAGAGAATTGGATGCTTCCAAAGGGGTGGGAGGAGACCCCTATATATAGTAGGAGGGGGGCTCACCACCTAGGGGCTAGGCGGTATGGGACTAAACCCCACACCCGCCAGCCACCTAGGGAATGCCGACGGCCCTAGGTGGGCCCCACTTGGGCGCCCCACCAAGCCAAGGCTGGCTGGCCCCCTCCCCTTAGGCGCCTTGCCCTATTGGGCCTCCCTTCGGGTGAGGCCCATTAGCATTAGGAAGCCATTAATAATAAAATAAAAAATATATTTAATATTAATTCTCCAATTAACATTCAAATACATATATTATCATATTCCTTTACTTTAGAACTCCTTCTGAACCCCTTCCGATCATCATCGGATGTTACCCGGAGCTATTCCGGTTTCTCTCTCTCTATTTCACCTATGGTACCTCATATATCCCTAAGCGCCCCCACCCTTAAGCATGACATCCTTCGGTCGGGAACACTTTGGACATGATTGAGAATCCTCTCACATCAATGATCATCAGCGGGACCTGGATGCCCATGATGACCCCCGTGCATTCCACAAATCTTATCGCTCGAACCGTGAATAGTCGTTTCCCGTTCCCTTTGCCACTTGATACCTAGTTCACCCGAGACTTGATCTTCGGTATCTCCATACCTTAGTTCGATCTCGTAGCCGATGAACTTGTTTACTCGTTCCCATGTCGTTGCATTCCGTGACCTAGTCACACGCTTGCAAGCTTCGTTAATGCAACGTCACCTAGATGGCCACATATGTATCTATCCGTTACATGGACTAGCAAATCCTGGTCTTGATATGTACTCCTCTACACGCTCCTTCGAGAAACCTTAGTGGCACCTTTTCGATCACCCAGTCATGGTATGATACTTGATAACCATCTAAGCTCCCTCCAAAACGGTGATTTGCATTATCTCATAGTCTAAGGATTAGGTTGCGAGGTTTCATGCGTTTTATCATCAATGGTGAACTTTGTAACTAGATCTCATTGAGATACAACTATCGGATGTTTTTCTATCACGTCATTCATCCAATGGTGTGACATCATTGTCTATTGGCATAAATTCCCATGATCTTGAAACCCAGATCATCCTCATGACCAATGAACTAGTTCGCTAGAGGTAACTAGAGACACAGTTTGTTTACATACCACACGTGTATTAACGTTTCGTATTAACACAGTTATAGCAGAGTATGAAACATATTATGAACATATAGGAGATATATCAAACAATACACTTTATTATTTGCCTCTAGGGCATAACTCCTTCAGTCTCCCACTTGCATAGAGTACAAATTAATCTAGTTTACAATAGGCAGGAACCTAACACCAATGGCATCCCGGTGTTGTTCGTGCTTGGCTTGTATGAGAGCTTTAGTCAATGGATCTGCCACATTCAGATCCGTGTGCACTTTGCAAATCTTGATTTCACCTTCATCAACGTTCTGCCGGATGACGTGAAATCGTAGCTTGATGTGTTTGGCTGTGGAATGAGTTCTTGGTTCCTTTGCGTTTGCAATAGCGCCCGTGTTATCACAAAAGATTGTCACGGGATCTTGTGCACTTGGAAAAACTCCCAGTTCAATGATGAAATTCCTTAGCCAAACAGCCTCATCGCCGCATTAGTAGCAGCGATGTATTCTGACTCCATGGTAGATTGTGCAACTACCGGTTGCTTCTTGCTCTTCCAGCTTACCGCCCCACCATTTAACAAAAACACAAATCCTGTCTGAGACTTCGAGTCATCAGGATCTGAGTGCCAGCTCGCATCCACGTAACTAGTTACATTTAGAGCTTCATCATTGCCTCCATAGACTAGGACCATATCCTTTGTTTTCCTGAGATACCTTAGGATATTTTTCACAGCTGTCCAGTGATCCATTCCTGGATTACTTTGGTATCGGCTCACCCAACTAAGAGCCAATGCCACATCAGGTCGAGTACTTAGCATTGCATACATGATAGAACCTATGGCTGAGGCATAGGGGATGTAAGACATCCTTTCTCTATCGGCGTCCGTTACCGGACATTGAGATAAACTTAGTATGCTACCTTTTGTTAAAGGTGCCAAACCTCTTTTGGCATCCTCCATTTTGAACCTCTTCAAAATCTTCTCAAGGTAAGTACTTTGACTTAGTGCAATTAGGCGTCTTGATCTATCTCTATAGATTTTGATGCCTAATATGTACGCAGCTTCACCTAGATCCTTCATGGAAAATTGACTACTCAAATATGCTTTCATGCTAGGAATACAACTGAGCTCCCACTCGCTTTCTTGTAAACATAGAACTCTTGTTGATTTTGGACAAATCCAAAACTCTTGATCACTTGATCAAAACGTTGGTTCCAGCTCCGAGATGCCTGCTTCAATCCATAAATGGACCGCTGAAGCTTGCACACCTTTCCAGCATCCTTAGGATCAACAAAATCTTCTGGTTGCATCATATACAACTCTTCATCAATGTGACCATTGAGAAATGTGGTCTTGACATCCATCTGCCAAATTTCATAGTCGAAATGGGCTGCAATTGCTAGTAAAATCCAGACAGCCTTAAGCATCACTACGGGAGAGTAAGTCTCATCGTAGTCGACTCCTTGAATTTGTCGAAACCCCTTTGTGACAAGTCGAGCTTTGTGAATGGTCACATTACCATCCGCATCTGTATTTTTCTTAAGGATCCATTTATTTTCCGTGGCCTTGCGGCCTTCTGGAGGATCCACCAAGGTCCAAACTTGGTTTTCATGCATGGATCCTATTTCGAATTTCATGGCTTCCAGCCATTTCTCGGAGTCAGCACTATCCATAGCTTCTTTGTAGTTTGCAGGTTCTTCCTGTTCATCTAGGATGATAGACATCACAAGGCTACTGTACCAAACAGGAGTGGCACAAACCCTCGTAGACCTGCAAACCTCAGGAGTCTCGATGTCATTGTTTTGATCATCATCAATTGGCTCTTCCTCCATGTTGGAGAGCGGTTTCGGAACAGCTTCCGTTGCGCTACTCGGAATTTGGAGAGAAGGGTCAACAATTTTATCTAACTCCATTTTCCTTCCACTAATTCCTTTGGCGAGAAAATCTTTCTCGAGAAAGGTGCCGGTTTTCGCGATAAACGTTTTGCCTTCGGCCTTGTTGTAGAAAGTATACCCAATTGTTTCCTTGGGTACCCCACAAAGATGCATTTTTCCGATTTAGGTTCGAGTTTGTCAGGCTGTAGTTTCTTGACGTAAGCCTCACATCCCTAAACTTTCAGAAATGACAACGTTGGCTTCTTGCCATACCATATCTCATATGGGGTTGTCTCCACGGATTTGGACGGTGCTCGGTTAAAAATAAAAGCAGAGGTTTCTAACGCATAGCCCCAAAATGATACGGACAAATCAGTCTAAGACATCATGGACCGCACACTATCTAATAGAGTACGGTTACGTTGTTCCGACACACCATTACGCTGTGGTGTTCCGGCTGGCGTAAGTTGTGGGATTATCCCACAGTCCTTTAAGTGCATGTTAAACTCATAACTCAAATACTCGGCTCCTCGATCCAATCGAAGATGCTTGATTCTCTTGTTAATTGATTCTCTACTTCGTTCTGAAATTCCTTGAACTTTTCAAAGGTTTCAGACTTGTGTTTCATTAAGTATATATATCCATATCTACTCAAATCATTAGTAAAGGTAACAAAATAACAATAACCATTGCGTGTTGAGACACTAATTGGTCCACATACATCCGTATGTATGATTCCTAGTAGGTCTGCAGCTCTCTCCATCGTGCTGGAGAAGGGTGTCCTAGTCATCTTGCCCATAAGGCATGGCTCACATGTATCAAGAGATTCTAACTCTAATGATCCAAGAAGTCCTTCTGAATGAAGCTTCTTCATGCGTTTTACACCAATGTGACCAAGAAGGCAATGCCACATAAACATGGAATTATCATCATTATCCTTACAATGTTTAGCATCAATATTATGGATGTGAGTATTGCAATCAAGATCTAGTAAGAATAAACCATTACTCATAGGCGCATGAACATAAAAGAGGTCATCCATATAAATAGAACAACCACTTGTTCCAGATTTAAATGAATAACGATCTTGCAACAAGCAAGATCCACTTACAATATTCATACTCAATGCGGGTACATAGTTGCATTTATTCAAAACTAGAATCAATCCTGACGGCAGATGTAGAGATAACGTGCCGACGGCCACCACATCGACTTTCGTGCCATTGCCGACACGCATCGTCACCTCGTCCTTTCCGAGCCGCCTCTTACTCCGCAGCTCCTGTTGGGAGTTACATATGTGAGAAACAGAACCGGTATCAAATACCCAGGTGTTGCTCCTGGCATTGGTAAGGAACACATATATAACATGTATATCACATATACCTTTGTCTTTGGCGGCAATCTTGCCAGCTTCCTTGTCCTCAATGTACTTGGGGCAAT
Source organism: Avena eriantha (assembly GCA_910589775.1). Classification (NCBI taxonomy): domain Eukaryota; kingdom Viridiplantae; phylum Streptophyta; class Magnoliopsida; order Poales; family Poaceae; genus Avena; species Avena eriantha. The sequence goes on from OU342742.1 coordinate 291,923,136, forward strand.
TGCGTTTACAGTGCCCATCCCCTTTGCAGTAATAGCACGTGGTACCAGACCTAGGGCTGGGTCTAGTAGCCTTAGAGGTGTTGGAACCTATTTAACCGTCCTTCTTTGGCTTGTTGCCCTTGCCCTTTGTCCCCGACCTTTTAAAGTTAATGGTCTTATTGACCATCAACATCGTGTGCTCTTTCTTGATTTCTACCTCAACAGTTTTGAGCATGGCGAACACTTCAGCAAGGGTCTTAGTCATCCCTTGCATGTTGTAGTTCATCACAAAACTCTTATAGCTAGGGGCAGCGAGTGCAGCACCCTATCTATAGCGAGGTCCTCCGAGATTTTGCAATCCTGGGCGTTTAAGCTCTTAACGTAGCCAGACATTTTGACCACGTGCTCACTAATACTGCTGTGCTCTTCCATTTTAGCAGCGAAGAAGAGCTCGGAAGTATCATACCTCTCTACACGGGCCTGTGGAGCAAAGACAGCCTTGAGATCCTCAATGATTTCAAAGACATTCATCTTCTCAAAACGCTTTTGAAGCTCCGGCTCCATGGCATAGAGCATTCCACTCTGGATGAGGGAGAAATTGTCCGCCTGGACTGCTAGACATTCTTTTCGTCCTGGGAGGCGGAGTCTGCAGGCTTAGCTGGAAGCTGAGCCTCAATGACATAAGTCAACTTATAGGGGACTAGGAGGATCCTAAGATTGTAGAACCATGCGGTGAAGTTGGTTCCATCAGTTTTTAGCTTGTCCTTCTCGAGGAAAGTGCTAAGGTTGAAGGTGGGTGGGCGAGACATCTACAAAGGATTTGCAAAGTATTTAGACTATGTTCATAATAATGAGTTCAAGTTTTAACTAAAAGAACTCCCACTCAAACAAACATCCCTCTATTCATTTCAGGGATCACATGATCCCAATCCGCTGCACCTCCCCCGATCGTCACGACCATCAGTGCAGTTTCAAAGGTGGACATTCCCCAATGTCGATCACATCAACCATGTGATTCATGCTCGACCTTTCGGTCTCTTGTATTCCGAGGCCATGTCTACACATGCTAGGCTCGCCAGTTCTAACTCGTGTGTATTTGTAGTGCAACATGGCTTACACCCACTGTATGCGAACGTAGATATGTCTGACACCCAGGCCTGTAACCCTGGATCGCCTCATACCGAAGAACTTTCTTGGTGGTGCACACACAAGGGGAATACGATAACTGGAATACTATGAGGGATTATCCTATTATGCTACCGTCTAGTAAGTATACTAGCACAATAAGTAATACTTCAAAAGTAAAGCGTTATGACATGGTTATAGCATTATGCTCATCATCAACAGCCTTAAAGTTTCACAAACTTGTCAGTGCCATGTTATAACACTTACCCCTATGCAATAATGAAGATAGATGCCTCTATATTAACTATTGCATGTTTTACGCGGCTTTAGGGCTTTCGCAGTAGAAACCTTTCCCACCTAAAAGCGTCGAGCCACAACATGGATTCAATGATTGCCTTTCTTCTTCCCTTTTCAGGTCCCTCCAGTGTCAATGCCATATCAACTACTGCAGAGAGACAGACACCCCCCTAACCCACTTTGATTTGTGGACCAGTCTCGTGAATCACCACGTGAGGTCGGTTGGGGGCCGCTTCATCAAATAGTGCCGCGATATGAACAATAACACTAAAGAGGGTAACAACTAGAGAATCAATGCCCACATATTGCTATGTGTTCTATCCGTACGAGATGTCTACCCATAGACCCGCTCTGGTACCACTGAAGGGTTCCGTAGCAGAAAACAAAAAATTTCTATCTACTCGAACACTAATATCAGGATCAATACTATGTAGACATAAGTAATGGAGAAGGAATACAATATTCATACCTTTGCAAACATAGGAACTCCTTACGCATGAAGGCATATATTGATGAAGACGAGAAGCACCCCAAGTGTGGTACCTCCGAAGTACTACACACGTCTGGTGTAGGCGGCGTCCCCCGGGCTCCGATCCAGCCGAGCAGCGGAAGAAGAAGATGCCGGACCAAAGATCACACGATGGTAGTGTGAAGGTGGAGACCTCAAATCCCTCGAGGTCCTCCCCAATATTACGGAGAAGTCCTCAGAGGAATATGAGAGAGAATGAGAGAATTGGATGCTCCAAAGGGGTGGGGAAGACCCCTATATATAGTAGGAGGGGGGGCTGACCACCTAGGGGCGGTGTGGGAGTAAACCCCACACCCGCCAGCCACCTAGGGAATGCCGCCGGCCCTAGGTGGGCTCCACTTGGGTGGCCCACCAAGCCAAGGCTGGCCGGCCCCCTCCCCTTAGGCGCCTTGCCCTATTGGGCCTCCATTCGGGTGAGGCCCATTAGCATTAGGAAGCCTTTAATAATAAAATAAAAAATATATTTAATATTAATTCTCCAATTAACATTAAAATACATATATTATCATATTCCTTTACTTCGGAACTCCTTCCGATCATCATCGGATGTTACCCGGAGCTATTCCGGTTTCTCTCTCTCTATTTCTCCTATGCTACCTCATCTATCCCTAAGTGCCCCCACCCTCAAGCGTGACATCCTTCGGTTCGGGAACACTCCGGACATGATTGAGAATCCTCTCACATCAATGATCAGCAGCGAGACCTGGATGCCCATGATGACCCCCGTGCATTCCACGAATCTTATCGCTCAAACCGTGAATAGTCGTTTCCCGTTCCCTTTGCCACTTGATACCTAGTTCATCTGAGACTTGATCTTCCGTATCTCCATACCATAGTTTGATCTCGTTGCCGATGAACTTGTTTACTTGTTCCCATGCCATTGCATTCCGTGACCCAGTCCCACGCTTGCAAGCTTCGTTAATGCAACGTCACCGAGATGGCCACATATGTATCTATCCGTTACATGGACTGGCAAATCCTGGTCTTGATATGTACTCCTCTACGCGCTCCTTCGGGAAACCTGAGTGGCACCTTTTCGATCACCCAGTCACGGTATGATACTGGATAACCATCTAAGCTCCCTCCAAAACAGTGATTTGCATTATCTCACCGTCTAAGGATCAGGTTGCGAGGTTTCATGCATTTTATCATCAATGGTGAACTTTGTAACTAGATCTCATTGAGATACAGCTATCGAATGTTTGTCTATCACGTCATTCATCCAATGACGTGACCTCATTGTCAATTGGCATAAATGCCCATGATCTTGAAACCCAGATCATCCTCATGACCAATGAACTAGTTCGCTAGAGGTAACTAGAGACACGATTTGTTTACATACCACACGTGTATTAATGTTTCATATTAACACAGTTATAGCACAGTATGAAACGTATTATGAACATATAGGAGATATATCAAAAAATACACTTTATTATTTGCCTAAAGGGCATATCTCCTTAATAGAGTCATTAGATGTGTGTGTGTATTAGTGTGTATCTTTGTAGTTTTGGAAAAGATCACATGCAATGATGCCACTCCAGCATGTGGTGTCCAATCATGTCCAGGAACCCTAGCTGCATGCTGGGATTCAATTGCAGCATGCATTGTATCACCGGTTTGAAAGATGCTGCATCACCACACCCACTTGGATGTGTGTGTATTAGTGTGCATCATTGTGGTTTTGGAAAAGAACACATGCAATGATGCCACTCCCGCATGTGGTATCTAACCATGTCCAAGAACCCTAGCAGCATGCTGGGATTCAACTAAAGCATGCAGTCTATCACTAGTTTGAAAGATGCTGCATCACCACACCCACTTGGATGTGTGTGTGTGTGTCAGTGTGCATCATTGTGGTTTTGGAAAAGAACACATTAAATGATGCCACTCCAGCATGTGGTTTCCAACCTTGTCTAGGAATCCTAGCAGCATGCTGGGATTCAACTTCAACATGCATTGTATCACCAGTTTGAAAGATGCTGCATCACCACACCCAGTTGGATGTGTGTGTATTAGTGTGCATCATTGTGGTTTTGGAAAAAACACATGCAATGATGCCACTCCAGCATGTGGTGTCCAACCATGTCCAGGAACCCTAGCTGCATGATTTGATTCAACTTCAACATGCATTCTATCCCAGTTTGAAAGATGTTGCATCACCACACCCACTTGGATGTGTGTGTGAGTGTGCATCTTTATGGTTTTGGAAAAAACACATGCAATGATGCCACTCCAGCATGTGGTGTCCAACCATGTCCAGGAACCCTAGCAGCATGCTAGGATTCAACTACAGCATGCATTGTATCACCAGTTTGAAAGATGCGGCATCACCACACCCACTTGGATGTGTGTGTGTATCACTTTGCATCATTGTGGTTTTGGAAAAGAACACATGCAATGATTCCACTCCAGCATGTGGTGTCCAACCATGTCCAGGAACCTAGCAGCATGTTGGGATTCAACTGCAACGTGCATTCTATCACCAGTTTGAAAGATGATGCATCACCACACCCACTTGGATATTTGTGTGTAAGTGTGGATATTTATGGTTTTAGGAAAAGAATACATACCATGATTCCACGCCGGCATGTGGTGTCCAACCATGTCTAGGAACCGTAGCTGCATGCTGGGATTCAAGTACAACATGCATTGTATCACCAGTTTGAAAGATGCTGCATCACCACACCCACTTGGATGTGTGTGTATTAATCTGCATCATCGTGGTTTTGGAAAAGAAAACATGCAATGATGCCACTCCAGAATGTGGTGTCCAACCATGTGTAGGAACCCTAGCAGCATGCATTCTACGACTAGTATTAAAGATGCTGCATCACCACACCCACTTGGAAGTGTGCGTGTGTGTGTATTAGCGTGCATCATTGTGGCTTTGGAAAAGAACACATATAATGATGCCACTTCAGCATTTGGTGTCCAACCATGTTGAGGAACCCGAGGAGCATGCTGGGATTCAACTACAACATGCATTGTACCACCAGTTTGAAAGATGCTGCATCACCACACCCACTTGGATGTGTGTGTGTGTGTGTCAGTGTGAATCATTGTGGTTTTGGAAAAGAACACATGCAATGAGGCCACTCCAACATGTGGTGTCGAACCATGTCCAGGAACCCTAGCAGCATGCTGGGATTCAACTGCAGCATGCATTCTACCACTAGTTTGGAAGATGCTGCATCACCACACCCACTTGGATGTATGTGTATAAGTGTGCATCATTGTGGTTTTCTAAAAGAACACATGGAATGATGCCACTCCAGCATGTGGTGTCCAACCATATCGAGGAACCCTAGCTGCATGCTTTGATTCAACTTCAGCATGCATTCTATAACCTGTTCGAAAGATGCTGCATCACCACACCCACTTGGGTGTGTGTGTGAGTGTGCATCATTGTGGTTTTGGAAAAGAACACATGCAATGATGCCACTCTATCATGTGCTATCCAACCATGTCAAGGAACCCTAGTAGCATGCTGGGATTCAATTGCAGCATGCATTGTATCAACAGTTCGAAAGATGCTACATCACCACACCCACTTGGATGTGTGTATTAGTGTGCATCATTGTGGATTTAAGAAAAGATCATGTGCAATGATGGCACTCCAGCATGTGTTGTGCAACCATGTCTAGGAAGCCTATCAACATGCTGGGATTCAACTACAACATGCATTCTACCACTAGTTTGACAGATGCTGCATCACCGCACCCACTTGGATGTGTGTGTGTGTGTAAGTGTGCATCATTGTGGTTTTGGAGAAGAACACATGCAATGATTCCACTCCAGCATGTGGTGTCCAACTATGTCCAGGATCCCTAGCAGCAAGCTGGGATTCACCTGCAACGTGTATTCTATCACCATTTTGAAAGATGATGCATCACCACACCCACTTGGATGTGTGTGTGTGTCAATGTAGATCATTATGGTTTTAGGAAAAGAATACATACAATGATGCCACTCCATCATGTGGTGTCAAACCATGTCTAGGAACCCTAGCTACATGCTGGGATTCAACTACAACATGCATTGTATCACCAGTTTGAAAGATGCTGCATCAACACACCCACTTTGATGTGTGTGTGTGAGTGTGCATCATTGTGGTTTAGTAAAAGAGCACATGCAATGATGGAAATCCAGCATGTGGTGTCCAACCATGTCTAGGAACCCTAGAAGCATCCTAGGATTCAACTGCAACATGCATTGCACCACCAGTTTGAAAGATGCTGCATCACCACACCCACTTGGATGTCTGTGTATCATTGTGCATCATTGTGGTTTTGGAAAAGAACACCTGCAATGATTCCACTCCAGCATGTGGTGTCCAACCATGTCCAGGAACCCTAGCAACATGTCGGGATTCAATTGCAACATTCATTCTATCACCAATTTGAAAGATGTTGCATCACCACACCCACTTGGATGTGTGTGTGTGTTAGTGTGCATAATTGTGGTTTTGGAAAAGAACACATGCAATGATGCCACTCCAGCATGTGGTCCAACCATGTCCAGGAACCCTAGCAGCATGCTGGGATTCAACTACAACATGCATTCTACTACCAGTTTGAATGATGCTGCATCACCACACCACTTGGATGTGTGTGTGTGTGTCAATGTGCATCATTGTGGTTTTTGAAAAGGACAAATGCAATGATGCCACTCCAACATGTGGTGTCCAACCATGTCCAGGAACCCTAGTAGCATGCTGGGATTCAACTGCAACATGCATTCTATCACAAGTTTGAAAGATGCTGCATCATGACACCCACTTGGATGTGTGTGTGTGTGTTAGTGTGCATAATTGTGGTTTTAGGAAAAGAACAGATGCAATAATGCCACTCCAGCATGTGGTGTCCAACCATGTCTAGGAACCCTAGCAGCATGCTGGCAATCAACTTCAGCACGCATTGTATCACTAGTTTCAAAGATGCTACATCAACACACCCACTTGGATGTGTGTGTATAAGTGTGCATCATTGTGGTTTTGGAAAATAACACATGCAATGATGCCACTCCAGCATGTGGTGTCCATCCATGTGTAGGAACCCTAGAAGCATCCTGGCAATCGACTGCAGCACGCATTGTATCACCAGTTTAAAGATGCTGCATCAACACACCCACTTGGATGTGTGTGTGTATAAGTGTGCATCATTGTGGTTTTGGAAAAGAACACATGAAATGATGCCACTCCAGCATGTGGTGTCCAACCATGTCCAGGAACCCTAGCGGCATGTTGGGATTGAACTGCAACATGCATTCTACCACTAGTTTGAAAGATGCAGCATCACCACACCCACTTGGAAGTGTGTGTGTATTAGTGTGCATCATTGTGGTTTTGAAAAGAACACATGCAATGATGCCACTCTAGCATGTGGTGTACAACCATGTTTAGGAATCCTAGGAGCATGCTGGGATTCAACTGCAACAGGCATTGTACCACCAGTTTGAAAGATGCTGCATCACCACACCCACTTGGATGTGTTGGTGTGTCAGTGTGGATCATTGTGGTTTTGGAAAATAACACATGCAATGATGCAACTCCAACATGTGGTGTCCAACCATGTCCATGAACCCTAGCAGCATGTTGGGATACAAATACAACATGCATTCTATCAATAGTTTGAAAGGTGCAGCATCACCACACCCACTTGGATGTGGGTGTGTGGGTGTGTGTTAGTGTGCATAATTGTGGTTTTAGGAAAAGAACACATGCAATGATTGTTGGGTCCGCAGCATACAAAACTAAAAATTTCCTACGGTGTGAACTACACGCCAAGATATATCTACTAGGTACAAAGCAACGGGTGGACATACATCCAACGAGAACTTACCCTCGAAGACAACGAGTTTTGTTAACGAGTAGGAACTCATGGTTGATGTAGTCGTACACTTGCCGATCTCAAGATCGTGAGGAAGTCCAAGCGCCGCAACTCAGCAGCGCATCCGCACTCGCACACACGTTCAAGCCATCGGACAATCTCCACCTCCTCGCTCCAGCGATTCAGCGGAAGCAGCAACTCTTTCCAGACGAAATGCCACCGGGAACATGTATCTCGCTAATCCGACACCATGGGGGAATAATTCTAGAGGAGGAGAGAGATCCTTCACAAGGAGGTGTGAGGATGAAGGAGGGAATGGGTGGCCTTTTATAGGAGGAGGGGGGGTGCCCCTCTCTCCATGGCCGGCGCATGTGGGGGGTGACCCTTCACCTCCCCCATTCATGTAGTGGTAACCCCTTCACATTAAAATGCCTCTTCACATTCCCTTTTAAAGTCTCCACTTTAAATGCATTAAATTTCTCCAAATTTAATGCTCTCTCATTTAATAAAACTCTTTTTATTAAATTTATTCAGAATTTTGTTAATTACTTTAATTAAAAAACATTCACATATAGCCCCTTGCAATATTTCAATATCACATGCAGAACCACATTCTGCAATTTCACCCGAAACAATTTCTGGTTTCTATTAAAACAATTCCTGCGCTTTGCAATTCTTTCGTCTGAAACATATGTACTCCAAAATGGTGTCCGGTAACTCTTAAGTGTGCCACCCTACGGTTCGCGAATAATGCAGACATGATCGAGACCCTTCTCCGATCAATAATCAGCAGCGGGACTTGGAGATCCATACTGACTCCTACACATTCAACGATGACTTCTGTGATCGTGAGAACCTTTAACGCTTGTAACTAAATCACTTTGTCTCTCGATATATTACATGTCCGAGATTCGATCATCGGTATCTCCATACCTAGTTTGATCTCGATACCGACATGCACTCTTTTCTCGTTCCCGTGATATAACATTCTAGTGATCACATCACTTGCTTGCAAGCTATCTTAATGTGATATCACCGAGAGGGCCAGAGTATATCTATCCGTCATTTGGATTGACAAATTCCACTCTTGATCCATGAGCCTCAACATAACACCTTCGTAGTACTGAACCCATCTTTATAGTCACCCTGTTATGGTGTGATGTTTGATGTTATCAAGATAGTCTTCCGGTGTTAGCAATTAACATGATCTCATGGTCTAAGGATAAAGATTACTTCGTATGATGTTATAGCAATATAAACATAATGACTTGATCGTAATGCTATACTTCAGATGAATGTTCATCACATCATTCCACCAATGGTGTGACCTTGTTATTAACAACATCTAATATCCATGATCAGGAAACCTTGATCATCTTGTTAATCAACAAGCTAGTCTATAAGAGAGGCATAACTAGGAACCCTTTTTGTTTATTAAACACACATGTATTGATGTTTCCGATCAATACAATTCTAGCATGTAAAATAAACATCTATCATATATAAGGAATATATAATAACAACTTTATTATTGCCTCTCAGGGCATATTTCCTTCAGTCTCCCACTTGCACTAGAGACAATAATCTAGTTCACATAGTGGTAAATCTAACACCCATGGAGTTCTAGTGTTGATCATGTTTTGCCCTAGGGAGAAGTTTAGTCAATGGATCTGCTACATTTAGGTCCGTGTGTACTTTACAAATCTTTATATCTCCATCCGTGACATGCTCGCGGATGGAGTGAAACCGGCGCTTAATATGCTTGGAATTCTTGTGAGACCTCGGTTCCTTTGCATTGGCTATGGCTCCATTATTGTCACAATAGATCATCATTGGGTCCAACGCACTGGGAACCACACCTAGTTCCGTAATGAACTTATTCATCCAAACCGCCTCCTCCACCGTAGCTAGACTTTAAGTCTTACTCAATGTCTTGCCTTGCATCATAGGTAAGTACCCCTTCTTAGTTCCGTCCATATTAAACTTCTTTAATATCTTATCAAGGTATGTACTCTGCGATAGCCCAATTAGGCGCCTTGATCTATCTCTATAGATTTCATTGCCTAATATATATGATGCTTCACTAAGGTCTTTCATCGAAAATTTGCTGTTTAGATAACTTTTAACACTGTTTAAAAGATCTATATCATTTCCAATCAATAATATGTCATCCACATATAATATCAGAAATGCCACATTGCTCCCACTCACTTTCTTGTAAATACAAGCCTCTCCATAAGTTTGGACAAATCCAAACTCTTTGATCACCTCATCAAAGCGGAGATTCCAACTCCGGGATGCTTGCTTCAGTCCATAGATGGATCGCTGAAGTTTGCATACCTTATTAGCATCCTTAGGACCGACAAAACCCTTAGGTTGTATCATATACAACTCTTCTTCAATATTACCATTGAGGAACGCAGTTTTGACATCCATCTGCCATATTTCATAATCGAAATATGCAGCAATTGCTAACATAATCCTAATCGACTTAGGCATCGCTACGGGAGAGAATGTCTCATCGTAGTCAACTCCTTGAATTTGTCGAAACCCCTTTGCGACAATTTGAGCCTTATAGATGGTCACATTACCATCAGCATCCGTTTTTCTTTTGAAAATCCATTTATTCTCAACGACCTTTCGGTCATGAGGTAAGTCCACCAAGTTCCAAACTTGGTTCTCGTACATGGATTCCATCTCGGATTTCATGGTTTCTAGCCATTTGTTGGAATCCGGGCTCATCATCGCTTCTTCATACGTCGCAGGGTCGTCCATTTCATCAACCATGAAATTCACAACATGATTGCCGTACAGTTCAGGAGCTGCACGTGTCCTGCTTGACCTGCGAGGTTCGGTAGTGTCCTCTTTCGGAGTTTCATGATCATTATCATTAGCTCTCTCTTCATCAGGTGAAGTCAACTCCGAAACAACTTCCGGTGCTGCGCTACTCGCCATTCCATGAAGAGAAGGTTCAATAACCTCTTCGAGTTCTACCTTCCGACTACTCACACCTTTCACGAGAAACTCCTTCTCAAGAAAGTATCCATTCTTGGCGACAAAAACCTTGCCCTCGGATCTATGATAGAAGGTATACCCAATTGTTTTCTTAGGGTATCCTATGAAGACGCATTTTTCCGCTTTGGGTTCGAGTTTATCCGGTTGAAGTTTCTTCACATAAACATCGCATCCCCAAACTTTAAGAAATGACAGCTTAGGTTTGTTTCCAAACCATAATTCATACGGTGTCATTTCAACGGATTTAGATGGTGCCCGATTTAAAGTGAATGTAGCTGTTTCCAGTGCATAACCCCAAAATGACAGTGGCAAGTTAGTCAGAGACATCATAGATCGAACCATATCCAATAAGGTACGATTACGACGTTCCGACACACCATTACGTTGTGGTGTTCTGGCAGGCGTGAGTTGTGAAACTATTCCACACTCTTTCATGTGTATGCTAAACTCGTAACTTAAATGCTCTCCTCCACGGTCAGACCATAGAAATTTGATCTTTCTATTACGATGATTTTCCACTTCATTCTGAAATTGCTTGAAGTTTTCAAAAGTTTCAGACTTGTGTTTCGTCAAATAGATATACCCATATCTACTCAAATCATCCGTGAAAGTAACAAAATAACGATATCCACCTCGCGCCGACACACTCATTGGTCCACACACATCAGTATGTATGATTTCCAATAGATCTGTCGCCTGTTCCATTGAACCGGAAAACGGCGTTCTAGTCATCTTGCCCATAAGGCATGGCTCACATGTATCAAATGATTCAAAATCAAGTGATTCCAAAAGTCCATCAGAATGGAGTTTCTTCATGCGTTTAACGCCAATATGACCTAGATGGCAGTGTCACATATATGTAGACATATCATCATCAAGTTTAATCTTTTTAGAATTAACATTATGAATGTGTGTAATATTACTATCGAGATCCAACAGAAATAAACCATTCAACAAAGGTGCATGACCATAAAAGATATCATTCTTATATATCGAACAACCATTGTTTTCAGATTTAAAGGAATGACCACTTTGCATCAAACACGATCCAGATACAATGTTCATGCTTAGTGCAGGCACTAAATAACAATTATTTAGGTTTATAACTAGTCCCAATGGCAAATGGAGAGGTAGCATCCCGACGGCGATCAAATCAACTTTTGATCCATTGCCGACCCGCATTCTGACCTCATCCCTTGCTAGTTGTCGCTTGTTCCGTAGCCCCTGAACCGAGTTACATATATTAGCAACCGATCCCGTATCAAATACCCAGGTGCTACTGCGAGTACTATTCCAGTACACATCAATAACATGTATATCATATATACCTTTGTCTGGCTTGCCGGACTTCTTGTCCGCCAAATACTTGGGGCAGTTGCGCTTCCAATGGCCAGTCCCCTTACAATAGTAGCACTCGGTGTCAGACTTAGGGCCAGCTCGGGGTTTCTTTTTAGGCATGGCAACAGACTTGCCACCCTTCTTTCCCTTGTGCTTCCCTTTCTTGTCTTTCTTGAAACCGGTGGTCCTATTGATCATCAACAGTTGATGTTCTTTCCTAATCTCCACTTCTGCAGAATTAAGCATTGACAGAAGCTCAGGAAGAGACTTCTTCATGCCCTGCATATTATAGTTCATCACGAAGCTCTTGTAGCTAGGTGGCAGAGATTGGAGAACACGATGTATGCCTAAGTCAATGGGAATCGTTATTCCCAAGGACACAAGCTTATCGGCGTACCCAGACATTTTGAGCACGTTCTCACTAACGGAGTTGTTTTCTTCCATCATGCAGCTAAAGAACTTTTCTGTAGCATTATAACTCTCTACGGCAGCATGGGTATCGAAAATCATTTTCAATTATCCCATGTTATCAAAGGCATTGCCATTTTCGAAATGCTTTCGAAGTTCTGGCTCTAGCCCATACAGTATGCTGCAATGAACTAAGTTGTGGTCCTCCTGACAAGTCACGTAGACATTCTTTTCCTCGTCGGGGGCATCAGGAGCTGGTGGGGGGCCTAGCGGCGCATCTAGAACATATTGCTTTTGTGCAGCAGTGAGGACAATCCTCAAATTCATAGGCCAGTTGATGAAGTTGCTACCATTCGCAGCAAGTTTCTCTTTCTCCATGAACACATTGAAATTAAAAGCAGGTGGTGCCATCTACAACAGAATTTGTAAAGTTTATTTAGACTAAGTTTATGATAGATTGAGTTCAACTAATACAAATTACTAATGAACTCCCACTCAAAACGACATCCCTCGTGTCTTCTTGGTGATTACATGAACCAAATCCACTACACCAAGTCTGATCATCACGTGAATTGATGTAGCTTCAAAGGCGAGCATCTATATGGCATCATATCAACTATATGACTCATGCTTAACCTTTCGGTCCGTGTTCCGAGGCCATGTCTGTACATGCTAGGCTCGCCAAGTAAGAACCTTAGTATTCACGTGTGTAAAACTGTCTTACACCCCTTCCTATGAAAGCGTAGATTCGAGTACACCCGATCATCACGTGATGTCTCGAAACACGATCCACAGAACGGTGCATACTTAAGGAAGAACACATTTTTATCTTGATATCTAAATGAGGGATCATCTTATAATGCTACCAAAAGCGCCAAACTAGCAGTATAAGATGCTAACATCTAATGTGTAAAGTGAGATGATATGGTCCATGCATTTGATCTCTATCACTTGCATCGTGGTATGATCTCTATCATTCCTTTGTGTGTAAGGCCAAGGTCTATGGAACTTACACGTTGATTGTGTTGTAAGAGTATCTATCATACATCTACTTACAACAATACCATATCAATACACTAGCCTAGCAACGATCTAAACTAGACGCCTCTAATTTATCAATTGAAAGTTTTATGTGGCTTAGGGCTTTCGGAGATAGAACCATTCTCACCTACAAACATGAACCACAACGAGGATAACTAAGTTATTAGCAACTCGTTGTAAATCAGATATTGACTATAGTAGGAGAGACAGACACCCGCCAGCCACTTCTGCAAAACAAGTTGCATGTCAGTCGTGGAACCGGTCTCATGTATGATGACATGTAAGGTTGGTCCGGGCCGCTTCATCCCACTATGCCACCAATATCCAAAATACATAGAAGATGCAATAACATGATCATCATTGCCCACATATAAACATATGTGTACTACCCGAGCAAAGCACCTACGCATAGATTAGGCTCTGATACCACTGTTGGGTCCGCAGCATAGAAAACAAAAAAATTCCTACGGTGTGAACTACACGCCAAGATCTATCTACTAGGTACAAAGCAACGGGTGGACATACATCCAACGAGAACTTACCCTCAAAGACAACGGGTTTTGTTAACGAGTAGGAACTCGTGGTTGATGTAGTCGTACACTTGCCGATCTCAAGATCGTGAGGAAGTCCGAGCGCCGCAACTTAGCAGCGCATCCGCACTCGTACACACGTTCAAGCCACCGGACAACCTCCACCTCCTTGCTCCAGCGATCTAGCGGAAGCAGCAACTCCTTCCAGACGAAATGCCACCGGGAACATGTATCTCGCTAATCCGAGACTATGGGGGAATAATTCTAGAGGGGGGAGAGATCCTTCACAAGGAGGTGTGAGGATGAAGGAGGGAATGGGTGGCCTTTTATAGGAGGAGGGGGGTTCCCCCTCTCTCCATGGCCGGCGCATGTGGGGGGTGACCCCTCACCTCCCCCATTCATGTGGTGGTAACCCCTCCACATTCAAATGCCTCTTCACATTCCCTTTTAAAGTCTCCACTTTAAATGCATTAAATTTCTCCAAATTTAATGCTCTCTCATTTAATAAAACTCTTTTATTAAATTTATTCAGAATTTTGTTAATTACTTTAATTAACAAACATACACATATAGCCCCTTGCAATATTTCAATATCACATGCAGAACCACTTTCTGCAATTTCACCTGAAACAATTTCCGGTTTCTATTGAAATAATTCCTGCGCTTTGCAATTCTTTCGTCTGAAACATATGTGCTCCAAAATGGTGTTCGGTAACTCTTAATTGTGCCACCCTATGGTTCACAAATAATGCAGACATGATCGAGACCCTTCTCCGATCAATAATCAGCAGAGGGACATGGAGATCCGTACCGACTCCTACACATTCAACGATGACTTCTGTGATCGTGAGAACCTTTAATGCTTGTAACTAAATCCCTTTGTCTCTCGATATATTACATGTCCGAGATTTGATCATCGGTATCTCCATACCTAGTTTGATCTCCTTACCGACATGCACTCTTTTCTCGTTCCCGTGATATAACATTCTAGTGATCACATCACTTGCTTGCAAGCTATCTTAATGTGATATCACCGAGAGGGCCCAGAGTATATCTATCCGTCATCTGGATTGACAAATTCCACTCTTGATCCATGAGCCTCAACATAACACCTTAGTAGTACCGAACCCATCTTTATAGTCACCCTGTTACGATGTGACGTTTGATGTTATCAAGATACTCTTCCAGTGTTAGCAATTAACATGATCTCATGGTCTAAGGATAAAGATTACATCGTATGATGTTATAGCAATATAAACATAATGACTTGATCGTAATGCTATACTTCGGATGAATGTTCATCACATCATTCCACCAATGGTGTGACCTTGTTATTAACAACATCCAATGTCCATGATCAGGAAACCTTGATCATCTTGTTAATCAACAAGCTAGTCTATAAGAGAGGCATAACTAGGAACCCTTTTTGTTTATTAAACTCACATGTATTGATGTTTCCGATCAATACAATTCTAGCATGTACAATAAACATCTATCATATATAAGGAATATATAATAACAACTTTATTATTGCCTCTCAGGGCACATTTCCTTCAATGATGCCACTCCAGCATGTGGTGTCCAACCATGTCTAGGAACCCTAGCAGCATGCCGGAAAACAACTTCAGCACGCATTGTATCACCAGTTTCAAAGATGTTGCATCAACGCACCCACTTTGATGTGTGTGTGTATCCGTGTGCATCATTGTGATTTTGGAAAAGAACACATGCAATGAAGCCACTCCAGCATGTGCTGGCCAACCATGTCCAGGAACCCAAGCAACATGCATTCTACCACTAGTTTGAAAGATGCTGCATCACCACACCCACTTTTAGTGTGCATCATTGTGGTTTTGGAAAAGAAAACATGCAATGATGCCACTCCAGCATGTGGTGTCCAACCATGTCGAGGAAGCCTAGGAGCATGCTGGGATTCAACTACAACATGCATTGTACAACCAGTTTGAAGGATGCTGCATCACCACACCCACATGTATGTGTGTGTGTGAGTCAGTGTGGATCATTGTGGTTTTGGAAACGAACACATGCAATGATGCCACTCCAACTTGTGGTGTCAAACAATGTCCAGGAACCCTAGCAGCATGCTGGGATTCAACTTCAGCATACATTCTACCACTAGTTTGGAAGATGCTGCATCACCCCACCCACTTGGATGTGTGTGTATAAGTGTGCATCATTGTGGTTTTGGAAAAGAACACATGCCATGATTCCACTCCAGCATCTGGTGTCCAACCATGTCCAGGAACCCTAGCAGCATGCTGGGATTCAACTGCAACGGGCATTCTATCACCAGTTTGAAATATGATGCATAACCACACCCACTTGGATGTTTGTGTGTGTGTGTGTCAATGTGGATCATTATGGTTTTGGGAAAAGAATACATACAATGATGCCACTACAGCATGTGGTGTCCAACCATGTCCAGGAACCGTAGCTGCATGCTGGGATTCAACTGCAACATGCATTGTATCACCAGTTTGAAAGATGCTGTATCATCACACCCACTTGGATGTGCGTGTGTGTGTGAGTGTGCATCATTGTGGTTTTGGAAAAGAACACATGCAATGATGCCAGTCCAGCATGTGGTGTCCAACCATGTCTAGGAACCCTAGCAGCATGCTGGGATTCAACTGCAACATGCATTGTATAACCAGTTTGAAAGATGCTGCATCACCACACCAAATAGGATGTGTGTGTGTGTTTGTATTAATGTGCATCATCGTGGTTTTGGAAAAGAACACATGCAATGATGCCACTCCAGCATGTTGTGTCCAACCATGTCCAGGAACCCTAGCAGCATGCATTCTACCACTAGTTTTAAAGATGCTGCATCACCACACCCACTTGGAAGTGTTTGTGTGTATTAGAGTGCATCATTGTGGTTTTGGAAAAGATCACATACAATGATGCCACTCCAGCATTTGGTGTCCAACCATGTTGAGGAACCGTAGGAGCATGCTGGTATTTGATACGTTGCAAACATAATGTTTGATGTTCCATGCTTGGTTTTATCTATTTTCTTATGTTTTGTCCACACTTTGGAGTACTTTTCATATGATTTCTAGGACTAACCTATTAACAATAAGCCACAGTGCCAGCTGCCTGTTTTCTGCTGTTTTTTGTTCCAGGAAGTCAGAAAATGAATTTTCTCGGAATTGGACGGGACAAAAGCCAAAGTTGATATTTTACCGGAAGATTCACGTAGCCATAAGGAGAGACGAATGGGGGGCCACAGGGTGGCCAAACCACCCCTAGGCACGGGTCCCCTAGGCCGCGGCAGGGAATGGTGTGGGCCCCCTGGCTAGCCACCGACCTTGCCCCTTCGCCTATATATTCTTCCCGATACAGAAACCCTAGCTCATCAATCAGAAATCCACGAAAAGTTCCGCAGCGCCACCGCCACCAAAGGGGAGATTTGGAGGACAGAAATTCTCTGTTCCGGCACGCTGCCGGGACGGGGAAGTGCCCCCGGAGCCATCTCCATCGATCTTCACCACCATCTCCATCACCACTGCTAATTCCCATGATGAGGAGGGAGTAGTTCTTTCTCGAGGCTAAGGGTTCTACCGGTAGCTATGTGTTCAACTCTCTCTATGCATGATCATATTGTGATCATGAGCTTTGTAATCAAGTAGATCTACCTTGCTACTCAAGTGCTTTAATAGATCTCTGCTTTCCCCATGTGTGTGAAAGTGACAGCGTGCACACCATGGTGGCACTTAGGCTAGAGATTACAAATACTTGTTATGAGTTTTATGTGGAGTTGGATGTCTCTATGAAATTGTGGTGTTTGTTGGAACCATCTAGCGCTCAAGGTGACAGTGTGGGGTTACCTAGATGGGAAAAGCAAACCTTGAGGTGTGTTGTTATAGCCCTACCATGGATTAGAGTGTCCAACCAGAGAGTAGTTCGGAGTAGTATCATGAAGATAAGATAATTATATGAGAGTGTTCACTAGTGAACGTATGATCCCTAGGCCTTGTTTCTAAGCATTGAAACACCGTTTGCAATTAGATCAGTTACATGTTTGCTTGCCGCCATCTTTATTTCAGTTTGTTTTTAGTCTCTTCCACGCCATCAAGTTATTTTCTAGCACCGTTGTCTTATATCCATACCACTTGTATTTCACTATCTCTTCGCCAAACTAGTGCGCCTATACACCCGAAAGGTGTATTGGGTGTGTTGGGGACACAAGAGACTTCTTGTATCTTGATTGCAGGGTTGCTTGAGAGGGGATACCTTTGACCACTTCCTCCCTGAGTTCGATAAACCTTGGGTGATCCACTTAGGGGAAAACTTGCTGTTGTTCTACAAACCTCTGCACTTGGAGGCCCAACAACTGTCTACAAGAATAGAAGTGCATAGACATCAAGCTATTTTCTGGTGCCGTTGTCGGGGAGGTAAGGTAAAAGGTACTCATATCCTCTGTTGTGAGTGCTCGAAGTTATTTCCTTTAGATTCTGCAATTTTGTCTTTTTGTTTCCTGTTTTCAATAGTTAGGCCTAATGGAAAATAACAAAAAAACAGAGAGCTTTATAGTATTTATCTTGAGTTAGGACATGAAGTGTTTGAAGAGAAAATTTAAAAACCTATGGAACTTTATTTGCATGCTAATAGCAATGGTTTTAGTATGAATTTTTGGACACCATTATTGCTAATGCTATGGAAAATTCTAAGATTGGGGAAGCTAGTTTTTATGAAAATGATCTTTTTAGTCCCCCAGCTTCGGAAGATAGCTATTCTATTGCTTATGATGATACAAAACCTCCAATATATGATGATTACAATGATGAATATGATATTTTCAGTCCACATACTATTGAGGAGGAAATTAATTATGATTACAATGTGCCTCCTATATTTGATGATTATGGTGATGCGAATAATAATAATAGCTATTTTGTTGAATTTGCTCCCACTACAATTAAGAAGAATGATTATGCTTATGTGGAGAGTAATAATCATTTTATGCATTTGGCTCATGATAAGAATTTTTTATGCGATAGTTATATTGTGAATTTTATTCATGTTGCTACTGAAAGTTATTATGAGAGAGGGAAACATGGTTTTATGCATCTCAATAATATTAAGTTTCCCCTCTTTATGTTGAAAGTCTTGAATTGCACTTGTTTTGATTTCCTATGCTTGTTGCTTTGTGCTCTCATGACTTGTTTCTTTACAAGATTCCTATGCATAGGAAGTGCGTTAGACTTAAATGTGTTTTGAATTTTCTTCTTGATGCTCTTTTTACTTCAATTTATATTTCTTATGTGAGCATCTTCTCAAGCTATCATGCCTAACTTAAAGGCGTTAAAGAAAAGTACTTATTGGGAGATAACCCAAAAGTTTTAGATGAGCCTTGGAAGTTATTACCTCTGTAATAAATGCTCTTATCCTTTTTATTTGCCTTTTGTGCCAAGAGTAACCTCTAATAAGAGAGAAGTGATGATTGGAAAAGTTGTTGTCCCGAAACAGATTTCTGTGCTTCACCATAAAAATTCGTGTAAAATCTTTCTAGGTTGTTTTGAGGTGTGAATTTTTCTGCTTCTGCCACAGGTTGTTATCTAACTTTCGTTAGTTCCACACTTTTCG
The DNA here is from genome assembly GCA_910589775.1 of Avena eriantha. Lineage (NCBI taxonomy): Eukaryota > Viridiplantae > Streptophyta > Magnoliopsida > Poales > Poaceae > Avena > Avena eriantha. The sequence continues at coordinate 291,942,842 of OU342742.1, forward strand.
ATTTCAGCAACAGAAGGTCTTCGAAAAAAATCGTTTTTACCTGCTGGTCTGTTTTGACAGATTTCTGCCATTATTTGCGTTTGCTTCTTGTTGGTTCCTTTTTGGGTTCTCTTTGGGGAATTGAGCTTTTTGAGTGAAGTGCTACAGTATCTTGTGTTTTAATGGAATTTTTATTGGTATTCAAACTGAACCTAAAGACCTATTATCTTGAGTGCACTAATGTTGCTAATAAAGATTGTGTGAAGTTTTGTATGAAGGAAATATTTCAGGTGTATGGAAGGAACGAGTAATGAGATGTAGGATGGCCTAAAGCTCAAGCTTGGGGATGCCATGCGTGTCACCCTAAGAAATATCCAAGAAGTACATGCGTCAAAGCTTGGGGATGCCCAAGGCATCCCCTTCTTCTTCAATAAAAATCCCAGGTTTCTTCCAAACGCTTTATTTTTATTGTTTCATGCATAGTTGTGTTGTTCTTGGAGCATCTTCTTTTTCGTTTTCATTTTGGTTTTTCGTTTGCTTAGTTTGTTTAATAAATTGGTTGGACCCCCTCTTCAATACATTGGTTTTCAAATAGTTTGGTTTGGATTGGAAAAGAGTAGGAAATTTCATGTTTAAGTGTTAAAGAGAGCTTTTTTTTACTGTGGCCTATGCTTTGTCATGCCATGCTTGATATTGTTTTGGCTTTATGCTTAGTATTCTTGGCGGTTCTCTATGATACATATGTACTTACAATGACAATAGCTTACTTGTGACTAAAGTTGAGTAGCATGAGGTTCGGTCTTCGTAAGTAAGGGGCATGAGATTTCAGCTTATAACTTGTCAAGCATATCCTCTTAGTTGTGTCACTTTAACCTTAATCACCTAAAGATGCTTATGACAGGGGCAACGAGAGCTGAAAGCTAATAAGTACCATAATTTTTGGAAGGTCTTTATGAAACTTGAATCCCTACTTCCTTCTATGAAGGCCTTTCTTTTACTTTTATGTTGAGCCTCCCTCTTCTATCTTTATGCACCTATTGAGAGAGCATAGTGGCCATTCTTAGTTCTATGTGCATTGTCCCAAGACTAGTTGATTGATGCATACTTTGATATTGCTTGTTTTAAACTATTTGTATCTAGTCACCCTTATAAACTTTGAAGGTGTCCTATGCATTTATGTTTGCTACTCTACGAGGGACAAGCTGAATGCCACTATGCTATGTTTTCTTTATGTGAAACAAACAAATGTCTTGCAAAGCATTGTTATTCATGAATCTTTTGTTTGTGCCTTTTCATGTTGCAACATAGTTGCTATGTATTATTGTTAGAACTTTATCTTTCATGCTATGTTGAAGTACTATGATCCCAGCTATCCATGTTTTACAAATACTTTGATCAAGTTTATGATGGTGCATGTCACCTCAAAATTTATTCTTTGATTTTATCACTTACCTACTCGAGGATGATCATGAGTTAAGCTTGGGGATGTTGATACGTTGCAAACGTATCCATAATTTTTGATGTTCCATGCTTGGTTTTATCTACTTTATTATGTTTTGTCCACACTTTGGAGTAATTTTCATATGATTTCTTGGACTAACCTATTAACAAAGAGCCACCGTGCCAGCTGCCTGTTTTCTGTTGTTTTTGGTTCCAGGAAGTCAGAAATTGAATATTCTCAGAAGTGGATGGGACAAAAGCCAAAGTTGATATTTCACCGGAAGATTCACGGAGCCAGAAGGAGAGATGAAGGGGGGCCACAGGGTGGCCAAACCACCCCTAGGCGTGGGTCCCCCCAGGCCACGCCAGGGCATTGTGTGGGCCCCCTAGCTGGCCACCGACCTCGCCCATTCGCCTATATATTCTTCCCGATATAGAAACCCTAGGTCATCAATCAGAAATCCACGAAAAGTTCTGTAGCGCCGCCGCCACCAAAGGGGAGTTTCGGGGGATAAAAAGTCTCCTTTCCGGCACCCTGTCGGGACGGGGAAGTGCCCTCGGAGCCATCTCCATCGATCTTCACCGCCATCTCCATCACCACTTCTGATTCCCATGATGAGGAGGGAGTAGTTCTTCCTCGAGGCTAAGGGTTCTACCGGTAGCTATGTGTTCAAGTCTCTCTATGCATGATCATATTTTCATCATGAGCTTTGTAATCAAGTAGATCTACCTTGCTACTCAAGTGCTTTAATATATATCTAGTCTCCCCATGTGTGTGAAAGTGACAGCGTACACACCATGGTAGCACTTAGGCTAGAGATTACAAATACTTGTTATGAGTTATATGTGGAGTTGGATGTCTCTATGAAATTGTGGTGTTTGTTGGAACCATCTAGCGCTCAAGGTGACAGTGTGGGGTTACCTAGATGGGAAAAGCAAACTTTGAGGTGTGCTGTTATAGCCCTTGATAAATTGCAAATGTATCTATAATTTTTTGATGTTCCATGCTTGGCTTTATCCACTTTCTTGTGGTTTGTCCACACTTTGGAGTACTTTTCATATGATTTCTTGGACTAACCTCTTAACAAGAGCCATAGTGCCAGCTGCCTGTTTTCTGTTGTTTTTGGTTCTAGGAAAGTCAGAAAATGAATATTCTCGGAATTGGACGGGACAAAAGCCAAAGTGCCTATATTTCCGGAAGTCATCAGATGCCAGAGTACGAGAAAGAGAGGGGCCAGGGGGCCACCACACCACCTGGCCATGCGGCCCAGCCTGCCCGCGCCGGGGGGTGGTGTGGCCGCCTCAGGCACCCCCTCAGCCTCCCCTTCCGCCTATAAGATGCCCTCGGGACGAAAACCCTAAGGGCCCGATCAAAAATCCACGAAAGAGTCTGTAGCCGCCGTCATCTCCATCCCTAGATTGGGAGGGATCTTAAGCTCTTCCCGGCACCCTGTCGGAGAGGGGAATTCACCCCGGAGGCCTTCTTCATCACCATGCAAGCCTCCGGTGTGATGCGTGAGTAGTTCATCCTTGGACTACGGATCCATGTAGTAGCTAGATGGCTGGTTCTCCTCCTTTGTGCTTTCATGTCTAGATCTTGTGAGCTCCATTCATGATCAAGATCATCTATTTGTAATTCTGCATGTTGTGTTTGTGGGGATCCGATGGATATTGAGATGCTATTTCAGATTGATTATTGATTCTATCATGTCTTTGTTATTTGTGATCTTGCATGCTTTCCGTTGTTAGTAGCTATCTTGGCCAAGTAGATGCTAGCAACTCCAAGAGTTAGCATTTATGCTCGATAGTGGGTTCATGCCTCTGGTAATCTGGGGAAGTACAGAAATCTCTGAGGTACTAGATGTGTTGTTGCTACTAGGGAGAAAAAAACAATCCTTTATTCATAGAACAATTGTATTGTTTACTTTACATGAAGTTCGTAAAGCAATAACTATTGCTTGCAACTTAATACTGGAGGGGGTTTGGATGATAACCTGAAGGTGGATTATTAGTCATAGATGTAGTTGGATGGCGGTCTATGTATAATGTTGTAATGCCTAATCAAGTTCCAAAGGAGTCAAGATGATTAGTATATGCATGTATTGCTTTCTTGATGTTTATCAATTGCCCCGCTGTAATTTATTCACCCAGCATGTTATCTATTTTAAGGTTATCCACCACTAGTGAACTATGGATCCCGGTCCTTGTCTTTTACATTCAATCTATAAACTGTTTACTGTTTTGTGTTTACTTTCTGCAAACTATTACTTCTTTCCATTCGATACGTTTAATCCTTTGTTTTCCGCAAAACACGGTGAGATTGCCAACCTCATCGCAAGTTGGGGACAAAGTTTTGTGGTTTTGTTGTGTAGGTATCCACGTTGCTAGTAGCACCGGTAGTACGCCCTGCCAAAGCTCAGCTAGTAACACCTTTGGGGTGTTTTCTTGCTCCTACTGGTTCGATTAAACCTTAGTTTCATACTGAGGGAAACTTCCTGCTGTCCTCATCATACCTTCCTCTTGGGGTTCCCAACGAGCTCTACATCAACACCGCTCCAGCATTTTTCTGGCACCATACACAGAGCCATCAAGCATTTTTATGGCGCCGTTGCCGGGGAGTCAAGGACATCTTCACAAGGGGAGTCCCTCAAACCATTCTCTTTACTTTGTTATTTTTGTTTTTCTTTGTTTCTTTTTTGCTTTGTTTGCTTGTTTCTTTATCAAAAACACAAAAAAATTAGTTCCTACTATAGTTGTTATTTTCATTGGTCTGTTATTGTCTTGCTTTATCATGCTTTCTATCAATGGTTGGGGTCTTTGAAACTGAATCATATTGGCGAGGTGGGTTCACGGAAGAACAAAAATATTATTATAAGGAACACCGCTTGTCACAAAAAGGGAAACACTTATGGGAACAAATTGATAAATTGAATATTATTGCTAGAAACGTGTGCTCTACATATAATGTTACTTATTCCTTTGATAAATCTTGTTGCTGTAGGAGGTATAAACACCTCCCTTTTCAATGTGAGTATAATGATAATGTTACCATATCTTCTTATGTTAAAGGAAATTATGACTTTTATGATGTGGAACAAATTGAAGAATTTATTGCTTAGAAGGGTGCATTCGAACTTGCTTATTTGCTTGAAAATATTGATGATGCACCTTATAAATATGAGGTTTATGATATACTTAAATTTTGCTTTGATAACTACAAGGAAGAAAATGGCTATATTCTTGAATATCTTAATAGATGCTCTCCACAAATGGAAGAGACTAATGCCTTGCAGGAGCCTATGGAAGAAGAAATTGATGAACTTGAAAGCTCATTAGATGAAAAAGAGGAGGAGAGTGATGAACAAAAGAAGGAAGAATGGATCTACCCATGCCTACCTTCTAATGAGAATAACTCTTTACCCCTTACATTATTTGATTGTCCCACATGCTTACCAAAGGAGGATGAATGTTATGTTCCTGTGGATTCTTTTGATGAAAATCATGTTTTATGTGATACTTATATTGTTGAGTTTATTCACGAGGCTACTGAAAATTATTATGAGATAGGAAAATATGTTTGCAGAAGTTTTCATGATACTAAAACACCTCTCTATGTGCTGAAAGTTTTGAAGTTACTTTTGTTTTATGTTCCTATGCCTGTCACTTTGTTCTTTGTGAATTTATTTGCATTCAAGATTCCTATGCATAGGAAGTGGGTTACACTTAAATGTGTTGTGAATTTGCTTCTTGATGCTCTCTTTTACTTCAATTCATATTTCTTATGTGAGCATTTTCTCAAACTATCATGCCTAACTTAAAGGCGTTAAAAAAAGTACTTATTGGGAGATAACCCAAAAGTTTTAGATGAGTCTTGGAATTTATTACCTCTGTAATAAACTATCCTTATCCTTTTTATTTGCTTTTTGTGCCAAGAGTAACCTCTAATGAGAGAGAAGTAATGATTGGGAAACTTGCTGTCCCGAAACAGATTTATGTGCTTCACCGTAAAAATTCGTGTAAAATCACTGAACGTATTTTTGAGGCGTGAATTTTTGTGCATCTGCCCCAGGTTGTTATCTAACTTTCGTTAGATCAACACTTTTTGATTTGAGCAACAGAAGGTCTTCAAAAAAAATTGTCTTTACCTGCTGGTCTGTTTTGACAGATTTCTGGCATTTTCTGCATTTGCTTCTTGGTGGTTCCTTTTTCAGTTATTTTGGGGAATTGAGATTTTTTAGGGAAGTGCTACAGTAGATAGTGTTCTAATGGAAGTTTATTTGGTGTTAGAACTGAACCTTAAGACTTATTTATCTTGAGTGCACTAATGTTGCTAATAAAGATTGTGTGAAATTTTGTATGAACGAAAAATTTCATGTGTATGAAAGGAATGAGTAATGAGATGAAGGATGGACTAAAGCTCAAGCTTGGGGATGCCACGTGTGTCATCCCAAGAAATATCCAAGAAGTACAAGCGTCAAAGCTTGGGGATTCCCAAAGCATCCCCTTCTTCATCAATAAAAATCCCAGGTTTCTTCCAAGCGCTTCATTTTTATTGTTTCATGCACAGTTGTGTTGTTCTTGGAGCGTCTTCTTTTTCGTTTTCGCTTTGGTTTTTCGTTTGCTTTGGTTTTCTTAGTTTTCTTAATAAATTGGTTAGACCCCTCTTTCATACATTGGTTTGCAAATAGTTTGGTTTGGTTTGGAAAAGAGTAGGAAAGTTCATACTTATGTGGTAAAAAGAGCTCGTTTTTGACTGTGGCCTATGCTTTGTCATGCCATGCTTGATATTGTTCTGGCTTTATGCTTAGTAGTCTTTGTTGTAGCATGACTTGTTATAAACAATTGAGATTGCTTAATGTGCCTTGGATAAATCATGCGTTGTTTTAGCATATTAAAACATAGTATAGTGGTATTCTCCTTTGATGCTTTATTTGGGTTGACTTGACACATGCTCACACCATGTTTTTTTTGACCCTGTACTGTGAGGCAAAAGCCCCACAGTTAAAATTTATTTCAGAAAGAAAAAGAACGTACAAACTGTTCAAACCAACAATACAACAGAAGTAAAAAACCCACTCACCTCTAGTATATACACAATCACTAACCAGGAAGATTAGCTATCCAATCCTTCAACCTCTGTATATGCTTTTTCTTAATTCTATGTTCTAAGAGTGTGAGATCATGTACACAATTACATTTCCACCTTGCAAAGGTGGGCCTCTCATGTCGAAATTTTTTGCCGTTACGCTGTTTCCAGACGTGCCAACACGCTAGAATCATGACCTCCATGAAGAAAGGCTTCCCGAAGTACTTTCTAGCCTCCTGAATTGCAATCTGCATATCATTGCTGAAAGTCCAATCAATTTGTAAATAGGACTAGATCCGCTGACTAAAATTGTATGTAAAAAAGAGATGGAAGCGCTCTTCATAGGTACTAGTAGGGCACATCACACAAAACTTGTCATCAGTAACTTTCCAGTTCCTTCTGATCAAAAGATCCTTAGTATTTATCCTTTCACTTAATAGAAGCCACGCAAAAACTTTAACCTTGAGTACGCATGCAGATTTCCATATCCACCTATATACTGCTGACACGATCAAATGAGAGTGTATATGTGCATAGTACTTTCCAGCAACGTATTCCTTACCCCATGCATAAGTCCACGAATCAGGAGCAAAATTCAAAGGCTGATCAATCATGCCCTGCTGTACCAATTGCAGCTCCTCAAAAGCTCTGGAAGAAAGAGGCAAATATAGCAAAGATGTCATATCTACAGTGTTGTAAAACTCAGCTGCAGTCAGACTCTCGTCCAGGACAAAAGAGAAAAGTCTAGGAAATCTTGTAGATAAAGGTTGAGTCGGCCCCGGAAAATTCCATTTATCAGTCCAAAATTGAAAGGTATCCCCTGAACCACAATCAACTACAGCAATATCCTTATGCTTATCCAAGAGTTTTAAAATATCTCGCCACCAAAATGACCCACAAGGCCTATCCATGCTCGGTAACGAATCTGGGTAATAAGAACTCCAAACGAGTTGTACCCAAGGCACATCAGCTTTGTTTAAAAATTTATGCAAATGCTTCATTAATAATGCCTCATTTTTCTTCTGAAAGTTAACAATGCCAAGACCACCATTCACTTTTGGTTTACATACCATCTCCCAAGCTGCCAGTGCAGGTATGGGTTCATGCTTGTCTCTCCATAGACACTGGCGTAAGATTCTATCAAGTTGTTCCATCAAACCAACCGACAATTTAAGTGAAAGTAGGAAATGCAAAGGCATAGAGGACAAAGCAGAAGCGATCAATTGCAACCGAGCTCCTTGAGATAGGAAAATAGACGTAGCTGTGAGTATCCGTTCCAATTTATTAACGAGAGGCAAAAGGACCTGAATGGATGGCTTTGTGGTACAGAGAGGCAGCCCCAAATATGGGAAATGGAGTGACCCGACTTGACAGCCTAAAACAGCCGCCAAAACAACAGACTCCTCCTCCTGAACATTCAAAGGGATGATGAGGGACTTCTGAAAATTAACCCGAAGACCAGTGGACTATCCAAACTTTTGAAGAATTTCCTTTAATGCCATAATCTGATCCATCTCTGCAGACATGACTAAAATCGTGTCATCGGCATATTGCACAACAGGGAAATCTGGGTCATTTGTGTTGATTGGCAAGCTAAAAACACCCTATTGCAATGCATCATTTATCACAGATTGCAGCAAATCCCCTCCACATACATAAAGAAGTGGAGAAAGGAGGTCTCCCTGTCTAACACCCCTCTTATACACAAAGTGCTTTCCAGGTACACCATTAAGGAGAACAGAGGAAGTACCCGAGGACAAAATTTCTCGGACCCAACCAATCCAGACCACATCACATCCTTTGTGCTTCAAAATTTGAATGATAGCCTCATGCTCAATAGTATCAAAGGCTTTAGCAAAATCCAACTTGATAATCAAAATTGGTTTCTTGGATTGCTGACACAGGTGTATATACTCATAAGTCCAAGCAATTCAGTCCTGAATAGATCTAGATTTCAAAAACCCATATTGATTTTTATGAATGCATCTCAGAATATGTTCCTGAAATCTATTTGCTGCAAGTTTCATTAAAAACTTAAGACAGACATTTGTGAGAGAAATAGGTCTATAATCATTGACATCCTCAGGAGAACCCTTCTTAGGCACAAGTGTTATGAAAGAGCTATTGACATTCTGCAGTCCAATCTTGCCATCCTGGAAATCTTGTGCAAATTTATAAAAATCATCCTTTATTATATGCCAACACTTTTTAAGAAAAAGTCCATTAAACCCATATGGTCTAGGAGCTTTATCACTGGGCATATATTTAATTATATCATCCATTTCCTTATGCTCAGAAGGTCTAGAAAGGGCCTCCAAACGATCCACCTTAGCTAGAATTCTGTCTAACTCAAACTACATTTCAATGCCATTTGAAGAACCCATTCTATCCTTGTAGCTAGCCCATAACATACCAGCCATCATATCATGATCAGTACACTCGGTCCCATCATCAGCTCTGAAAGAAGCAATACTCTTCCTCCTAAATCTCTCTGTTGCCATTGCACGGAAATTTTTTGTATTGTCCTCACCCATTTTAATCCACCTCACTATGCATCTCTTGCGCCAATAATTACATTCCGCAAGCAACAACTCCTATAGGTGCAACTTCACCAATCTTCTAAAATTAAATTTAGTAACAACCAGAGGCCTCTTATCCTCAACTGAGTCCATGATAAAGATTACTTGGTTACATTTCTCAATCAGAAGCTTAAGTTTTGATAAACCCTTTTTTCATCTATTAAGATCGTATCTTAACCCCTTTAATTTGTGGGACAAAATTGCCACACTTGAATTCTTATGAGAAGGCCTGTTCCAGGACTTAGCAACACACTCTAGAAAACCAGGCATATCTACCCAATAGTTTTCAAACCAAAACAGCCTAGTCTTAGGAATTTCGGTATCAATATTAACCACACATGGTAGGTGATCAGACTCAGGTTTAGCAAGAGGCAGAACCATAGTGTTTGGAAAAGAGGTCGACCAATTCGGGCTTGTAAAGAACCAATCCAACTGCTCCAACATGGGATCATGCTGCATGTTGGACCAAGTAAAAGACCTCCCTTTAATTGGTAGTTCCAATAACCCAAGGTGTCCAATAAGATCATTGAAGATAGACATGTCATTCATATTACCCCCTGCCTATTCCTATTATGCACAGCTCGAATGAAATTGAAATCACCCAGTAACAGATAATTACTAAGAGGAGGAATATGTAGATTATATAACCATGATACAAAATCATCACGTAAAGTTCCATGACACGGTCCATAAACTGTCGTCAGTGTCCAAGATTCATTGTTATGTGTGGAGGTGCAATTAATCGTGATTCCAAACCTCTTAATTTCAACTAGAGAACTAGCGAACAAAGCTGAATTCCAAAGCACGAGGATACCTCCTGAAGCAGCAACTGAGGGTGCATACGCAAAGTTCTCGAATCATTTAGGACTGAATTTTCGGATAAAGCGCTGATCAAAAATTTCACATTTTGTTTCCTGTAAGCAAACAATCTCACAGTTACTTTCTTCAATTTTTGCACGTACTGCCTTTTGTCTAGAATCTGAATTTAAACCACGTACATTCCAACACAAAACTCTCCATTTCGTTTTACTAATCAGACACATTAAATATCTCAAAAGTTTGACAGACCACATAGACCAAATACATAACATCAAGTCTTACAAACATAATGACGACCAAAAGCAATGAAACAAAACTGGCCCAATCACTGATAATGACCCAGATAACAATGACATTGGAAACAACCCATAAATGATTGACACTACGAAAGCAACCCATGAAGACAAAGAAACAACTGACTAAACTGACCACAAAGGATACAAACTCAACCCAGACTGACTGAAGGAAAATAAACTTCCAGCTACAACCCATCCCCTAAAGTGTTCACTAGACATCTTCAAACTTGGAGTCATTTAGAGATTGAGGATTAGCTGCAAGATTTTCCTTAGAAAGGAATTCTGGATTTATGCCCAAAGCAATGCCCACATATTGCATGACATGTAATGGAGTTTCAGGTGGTATCTCCCCTTCAACTTCCACAGGTTTTGCAGATTTATTTCCCCTGCCTTTTTTGGACTATACCTTTGCTCTTTTCGCCGGCTTCTCCTGCTGCTCGTTCCTAGATTTTGGACGATATCCATCATTTTTAATCATACTGCGAGTGCAACGACGAACTGAGGTATCAAGCAGAGGTGTTTCTTGCTTCTTAGCCCGGCCACGTCTCTTCTTGATAGGAACTGATAAGGGAGAAGCAGCAAAAACTGGCGGCAGCAAGGTAGTTTGGTCGTCCTGAATGTCCACAGCAGGGGTACCCTCCTCCGAGAAACAAAAATCTCTAGCAACTGATCTACGTGCATGAACGGAGGACAACTGACCATTGCTTACATTCCCTACAGTAATTCTGAAACTGCACCTCTGATCAAAGGCCACAGACCAACTTCTCTTTATGAGTAATAAGCTACAAAAGGGGTTAGTGCTAATAGCAATGGGTAGGTTGATAGAGAATAGCTGAGGCAACATGGACTGAAAAACTCTGTCCCACATCATCGATGGTGGAATCTCAGGCCCAAAGAAAGTAGTGACAGTAGTACCCTGAATCGCATTGCCAAGTTGTTCTTGCCAAAGGATTTGAACATGTATACTGCTTAAATAATGTGATCCGAAAGGCACCATAGCACCAGAAAAATTCCCCTGTTCCTGAGCTCTAACAAGCTGAACTGACGCATGATGCTACGGCTGCAGAACTTCCATATTATCATTGTTGATAATTTCATTCACAAATTGCACAGAAGATGAATCAGATTCCAAAGATGGATCTTGGACTATAGATACTTGCTCGTTTTCCTCAACCACCAGGTCAAAAAAAGGTTCCTCCTGATCAGGTTGTGCTGCAACATTAGGGTCTTCATCATGGGGAATATCATTCCAACCAAGCTCAGGAAATTGTGGCAAAACCCAATTATGATGATTCATCTGCAGATTTCATAGCAAGGGGTGTGGATTCCCATCAAGAGGAATGGTATCCACATCAGCTGGAAAAATATCCGCAAAGTCCACCGTTAACACGTAAACAGTCGCAGTCCAAGACTGATGATTAGCTCCAATATTACTGAACTGCCCAAACACCACATCACACGGTACAGTTTGGGGCGACGGAAAAGAAGCAAACACCATAGCTCTACCTTTTAAGTGGATCATCTCAGTGCCAATCATGATAACGCCCGAAAGTAGCAACATCATTGGATATGTCAAAATCGTTTCTATAGTCTAGAGGAATTCCCAAAAACAGTAACTAGCCGTTTCTAAACCCATTAGCACCCCTGTGATTATCCCCTTCATCATGATTTACAAAACGAACAAAAACATTTTGTTGAAGCTCTCTAGGTGGGTGTTGCACAAGAATTTGTCTAGCAGCAGAACTACGCATCTCAAACAGGCCAACCCCAAACAGAGATGGCTGAGCGTCCATGACATCAAGACCTAGCTGTTGCTGAATAAAAGTTGAAACCTGCTCCAGCCAGAAACCGTTACCTTCAGGCTGTTGTGGTTCCACATAAGCAATACAGTAGTTGTCGTGCCGGCGAGGAGGGGTGACCGCCGGGTTGTAGATGGTGAGCGGCAGCCTACTAGGTCCACCATTAATGATCTGATGCCCCAAAGGAACCCAAGGCATTGGATCAACCTCATACACCGCCATTGGAGGCTCTGGTGTGGCAGGAGGTGCCGTAGGAGGGGGCGAAAGAAAACTCTCAGATTGGTTTGCACTAATGTGGTGGTTAGGATACAAGGCGGGGGCGGTGGTATGTGCCAATATAGGAGAGATATTACCAGAAATAGAAATCGTGTTGATATCTGCCACATTTTTAGATACCTAGGACTTCTCCTTGTTAACAGTTTTGTTAAAACTTTGTTCCTCCCGAATCCCAGAGTCCTTAGAGATAAAGGAAACACATTTTGGAACCCAAATCTCCCTTTTATGCTGAAAATTTCCAAAGCACTCCTTCTGAACATGACTAGATCGGAAAGACTTCCTGCATCGTATTTTTTGATGGCATTGTTCTCTCTTGTGGCCCATGGACAAACAGCGACCACAATCCCAGAACCTATAAGCAATATCATCAATCACCTTTTCGAGACTATCAAGATCCTGATCATAAATTGGAACTGCAACCTTATCTCCTGAAACTGGACCCTCAAATTTAGAATTCAGAGACACATCAGACAAAACCAAATTTGAGGGGCTAGAAAGTGACCCAAACTGCAACTAAACATCTGACTGGACTAGCGAATCAGGTAAGACTACTGCATTCTGATGAACATGCAAGACATCCTTCGGGGGGCATACATAACCCTTTCAAGCCACATACTCAATGTTGTCAGCATATGTAAAGACCTTACGTACAAATTACCCATTTCTATTTCCATGAATACTTGACTTCAATGGCCTCAACTTGAGAGCAGAAATAGCTGCCTCCGTCCTTCGTTTGTTAGGACTCACTAAAACCCATTCTTGCTCACATTTAGATTGCCATGTGGAAAAATCCTGTCGCCAATTCAGACCACCATTCCCCCAAAGATTAAAATAGCATTTAAATTGATCACAAGAATAAGACCGCAAAGAATAAACGAAGAACCCAACATTTTTTGATGAAACAGAGAACCTGAAAACTCTGTCTTGCAGCTGTAATACCGACAGATCATCACATAATCCTCCAAGACATGATTCCAAAGAAATGCTAACTGAGTCCGCATTTAATCTGAACTTGGATCTACCAAAGGATACAACCAGTAAAAAGTGATTTTCCTTTCCAATTGGGTGAACCATAGATCTAAACCTCTTCTTAATATCAGCTTTGAAAAAGAGGCCTGGAGTAAAATCCAGGCCCATGGCCAAGGCTTCATAGACTGCCATAGAACTTGAAATATCGCCGGGGGGTTAACTATACCCAATGTCCCTAACCGACTGAACCTCAGATGGGCCAGACTCAGACAAAGACGTAGGCAGAACTGCAGAATTGCTAGGATCAGAATCATCCATGGGAACAGGGAACCAAACCGAACCAGTAGAAGATTCTAAACAATCACCAATGAGAGCCTGTTGCTCTAGGAACTTCACATCAATTCCAGGGCCGATCTGCGCATTCAAACTCAAATATCACCCAATGATAGGTTCACCTTTGGCATTTCTAGGAATCAACCAGCCAATCGGGTCAGTAGCCCAGACCTGAACTATGCCATCATACGACTTCTTCCAACCCCGACTCAGGTCCTTCGAAGTAGAGTAATTCGCCATCCAACAACACGTAGGAGGGATCATGGTAACTAGGGAAAACCAAGGAGAAAGAGGACTCACCTTAGAGAGAATTGAGAGGCGAAGAGAATGATTGGAGAGAAAGGTGAGGATCACCAGAGATCTACCAGATCGCCGGCATTTAGGGTTTTACGTTGGGGGGGACGAGTCGCCATAATTGACAACTCAGTTGTTAAGGCTTATATGCTCACACCATGTTATGACTATCTCAAGTCACCATAGCCTTTATGATCCTTTATTTTTCAACTTGTAGTATCACTTTATGCTTTGATCAATGATGTTTTGTCGCTCTGCATGATTATGACCATTATTGCTCTCTTAGTTTTGTCGCTCCCAGTCTTTTGCTAGCCTCCACAACAAAGTATGAGTTCCACTCATGAATCCAACTCCCTAAACCAAGTTATTCCAAAGAGTCCACCATACCTACCTACTAGCTTATGCTATTCCATGCTTTTGTTTACCTTCCAAATTAAACTTGTTATGAGTAAACTAGTGATTAAAGCTCTCACGAACTTGATGGCACACTTTACTTTTCTTGCCCTTAATAAACTTGAACCATTGTGTCGTCTATGTTGTATATGCTTGCACTTATTTGTTCGGAATTAGCAGAACCATGCTTTCATGGGGAATGCTTTCAAGATTGCACTTGGTACTTGTACCTAGTTGATATCATGCTCTTTTGTATATGGATGTCGTTGGTGTGAAATGAAAGGGGAGCTTGTAAGTCCATGGAGTTATATATATGTGTTAGAGAAACGCCTGGGCCGCTGGTCTAATCCATGCTGACATGGTGGAAACCTGCAGCATAACCATAATGAGCTGTCAATGAATCATTCTTCTTATAAAAAAAGAGTCCTATTGAGAAAAAAGATAAAAAGAAAAAAAAGAGATTATGAAAAGAGGAAAGAGAGAAAAAAGCACCATATTCCCATGGTAAATAAGAAGATTGCTGAGATGCTCGTTGTCTGCTTGCCTTGTCATTTCGATATGGGGATTCTTCCGTATCATCCGGTAAGGGGTACCCCGTTGGCGGTTCTCTATGATACACATGTACTTACGATGACAAGAACTTACCAGTGACTAAACTTGAGTAACATGAGGAGCGGCCCTCGTATACAAGGGACATGAGATTTCTAACTTATACTTTGTCAAGCATGTACACCATAGTTTGTTCACTTTAACCTTAATCACTTCAAGATGCTTATGATAGGGGCAATGAGAGCTGAAAGCTATAAGTACCATAATTTTTGGAAGCTCTTTGTGAGACTTGAATCCCTACTTCCTTTTATAAAAGGCCTTTCTTCCACCATTATATTGTGTCTCCACCTTCTATCTTTATGCACCTACTTTGAGAGCATAGTGGCCATTCTTAGTTCTATGTGCATTGTCCCAAGACTAGTTGATTGATGCATACTTTGATATTGCTTGTTTTAAACTATTTGTATCTAGGCACGCTTATGGACTTTGAAGGTGTCCTATGCATTTATATTTTCTACTCTATTGAGGGACAAGCTGAATACTATTATGCTATGTTTTCTTTATGTGAAACAAACAAACGTCTTGCAAAGCATTGTTATTCATGAATATTTTGTTTGTGCCTTTTCATGTTGCTTCATAGTTTCTTTGTCTTATTGCTAGAACTTTGTCTTTCATGTTATGATTGAAGTACTATGATCCCAGCTTTTAATTTTTTACAAATACTTTGATCAAGTCTTTGATGGTGCATGTCACCTCAAAAATGATTCTTTCTTTTTATCACTTACCTACTCGAGGACGAGCAGGAGTTAAGCTTGGGGATGTTGATACATTGCAAATATATCTATAATTTTTTGATGTTCCATGCTTGGTTTTACCCACTTTCTTGTCTTTTGTCCACACTTTGGAGTACTTTTCATATGATTTCTTGGACTAACCTATTAACAAGAGCCATAGTGCCAGCTGCCTGTTTTCTGCTGTTTTTGGTTCCAGGAAAGTCAGAAAATGAATATTCTCGGAATTGGATGGGACAAAAGCCAAAGTGCCTATTTTTCCGGAAGTCATCCGATGCCAGAGTACGAGACGGAGAGGGGCCAGGGGGCCACCACACCACCTGGCCACGCGACCTAGCCTGGACCGCGCCAGGGGGTGGTGTGGCCGCCTCCGGCACCCCCTCGGCCTCCCCTGCCACCTATAAGATGCCCTCAGAACAAAAACCCTAACAGCCTGATCAAAAATCCACGAAATAGTCTGTAGTCGCCGTCATCTCCATCCCTAGATCGGGAGGGATCTGAAGCTCTTCCCGGCACCCTGCCGGAGAGGGGAATTCAGCCTAGAGGCCTTCTTCATCATCATGCAAGCCTCCGGTGTGATGTGTGAGTAGTTCATTCTTGGACTACGGATCCATGTAGTAGCTAGATGGCTGGTTCTCCTCCTTTGTGCTTTCATGTCTAGATCTTGTGAGCTCCGTTCATGATTGAGATCATGTATTTTTAATTCTGCATGTTGTGTTTGCGGGGATCCGATGGATATTGAGATGCTATTTCAGATTGATTATTGATTCTATCATGTCTTTGTTATTTGTGACCTTGCATGCGTTCCGTTGTTAGTAGCTATCTTGGCCAAGTAGATGCTAGCAACTCCAAGAGTTAGTATTTATGCTCGATAGTGGGTTCATGCCTCTAGTAATCTGGGGAAGTGACAGAAATCTCTAAGGTACTAGATGTGCTGTTGCTACTAGGGAGAAAACAACAATCTTTTGTTCATAGAACAATTGTATTGTTTACTTTACACGAAGTTCGTAAAGTAATAATATGTTGCTTGCAACTTAATACTGGAGGGGGTTCGGATGATAACCTGAAGGTGGATTATTAGTCATAGATGCTGTTGGATGGCGGTCTATGTATAATGTTGTAATGCCCAATCAAGTTCCAAAGGAGTCAAGTTGATTAGTATATGCATGTATTGCTTTCTCGATGTTTGTCAATTACCCCGCTGTAATGTGTTCACCCAGCATGTTATCTATCTTAAGGAGAGACACCTCTAGTGAACTATGGATCCCTGTCCTTGTCTTTTACATTCAATCTATAAATTGTTTACTGTTTTGTGTTTACTTTCTGCAAACTATTACTTGTTTCCATTCGATATGTTTAATCCTTTGTTTTCCGCAAAACACGGTGGGATTGACAACCTCATCGCTAGTTGCGGACAAAGTTCTGTGGTTGTGTTGTGCAGGTCTCCACGTTGCTACTAGAACCGGTAGTGCGCCCTGCCGAAGCTCAGCTAGTAACACATTTGGGGTGTTTCCTTGCTCCTACTGGTTCGACTAAACCTTGGTTTCATACTAAGGGAAACTTGCTGCTGTGCTCATCATACCTTCATCTTGGGGTTCCCAGCGAGCTCTACATGAACACCGCTCCAGCATTTTTCTGGCGCATACACAGAGCCATCAGCCCTACCATGGATTAGAGTGTCCAACTAGAGAGTAGTTCGGAGTAGTATCCTGAAGATAAGATATTTATATGAGAGTGTTCACTAGTGAACGTATGATCCCTAGGCCTTGTTTCTAAGAATTGAAACGTCGTTTGCAATTAGATCTGTTACATATCTGCTTGCTGCCATCTGTATTTCAGTTTGCTTTTAGTCTCTTCCACGCCATCAAGTTATTTTCTAGCACCGTTGTCTTATATCCATACCACTTGTATTTCACTATCTCTTCGCCGAACTAATGCACCTATACACCTGACAAGTGTATTGGGTGTGTTGGGGACACAAGAGGCTTCTTGTATCTTGATTGCAGGGTTGCTTGAGAGGGGATACCTTTGACCACTTCCTCCCTGACTTCGATAAACCTTGGGTGATCCACTTAAGGGAAAACTTGCTGCTGTTCTACAAACCTCTACACTTGGTGGCCCAACAACTGTCTACAAGAATAGAAGTGCATAGACGTCAGGATTCAACTTCAACATGCATTGTACCATCAGTTTGAAAATATGCTGCATCACCACACCCACTTGGATGTGTGTGTGTGTGTCAGTGTGCATTATTGTGGTTTTGGAAAAGAACACATGCAATTATGCCACTCTAGCATGTGGTGTCCAACCATGTCTAGGAACCGTAGTAGCATGCTGGGATTCAACTACAGCATGCATTGTATCAACAGTTCGTAAGATGCTACATCACCACACCCACTTGGATGTGTGTATTAGTGTGCATCATTGTGGTTTTAAGAAAAGAGCACATGCAATGATGGCACTCCAGCATGTGTTGTGCAACCATGTCTAGGAAGCCTATCAGCATGCTGGGATTCAACTGCAACATGCATTCTACCACTAGTTTGAAAGATGCTGCATCACCGCACCCACTTGGATGTATGTGTGTGTGTAAGTGTGGATCATTGTGGTTTTGGAAACGAACACATGCAATGATTCCGCTCCAGCATGTGGTATCCAACTATGTCCAGGAACCCTAGCAGCATGCTGGGATTCAACTGCAACGTGCATTCTATCACCATTTTGAAAGATTATGCATCACCAGACCCACTTGGATGTGTGTGTCAGTGTGGATCATTATAGTTTTAGGAAAAGGATACATACAATGATGCCACTCCAGCATGTGGTGTCAAACCATGTCCAGGAACCCTAGCTGCATGATGGGATTCAACTGCAACATGCATTGTATCACCAGTTTGAAAGATGCTGCATCACCACACCCACTTGGATGTGTGTGTGTGTGAGTGTGAGTTTGCATCATTGTGTTTTAGTAAAAGAGCACATGCAATGATGGCGCTCCAGCATGTGGTGTCCAACCATGTCTAGGAACCCTAGCAACATGCTGGGATTCAACTGCAACATGCATTGTACCACCAGTTTGAAAGATGCTGCATCACCACACCCACTTGGATGTCTGTGTATCACTGTGCATCATTGTGGTTTTGGAAAAGAACATATGCAATGATTCCACTCTAGCATGTAGTGTCGAACCATGTCTAGGAACCCTAGCGACATGTTGGGATTCAATTGCAACCTGCATTCTATCACCAGTTTGGAAGATGTTGCATCACCACACCCACTTGGATGTGTGTGTGTGTGTTAGTTTGCATAATTGTGGCTTTGGAAAAGAACACATGCAATGATGCCACTCTAGCATGTGGTCCAACCATGTCTAGGAACCCTAGCAGCATGTTGGGATTCGACTACAACATGCATTCTACTACTAGTTTGAAAGATGTTGCATCACCACACCCACTTGGATGTATGTGTGTGTCAGTATGCATCATTATGGTTTTGAAAAAGGACAAATGCAATGATGCCACTCCAACATGTGGTGTCCAACCATGTCCAGGAACCCTAGTAGCATGCTAGGATTCAACTGAAACATGCATTCTATCACCAGTTTCAAAGATGCTGCATCAACACACCCACTTCGATGTGTGTGTATATTTGTGCATCATTGTGGTTTTGGAAAAGAACACATGCAATGATGCCACTCGAGCATGTGGTGTCCAACCATGTCCAGGAACCCTAGCGGCATGCTGGGATTGAACTGCATCATGCATTCTACCACTAGTTTGAAAGATGCTGCATCACCACACCCACATGGAAGTGTGTGTGTATTAGTGTGCATCATTGTGGTTTTGAAAAGAACACATGCAATGATGCCACTCCAGCATGTGATGTACAACCATGTCTATGAATCCTAGGAGCATGCTGGGATTCAACTGCAACATGCATTGTACCACCAGTTTGAAAGATGCTGCATCACCACGCCCACTTGGATGTGTGTGTGTGTGTGTGTCAGTGTGGATCATTGTGGTTTTGGAAAATAACACATGCAATGATGCCACTCCAACATGTGGTGTCCAACCATGTCCAGGAACCCTAGCAGCATGCTGGGATTCAACTGCAACATGCATTCTATCAACAGTTTGAAAGATGCAGCATCACCACACCCACTTGGATGAGTGTGTGTTAGTGTGCATAATTGGGCTTTAGGAAAAGAACACATGCAATGATTCTACTCCAGCATGTGGTGTCCAACCATGTCTAGGAACCCTAGCCGCATCCTGGCAATCAACTGCAGCACGCATTGTATCACCAGTTTCAAAGATGTTGCATCAACACACCCTCTTCGATGTGTGTGTGTGTGTGTATCAGTGTGCATCACTGTGGTTTTGGAAAAGAACGCATGCAATAATGCCACTCGAGCATGTGGTGGGCAACCATGTCCAGGAACCCTAGCAACACGCATTCTACCACTAGTTTGAAAGATGCTGCATCACCACACCCACATGGAAGTGTGTGTGTATTAGTGTGCATCATTGTGGTTTTGGAAAAGAACACATGCAATGATGCCACTCCAGCATGTGGTGTCCAACCATGTCGAGGAACCCTAGGAGCATGCTGGGATTCAACTACAACATGCATGGTACCACCATTTTGAAGGATACATCACCACACCCACATGGATATGTGTGTGATTCAGTGTGGATCATTGTAGTTTTTGAAACGAACACATGCAATGATGCACTACAACATGTGGTGTCGAACCATGTCCAGGAACCCTAGCAACATGCTGAGATTCAACTTCAGCATACATTCTACCATTAGTTTGGAAGATGCTGCATCACCACACCCACTTGGATGTGTGTGTATAAGTGCGTGATGTCTACACACTTCTATTCTTGTAGACAGTTGTTGGGCCTCCAAGTGCAGAGGTTTGTAGAACAGCAACAAGATTTCCCTTAAGTGGATTACCCAAGGTTTCTCGAACTCAGGGCAGAAGTGGTCAAAGGTATCCCCTCTCAAGCAACCCTGCAATCAAGATACAAGAAGTCTCTTGTGTCCACAACACACCCAGTACACTTGTGAGGTGTATAGGTGCACTAGTTCGGCGAAGAGATAGTGAAATACAAGTGGTATAGATAATTATAAGTGGTAACGGTGATAGAAAATAGCTTGATGGTGTGGAAAAGACTAAAGTAAAAATGAAATAAAGATGGAAGCAAGCAAACATGTAACAGGCCTAATTGCAATTGGTATTTCAATGCTAAGAAACAAGGCCTAGGGATCATAGTTTCACTAGTGAACACTCTCATACAAATATATTCTCTTTATGATACTACTCTTAACTACTCTCTGGTTGAACACTCTAATCGATGGTAGGGCTATAACAGCACACCTCAAAGTAAACCTTTCCCATCTAGATAACCCCACACTGTCACCTTGAGTTCTAGATGGTTCCAACACACACCACAATTTCATAAAGACATCCAACTCCAAATATAACTCATAACAAGTATTTGTAATCTCTAGCCTAAGTGCCACCATGGTGTGCACACTGTCACTTTCACACACATGGTGAGAGCAAAGATCTATTAAAGCACTTGAGTAGCAAGGTAGATCTACTTGATTACAAAGCTCATGATCAAAATATGATCATGCACAGAGAGAGAGAGAGATGAACACATAGATACCGGTAGATGTTGGGAATATGCCCTAGAGTTAGTGGGATGAATCACTTATCTCGGATCGAGAAAGTGAGTTGGACTATTAAAGGAACCTAGGCAACACCAGAAGAACAAACATATACTCATGCGGTACCACCTTATTCGCTAGTTCGTGGATCAAGGTAATATCAAGTTATGCAAGGTACACACGGATGCAAACATTGCGGATCCGTTGACAAAGCCACTTCCACAGCCGAAGCATGAGGTGCACCTGAGAGCAATGGGCATTAGATGCCTGGACATGTGATGTCGATAGATTGACTCTAGTGCAAGTGGGAGACTACTGGGAATATGCCCTAGAGGCAATCATGGTTGATGATATTTCCCAATGTATTCATAAAGTTATGGTCCATGTATGAACTACTGATATGTATCATCGAATATGTGATTCGATTGTGGAACTATATATTCATGTTGTTCATACTAATTGTCCTTGGTCATCGAGGTTGTGCTGGACACACAACTTAGACCAATGTGAAAGTCGGCAGATGACTAGGTTCCACTTGTCATGGGCATGGAGATGTTATTCTGACTTACACGGATTCTGCTAAAGAGTTTAGCGAGTCGGACTGACCCATATTGAGATGCAACGAACAAGTCGTCATTTGCATGTCTCAATCAATGTAATCCTTAGACCTGAGGCTATTGCACAATCCGAGTTGAGGATCTTCGACTTAGGTTCTGTCAAACGCTGTTCCGTCACTAGGCAGTTATAAAGGCGGAGTTTGGATCGTCTCAGAATCAAGCTGCGTGATGTGAATAACCAAGACGGGATTTTGCCCCTCCATCTAGAGAGATATTCTCTGGGCCATCTCAGAAGATATGATTCGGAAAGCATGGCCATGCGCGTCACGGTTAAGTGTTAACCAAGGCTACTGACTAAGAGTTAGTGGGATGAATCACTTATCTCGGATCGAGAAAGAGAGTCGGACTATTTAGGGGATGACGATCATTCGCCTATAGTACGACAAGGTATATCGTGAGGCAAAAGGGGAAAGTCGCATTGGAATGGTATGTCGTCATGACTTATTGGTACTTGGGAGTTGGCACGTTCTGCTAGGAGCCGCTACCAACTGATCGATCACAAGTGAGACTCGGAATCGTGTCCAAGTGAGACTCGGAATCGTGTCTGGGTTACCATGAGCCTGTCGGGTCACACACTTAAAGAGCGGGAGAAAGTTTGGGTTAGACCCAAACAGGAAATCTATTTGGGTTGGACCCAAATAGAGACATGGACTTAGTAAGCAAGTGGGACTTGAAGTGAATAATAGAGACCTTTTAGTGAATGGGACACAAGTGAGTGGATCCCACTTTCACTCCCTATATAAGCTGGGGCGGAGGTGCTTAGAGCATAACGTTAGGTCACTCAATGTGTTGGAAACCCTAGCCCCAGTCCGTCCTGTCGCCGCCATACCGGACCTAGCAGTCCATCATCGACGCTCCTCCTCGTACATGTGGATACCGACGGAGGTGCTGTACGTTCAACTCTTCGACGATCGTGAAGAAAGAACGGATCGTGGATTGTGGAACCGGAACGGATCACGAGGACTACATTGCATCAAGCGACGTGCTTCATCAATTCCGCAACTGCGCGTCTAGTGGTAATCTGCGTGGCCTTCTACCTGAGCTGTATCTTGGGATAAGCGCATAGGGAAAAAGTTTTGTTTATCTCTACGTTGCCCAACAGTGGTATCAGAGTGTTAGATTCTAGTTTTAGGCTCGAGATCGCGCATATGTGATATGTGGTTGGCGTTAGATTGGATCTAATTGCAGTTTTGGTGGTCGATCTATGAGATAGATCGATTTTGTACAAAGTTGATTGGATCAACTGTACTCGGGGGAATGGATGATCTGGTTTCCGTGATCTAACTGCTAAGGTCGTGGAACGACATACCCCTACCGGTCTGTTTCCGCCATCGGTGTAGACTGTGACACGTAAACCTAGATGCGGTGATCGAAGATCAAAGGGTTTGATCGAATTGGAGTCCGGATCGGATTTGGGTAAAATTGTTTTATCCGATGATGAAATCCATGTCCGGAGTGCAGATGAGATCTACGTTTTCGGAAAATCATGGGGCGCTGCCCCTTCGATCCCCACCCGCTATCCGGCTAGCGGGACCACCGGCTTCGCCCTGTCGTAGCGCCTTAGATGTCGTTGCGAGTTTCACAATGCCGATGGACATCGTATATGTGCATAACTTGTTTTTGCAGGATGATGTTGTGAATGGTATGGCTTATGTGCATGTGATGTGTGTAATCCATACGTGATCTGCGTATCACGGATTTTGTCGGCCGGCTGGAGCCTAGGTGTTATCATCTTATTGTATAATGGCCTGCGTGTTGGATTCTTAGTGTAATTTGCATTACAAGCTAGTGTAGCTATTTGGAGAATCCGGATGGCATCCAAGTCGATCTACAAGTCGGCTACATGGTGTAAGACGGCACGTGAAAAGAGTTGAGACGAGTCGGATTACAGGCTTTATGGAGATGGAGATCACCATGAAGAGAGCCATACCCTTTCACATTATAATTGCTTTATTTTGTGTTATTGTTATGTCTCTGTTTTACCTCTATTAGATAGTTGGTAGAAAACAATCCCTAAAAGAAGGTCTAGTCGGTTTCCCCGCTAGTGCTGCACCATCACAAGTCGGACATTTTTGGTAGTGGGCTCATAAAATTGAGATGCTATCAATTCTTTCCGACTAGGTTGGTTCGAGTCGGACTCATACAGCGGAAGCACTTGGTAATCTAGACAAGTCTATCACAACGGTTGTGGGACTTGGGAAAAGTCGAATGGGAGCCGGGGCATGTGATGCCACCCATCCAACAGGAGTCGTATGAGATACGATTGACAAGGAGTTGTCTACCTAGATCACTTGACGGCTAGCGGTGATGCTAAAGCTCACTAGTCGACTTGCTTATTTAGGGTCCTGAATCACTAAGTAACCATCGGAGGGGTGTTGGTTCTAGTGGGAGCATAAATATTAAAGTGTTTAATATGCTTGCTCTTTATGGGTACATGTCTTAAGTGTTTTTCATATTTTCTGTTGTAGATTAATGGCACCTAGCAGTCTTCCTCAGATTTCCGGTTTTGCTTTGAGAACCATCTTAGAGAAAGATAAGCTGAATGGAACTAATTTCACCAACTGGTATCGTAATCTGAGAATTGCTCTCAAACAAGAAAAAAGGGATCGTGTCCTAGACAACCCACTTGCAGCTGAGCCGGATGAGAATGCGACTGTCGTAGCCACAATTGCCTATCGTCGGATTTGTGATGAATCCACGGAGATTAGTTGTCTTATGCTTGCTCACATGGAACTGGACTTGCAGCAGCAGTTCGAGAATGTTGACACGCATGGCATCCCCAAGCTTGAGCTTTAGGCCATCCTTCATCTCATTACTCGTTCCTTCCATACACCTGAAATTTTTCCTTCATACAAAACTTCACACAATCTTTATTAGTAACATTAGTGCACTCAAGATAATAGGTCTTTAGGTGCAGTTTCAACAGCAATAAAACTTCCATTAAAACACAAGCTACTATTGCACTTCCCTCAAAAATCTCAATTTCCCAAAGAGAACCCAAAAAGGAACCAACAAGAAGCAAACGCAAATAATGGTAGAAATCTATCAAAACAGACTAGCAAGTAAAAACGAATTTTTTCGAAGACCTTCTGTTGCTCAAATCGAAAAGTGTTGAACTAACAAAAGTTAGATAACAACCTGTGGCAGAAGGAGAAAAATTCACGCCTCCAAACTACCTACAGAGATTTTACACAAATTTTTATGGTGAAGCACAAAAATCTGTTTCGGGACAACAACTCTCATTAGAGGTTACTTTTGGCACAAAAAGCAAATAAAAAGGATAAGAGCGGTTATTACAGAGGTAATAACTTCCAAGACTCATCTAAAACTTTTGGGTTATCTCCCAATAAGTACTTTTCTTTAACGCCTTTAAGTTAGGCATGACAGTTTGAGAAGATGCTCACATAGAAAATATGAATTGAAGTAAAAGAGAGCGTCAAGAAGAAAATTCAAAACACATTTAAGTCTAACCCACTTCCTATGCATAGGAATCTTGTAAAGAAACAAGTCATGAAAGCACAAAGCAATAAGCATAGTAAAACAAAACAAGTGCAATTTCAAAATTTTCAACATAAAGAAGGGAAACTTAATATTGTTGAGATAGATAAAACCATGTTTCCCTCTCTCATAATAACTTTCAGTAGCATCATGAATAAAATTAACAATATAACTATCACATAAAATATTCTTATCATGAGCCACATGCGTATAATTATTATTACTCTCCACATAAGAATAGTCATTCTTATTAATCATAGTGGGAGCAAATTCAACAAAATAACTATCATTATTATTCTCATCACCATAATCATCAAATATAGGAGGCATATTGTAGTCATAATTAATTTCCTCCTTAATAGTAGGTGGACTGAAAATATCATATTCATCATTGTAATCATCATATATTGGAGGCATAGTATCATCAAAGTAAATTTTCTCCTCCATGCTTGGGGGACAAAAAATATAATGCTCATCAAAACCAGCTTCCCCAAGCTTAGACTTTTCCATAGCATTAGCATTAATGGTGTTCAAAGAATTCATACTAATAAGATTGCTATTAGCATGCAAATAAATTTCCATAGGTTTTTTAATTTTCTCTTCAAACACTTCATGTCCTAACTCAAGATAAATACTATAAAGCTCTCTAATTTTTTTGTTGTTTTCCATTAATCCTAACTAGTGAAAACAAGAAACAAAAAGACAAAATTGCAGAATCTAAAGGAAATAACTTCGAGCACTCACACCGGAGGATGTGAGTACCTTTTACCTTACCTCCAAGGCAACGGCGCCAGAAAATAGCTTGATGTCTACGCACTTCTATTCTTGTAGACAGTTGTTGGCCCTCCAAGTGCAGAGGTTTGTAGAACAGTAGAAAGTTTTCCCTTAAGTGGATTACCCAAGGTTTATCAAACTCAGGGAGGAAGTGGTCAAAGGTATCCCCTCTCAAGCAACCCTGCAATCAAGATAAGAAGTCTCTTGTGTCCCCAACACACCCAATACACTTGTCATGTGTATATGTGCACTCTTTAGGCGAAGAGATAGTGAAATACAAGTGGTATAGATAGTTAGAAGTGGTAACAATGATAGGAAACAGCTTTATGGCATGGAAAAGACTAAAGTAAAACTGAAATAAAGATGGAAGCAAGCAAACATGTAACAGATCTAATTGCAAACGGTGTTTCAATGCTAAGAAACAAGGCCTAGGGATCATACTTTCACTAGTGAACACTCTCATATAAATATATTCTCTTTATGATACTACTCTTAACTACTCTCCGGTTGAACACTCTAATCGATGATAGGGCTATAACAGCACACCTCAAAGTAAGCCTTTCCCATCTAGATAACCCCACACTGTCACCTTGAGCTCTAGATGGTTCCAACAAACACCACAATTTCATAAAGACATCCAACTCCAAATATAACTCATAACAAGTATTTGTAATCTCTAGCCTAAGTGCCACCATGGTGTGCATGTTGTCACTTTCACACACATGGGGAGAGCTGAGATCTATTAAAGAACTTGAGTAGCAAGGTAGATCTACTTGATTACAAAGCTCATGATCAAAATATGATCATGCATAGAGAGAGAGATGAACACATAGCTACCGGTAGAACCCTTAGCCTCGAGGAAGACCTACTCCCTCCTCATCATGGAAATCAGCAATGGTGATGGAGATGGTGGTGGTGATCGATGGAGATGGCTCACTACTAGAAAACAGCTAATCCGTGGCGCACATATTTTCCCCTTTCGTGGCGCACTAGGGGTGCGCCATGACTTCTACGCTACGGCTAAAAAGTTCCCATAGCACACTGCCAGGTGCGCTACATGTATCTCGACATAGTAGTGACGCACAACATAGTGCGCTACCACTAATTTTCTTGTGGCACATGACAAGTGCGTTGCTAGTATCTAGTTAGTAGTAGCGCACTGGCTGGTGCGCCACTACGGTTATTCCTGTGGCGCATGGCGTAGTGCGCTACTAGTACCTGACCAGGTGAGCCACCAACCTGGTGCGCCACTAACCACGTATATGTGCGCCACGTCTTAGCTTTTCAAAAAACAAAAAAAATACTCAATACAGATGATATTCAATATAGATTATATACAATAGAGCTGATATATACAGATATACAGTAAAGAAATAAATACACAGATATACAATACAGAAATAAATACACAGACAAGATAAAAACAAATACATATAGATAAGTCACATACATAAATACATAGTATAAGTTATATTATTTCGATCAAGTTACAAAGTAGCTAGTGATGACATGAATACATGTCTCAACCAAGTTGGAGCTCACGGAAGCTCGCCTAGACATCTAAAGTAGGAACATGCATAACAGACAACCAAGGACGATAACCATCACCGCGACGGAGGTATAGGTCTTCATCCGGTTCCTCGTCCTAACTCCCGTTAGATAGCGCGCGTATCTAGCTTCCGCCTCCGCCATAGTATTGTACACTTTGTAGCTATTGCCGCTGAAACGGTGCACCAGTCTCCGGCAGTCTTCCCAATCATCATAGACTCCAGGAACCCGTCCCTTGTACACGACGTACCACGTCACCTAAAAGTTGGCAATAATAATTAAATGATGGTGAAAAAACAAGTAAAAGTCGCATATAAAGATATACTTATCAAATAAGGTAACAAAGTAAGCAAAAAATATCAAGTAGTAGCATGTACATGTCGACACACACAAGTACACGTGGGGATAAAGAACTACAACTAGACCAACACATCAAGACTTCTGGCTCGGCTCAGGGAACGGGAGGACGCCTTGTTTCGTCATGAACGCCCTATAGTCACCCTGCATCTTTAGGCGATCTACTACGTCACGGTTATTCGGGGGATTGCCTCCGTAGAAGCCCCCCCCCCAGAAGTCATGTCATCACGGCTGATGATTGCCCCAAACTATTGCTGGATGCGATACATCTCTTGTCTAATATCTGAATCATTGATCCTGGCCTTGACTTCGGCCCACCGTTTGAGATGATCTGGCAGCGTAGAATTCTGTTGCTCTAGTAGGAACGCCCTCATGTGATGGAGTGCATAGTAGGCTTCCTTCTGACTGCCTGCCGGCTGCTTCACGCAGGGGAATTCCGTCACATGGGTGAAGACGTGCCTGCCAAACTTGAGCTTCTTACGCACGAAGGTGGCGCCTTCCGCTGAGGCATAGCCGGTGAGAGCATCATCGAGAACTTCCTTGATCTTGTCGTAGTTTTTCTTCTTCTCTTGACTCCCTGAGTCAAAATACGTGGCTTGCGAATGTTTCGGTGACAAGCAGCTGAGTGTGCAGTGTTGATCTCTGCGCAAAACAATTCAAATGGAATGTGTTGGAAAAAGAATGATGAAAATCTAATAAAGCATGTTATGGCTGCGAGTGAATAATGACTTACTCAGGAAAGAAAGCCACAAGAATGTATTCCTTTGTCTTGTTCGCCATCAAGATGCCTTGGAGGTACGAGGCCACGAATCGCCGTTCAATGGCGCTTCCCAAGAAGGCATCACGCATGTAGTAGGGGTCCACTATAGCGATGCCCGGGGTGTTCTCTCTAATGATCTGAATGGTCAGGCTGAGAGAAAACAGGCGTACCATGGTATAGTGTAGTGGATACAGGTGGAACATATTGAAGATGTCCTCAAACCGCAGGAGGAACAGATCCGCGGGGACATTATCAATGAAGCCCAAGCCTCGTAGCACCTTAACCACGAATACCGGGTGCGAGGGATCTTTCTCCGCAAGAAGGCGTCTCTCTATCGTCAGCACACCGTCATGCACACTCCTCATTTCTGAAGTGGGGAGCCTGAGAAATTTCTTAGTTAGCATGGGCTCACGCGCCACATGAATCCTCCACATAATACCCTTTGGTCTTGGTGGCTCCTCCTGAAACCCGATCGGATTTGCAGTTCACGCCACCGGCTGGCTCGAGCTGCGAGATTTTCTTTTCCTGGTCTTCCTGCCTTTTGGGTAGTGGGTAGGCACCGCAATCTGAGCATTGATCGCCCTATGTAGTGTGTCAAGGCTTAGAACAAAGGGCCGGTTGGATGTATCCGCTGGCTCGGTGAAGGTGCAAGCTGGAGGCATCTCCTGAGAAGCAAAGAGACGTTTGTTGCAAGTGGCTTTCTATGCGGGGCCACCAGCTGGGTCTTCATTTAGGTCGCCGGGGAAAAGATTAGTGGTGATGAAATCATCGAAGTAATCTTCATCATCCTCGTTCGGATCCTGCGCCATGGTTATGTCTATATGACCAGCCGAACAATCGCGTGGAGGTGACGGTGTGGGGGTCCTGCCATGGATTGGCACTGGCACGACAGGCAGTGTTGTTGTTTGTGGGGTGATGGCCCAGGCTGTCCCCAAAAAAATCATGCTCTTTGGCCATAGCAGGAATAAGCCGAAGCAACTGCTGAGGACAGCCGGGTCTTCTTCATCCGCTCCTGGGGGTTGAATGGGAGGTTCTAGGTCATCACAGCCCCTTAGCACCCGGATAATTTTGACCCTATGCACGCTACTTGGCATCGGCTTTGAGTGGAACGTGCGGTGCAAGGGTTGAATGATGGTACCCTTGGTAACATCCCTCAACTCGTTGTTCACGAAGCTTAAGAGACTGCATGGAACATCCGTCTACGAACAACATGTATGGCATTAAAAAGATGCATAAGAGTAATAAATGGCAAGGCGGTAAAGTATTTGGTTTACCGTGATGGCGTCGAGCTCGGCTAATGTCGAGGCACCGCATACGACGACGGGCGTGCAAGAGATGGAGGGGCTGCTTGATGGCACGGTGCCGGCCGCCGATGTATTCTCCCTATCGGTTGCAGTAAGCTCCGGCGCGGTGGTGATGGCAGGGGGAGTCACCAATGCTTCCGGCGACGCCGTGCTAGCGGGCGGAGTCACCAATGCTTCCGGCGCCATCGTGCTAGCGGGCGGAGTCACGAACAGATAATTCACCAGGATCGCTGGCGCCGCATTGTTTGAGTGGCTACTGACCATGCTTGGAATCAGGCACGGCCCTTGTCGACCACCCGCACTCCAGTTCGCTATTGACTCCACCAAGGTAGGCAGTATGGAGGTGAGGGTGATTGCCAGGTTGTCTTGGACGATCTGCAGGATCCGCACCACTTGTTCCTTAAGTTCCTGAACCTCACGGTTTTCCTCATCGCTCCTTCCCTCCACACGCGTCCTCGGGGGTGGACCAAAATGATCCACCCAATTCTTAGCCCCGAAGCCGGCCAGACGGCCAGCCGACGATGGCTTCTTTATAACCGGCGTGATTTTCTTAGCCCGGTTCATCGCCCTGTTAAAAGGGTTATCCCACCGGGTGGCCGCCATCGATAATTCGTGCAGAAAGAGATGCACTCTTCGGCCAGAAAGCCCTTGGCTATGCTTCCATCTGGACGGGACCTGTTGCAAACGTATCCTTTGATGTGTCTATTCATCCTTTTCGAACGGCATCATGCTGCAGAGGAACATCGGCCCGAGTTGGATGATATCCTCCATGATATGGACCAGCAGATGCACCATAATGTCGAAGAATGCGGACGGGAAGTAGATCTCGAGCTCGCATATTATCACCACGATCTCCTCTTGTAGCCTCCCGAGATGTTTCATGCCAATTGACTTTCGAGAGACGACGTCGAAAAACTTGCAGAGCCCAAACAATGTTTCTCGGACATGCTCGTCCATTATACCTCGTAGTGCAACCGGAAGAATCTGCGTCATTAGCACGGCACAGTCGTGAGACTTCATCCCACTAAACCTCTGCTTAGACTCATCTAGGTACCTGCTTATCTTGCCAGCGTAGCCGTAAGGAAATTTGACTCCTAGAAGGCATTTGAAAAACTGTTTGATCTCATCCTGGCTTAGTGTGAAGCACGAAGGGGGGCAGTAATATTCGTTCTTCTTGACCTTTTTACCCTTTCGACGACCTTGTGTCGCCTCCGACTGATGATCATCGTCATCTTCCTGATCATCAGGAGTAGGGCGTCCTCCATGAAGATCCTTCCGGATGCCCATGAATATGAAGTCGTTCCTTGCTTTAGGACCATCTTTCGTCCTATCTGGCATGTTGATTAGGGTGGCGACTAGACTCTCGCACACGTTCTTCGTGATATGCATGATGTCAAGGCTATGAGGCGTGCGGAAAAACTTCCAGTATGGCAACTCCCAGAAAACAGACCTTGTTTTCCATACCTTCATCAAGGGCTTGTCTTGCTGCCTCTTTCGCTTCTTTCCCGGTTTAGGACACTCTTTCCAGTTTTTCAGCAATTCATCCACTTCTTCACTACTCTTCCGCTCTAGGATTCCTCGGTTCTCGGATTTTCCATTGAACAGATCTCCATGTTTTCTCCATGCATCATTCTTTCCAAGCCACCTTCAGTGCCCCATGAACACGGTTTTCGAAGACCCGGGATCTTTCTCTAGTTGGAGATAGGTCGTGTTATCCATGCACCTAACGCATGTGTAGAATCCTTGGATAACCTGCCCCGAGAAATATCCGCAACCTGGATAGTCTTGCACCGTAGTGAGCAACGCGGCTCTCATAGTGAAATAATATTGTGCGACAGCGTCATACGTATTGGCTCCGGATTCCCATAACATGGCTAGCTCCTCTTTCAACAGCCCGAGATATAGTTTGATGTCGGTACCAGGTTGTTTTGGCCCTTGAATTAGCATACTCATTTGTATGTACTTCTTTTTCATGCACAACCAGGGAGGGAGGTTGTACATCCATACAAACACAGGCCAAGTGATGTGCGTGCTACTCTGGCTACCGAACGGATTGAGTCCATCGGTGCTTGCACCTAGCCTGATGTTTCTCGAATCTCCACCGAATTCTGGGAATTTGAGGTCTAATGCTTTCCACTGGCTACGATCTGAAGTGTGCGTCAGCAGCTCGTCCTTTTCAGGGTCATCGTCATCTGCTGGCTTGTTTCTTTCCACATGTCAGCGCTTGAGATTTGCTTCCTTAGGGTCTGCGAAATAGCGCTGCAGACGAGGAGTGATGGGAAAGTACCATACCACTTTTCAAGGAGCTTTCTTCCCTTTCTTGTATCGACTAATGCCACACACCGGTTTTCTCTGCGTCCTCGCCTCGATAAATGATGCAATCGTTGATGCAGACGTGGTATCTAATGTGCGTTAGATCAAGAGGACACATGATTTTCCTAGCGTCCTTGATACTAGTTGGACACGTGTTCCCCTCCGGGAGACGATCGTGCCAGAATGCCATCATATCGTTGAAGCTTGCGTCGGTCCATTTGTGTTTTGCCTTCATCTCCATAGCCTTGAGTGTTACATTCAACTGGGTATCATCGGGCTTGCATCCTTCATACAATGGAGTAACTGCGTCTTTCTCAAGTTGCGCAAGCTTAGCTTTCTCTCTAGTGGCAGCCCTGGCGTTACTCGTTTTCTTGAGAAGTAGTTCTTGAACATAAGGATCCCGCACCTAGCCTGACGTTGTTCCATCGTCTGCTCCGGCATCTAGATCATCATCATCCTGGTCTGCTTCCGCACCTTCACCATCTCCAGGAGACTCTTCTTCATCTCGCCCGTCCTTGCCATGATCATGATCATGTTGCCCGCCTTCCTCATTTTCCGCCACCCCATTTATGGCCTCATCGTCTTCGTCATCACTTATCCACCGAGTGTAGCCATCCATGAAACCATGGCAGAGCAGGTGCGCCTGCAGATTTCCGGAATCTGGGTCAATCAACCAATTGAGTTTGCATCTTCTACACGGACATCTTATCTCCGTCATGTTATTTCATATCATGTCGGCCGTCGCGCATTTCAAAAATCTAGCCACAATGCCTTCGCTCATTATGCGGACCATGGTTGCCTGCGCGGTGTACAAGGTAGAATTAGAAGTTTATTACAACCACATAACCAATGCATGCATGCAATGGTCGATGGAAAATTTCGGCATGACCTATCCTAAAATTAGGACCTTTGTGAAATGCCAAAGTCTTGCCAAAATGGAAATGAATCGGCATTTTCGCAAAACAATGCCAATATATGAGAGAGCATACAATGCATGCTCTCCAAACACACGAGAGCATCGATCCTCTCCATAGATATGTGACCATATATCATCCATACACATAAACACATCCTCTTACATAGACAACTTACCAAGATGAGAGACCGAGAAGATCTCGAAGGAGAAGTAAGAGACCGAGAGGATGGTGGCCGGAAGGAGAGCTTTCCTCTATTATGTATGTAGCATCCAAGGTAAGTTTTACATGCTACAAATGGTGAAAGAGTGGAGAAATTGAGGTGGAAGGAGGAGGGGGCGAGATCCAAGGAGGAAGAAGGAGGGGAAAGTGAAGTGTGAGATGGTGAGATCTAGTCAAATGTGCAAAGGTGTATCTGCCAAAAAGAAGTAGCAGAACGCACATCCGTGGCGCACATGGGGGGTGCGCCACAGGAGTAAAGAACATCCATGGCACACATACTGGCAGTGCGCCACATACGTGTTTTCCCAGTTAACAGTACGGGTGGCCCGATCTTTCTTGTAGCGCACGGAGGCCATGTATGCCACAACTACCGGCCACACCTGTATCGCACTTCACAGGGGTGCGCTACAGCTATGTGGTCTACGGCCGATAGTGGCCTGGCCCACACACGACCGTGGCGCACCAACCGCATGTGCGCCACTATTATGGTAGATAGCCGTAAGGCACCTGTGTCCAGTGCGCCACCCCTATTTTAGCCATGGGGCACCACTAGCACGTGCGCCACGGAGGTGTAGATTACCTATAGCCATTTTCCTGGTAGTGGCTCTGGGGGCACTTCCCCATCCCGGCAGGGTGCCGGAATAGAGACTTTCTATCCCCCGAATCTCCACTTCGGTGGCGGCGGCGCTGCGGAACGTTTCGTGACTAGAAGCTTGACTATCTAGGGTTTATGCATCGGGAGGCTCTTATAGGCAAGAGGGGACACCGAGGGGGTGTCGGAGGGGCCCACACCACCCCCTGGCGCAGCCTGGCCTGGCCCGTGCCACCAGGTGGTGTGGCTAGCCCCTGGCCCATCTCCATCTCGTCTTCTAGCTCCATGAGTTGTCCGATAAAATATCAACTTTCGCTTTTATCCGGTCCAATTCCGAGAATATTGATTTTCTGACTTTCCTGGAACCAAAAACAGCAGACAACAGGCAACTGGCACTGTGGCCTATTGTTAATAGGTTAGTCCAAGAAAGTGTACGAAAATTACTCCAAATTTGGAACAAAACACAAGAAAGTAGATAAAACCAAGCATGGAACATCAAAAATTATAGATACATTTTCAATGTATCAGTGTGCATCATTGTGGTTTTAGGAAAAGAATGCATACAATAATGCCACTCCAGCATGTGGTGTCCAACCATGTCCAGGAACCCTAGCTGCATGCTTTGATTCAACTTCAACATGCATTTTATCACCAGTTTGAAAGATGCTGCATCACCACACCCACTTGGATGTGTGTGTGTGAGTGTGCATCGTTGTGGTTTTGGAAAAGAACACATGCAATGATGCCACTCCAACATGTGGTGTCCAACCATATCTAGGAACCCTAGCAGCATGCTAGGATTCAACTGCAGCATGCATTGTATCACCAGTTTGAAAGATGCTGCATCACCACACCCACTTGGATGTGCGTGTGTGTGTATTAGTGTGCATCATTGTGGTTTTAAGAAAAGAGCACATGCAATGATGGCACTCCAACATGTGTTGTGCAACCATGTCCAGGAAGCCTAGCATCATGCTGGGATTCAACTGCAACATGCATTCTACCACGAGTTTGAAAGATGCTGCATCACTACACCAACTTGGATGTGTCTGTGTGTTAGTGTGCATCATTGTGGTTTTGGAAAAGAACACATGCAATGATTCCACTCCAGCATGTGGTGTCCAACTATGTCCAGGAACCCTACCAGCATGCTGGGATTCAACTACAAGGTGCATTCTATCACCAGTTTGAAAGATGATGCATCACCACACCAACTTGGATGTGTGTGTGTGTCAGTGTGGATCATTATGGTTTTAGGAAAAGAATGCATACAATAATACCACTCAGGCATGTGGTGTCCAACCATGCCCAGGAACCCTAGCTGCATTCTAGGATTCAAGTTCAACATGCATTCTATCACCAGTTTGAAAGCTGCTGCATCACCACACCCACTTGGATGTGTGTGAGAGAGTGTGCATCATTGTGGTTTTGGAAAATAACACATGCAATGATGCCACTCTAGCATGTGGTGTCCAACAATGTCCAGGAACCCTCGTAGCATGCTGGGATTGAACTACATCATGCATTCCACCACTAGTTTGAAAGATGCTGCATCACCACACCCACTTGGAAGTGTGTGTGTATTAGTGTGCATCATTGTGGTTTTTGAAAAGAACACATGCAATGATGTCACTCCAGCATGTGGTGTCCAACCATGTCTAGGAACCCTAGGAGCATGTTGGGATTCAACTGAAAGATGCATTGTACCAGTAGTTTGAAAGATGCTGCATCGCCACACCCACTTGGAAGTGTGTGTGTGTATTAGTGTGCATCATTGTGGTTTTGAAAAGAACACATGCAATGATGCCACTCTAGCATGTGGTGTACAACCATGTCTAGGAATCCTAGGAGCATGCTGATTCAACTGCAACATGCATTGTACCACCACTTTGAAAGATGTTGCATCACCACACCCACTTTGATGTTTGTGTGTGTTAGGGTGGATCAGTGTGGTTTTGGAAAATTACACATGCAATGATGCCACTCCAGCATGTGGTGTCCAACCATGTCCAGGAACCCTAGCAGCATGCTGGGATTCAACTGCAACACATATTGTATCACTAGTTTCAAAGATGTTGCATCAACACACCCACTTCGATGTGTGTGTATATCAGTGTGCATCATTGTGGTTTTGGAAAAGAACACATGCAATGATGCCACTCCATCATGTGATGGCCAACCATGTCCAGGAACCCTAGCAACATGCATTCTACCACTAGTTCGAAAGATGCTACATCACCACACCCACTTGGAAGTGTGTGTGTGTGTGTGTGTGTGTGTGTCTATTAGTGTGCATCATTGTGGTTTTGGAAAAGAACACATGAAATGATGCCACTCCAGCAAGTGGTGTCCAACCATGTCCAGGAACCTTAGGAGCATGCTGGGATTCAACTACAGCATGCATTGTACCACCAGTTTGAAGGATGTAGCATCACTACACCCACTTGGATGTGTGTGTGTGTGTGAGTGAGTGTGGATCATTGTGGTTTTGGAAACGAACACATCCAATGATGCCACTTCGACATGTGGTGTCGAACCATGTCCAGGAAACCTAGCAGCATGCTAGGATTCAATTTCAGCATACATTCTACCACTAGTTTGGAAGATGCTGCATCACCACACCCACTTGGATGTGTGTGTATAAGTGTGCATCATTGTGGTTTTGGAAAAGAACACATCCAATCATGCCACTCCAGCATATGGTGTCCAACCATGTCTAGGAACCATAGCTGCATGCTTTGATTCAACTTCAACATGCATTCTATCACCAGTTTGAAAGATGTTGCATCACCACGCCCACTTGGATGTGTGTGTGAGTGTGCATCATTGTGGTTTTGGAAAAGAACACATGCAATGATGCCACTCCAATATGTGGTGTCCAACCATGTCCAGGAACCCTAGCAGCATGCTAGGATTCAACTGCAGCATGCATTGTATCACCAGTTTGAAAGATGCTACATCACCACACCCACTTGGATGTGTGTGTGTGTTTTAGTGTGAATCATTGTGGTTTTAAGAAAAGAGCACATGCAATGATGGCACTCCAGTATGTGTTGTGCAACCATGTCCAGGAAGCCTACCAGCATGCTGGGATTCAACTACAACATGCATTCTACCACGAGTTTGAAAGATGCTGCATCACCACACCCACTTGGATGCGTGTGTGTGTCAGTGTGCATCATTGTGGTTTTGGAAAAGAACACATGCAATAATTCCACTCCAGCATGTGGTGTCCAACTATGTCCAGGAACCCTAGCATCATGCTGGGATTCAACTGCAACGTGCATTCTATCACCAGTTTGAAAGATGATCTGTCACCTCACCCA
The DNA here is from genome assembly GCA_910589775.1 of Avena eriantha. Taxonomy (NCBI): domain Eukaryota; kingdom Viridiplantae; phylum Streptophyta; class Magnoliopsida; order Poales; family Poaceae; genus Avena; species Avena eriantha. Next base: position 291,980,352 of record OU342742.1, read on the forward strand.
CTTGGATGTGTGTCTGTGTGTTAGTGTGGATCATTATGGTTTTAGGAAAAGAATGCATACAATAGACCACTCCAACATGTGGTGTCCAGCCATGTCGAGGAATCCTAGCTGCATGCTGGGATTCAACTTCAACATTCATTCTATCACCAGTTTGAAAGATGTTGCATCACCACACCCACTTGCATGTGTGTGTGAGTGTGAATCATTGTGGTTTTGGAAAAGAACACAAGCAATGATGCCACTCTAGCATGTCGTGTCCAACCATGTCCAGGAACCCTCGCAGCATGCTGGGATTGAACTGCAGCATGCATTCTACCACTAGTTTGAAAGATGCTGCATCACCACACCCACTTGGAAGTGTGTGTGGATTAGTGCTCATCATTGCGGTTTCGGAAAGGAACACACGAAATGATGCCACCCCAGCATGTGGTGTCCAACCATGTCTAGGAACCCTAGGAGCATGTTGGGATTCAACTGCAACATGCATTGTACCACCAGTTTGAAAGATGCTGCATCACCACACCCACTTGGAAGTGTGTGTGTGTGTGTGTATTAGTGTGCATCATTGTGGTTTTGAAAAGAACACATGCAATGATGCCACTCCAGCATGTGTTGTACAACCATGTCTAGAAATCCTAGGAGCATGCTGGGATTCAACTGCAACAAGCATTCTATCAAAAATTTGAAAGATGCAGCATCATCACACCCACTTGGATATGTGTGTGTGTTACTGTGCATAATTGTGGTTTTAGGAAAAGAACACATGCAATGATGCCACTCCCACATGTGGTGTCCGACCATGTCTAGGAACCCTAGCAGCATGCTAGGATTCAACTTCAGCATGCATTGTATCACGAGTTTGAAAGATGCTGCATCACCACACCCACTTGGATGTGTGTGTGTGTGTGTTTTAGTGTCCATCATTGTGGTTTTAAGAAAAGAGCACATGCAGTGATGGCACTCCAGCATGTGTTGTGCAACCATGTCCAGGAAGCCTAGCAGCATGCTGGGATTCAACTCTAACATGCATTCTACCACGATTTTGAAAGATGCTTCATCACCAAACCCACTTGGATGTGTGTGTGTGTGTGTGTGTCAGTGTGCGTCATTGTGGTTTTGGAAAAGAACACATGCAATGATTCCACTCCAGCATGTGGTGTCCAACTATGTCCAGGAACCCTAGCAGCATGCTGGGATTCAACTTCAACGTGCATTCTATCACCAGTTTGAAAGATGATGCATTACCTAACCCACTTGGATGTGTGTGTGTTAGTGTGGATCATTATGGTTTTAGGAAAAGAATTCATACAGTAATGCCACTCTAGCATGTGGTGTCCAACCATGTCCAGGAACCGTAGCTGCATGCTGGGATTGAACTGCAGCATGCCTTCTACCACTAGTTTGAAAGATGCTGCATCACCACACCCACTTGCATGTGTGTGTGAGTGTGAATCATTGTGGTTTTGGAAAAGAACACATGCAATGATGCCACTCTAGCATGTCGTGTCCAACCATGTCCAGGAACCCTCGCAGCATGCTGGGATTGAACTGCAGCATGCCTTCTACCACTAGTTTGAAAGATGCTGCATCACCACACCTAGTTGGAAGTGTGTGTGTGTATTAGTGTGCATCATTGCGGTTTCTTAAAGGAACACATGCAATGATGCCACCCTAGCTATGTGGTGTCCAACCATGTCTAGGAACCCTAGGAGCATGCTGGGATTCAACTACAACATGCATTTTACCACCAGTTTGAAAGATGCTGCATCACCACACCCACTTGGAAGTGTGTGTGTGTGTGTGTATTAGTGTGCATCATTGTGGTTTTGAAAAGAAGACATGCAATGATGCCACTCCAGCATGTGTTGTACAACCATGTCTAGAAATCCTAGGAGCATGCTAGGATTCAACTGCAACAAGCATTCTATCAAAAATTTGAAAGATGCAGCATCATCACACCCACTTGGATGTGTGTGTGTGTTAGTGTGCATAATTGTGGTTTTAGGAAAAGAACACATGCAATGATGCCCCTCCAGCATATGGTGTCCAACCATGTCTAGGAACCCTAGCAGCATGCTGGCAATCAACTGCAGCATACGTTGTATCACCAGTTTCAAAGATGTTGCATCAACACACCCACTTCGATGTGTGTGTGTATCAGTGTGCATCATTGTGATTTTGGAAAAGAACACATGCAATGATGCCAGTCCAGCATGTGGTGGCCAACCATCTCCAGGAACCATAGCTTCATGCTTTGATTCAACCTCAACATGCATTCCATCACTAGTTTGAAAGATGCCGCATCACCACGCCCACTTGGATGTGTGTGTGAGTGTGCATCATTGTGGTTTTTGAAAAGAACACATGCAATGATGCCACTCCAACATGTGGTGTCCAACCATGTCCAGGAACCCTAGCAGCATCCTAGGATTCAACTGCAGCATGCATTGTATCAAGAGTTTGAAAGATACTGCATCACCACACCCACTTGGATGTGTGTGTGTGTTTTAGTGTGCATCATTGTGGTTTTAAGAAAAGAGCACATGCAATGATGGCACTCCAGCATGTGTTGTGCAACCATGTCCAGGAAGCCTAGCAGCATGCTGGGAGTCAACTGTAACATGCATTCTACCACGATTTTGAAAGATGCTTCATCACCACACCCACTTGGATGTGTGTGTGTGTGTCAGTGTGCATCATTGTGGTTTTGGAAAAGAACACATGCAATGATTCCACTCCAGCATGTGGTTTCCAACTATGTCCAGGAACCCTAGCAGCATGCTGGGATACAACTACAACGTGCATTCTATCACCAGTTTGAAAGATGATGCATCACCTAACCCACTTGGATGTGTGTGTGTGTGTTAGTGTGGATCATTATGGTTTTAGGAAAAGAATTCATACAATAATGCCACTCCAGCATGTGGTGTCCAACCATGTCTAGGAACCCTAGTTGCATGCTGGGATTCAACTTCAACATGCATTCTATCACCAGTTTGAAAGATGCTGCATCACCACACCCACTTGGATGTGTGTGTGTGTGAGTGTGCATCATTGTGGTTTTGGAAAAGAACACATGCAATGATACCACTCCAGCATGTGGTGTCCAACCATGTCCAAGAACCCTCGCAGCATGCTAGGATTGAACTGCATCATGCATTCTACCACTAGTTTGAAAGATGATGCATCACCACACCCACTTGGAAGTGTGTGTGTATTAGTGTGCATCATTGTGGTTTTGGAAAAGAACACATGCAATGATGCCAATCCAGCATGTGGTGTCCAACCATGTCTAGGAACCCTAGTAGCATGCTGGGATTCAACTACAACATGCATTGTACCACCAGTTTGAAAGATGTTGCATCACCACACCCACTTGAAGTGTGTGTGTATTAGTGTGCATCATTGTGGTTTTGAAAAGAACACATGCAATGATGCCACTTCATCATGTGTTGTACAACCATGTCTAGGAATCCTAGGAGCATTGTCAGGGGGATGTTAACCAGGTACCCCAACCGAATAAGAAACAGGCCAGTCGGATCGCGTCCGGCTGACCAGATGCTGCCGGACAGGGCAAGACAAGCCGGCTATCCCCCGGTAGCCGGATCAGCAAGAGGCAGCCGGATACGGCGATGTAGCCGGACTCAATCAATGGGACAGGGTGACGTGTGTATCAGTGCACGGTACGCCCTTTACGGTGACATGACTGGCAACTACCCGGCCATACCGAACACTTTGCGTGGGTGATGCAGGAACAGTGGTCGATGCTGATGACAGGCTCGCACGGCGTCCACTGTGCCTACGACAACCATACCGCTCGTACTCCGACAAGACAAGCCATACTAGACACTGTAGATGACTAGTCGGCTGGGACCCGCCTGTGGGGCCCGCCAGTTGGACTAGCCAGTGAGACTTTTGCCTCTCTGCCTATATAAGGAGAGGCAAGGCCTCAGTAGAAAGGGTTGGTCTTACAGCATTTAAGACAGTAGCTAGCGTATACAGCTCAAGGAGCACTTGTAGTTCGAGTATTCCACATAGTTAGATCCGGCAGGAGTAGGGGCTTTACCTCACCACAAGGGCCCCGAACCTGGGTACTTCTTGCGTCCCGCTATGCTCGCTTGTACCCAATCCCGCCTGCGGACACCGTCGATAGCTTCCCTACTAGTCCCCACACCTCTATCTAACTTCTTCAGGTACTGCCGTTCCCAATACAACGACAGTTGGCGCCCACCGTGGGGCCTGATGGCTTCGACTGGAGTCACGTTCCGCACGGGACCCCGCACTTCAGCCGGTGAGCGCGTGGCCTTCTGCCTGGTGCTCACGCTCGGCAAGTTCGACTGTGTCATCGACAAAGGTTCCTTCTTCGCCGGAACCTCCTTCCCGGCGAACGGCACCGTCCTGCTATTCGGCGACCTCCCCGTTTACGTCGCCACCGTCCCGGAGCGTTTCCCTAGGGAAATCGTCTCTGTCGCCGAGCTGCCGTGCTCAGGCGGCAGCACCTCCGCCGCGCCTCGCGGCGTAGAGGTCATGATGGCCGGTTCCAGCTCCCATCTCCGCCAGCCGCGGGAGCGGGGCGCGGACGAGGTCGGAACTTCCACTCCCCCGCTGCCCCGGAACCCGGTGGAGGATGCCATTGAAGGGCTCCTGATCCCGGTTAACCTCGGGGATAACCCAGAGGAGGCGGAGGCCGACTTCAGCATGGAGAGACAGATCCTCCTCCATGAGGCCATGGAGCTAGCGGCAGCCCGCAAGCAGCTCGAGATCACCCGGTGCGAGTACGACCGCGCGCACGGCCTCACTCCGACTACCGCGGAGCCGAGCCGGGGAAAAGGACGGGGAACCGGACCCCGCGCCCGCCCTCGCACGGCCCACCTACAGCACGCCCATCAAGAACTTGCGCGCGACGCGAGCCGCGGCAAAGGAACTACCCAGCCTGGAGGGCGAGGAGCGAGCCCGCAAGCACACTCGCGTGCAGGAGCTCCTCCACGTCACGGACGAGCAGGCCGGCGCCAACCGACGGATGCAGGAGGACCTTAGCTACTCCTGGGGGAGCAGGCTACCTGCCAATAGCAGGGGCGTGCAGCGCGACACCCAGCAGGCGTCCTCCCCTCAGCTGCCCAGGGCCCGCAGTAGGCGTCGCAGCTCTAGCAATAGGGGCCAGCCGCGCCAGGAGCTGATGGTAAACAGCAACCCGCCACCTCCCCCTCCGCCAGCCGGAGCACCCAGGCCACCCGGTTCCCGTCTCTCGGGCTCGGTGGGAGCGCCCAACCCGGATTCTCCGGATGCCCGCGACCGCATCGAGCTCCTCGCTCAAGCGCGCGTCACGGAGGAGGAAGATTCTACCGGTCCGGTTTGTTTCGGACCCCCCATACGGAATGAGCCGTTTCCGGATAAATTCTCCCTGCCCAGGGACACCCCCAAGTACGACAGCAGCATGAAACCCGAAGACTGGCTTACCGACTACGCTACGGCAGTCGGCATCGCCCACGGGAACAAGCGCACAGCCGTGCGCTACGCCCCCCTCATGCTAACCGGATTGGCGACGACATGGCTCAATAGCCTCGCGCCCAACAGCATCAACGCCTGGCCTGACTTCGAGAAGGTGTTCGTCCGCAACTTCAACGACACGTACAAGCGCCCAGGGTGCCCGTGCGACCTGGCCTTGTGCATCCAGGGCGACCACGAGACAGACAGCGAGTACCTCGCCAAGTGGACGGAACTGGGCAACACCTGCAAGGGCATCCTAGAGAGCCAAGCCATCTGTTTCTTCATCGAGGGTTTCCAAGAGGGCCCCATGCTTCGCCACCGGCTATTGTGTGACGAGACGAAAACCATGGCGGAGCTCATGACGGTTGCGGACCAGTACGCCACGGCGGATGCCGCCATGAAGAAGCCCGTCCGAGTAAACGTGGACGGACGTCGGACTCCCACGGAGCCGGCTCGCGACCGACCCAGCAATCCGACTGGAGAAGCCGGATCCTCCAGACGCCACGGCAACAACAGCCGGTTCCATGGGGACCGCCAGGCCGGACAGCAGAAACCTCGCTACCACGCGCGGTAGGTCAAAGCTGTGGAGGGCGCGCCCGACGCGCCGGCTAATGAAGCAAGGATGCAGAAGCCACAGCTCACCTTCGACCGGATGTTCGATGGCCTGTGCAAATGGCATAGCGGTCCGTTCAAGCCGGCCACGCACACCACTCGGAACTGCAGCTGGACCCGCCTGCTAAGGGACTAGGGCAACTTGCCTCGTCCCCCGCCTCCCCCACCGGGTGGACCTCCACCATCGGCTAGGGGAGCTGGCAATGATGGTAATGGCGGCAACGGCGGCAACAACAACAACGGCTACCCCCAGCCGCACGCCGCCTACCACATCTTCGAGACGGAGCAGGACAGCAAGCACAGCCGCAGGTGACACTCCAAGGAGGTCAATACCATCGCCACTCCGGTCCCCCAGTACCTGAACTGGTCGGAAACCCCCATCACCTGGAGCCGGGCAGATCATCCTGAGCACCTACCGACTCCCGGGGGCTACGCCATGGTGCTCGACCCCCTCATCGTCTCCAATGCGTGCACTTGCCGATTCTCGCGCGTCCTCATCGACGGAGGCAGCAGCCTCAACCTCCTCTACCAGTCCTCGCTGGAGAAGCTGGGCATTCGTGAAAGCGACCTGTGCCCGACTACAACGACGTTCCATGGCGTACTGCCGGGGCCAGCCTGCGCCCCGCAGGGGAAAATCCAGCTAGACGTCATCTTCGGGACCGAGGAGAACTTCCGCCGCGAACCAATCTGGTTCGAGGTGGTAAATCTGACGAGCTCCTACCACGCTCTCCTCTAGCGCCCCGCCCTCGCCAAGTTCATCGCCATCCCCCACTACGCCTACCTCAAGACAAAGATGCCGGGACCCCACGGCGTGATCACCATCGCCGGCTGCTTCAGGAAGTCGATGGAGTGCGCTTCGGCCGATTCCAAGCTGTCAGAGGCCCTCATCATAGCCGAAGAGAAGCGCGTGATCATGCGCAATGTGGCCATGGCCCAGCAGGACATTCTGGCTAGCAGCAAGCCGGCTGGAGAAGGAGCCTTCCAGCCGGCAAAGGAGACGAAGAGGATCCTGCTCGACCCCTCCGATCCGACCAAGTTCGTCACCATTGGCGCCGGCTTGGACAGCAAATAGGAAGGCGCGCTCGTCGACGTCCTCCGTGAGAATCGGGACATCTTCGCATGGTCCCCCAAGGACATGCCGGGTGTGCCGAGGGAGTTCGCCGAGCACTCACTTCACGTGCGTCCGGATGCCAAGCCGGTCAAGCAACCTCTGCGCCGGTTCGTAGAGGAGAAGAGAAAGATAATCGGGGACGAGATCACCCGGCTCCTTGCAGCCGGGTTCATCATGGAAGTGTACCACCCGGACTGGCTGGCGAACCCTGTCCTAGTGCTGAAGAAGAACAAGACCTGGCGCATGTGTATCGACTACACCAGCCTGAACAAGGCGTGCCCGAAAGACCCCTTCACCTTGCCCCGTATCGATCAAGTCATCGATTCCACGACCGGCTGTGATTTGTTGTCTTTTCTAGATTGTTATTCCGGGTACAATCAGATCCGGCTAAACCTGTCTAATCAGATTAAGACATCATTTATCACCCCCTATGTGACTTTCTGCTATGTAACCATGCCTTTCGGCCTAAAGAACGCAGGCGCCACCTATCAACGATGTATGCAGAAATGCTTGCACTCGCAGATAGGCCGAAACGTGCACGCTTACGTGGATGACATGGTCATCAAGACCAAGGAGAAGCGCACCCTCCTCGAAGACCTAGGAGAAACGTTTGGCAACCTCCGCCAGTACCAGATGAAGCTGAACCTAGAGAAGTGCGTCTTCGGAGTACCGTCCGGCCAGCTACTCGGTTTCCTCATTTCACAGCGAGGCATCGAGGAGAATCCGGAGAAGATCGCGGCCATCGAGAGGATGCAGCCGCCCAGGAACCGGATGCCTGGCTTCCCTCAGTCGCTTCGTCAGCCGGCTGGGGGAGAAGGCACTCCCGTTGTACCAGCTGATGAAGAAGACGGATAAGTTCTCCTGGACCTCGCAAGCCGACGCCGCATTTCACGACCTCAAACACATGCTATCCACAGCACTGGTTCTAGCCACGCTGGCTAGTAAGGAGCCGATGTTGCTCTATATAGCAGCCATCAGCCGGGTCATCAGCGTCGTCCTGGTGGTGGAGCGCCCCGAGGAAGGCAAGGCTCAGCCGGTTCAGAGACCCGTCTATTACCTCAGCGAGGTCCGCTCCCTCGCCAAGCAGAACTACCCCCCACTACCAGAAGATGTGCTACGGCGTGTACCTAGCATGCAAGAAGCTCAAGCAGTACTTCCAGGAGCATCCGATTAAGGTCGTGTGCACTGCACCCCTTTCGGAAATCATCGGCAATAGGGACGCCACCGGCTGAGTCGCCAAGTGGGCCATCGAGCTTGCCTCCTACTCCATCCAGTACGAGCCCCGGCTCACGATCAAGTCGCAGGCGTTGGCGGACTTCCTCGTCGACTGGGCCGAAACCCAGTATCTCCCACCGGTTCCGGATACAGACCATTGGCGGATGCACTTCGACAGATCGAAGATGCTCAGGGGCTTGGGAGCCGGCATCGTGCTCACCTCGCCCAAGGGAGACCGGCTGGAGTACGTACTGCAGATCCACTTCAAGGCCTCCAACAACGTAGCCGAATACGAGGCACTAGCGCACGGACTCCGGCTGGCCAAGGAGATCGGTGTCAACCGGATCCTGTGCTTCGGCGATTCGGACTTGGTGGTGCAGCAGGTATCCGGAGAATGGGACACCAGAGACGCAAACATGGCTCTCTACCGGTTCTACATCCAGAAGCTCAGCGCCTCATTCGACGGGTGCGAATTTCACCACATCCCCCGCGTCAACAACGAGGCAGCCGATGGGCTCTCCAAGATCGGCTTCACCAGGTAGGCCATCCCACCAGGGGTCTCCTTGGAGCACCTGCGCAAGCCATCCATCTACCCATCGCCAGAATCGGACTCCATCGTCTGGGCAGGAACCGTTCTGGCTGATGGAACGGCGGAAGCGGAACCGGCAGAACCACCAAAGAAGAAGACCCGCACCAATCCCGGCCTGGTAGTGCCTTCCGGCTCGCAAGACCCGGGGGCTGCCGGCTCACCTAGCGGCTCGGGGGCTACCATTCCGAGTACGCCACCCGGACGACCCCCAGACACCCGTCAACCGGAGAACATGAGCGTCCTCGTCCTCCGGGAAGTGCCATCCTGGGCACAGCCCTTCATGAGCTACATCGCAGACGGAGAACTTCCGAACGACGAGGTGGAGGCCAGGCAAATCCGGCGCCACGCACACACGTACACCATCATAAACTGCGAGCTATACAAGCGCAGTGTATCCGGTATCTTCCAAAGATGTGTCGATGCGGATACGGGCTACCGGCTACTCAAGGATATCCACCAGGGCGAGTGCGGGCACCACGCTTCGTCGAGGGCGATAGTCGACAAGGCATTCCGCCATGGTTTCTATTGGCCCACCGCCCTCGAGGACACCGAGCAGCTGGTCCGCGCATGCAATGGGTGCCAGCGCTTCGGGCAGCTCAGGCACATGCAAACTTCAGTACTCAAGACCATACCAATCACCTGGCTGTTCGCGGTTTGGGGCCTTGACATGGTCGGTCCCTTCAAGCGAGCAGGCGCGGGCATGACCCACCTGCTGGTGGCGGTGGACAAGTTCACGAAGTGGATCGAGGCCAAGCCTATCCGGAAGCTGGACGGGGCGACGGTTGTCACCTTCTTCACTGACATCATCAACCGTTTCGGCTACCCCAACAACATCATCACCGACAACGGCACGAACTTTGCCAAGGGGGCCTTCGCCCGGTTCTGCAGCAACAAGGGCATCCGACTGGACCTCGCCTCCGTCGCGCACCCACAATCCAACGGGCAAGTCGAAAGAGCAAATGGCTTGGTACTAGCCGGCATCAAGCCACGTCTCATCGAGCCGTTGGAGCGTTCACCCGGATGTTGGATCAAAGAACTTCCGGCTGTGCTGTGGAGCCTCCGCACCACGCCGAATAGGTCAACCGGCTACACGCCATTCTTCCCGGTTTACAGATCGGGAGCCGTCCTCTCCACCGACATTGAGTTCGACTCCCCTCGCAAGCTCCTCTACAACGAAAAAGCCAACCAGGAGGTGCGGGAGGACGCAGTGGACCTCCTGGAGGAGGCCCGCGAGCTGGCCTTGTCCAGATCAGCCCTGTACCAGCAGCGACTACGCCACTACCATTCAAGCCGGATCCGCCCAGTCGCATTCCACGAGGGTGACCTTGTTCTCCGGCTGGTGCAAGACACGAAGGGCATCCACAAGCTATCGCCACCCTGGGAGGGCCCCTTCATCATCAGCCGGGCGTTGCCCAACGACTCCTACTACCTCATCGACATGCAGCAGCCGTGCAAGAACAAGATGGACAAATCAGATGAGGAGACCGAGCGTCCTTGGAACGCGGCCCTACTGCGCCCGTTTTACACCTAGTCGCCAGGCAGTGTATGTATCCCGAAAACCCTATGAATGAAAATGCGGACCCCCATGAGAATCTCGGGGGCTCCTTGCTAGAAATGTGTATGCATCCGTTTTCCGGTTATGATTTTCTGGCTCCGGCAACCCCTACCTGGGGGCTCGCCGGCTGGCCCGGCCTGCTAAGTCAACAAACCGGCTGAGTACTGTGCGACGATGCCAGAGGCCCACTCTTCGTCTCAGCTATAGACCGCAACCCGGCTGTCCGGCTAGCAAGGGCAAAAGCCCGAGGCATCCCACACGAAAAATAGGGAGGAGATGCGACAGATCGGGTGTCCCGGCCCTGCAACTAGCTCGAACCAATCCAGCTGCTAAGCCATTAGTACCATGTGCAATGTACTGTCACCTCCCTTCGATTCCGGCTGCAGACCGCAACCTGGCTGCCCGGCAAGGGCGCAGCGAAAACAGCAGAGCGCACGGGAAAGCGACTAAGTGTCTAGAAAGGGACAAGCCAGTTTTCGAAAAAAAACAAGCAGTTTTCTGACTACAATTTGGCAGACTAACCTACTAACCTATGTGGACATGTGTGTATGCGTATGTACATTTTGTCTGACTACTTAGAGTCGGAATCCAGGAGAAGGAAAGAAGATTCGAAGTCCTTGCCTTCGCCAAGCGCTCCGAATCTCGAGGGCTACACCCACTGGGTGCGCTCGCGCGCCCCCAGTGGAATCTTGTGGTTCCCAACCGGCTAAAGGCGTTTAGCCGGCCGATCAGAGCCCAGGCGAGGGCAAGGGCTGGAGCAAGAGAAGACAAGGAAGATTCGAAGCACCTGGCTACGCCAGCTACTCCGAATCTTGGGGGCTACACCTAGTGGGTGCGCTCGCGCACCCCCACTGGAATGTTAGTTCCCCCAGCTGAAGGTGTTCAGCCAGCAAAAGCAACAGACTGAGACGAGTCTAGTCGGATAAAGATAGAAGAATGGGGAAAGAAGAAAGATTCGAAGCACCTGGCTATGCCAGCTACTGCGAATCTCGGGGGCTACACCAAGTGGGTGCCCTCGCGCGCCCCCACTGGAGGTCCGGTCCCCCGACTAAAAGTGTGTAGCCAGGCGAAGTAAGCCGGACAAAGTTAACCGGCAAAGTATGGGAAGAAAATTCGAAGCGCATAAGTTGAAGGAAACCCAAGCAAGATCAATATTAACAAACAAAAGAGAGACGAAGCTCCCATAAGTTACCCGACGTCAAAGACAACCGGCACAAATAGACAAGGTTCATAACTATGTAACACAAGACAAATACACCCGGCATCCCGGGGCGATATCTAAGCGGCAGGACCCTTGCCGTGGGGGAGTTCTTGGCCGGCAGAGGCTTCGGGCGGCGGAGGAGGCGCGGAGCTTGATTGGGTTCCGGCGCTGGCAGGCGGCAGCATCGGGACCTCCACATCAGGAGTACCGATGGACTCCGAGTCGGTGAGCACCTCGTCAGGATCCACGCAATCGGCGATCTTGATGGTGGATCCGCGGAGCTCCGGATGGGCCTGGCGGATGGCGGCAAGATCGGCTCCGGCACGGAAGCCACCGTCGATTTTCTTGACGCGGGCGTCCTTGTACCAAGAGAGCATGAGGGCCAAGGCCATCTCCGCTCCGGCCCGCGCCGCCAAGTCTCGCAGCCGGTCCACCGCAGCCGGCACCTCCCCCACCTTTGCAGCTAGCTGCGCCATCGTCTCCGGAACCGGAGCCTCCGGCCACACGAAGGACAAGACATCCCGGGCTGCCTGGTGGAGCTTGGCAGCTTCCTCGCCAAGAAGAACGACGAGCTCCTAGGCCGTCGGCTGCGCTCCCGGCCAGTACTCCTGCAGCCGGTTGTAGGCCAGCAGGTCTATGCCGGGGTAAAAAGCTGTCAGAAGAGAGAAGTCAGATCCAGCTACCGGATCCGGAAAGAAAGGAGGACAGGAAAAGGACTCACCCTTGGCAGTGTGGCCAACCTGCATCAGCTCCTCGACCAGCGCCTTCTCCTTGAGTGCTAACCGTTTGATCTCCTTCTCTTGGTCCTTGTTCTGGGCCTTGAGAAGGGAGAAGGCTTCGGTCCGGCTAGCGAGAGAGGCGTCGCGCTCCTTGATGGTGGCCTCCAGATCGTCCACCCGCGCGTGCCAATCCTTGTTCTGCAGCCGCAGAGTAGAATTGGACTTGCTCAGCCGGTCGTTCGCCTTCTTCAAGCGATCGATCTCCAACGACCAGTTCCTGCCGGGTGAGGCGAACTTACTCTAGGAGGTCCCGTTGGCGGCAGCGAACTTCTGCTCTAACGACCGGTTCCTGCCAGGTGTGGCCTCCAGCAGCCGGATCTCCTTCACCGCCAACTCGAGCGTGGCAGCAAGGTCCGACAGCGAGGCGGCGGAAGAAGCGTCATCATCCACGGCGTTGACGGCCAAGGACTCCTTCGCCGCGACCACCGTCGTCTGCCATTCCTCCCCAGGCTCCTCGTCAGAGTTGTCGTCACCAACGACGACGAGCTCCTTGCCAGTAGCCTCCCGTGCGCCCGCGGTGGAGTCTTCCGGCTGGGAGGACCCCGCTTCCGGCTGGGTGACTTTCGGCTGGGCAGAGGCGGTCGGTTCAGCCCGAGGGGGAGGCGAAGGCGCAAAAGGAGGGGTGCTGGTCGGCGCAGTCGGGGCACGAGGCGGCGACCCAGCTAGCGCGCGTGCCGGGCTCGCGGCTCTGAAGGAAACCAGTGTGCTAAAGAGAAAGAGGAGAAGACAAGAGCAAAACAAAACAAAGTCAGAAAAAGAAGAAGAAGGGCAAGCATACAGAAAGAGCCGAAAGAAAAAAGGGGGGGAAAGGAACGTACCCCGGCACAATCGGAGGCGGCCCTTTCTTCCGGCCGAGACAGCTTGGTGGCAAAGCGTCGGACAGTCTCCTCTTGGGAGCCGGCTCCTCCGTCGCAGGGCGGCGGGAGCCAGAACGGCTGGAGCCGCTCCCACCCGCTTCCCCGTCCGTCGCGGAGTGCATCGCCGGCTCCGTGGTCAGCGCGGCCTCTTCCTCATGCACCTCCGCATGCGGGTCGGCGGCCGTCTCGTCATTCCGGCTAGGGAAGGCGTCGCCGTCCCCATCCGATTCCTCGCCGGACCACCGAGCGCGCGGCTCGGGCAGGTCAGGCGTGAATTCCTCAAGGGCCGCCGCGCCCTCCTCGCGGATGATGCAAGGGAACATCTGCCGAATACAAGAGATCAGCCAGACGAAAACAAAGAACAAGTACGAGAAACACCAAAAGAGCATCCGGTTAGAAGAGCTTACCCGGGGCGCGCGGTTCTCCTGAGTATAAGGCGCCAAGCTGAACTTCCAGTTCTCCGGCAGCCGTTCCTTGGTGATCTTCCACACCCACTCCTTCAGGTTGTGATAGTGGGGATCACGGCGCGACAGCCGGGTCGGGTCCAGCCAGCTGGAGTAGTAGCACATCTTGTGTGCTCGCTGTTGCAACGGCATCATCAGCCGGGACATCCAGCCGAGAGTGACGTCCAGGCCGGTCAGCCGGCAGTGGATGAGCGAGCGCATGCGCTTCAGAAGCTCATCCGTCTCCGCCTTGTCGCCGTGGAACTTCAAGTCCCAGTTCTGCCGGCCGGACTCGACGTCCTGGAAGGCCGGCAGATTGATCCGGTCGAGGTTGGTGAGGTTCTTCACGTAGAAGTACGACTGCTGCCACAGTAGTACCGTATCATGAAGAAGGAATTTGGGGTAGCCAGTCTGCGAGCGGGAGTAGATGGAGGCGCCGCCACAGACGACTAGTGGCCCCTGGGTGAATTGCACCTACGGCCGGACTCGGAAGAGCCGGCAGAAGAGCCCGAAATCCGGCTGGATCCCGAGGTAGCTCTCGCAGAAAGCTACGAAGTGCGCCAATGTTCCGATTGCGTTGGCGCCGAGGTGGTGGAGGCGAAGCTCGAAGAAAGCAAGGAAGGTCAAGAGGAACGGGTTCACCGGAAGGGTGAACCCGCGTGCCAAATGCGAAAGGAAGATGACGCGCTCTCCCTCCTCCGGATGCGGCGACACCTCCCCGGCCGGCGCCAGCCGCACCGCCACCTCCTCCGCCAGCGGGAGGACGCGGGTGGCGCGGTACTTCGCGATTTGGTCCTCGGTGACGGCGGAGCCGCACTAGGCCCCGTGGTCGGCGGCCATTTCTGGTTGACAAGGGGGAGCAGCGACGGAAGATTGACGGTGGCCCGTAGCGTCGATGATGGCGAGCGGGCGGCACAAAGGGCAAGGGCGCAGGAGCGGAAGCAACGAAAGAGAGGGGAACTACAGCGGGGGAGCGAAGGAAAGAAATTGCCTCCCCCGCGGCGTGCCTTAAAAGAGCAAGAACCGAAGCGCCGGACAGCAGTTTCCCGAGGCGACGTGCGACGGGACATTACGCTGCCCGCCGCAGAGTAATTATGGTGCGTGCGCGCGTGGCCGGCGTCAGCACTGACGTCACGGGTACCGCAACCACCAAGCTCAGCCGGACACAAATTCAAAAGCAAGGGGAAGCGCGCGCACATTTCGCCTAAGGGCGGAATCCACACACGCTCGGGGGCTAGTGTCAGGGGGATGATCCCCAAGTACCCCAACCGAATAAGAAATAGGTCAGTCGGATCGCGTCCGGACAGGGCAAGACAGGCCGGCTATCCCCCGGTAGCCGGATCAGTAAGAGGCAGCCGGATACGGCGACGTAGCCGGACTCAATCAATGGGACAGGGCGACGTGTGTATCAGTGCATGGTACGCCCTGTACGGTGACATGACTGGCAACTACCCAGCCATACCGAAGACTTTGCGTGGGTGACGCAGGAACAGTGGCCGGTGCTGACGACAGGCTCGCACGGCGTCCACTGTGCCTATGACAGCCATACCACTCGTACTCCGACAAGACAAGCCATACTGGACACTGTAGATGACTAGTCGGCTGGGACCCGCATGTGGGGCCCGCTAGTCGGACTAGCCAGTGAGACATTTGCCTCTCTGCCTATATAAGGAGACGCAAGGCCTCAGTAGAAAGGGTTGGTCTTACAGCATTTAAGACAGTAGCTAGCGTATACAACTCAAGGAGCACTTGTAGTTCGAGTATTCCACATAGTCAGATCCGGCTGGAGTACGGCCTTTACCTCACCATGAGGGCCCCGAACCTGGGTACTTCTTGCGTCCTGCTACGCTCGCTTGTACCCAATCCCGCCTGCGGACACCGTCGATAGCTTCCCTTCTAGTCCCCACACCTCTATCTAACCTCTTTAGGTACTGCCGTTCACAATACAACGACAAGCATGCTGGGATTCAACTGCAACATGCATTGTACCACTAGTTTGAAAGATGATGCATCACCACACCCACTTGGATGTGTGTGTGTCAGTGTGGACCATTGTGGTTTTGGAAAATAACACATGCAATGATGCCACTCCAACATGTGGTGTCCAACCATGTCCAGGAACCCCAGCAGCATGCTGGGATTCAATTGCAACAAGCATTCTATCAACAATTTGAAAAATGCAGCATCACCACACCCACTTGGATGTGTGTGTGTTAGTGTGCATAATTGTGGTTTTAGGAAAAGAACACATGCAATGATGCCACTCCAGCATGTGGTGTCCAACCATGTCTAGGAACCCCAGCAGAATGCTGGCAATCAACTGCGGAAGGCGTTGTATCACCAATTTCAAAGATGTTGCATCAACACACCCACTTGGATGTGTGTGTGTATCAGTGTGCATCATTGTGGTTTTGGAAAAGAACACATACAATGATGCCGCTCCATCATGTGGAGGCCAACCATGTCCAGGAACCCTAGCAACATGCATTCTACCACTAGTTTGAAAGATGCTGCATCAACACACCCACTTGGAAGTGTGTGTGTGTGTTTGTATGTATTAGTGTGCATCATTGTGGTTTTGGAAAAGAACACATGCAATGATGCCACTCCAGCATGTGGTGTCCAACCATGCTGAGGAACCCTAGGAGCATGCTGGGATTCAACTATAACATGCATTGTACCACCAGTTTGAAGGATGCTGCATCACCACACCCACATGGATGTGTGTGTGTGAGTCAGTGTGGATCATTGTGGTTTTGGAAACAAACACATGCAATGATTCCACTCCAACATGTGGTGTCGAACCATGTCCAGGAACCCTAATAGCATGCTGGGATTCAAATTCAGCATACATTCTTCCACTAGTTTGGAAGATGTTGCATCACCACACCCACTTGGATGTGTGTATAAGTGTGCATCATTGTGGTTTTGGAAAAGAACACATGCAATCATGCCACTCCAGCATGTGGTGTCCAACCATGTCCAGGAACCATGGCTGCATGCTTTCATTCAACTTCAACATGCATTCTATTACCAGTTTGAAAGATGTTGCATCACCACGCCCACTTGGATGTGTGTGTGAGTGTGCATCATTGTGGTTTTGGAAAAGAACACATGCAATGATGCCACTCCAACATGTGGTGCCAACCATGTCCAGGAACCCGAGCAGCATGCTGGGATTCAACTATAGCATGCATTGTATCACCAGTTTGAAAGATGCGGGATCACCACACCCACTTGGATGTGTGTGTGTGTGTTAGTGTGCATCATTGTGGTTTTAAGAAAATAGCACATGCAATGACGGCACTCCAGCATGTGTTGTGCAACCATGTCCAGGAAGCCTAGCAGCATGCTGGGATTCAACTGCAACATGCATTCTACCACGAGTTTGAAAGATGATGGATCACCACACCCACTTGGATGTGTGTGTGTTAGTTTGAATCATTGTGGTTTTGGAAAAGAACACATGCAATGATTCCACTCCAGCATGTGGTGTCCAACTATGTCCATGAACCCTAGCAGCATGCCGGGATTCAACTACGACGTGCATTCTATCACCAGTTTGAAAGATGATCCATCACCTCACTCACTTGGATGTGTGTGTGTCAGTGTGGATCATTATGGTTTTAGGAAAAGAATGCATACAATAATGCTACTCCAACATGTGGTGTCGAACAATGTCCAGGAACCCTAGCAGCATGCTGGGATTCCACTTCAGCATACATTCTACCACTAGTTTTGAAGATGCTGCATCACCACACCCACTTGGATGCGTGTGTATAAGTGTGCATCATTGTGGTTTTGGAAAAGAACACATGCAATGATGCCACTCCAGCATGTGGTGTCCCACCATGTCCAGGAACCATAGTTTCATGCTTTGATTCAACTTCAACATGCATTCTATCACCAGTTTGAAAGATGTTGCATCACCACGCCCACTTGGATGTGTGTGTGAGTGTGCATCATTGTGGTTTTGTAAAAGAACACATCCAATGATGCCACTCCAACATGTGGTGTCTGTAACATCCAAAAACTTCAATCCAAGCTTATCAAGATCTAAATCATCAAATTTGGAGTTAACAAAAACTTTTCCCAATTAAAAATGAAAGCATTCGTGTGTATGTGCATTTTAAATAGGAATTGATTTGAATTGCCATGGTTCTGTTTTTCTTTGGTTGGTAAATGATTCTTGGGTGATTTAAACATCAACTACATCATTCCTAAACTTTTCCTAAAGAAAATCAAATCAAAAACAATTAAAAAGGAGGAATGGTCATTTTGGCCATTTTAATCCACTACACTACTTTGAGTGTTCCTAGCACTCACTTCTTAACAGAAAGAATTCATGATCTTTGCACCCCATGCTAGTACACATAATGAGGTACCAAGGCCCACATTTTGATCTATTAAAAACATTCTTTTACTTATTTTAAATGGAATTTGAAAATTGAATCCGATGCATATGCATAGATCACCCCTATTTCAAAAACCATCTATTTGAGCTCCACTTTCAAAACCCTTGCAACTAGAGACTACCTAGCACTAGTGGAGAACACCCAAAAATTTTGAAACCAAAATTCAAAAGTTTTCTCTTTCGGCCATTATATCAAACACTTTGTGGGAAAGATCAAAGTGGCCTAACTATCACTGTTTTGGGCTTGATCTTGTCTAGCAAATTGGAGTGCCTTGATCACTCTTGTCTCCCTCAAGCCTAACCAGACCAACACCAGCACCTCTCCTACCTCCTAGTTGCACTGCATTGCCATGCCGAGCCACTCCTCGCCGGCCAACCATGCACTCGCAGCAGCAGACCGCTTCCCTCTCTCTCACCTTGTCCAGCACATAGCTAGTGGTCCACCGCCACCGCCCAACCAGCCCTAGGCCAGAGAGAGAGGGCAGAATGGCCAGAAACCGCCACGCCCGGAGCTGGTCGACCATGCCGACGCTGCCCGTAGAGCATGCTTTGTCCCCGCGTGCATAGACCACCCCTTGGTCGCAGCCCGCGCCCACCGCTCCGCCATGACCTAGGGAACACCCAAGACATCTCCGGTGGCCGTCCAATTCACCCCAGCCACCGCTCGCCGTCGGACCCGCCGCTTCTGCCGCCTAGAGCGCGTGATGCGCCCGACCAGCACAAAGCCCGCCTTGCCTTGCCTTTAAGCCTCAACGCACCGCCAGGAGACAGACCACAGCCCCCTACCTCGAGCCACGCCACTAGCCCCCTGTGCCGCCCTCGCCGGAGTCGCCTGCCCACACCGTTCGTTCTCACCGTCCGGCCTATATAAGCCGGCCTCCCCAGCCTATTTTCTCCACACCCACTCACGCCCCACCTCTCACTGCTCCTTTCACCTATCTCGCCAGAGCCAATCGAGCTTTGCCTTGCCGGAGTTGGAGTAGGAGCCGCCGCAGCAGGAGGAGAAGGGCGCCTGCGATTTAGGGCACCCCAAGCTCCACCGCAGCCGCGCCTCGCCTCGCCATCGTCTTCCACTTTGTTTGCCCGCCTCGCCGTCATCGCTGGAGCCCTGGTACGTCCCCGGCTGACCCCCACCAAGCCGCTAGGGCTCGAGCTCGCCGGCGACCTATTCGTCGTCGACGACAACCCTCGACCGTAGATCCCACTTCTAATCCTACGGCCCACAGCGCACGTACCATTTCGCGTGTTAAGTGCCGCTGACCAGCGGGACCCCCCCTGTCAGCTGAGCCCCGTGCCATGGAGCGCCACTAGGCCGGCCCATGTTCTTTCCCGCGCTAGCCCATCCATTCAAAATTAGATTTTTCTTTTTAAGTTGAATCTAGTTTCTATCCACTAGTTTAAAATTCAATTTTGGGAGTTTTACAAATCCATATTGCATGAAACAAATTTTGTCTGAAAGGTATTAAGATGATCTATCCAAGCCCGTTGGATTTAATTCAATTAGAGTTATACATCTCTCCTAATAAAACTAACAAAACAGAAGCTTTCGCAACTTGCAACATTTTTATAAAATTAACTAAGTTAGGTTTTGAGTTGATTCCAACTCGCAAAACTCACATTTCATCATATATATCTAAATATGTAATAATATCAAGGTTTACATGCAGTAACTTTGGACTAGTACCAAAATAATGCTATATAGGCATTTCTAGTCACTTTAAATCATTAAATAATGAACTTAAACCAAAGTAATTATGATCCATCCTTTATATCTCATTCCCACAGGTTAGAATATGTGGTGATGACATGTGTCAATATGATCCCATATTTTAAGTGGTGAATATTAAATATTAGTTAATTTTTCAATGAGTAGAAATTATTTTTCTAAATTAAAAAGGATGAAACTATTGAATTAAACTTGTGATGCTTGTGATGAGAATAGATAATCAAATGTGTGTCTTAGAATGCTAGCCTAGTTAAGTATTGTTTGGTGATTGTGTACTCCGTATGTATTTATAGAGGATAGTACCGACCAAGCTTTCGAGGAGGAGGAGTTCTACCAAGAAGAAGAAGGAGAAGAAAACTTCAACCACTGCACTACCCAAGGCAAGCTACTATTAGCAAGCTAGCACTATCCAAGTGCAAGCTACCATTAACAATACAAGCTAACACTTGCAAGTTTAGTGCTTAGCAAGTTAGGATCAAACTAGATGGTTTAGTAAAGATGCCTTAGGCATGCTTTGATCATACCCCTTGACTATTAGTACCCCAAGTCCTATGTACAAGTTTTACTTCCCTTAGTTTACACCAAGTTCTTTACTTGTTTTGAAAGTAGCATAAAAAGTATAAAACTTGACCTATTTAGCTAAGCTTTAGATGTCATTCTATGGCATGAGATTGAACCCATCTTTTCCACCTTAGTGAACACTCTTAACTTAGTAGTTTAGAGTAGATAAAAACTTGAGTCACTTTAGATGGGAACACTTGGTGAAAATGCATTATGAAAACCTTGGAATGATGAGTCATTCTATTGAGATGTTTTGACATGTGTTGAGAAACACAAATGGTTTATTACGATGAAAATGTTGAGGCATGAGCCTTAACCCTTTTATAAAACTGATGGTTGTCTTCAGATGCGATACCATTCCAAATTTACCATACAACCACATTACCTGAATTGGGTAAGGCTTAGCTGGAAATTTATATGCATTAGTATTAGTTTCCTGGCGGGAGAGGTTTGAGCTGAGGCTACCTCTCATGATGTCCACCTATGCAGTGCCCAAGATGACAGATGGTCATGGTTGGGAGGCCATGCTCATAGGAGAGGTGCTTATACTAGGGTGTGTAAAGGGAAGGTTATGTTTGATTATTTGCATACTGAGTATGATGATTCCGAGTTATCCCTGATAGATATATCGAATCTTGTGGTGAAAGTGTACCACCTCTGCAGAGTGTCAAACTATTCAAAGAGCCGCGTCCACGGTTATGGACAGTTGGAATGGCCATACTGTTTCGTTGTCAGATGTTTTCCAAATAACTTGAAATGAATGATGAGTCTTGACTTGACCACAACAGGGTTGTGTTTATGAAAATAGCTTCCCAACTTAAGTGATTCTAGAACTCTATTTTATCTTTCTTTGCTTCAGAACTCAGCTTAGTTTTCAAACTTAAGTTTATAAGTTGTACTTAGAGTTAGCACTTTATCTTAGAATTATAGTAATTGTTTGTGGTAGTTTGTGAGTACTTAAAGAGTACTCATGGCTTTTGTCCCTGGCTATTATCATGGCCAGACTATGAAGGAGATTATCAAGATGATGGTCAGCAGGACGGCTATGATAACTAGGACTATCTGCCTTCGTCAGCATTGCCTGTGCCGCTGAAGATGGACCCAACCGCTACGATTATCTTTTATTTCCGCTGCTTGTTGTATTAAGACTGGATCATGAGATCCTTATTTGTGTAAGACCTTATGTATGGTTTGTAATGGATGATGTACTGTGATATCCAATCCGTTATGTCTCGCAAAAATGGTAATCCTGGGATTGCAAGGTATGGCATAACAGGCATCTGGGATTAAAAATCCGGGTGTTGACAAGTTGGTATCAGAGCCATCCTGACCATAGGAGACCCTAGTTAGAATGGAGGTTCAAACAAAAAACTTAGTTTCAAAACCAAAGTGAGTATTTGTGAAAAACTATCTCCTCTCTTACCCTTGGGAATTATTTCCTTCTCAAAAATTCATGATCCTCAAAATTCTTACATCACTACTTAAAATTTGACACACTTGATCACTTCACTAGCTCCCTCATCCTTAATTCTTGTAGATGGAGACTCAGTTTAGCAAGTTTTACCAGTTGGGAAACGGAGGTCAGCTGATCTTCGAGAGGGATCTGGACTTACTATCAGAGTTACTGGGACGCCCGCACCCGGAGTTTCTTAGAGCTCAAATTCTAGGACCCCCAGGAGGAGACCTACAGTGTCTAGTCACCGCGGATCTTAGAGGAAGCATTGAAGCACCAACTTCTGAGAGAATTCAGTTCTCCGTGAGAGAGAACAACTGGCTAGATGGATTAGAGAGGGCAATGCATGAAGCTCTCACACGTCTATGTGCCCTCAGCCTCAACAAGATCCAAGGAACTCGTTTTGCCCACTATGCAAGACGTGATTTCATGGGAATGCCGATGGAGATGCCAAGTCACCTAGAGTTGAGGCGTCAAGTGGAGAACCTTGATTTCTTGCTGCATGACAGACAGCAGGAACTTGACAATGCCAGAGAGTTAGCCAACCAGAACCGTGCCATTGCCAACCAGAAGGCCTAGACTTTCGCACTGCTAGTCCAGGATCGTCAGTCTCTTCGCCGCAAGCGTGCCAAGAAGGATCGCACCATCGCCTGTCTTCGCAATAAGGTGGCCGACCTCAAGAAGACCATCAAGGAGCAGGAAGCTCAGCTTGCAGCAAAGGAAGAAGAAGATGAGGGTGAAGACATCCAGGGAGACATGGATTCTTACCTCAGCAACGATGACGACTTTCTGGAGGAGGATGCCATAGACTTCTACACTGACGATGAGGACTCCAACTTCATCGACGATGAGTAGAGGCACTAGAGCACTTTCGTAGCATGAGATGTATCGATCTCACTGTATCGTAGCTTACACAATGGTTCTTCAAACCATCTGTTTTCCCTTTGATTGTTGTGGTGTGTGTTGTATCGTGTGCTTGCTTGCATGAATGAAATGAAGTTAGTTGAAAAACCTGAGTCTAACTCAAAGTTTTAACTTTGAAAACCCAAAACCATGAACCCTAGAATTTCCCTCTTACCCCTATATCCTTCTCAATCTTCAGATGACTCATGGGAACCAAGGAGGGAGCAGCTCGTCGCAAGACCCAATGCTGCAGATCTTGCAGAATCTCATCGCAGACCGTGAAACAAGCAGGGCAGAGCACCAAGCCAACTTAGCAACATTGCAGTAGATCGCCCAGATGGCTCTCAACAACCAAGGGCATGGAAATCAGGATCATCAAGTATCCAAGCTGAAGAACTTCCAGAATACCAATCCCCCAATCTTTAGCACCTCTGAAAACCCATTAGATGCTGATGACTGGTTATAGACCATGGAAAAGAACCTCGAAGTTGCAGGAGTGGAAGAAAATGAGAAAGTTCTCTTCGCCACCCACTACTTGGCAGGAGCTGCAAGAGCTTGGTGGAACAGCATCCGCAATATGAACCATGGTCAAGTTATGACATGGGAAGCATTCAAAGTCAAGTTCAGCCGCACTCACGTGCCGCAGGGACTAGTCAACAGAATGAGAGATGAGTTCCGCGAATTGAAGCAAGGAAGGATGACGGTGGTGGAGTACCATGACAGATTCCTGTCCCTTGCCAAATATGCACCTGATGAGATCAATACGGAAGCTAAGGAAAAGGAGAGATTCTTGAACGGACTGCAGGATGAGATGCAGACTGTCCTCGTCAACATCCGTTTTCAGGATCTCGAAGAACTAGTCAACTCTGCCATTCAGATGGAAGGGAAGATTAATCAGGCAAACGACAACCGCAAACGTCATATGATGCAGCAGTCTGGATCCAATAGTCACCAGAAGTACAGTCCCAACCCTTCACCAGGATATGCACCCAGGAAGAACCGACCCCCAATGTCTCGCCCAAGCTACCCCAACCGTAGCGGAGGCAATGTGAAGTCCGGAGGAAACAATCACAACTCTGGTCAGGCCAACAACTTCAATCGTGCACCTCCCAAGAACCACAACAACAACAACCACAACACTGCACCCAGAACTAGCAGTAATATTGTGCCTGTCGCAGTCAAAGACAAGTCCCAGATCACTTGTTTCGAGTGTGGAGTGAAGGGTCACTACTCCAATGAGTTTCCCAAGAAGACTGCGGCCAATGCCAATGTGAATACCCCAGCTCAGCAGCAGCGTCGTGTTCAACCAGGAAGGAGATTTGCCCCAGGGAACCCTCACAACCGCAACGACCGTCTCTTCCACATGAACGTAGAAGAATCCCAGGAAGAGCCAGATGTAGTGCTGGGTATGTTTTCTGTCAACTCAGTTTTAGCACGAGTATTGTTTGATTCTGGAGCATCGCATTCATTTGTCACTGAAGAATTTGCATGCACTAGTAAGATTCATCCAACCCACCTGAAGCATGTCATGATAGTTCAAATCCCCGGTTCAACAACCAAAGCCAGAAAAATTTGCAAAGCTGTACCTATCAGAATACATGGGATAGATGTTTATGCCAACCTAATTGTACTTGGAACCAAAGGATTGGAAGTAGTACTAGGTATGGACTAGATGTCAAGGCATAAAGGACTGATAGACTGTGCTAAGAAAGCCATCACCATGACCAGTAGTTCTGGAGTCACAATAGAGCATATCTCTAAAACCTTACCCCGTGAATTCAAGTGCAACAAGAGTGTAGCCTTGCCTACCATAGACCAAGTTAGAGTAGTCTGTGCACATATTACAGAAAGTTGAATGATGTCACCATTAAGAATAAGTACCCCTTGCCAAAGATAGAGGATCTATTTGATCAGTTGACTGGAGCTCAGGTATTCTCAAAGATTGATCTTAGGACTGGTTATCACCAACTTAAGATTCGTGCAACGGATATTCCGAAGACCGCCTTTACTACTCGCTATGGTTTATACGAGTATACGGTTATGTCTTTTGGATTAACCAATGCCCCTGCTTATCTCATGAATCTCATGAATAAGATCTTTATGAATTTCCTAGATAAGTTTGTAGTTGTGTTTATCGACGACATCCTTATCTACTCCAAGTCAGAAGAAGAGCATGATAAACATCTGAGAGTTATCCTAGAAACCTTGAGAGAGCATCAGTTATATGCTAAGTTCAGCAAGTGTGAGTTTTGGCAGAAGGAAGTAGGATTCCTAGGACATATTGTGTCTGCCGGAGGAGTCTCTGTTGATCCTGCCAAGATCAAAGATGTCGAGGAATGGGAAGCCCCAACCACTCAAACCCAAGTCCGTGCATTTCTCGGATTAGCGGGATATTACCGCAAGTTCGTAGAAGGATTCTCAAGCATTGCCCGACCCATGACCCAATTGTTGAAGAAGAACAAGAAGTTTGAATGGACAGACAAATGTGAAGCCAGTTTCCAAGAGCTAAAGAAGAGATTGATATCAGCCCCAATATTGGTCATGCCAGACATCAAGAAGCCGTTTGATGTATATTGTGATGCATCCAAGATTGGTCTCGGATGCGTGTTGATGCAAGAAGGCAAAGTTATCGCGTATCTGTCTCGACAACTGAAGCAGCATGAGCAGAACTACCCGACCCATGATCTTGAGCTAGCCGCTGTGGTTCTAGCATTGAAGACATCGCGTCATTATTTGATGGGTAATCATTGTGAGATTTACTCAGATCATAAGAGCTTGAAGTATATCTTAACTCAGAAGGAGCTGAATATGAGGCAAAGGAGATGGATAGAGTTAATCAAGGATTATGACCTTGACATTCACTATCACCCCGGCAAAGCCAATGTGGTAGCGGATGCTCTTAGCAGATTGCCGTGTAGACTAAATACCATGATCAAGGAGAAGCAACCGAGTTTGTATGAAGAGTTGGAGCAGTTTAGGACTGAATTAGTTAGCAAAGGATCCTTAGCTAGCATTGAACTTCCACCCACTTTGATTAGCCAAATCAAGGAAGCCCAGAAGGGGAATGAAAGTATCGACGGAATCAAACGTCGTATTGGTACAGGAAAGGTACCTGTATTCACCGAAGACAAAGAAGGTTTATTGTGGTACAAAGGACGTATCTGTGTGGCAGCAGATTCGGAGCTGAAGGAAGTTATCATGAAGGAAGCTCATGATACTCTTTATTCTATCCACCCTAGAGGAACAAAGATGTATCAGGATTTGAAAGAGCAATTTTGGTGGCACAAGATGAAGAGAGAAATCGGAAGCTACATCGCCAATTGTGACATCTGTCAAAGAGTCAAGGCAGAGCATCAGAGACCTGCAAGACTATTGCAACCATTGCAGATTCCGGAATAGAAATGGGATTCCATCGGAATGGACTTTATCACCGGTTTGCCTACTTCTAGGAGGGGAAATGACTCAATCTGGGTCATAGTTGATAGACTGTCCAAGGTAGCCCACTTTATACCTGTCAAGACTACCTACCAGAGTGCAAAACTAGCAGAGCTATACATTGCTAGGATTGTTAGTCTACATGGGACCCCCAAGACCATCGTATCAGATCGAGGAACCCAGTTTACCTCAAGGTTTTGGCAGAAAGTCCAAGAAGGATTAGGAACCAAGTTGAACTTCAATACCGCGTATCACCCGCAAACTGATGGACAGACTGAGAGAGTCAACCATATCCTAGAGGATATGCTTAGAGCTTGTGTGTTGGAATACGGATCAAAATGGGAAGACTGCCTGCCTTTCGCAGAATTCTCATATAACAATAGTTATCAAGCTAGTTTGCAGATGGCACCATTTGAATTCCTATATGGAAGAAAGTGTCGTACCCCCTTGAATTGGTCACAACTAGGAGAGAGTCAGATCTTTGGACCCGACATTCTCCAAGAAGCAGAAGAGAAAGTTCACAAAGTCCGTGAGCACCTCAAGACCGCCCAATCCAGATAGAAAAGTTATGCTGACAAAAGAAGGAGAGACCTGATTTTCAATGTCGGAGATTTTGTATATCTCACGGTTTCACCATTGAAAGGAACGCAATGCTTTAGTTTGAAAGGAAAGTGAGCCCCCAGATATATCGGACCTTTCAAGATTCCGAACCGTCGAGGAGAAGTATCGTATCAACTGGAAGTGCCTGAAGAGATGTCAGCCATCCACAATGTGTTCCATATCTCATTACAGTGCAAATGTTTGGAAGTGCCCGAGAAGACTGAAGTTTTCAAGACCATCAATCACCGAGCTGTAGAAATCAACAATGACCTGACCTATCGGGAAGTACCCATACGTATCTTAGAAGAAGCCTACAGAACCACCAGAACCAGGAGCATCAAGTTTCTCAAGATTTAGTGGAGCAACCATACCGAGGAGGAAGCCACTTGGGAGCGAGAAGAGTACATCCGGACAGCATTCCCAGATCTCATTAGTTCCTAGCTTCTTTGTAAATCTCGGAACGAGATTTTGTTTAAGGGGGAAGGTTTGTAACATCCCAAAACTTCAATCCAAGCTTATCAAGATCTAAATCATCAAATTTGGGGTTAACAAAAACTTTTCCAAATTAAAAATGAAAGCATTCATGTGTATGTGCATTTAAAATAGGAATTAATTTGAATTGCCATGGTTATGTGTTTCTTTGGTTGTTAAATGATTCTTGGGTGATTTAAACATCATATACATCATTCCTAAACTTTTCCTAAAGAAAATCAAATCAAAAACAATTAAAAAGGAGGAATGGTCATTTTGGCCATTTTAATCCACTACACTACTTTGAGTGTTCCTAGCACTCATTTCTTAACAGAAACAATTCATGATATTTGCACCCCTTGCTAGTACACATAATGAGGTACCAGGCCCACCTTTCGATCTGTTAAAAACATTCTTTTACTTATTTTAAATGGCATTTGAAAATTGAATCCAATGCATATGCACCGATCACCCCTATTTTAAAAACCATCTATATGAGCTCCACTTTCAAAACCCTTGCAACCACAGACTACCTAGCACTAGTGGAGAACACCCAAAAAATTTGAAACCAAAATTCAAAAGTTTTTCTCTTTTGGCGATTCTATCAAACACTTTGTGGGCAAGATCAAAGTGGCCTAACTATCACTGTTTTGGGCTTGATCTTGTCTAGCAAATTGGAGTGCCTTGATCACTCTTGTCTCCCTCAAGCCTAACCAGACCAACACCAGCACCTCCCCTACCTCCTGGCTGCACTGCATTGCCATGCCGAGCCACTCCTCGCCGGCCAACCATGCACTCGCAGCAGCAGACCTCTTCCCCCTCTCTCACCTTGTCCAGCACATAGCCAGTGGTCCACCGCCACCGCCCAACCAGCCCCAGGCCAGAGAAAGAGGGAAGAACAGCCAGAAACCGCCGCGCCCGGAGCTGGTCGACCATGCCGACGCCGCCCGCAGAGCACGCTCTGTCCCCGCGTGCACAGATCACCCCTTCGTCCGCAGCCCGCGCCAACCGCTCCGCCATGACCTAGGGAACACCCCAGACATCTCTGCTGGCCATCCAATGCACCCCAGCCACCGCTCGCCGTCGGACCCGCCGCTTCTGCCACCTAGAGCGCGTGACGCACCCGACCAGCACAAACCCCGCCTTGCCTCGCCTTTAAGCCTCAGCGTGCCGCCAGGAGACAGGCCACCGCCCCCTACCTCGAGCCACGCCGCTAGCCCCCTGTGCTGCCCTCGCCAGAGTCGCCTGCCCACACCGTTCGGTCTCACCGTCGGGCCTATATAAGCCGGCCTCCCCAGCCTCTTTTCTCCACACCCACTCACTCCCCACCTCTCACTGATCCTTTCACCTCTCTCGCCGGAGCCAATCGAGCTCTGCCTCGCCGGAATTGGAGCAGGAGCCGCCGCAGCAGGAAGAGAAGGGCGCCTACGATTTAGGGCACCCCAAGCTCCACCTCATCCGCGCCTCGCCTCGCCGTCATCTTCCACTTCGTTGGCCCGCCTCGCCGTCGTTGCTGGAGCCCTGGTACGTCCCCGGCAGACCCCCACCGAGCCGCTAGGGTTCAAGCTCGTCGTCGACCTGTTCGTCGTCGACGATAACCCTCGACCGTAGATCCCACTTCTAATCCTACGGCCCACAGCGCGTGTACCATTTCGCGTGTTAAGTGCCGCTGACCAGCAGGACCCCTATCAGCTGAGCCCCACGCTGCGGAGCGCCACTGGGCCGGCCCATGTTCTTTCCCGCGCTAGCCCATCCCTTCAAAATTAGATTTTTCTTTTTAAGTTGAATCTAGTTTCTGTCCACTAGTTTAAAATTCAGTTCTGGGAGTTTTCCAAATCCAAATTGCATGAAACCAATTTTGTCTGAAAGGTATTAAGATGATCTATCCAAGCCCGTTGTAGTTAATTCAATTAGAGTTATACATCTCTCCTAATAAAAATAACAAAATAGAAGCTTTTGCAACTTGCAACATTTTTATAAAATTAACTAAGTTAGCTTTTGAGTTGATTCCAACTCTCAAAAATCACATTTCATCATATCTATCTAAATATGTAATAATATCAAGGTTTACATGCAATGACTTTGGACTAGTACCAAAATAATGCTATATAGGCATTTCTAGTCACTTTAAATCATTAAATAATGAACTTAAACCAAAGTAATTATGATCTAACCTTTAAATATCATTCCCACAGGTTAGAATATGTGGTGATGACATGTGTCAGTATGATCCCATATTTTAAGTGGTGAATATTAAATATTAGTTAATTTTTCAATGAGTAGAAATTACTTTCCTAAATTAAAAAGGATGAAACTATTGAATTAAACTTGTGATGCTTGTGATGAGAATAGATAATCAAATGTGTGTCTTAGAATGCTATTTAGCCTAGTTAAGTATTGTTTGGTGATTGTGTACTCCGTATGTATTTATAGACGATAGTACCGACCATGCTTTCGAGGAGGAGCAGTTCTACCAAGAAGAAGAAGGAGAAGAAAACTTCAACCACTGCACTACCCAAGGCAAGCTACTATTAGCAAGCTAGCACTATCCAAGTGTAAGCTAACACTTGCAAGTTTATTGCTTAGCAAGTTAGGATCAAACTAGATGGTTTAGTAAAGATGCCTTAGGCATGCTTTGATCATACCCCTTGACTATTAGTACCCCAAGTCCTATGTACAAGTTTTACTTCCCTTAGTTTACACAAAGTTCTTTACTTGTTTTGAAGGTAGCATAAAAAGTATAAAATTTGACCTATTTAGCTAAGCTTTAGATGTCATTCTATGGCATGAGATTGAACCCATCTTTTCCACCTTAGTGAACACTCTTAACTTAGTAGTTTAGAGTAGATAAAAACTTGAGTCACTTTAGATGGGAACACTTGGTGAAAATGAATTATGAAAACCTTGGAATGATGAGTCATTCTATTGAGATGTTTTGACATGTGTTGGGAAACACAAATGGTTTATTATGATGAAAATGTTGAGGCATGAGCCATAACCCTTTTACAAAACTAATGGTTGGATTCGGATGCGATACCATTCCAAATTTACCGTATAACCACATTACATGAATTGGGTAAGGCTTATCTGGAAATTTATATGCATTAGTATTAGTTCCCTCGCGGGAGAGGTTTGAGCTAAGGCTACCTCTCATGATGTCCACCTATGCAGTGCCCAAGATGACAGATGGTCATGGTTGGGATGCCATGCTCATAGGAGAGGTGCTTATACTAGGGTTTGTAAAGGGAAGGTTATGTTTGATTATCTGCATACTGAGTATGATGATTCCGAGTTATCCCTGACAGATATATCGAATCTTGTGGTGAAAGTGTACCACCTCTGCAGAGTGTCAAACTATTCGAATAGCCGCGTCCACGGTTATGGACAGTTGGAATGGCCATGTTGTTTCGTTGTCAGATGTTTTCCAAATAACTTGAAATGAATGATGAGTCTTGACTTGACCACATCAGGGTTGTGTTTATGACAATAGCTTCCCGACTTAAGTGATTCTAGAACTCTATTTTATCTTTCTTTGCTTCAGAACTCAGCTTAGTTTTCAAACTTAACTTTATAATTTGTACTAGAGTTAGCACTTTATCTTAGAATTATAGTACTTGTTAGTGGTAGTTTGCGAGTACTTAAAGAGTACTCATGGCTTTTGTCCCTGGCTATTATCATGGCCAGACTGCGGGGATTGAACTGCAGCATGCTGGGATTGAACTGCAGCATGCATTCTACCACTCGTTTGAAAGATGTTGCATCGCCACACCCACTTGGAAGTGTGTGTGCATTAGTATGGATCATTGTAGTTTATGTAAAGAACACATGCAATGATGCCACTCTAGCATGTGGTGTCCAACCATGTCGAGGAACCCTAGGAGCATGCTGGGATTCAACTACAACATTCATTGTACCAATAGTTTGAAAGATGATGCATCACCACACCCACTTGGATGTGTGTGTGTCAGTGTGGATCATTGTGGTTTTGGAAAAGAACACATTCAATGATGCCACTCCAACATATGGTGTTGAACCATATCCAGAAAACCTAGCAGCATGCTCGGATTCAACTTCAGCATGCATTCTACCACTCGTTTGGAAGATGCTGCCTCACCACACCCACTTGGATGTGTGTGTATAAGGGTGCATCATTGTGATTTTGGAAAAGAACACATGCAATGATGCCACTCCAGCATGTGGTGTCCAACCATGTCCAAGAACCCTAGTTGCATGCTTTGATTCGACTTCAACATGCATTCTATCACTAGTTTGAAAGATGATGCATCACCACACCCACTTGGATGTGTGTGTGAGTGTGCATAACTGTGGTTTTACGAAAAGAACACATGCAATGATGCCACTCCAGCATGTGGTGTCCAACCATGTCTAGGAACCCGTAGCAGCATGCTGGCAATCAACTTCAACATGCATTGTAGCACCAAATTAAAAGATGCTGCATCAACACACCCACTTGGAAGTGTATCAGCGTGCATCATCGTGGTTTTGGAAAACAAAACATGCAATTTTGCCACTCCGGCATGTATTGTCCAACCATGTCCCGGAACCCTAGCAACATGCTGGGATTGAACTACAACATGCATTCTACCACTAGTTTTAAAGATGCTGCATCACCACACCCACTTGGAAGTGTGCGTGTGTATTAGTGTGCATCATTTTTGTTTTGGAAAATAACACATGCAATGATGCCACTCCAGCATGTTGTGTCCAACTATGTCGAGGAATCCTAGGAGAATGCTGGGATTCAACTACAACATGCATTGTACCACCAGTTTGAAAAATGTTGCATCACCACACCCACTTGGATGTGTGTTAGTGTGTGTGTGCATCATTGTGGTTTTGTAAAAGAACACATGCAATGATGTCACTCCAACATGTGGTGTCCAACCATGTCCAGAAACCCTAGCAGCATGCTGGGATTCAACTTTAGCATGCATTGTATCACCAGTTTGAAAGATGCTACATCACCACACCCACTTGAATGTGCGTGTGTGTATGAGTGTACATGATTGTGGTTTTGGAAAAGAACACATGCAATGATGCCACTCTAGCATGTGGTGTTGTACCATGTCCAAGAACCCTAGCAGCATGCTGGAATTCAACTACAGCATGCATTGTATCACCAGTTTCAAAGATGCTGCATCACCACACCCACTTGGTTGTGTGTGTATCAGTCTGCTTCATTGTGGTTTTGAAAAGAATACATGCAATGATGCCACTCCAGCATGTGGTGTCCAACCATCTACAGGAACCCTAGCAACATGATGGGATTCAACTTTAGCATGCATTGTATCACCAGTTTGAAAGATGCTACATCACCACACCCACTTGGATGTGTGTGTCAGTGTGCTTCATTATGGTTTGGAAAAAGAACACATGAAATTATGCCACTCTAACATGTGGTGTCCAAGCATCTCTAGGAACCCTAGCCACATGATGGGATTCAACTGCGGCATGCATTGTATCACCGGTTTGAAAGATGCTGCATCACCACACCCACTTGGATGTGTGTGAGTGAGTGTGCATCATTGTGGTTTTGGAAAATAACACATGCAATGATGCCAGTCTAGCATGTGGTGTCCAACCATGTCTAGGAAGCCTAGAAGTATGCTAGGATCCAACTGCAGCATGCATTGTATCACCAGTTTGAAAGATGCTACATCACCACACCCACTTGGATGTGTGTGTATTAGTGTGCGTCATTGTGGTTTTAGGAAAAGAGCACATGCAATGATGACACTCCAGCATGTGGTGTCCAACCGTGTCCAGGAACCCTAGCTGTATGCTGGGATTAAACTGCAACATGCATTCTATCATCACTTTGAAAGATGCTACATGACCACACCAACTTGGATGTGTGTGTGAGTGTGCATCACTGTGGTTTTGGAAAAGAACAAATGGAATGATGCAACTCTAGCATGTGGTGTCCAACCATGTCCAGGAACCCTAGAAGCATGTTGGGATTCAACTGCAACATGCATTGTATCACTAGTTTGACCGATGTCGCATCATCACACCTACTTGGATGTGTGTGTATCTGTGTGCCTCATTGTGGTTTTGAAAAAGAACACATGAAATGATGCCACTCCAACATGTGGTGTCCAAGCATCTCTAGGAACTCTAGCAACATGATGGGATTCAACTGCAGCATGCATTCTATCCCCAGTTTGAAAGATGCTGCATCACCACAACCACTTGGATGTGTGTGTGTCAGTGTGGATCATTGTGGTTTTGGAAAATAACACATGCAATGATGCCACTCCAACATGTGGTGTCCAACCATCTCCAGGAACCCTAGCAACATGATGGGATTCAACTGCAACATGCATTGTATCACCAGTTTGAAAGATGCTGAATCACCACACCCACTTGGATGTGTGTGTGATTGTGCATCATTGTGGTTTTCGAAAACAACATATGTAATGATGCCAGTCTAGCATTTGGTATCCAACCATGTCCAGGAACCCGAGAAGTATGCTAGGATTCAACTGCAGCATGCATCATATCAACAGTTTGAAAGATGTTGCATCACCACACCCACTTGGATGTGTGTGTGTACTAGTGAGCGTCATTGTGGTTTTAGGAAAAGAGCACATGCAATGATGGCACTCCAGCATGTGGTGTCCAACCATGTCCAGGAACCCTAGCAGCATGCTGGGATTCAACTTCAACATCCATTGTACCACCAGTTTGAAAGATGTTGCATCACCACACCTACTTGGATGTGTGTGTGTGTATCACTATGCATCATTGTGGTTTTGGAAAAGAACACATGCAATAATTCCACTATAGCATGTAGTGTACAAGCATGTCCAGGAACCCTAGCAGCATGTTGGGATTCAACTGCAACATGCATTCTGTCACCAGTTTGAAAGATGATGCATCACCACAACCGTTGGGATGTGTGTGTAAGTGTGTATCATTATGGCTTGAGGAAAAGAACACATACAATGATGCCACTCCAGCATCTGGTGTCCAACCATGTCCAGGAACCCTAGCAACATGCTGGGATTCAGCTGCAACGTGCATTCTACCACCAGTTTGAAAGATGTTGCATCACCACACCCACTTGAATGTGTGTGAAAGGGTGTACATGATTGTGGTTTTTGAGAAGAACACATGCAATGATACCACTCCAGCATGTGGTGTCCAACCATGTCACGGAACCCTAGCTGCATGTTGGGATTCAACTTCAACATGCATTCTATCACTAGTTTGAAAGATGCTGCATCACCACAACCACTTGGATGTGTGTGTGTCAGTGTGGATCATTGTGGTTTTGGAAAATAACACATGCAATGATGCCACTCCAACATGTGGTGTCCAACCATCTCCAGGAACCCTAGCAACATGATGGGATTCAACTGCAACATGCATTGTATCACCAGTTTGAAAGATGCTGCATCACCACACCCACTTGGATGTGTGTGTCTATGAGTGTGCATCATTATGGCTTTGGAAAAGAACACATGAAATGATGCCAGTGTAGAATGTGGTGTCCAACCCTGTCCAGTAACCCTAGAAGTATGCTAGGATTCAACTACAGCATGCATTGTATCACTAGTTTGAAAGATGCTGCATCACCACACACACTTGGCTGTGTGTATGTATTACTGTGCGTCATTGTGGTGTTAGGAAAAGATCACAAGCCATGATGACACTCCAGGATGTGGTGTCCAACCGTGTCCAGGAACCCTAGCTGCATGCTGGGATTGAACTGCAACATGCATTCTATCACCACTTTGAAAGATGCTACATCACCACACCCACTTGGATGTGTTTGTGTGTGAGTGTGCATCACTGTGGTTTTGGAAAAGAACAAATGCAATGATGCCACTTTAGCATGTGGTGTCCAACCATGTCCAGGAACCCTAGAAGCATGTTGGGATTCAACTACAACATGCATTGTATCACTAGTTTGAAAGATGCCACATCATCACACCTACTTGGATGTGTGTGTATCTGTGTGCTTCATTGTGGTTTTCAAAAGAACACATGAAATGATGCCACTCCAACATGTGGTGTCCAAGCATCTCCAGGAACCCTAGCAACATGATGGGATTCAACTGGAGCATGCATTCTATCACCAGTTTGAAAGATGCTGCATCACCAAACCCACTTCGATGTGTGTGTGTGAGTGTGCATCATTTTGGTTTTGGAAAAGAACATATGTAATGATGCCAGTATAGCATTTGGTGTCCAACCATGTCCAGGAAGCCTAGAAGTATGCTAGGATTCAACTGCAGCATGCATTATATCAACAGTTTGAAAGATGCTGCATCACCACACCCACTTGGATGTGTGTGTGTACTAGTGAGCATCATTGTGGTTTTAGGAAAAGAGCACATGCAAGAATGGCACTCCAGCATGTGGTGTCCAACCATGTCCAGGAACAATAGCAGCATGCTGGGATTCAACTTCAACATCCATTGTACCACCAGTTTGAAAGATGTTTCATCACCACACCCACTTGGATCTGTGTGTGTGTATCACTATGCATCATTGTGGTTTTGGAAAAGAACACATGCAATGATTCAACTATAGCATGTAGTGTACAAGCATGTCCAGGAACCCTAGCAGCATGTTGGGATTCAACTGCAACATGCATTCTATCACCAGTTTGAAAGATGATGCATCACCACACCAATTGGGATGTGTGTGTAAATGTGTATCATTATGGCTTGAGGAAAAGAACACATACAATGATGCCACTCCAACATCTGGTGTCCAACCATGTCCAGGAACCCTAGCAACATGCTAGGATTCAGCTGCAACATGCATTCTACCACCAGTTTGAAAGATGCTGCATCACCACACCCACTTGAATGTGTTTGAAAGGGTGTACATGATTGTGGTTTTTGAGAAGAACACATGCAATGATACCACTCCAGCATCTGGTGTCCAACCATGTCACAGAACCCTAGCTGCATGCTGGGATTCAACTTCAACATGCATTCTATCACTAGTTTGAAAGATGCTGCATCACCACAACCACTTGGATGTGTGTGTGTGTCAGTGTAGATCATTGTGGTTTTGGAAAATAACACATGCAATGATGCCACTCCAACATGTGGTGTCCAACCATCTCCAGGAACCCTAGCAACATGATGGGATTCAACTGCAACATGCATTGTATCACCAGTTTGAAAGATGCTGCATCACCACACCCACTTGGATGTGTGTGTCTGTGAGTGTGCATCATTGTGGTTTTGGAAAAGAACACATGCAATGATGCCAGTGTAGCATGTGGTGTCCAACCCTGTCCAGTAACCCTAGAAGTACGCTAGTATTCAACTACAACATGCATTGTATCACCAGTTTGAAAGATGCTGCATCACCACACCCACTTGGATGTGTGTATGTATTATTGTGCGTCATTGTGGTTTTAGGAAAAGATCACATGCACTGATGACACTCCAGCATGTGGTGTCCAACCGTGTCCAGGAACCCTAGCTGCATGATGGGATTGAACTGCAACATGAATTCTATCACCACTTTGAAAGATGCTACATCACCACACCCACTTGGATGTGTGTGTGTGTGTGAGTGTGCATCATTGTGGTTTTGGAAAAGAACAAATGCAATGATGCCACTCTAGCATGTGGTGTCCAACCATGTCCAGGAACCCTAGAAGCATGTTGAGATTCAACTGCAACATGCATTGTATCACTAGTTTGAAAGATGCCACATCATCACACCTACTTGGATGTGTGTGCATCTGTGTGCTTCATTGTGGTTTTGAAAAAGAACACATGAAATGATACCACTCCAACATGTGGTGTCCAAGCATCTCCAGGAACCCTAGCAACATGATGGGATTCAACTGCAGCATGCATTCTATCACCAATTTGAAAGATGCTGCATCACCACACCCACTTGGATGTGTGTGTGAGTGTGCATCATTGTGGTTTTTGAAAAGAACATATGTAATGATGCCAGTCTAGCATTTGGTGTCCAACCATGTCCAGTAAGCCTAGAAGTATGCTAGGATTCAACTGCAGCATGCATTATATCACCAGTTTGAAATATGCTGCATCACCACACCCACTTGGATGTATGTGTGTACTAGTGAGCATAATTGTGGTTTTAGGAAAAGAGCACATGGAAGAATGGCACTCCAGCATGTGGTGTCTAACCATGTCCAGGAAGCCTAGCAGCATGCTGGGATTCAACTTCAACATCCATTGTACAACCAGTTTGAAAGATGTTGCATCACCACACCCACTTGGATGTGTGTGTGTATCACTATGCATCATTGTGGTTTTGGAAAAGAACACATGCAATGATTCCACTATAGCATGTAGTGTACAAGCATGTCCAAGAACCCTAGCAGCATGTTGGTATTCAACTGCAACATGCATTCTGTCACCAGTTTGAAAGATGATGCATCACCACACCCATTGGGATGTGTGTGTAACTGTGTATCATTATGGCTTGAGGAAAAGAACACATACAATGATGCCAATCCAGCATCTGGTGTCCAACCATGTCCAGGAACCCTAGCAACATGCTGGGATTCAGCTGCAACATGCATTCTACCACCAGTTTGAAAGATGCTGCATCACCACACCCACTTGAATGTGTGTGAAAGGGTGTACACGATTGTGGTTTTTGAGAAGAACACATGCAATGATACCACTCCAGCATGTGGTGTCCAACCATGTCACGGAACCCTAGCTGCATGCTGGGATTCAACTTCAACATGCATTCTATCACTAGTTTGAAAGATGCTGCATCACCACAACCACTTGGATGTGTGTCTGTCAGTGTGGATCATTGTGGTTTTGAAAAATAACACATGCAATGATGCCACTCCAACATGTGGTGTCCAACCATCTCCAGGAACCCTAGCAACATGATGGGATTCAACTGCAACATGCATTGTATCACCAGTTTGAAAGATGCTGCATCACCACACCCACTTGGATGTGTGTGTCTGTGAGTGTGCATCATTGTGGTTTTGGAAAAGAACACATGCAATGATGCCAGTGTAGCATGTGGTGTCCAACCATGTCCAGTAACCCTAGAAGTATGCTAGGATTCAACTACAGCATGCATTGTATCATCAGTTTGAAAGATGCTGCATCACCACACCCACTTGGATGTGTATGTATTACTGTGCCTCATTGTGGTTTTAGGAAAAGATCACATGCAATGATGACACTCCAGCATGTGGTGTCCAACCGTGTCCAGGAACCCTAGCTTCATGCTGGGATTGAACTACAACATGCATTCTATCACCACTTTGAAAGATGCTACATCACCACACCCACTTGGATGTGTGTGTGTGTGAGTGTGCATCATTGTGGTTTTGGAAAAGAACAAATGCAATGATGCCACTCTAGCATGTGGTGTCCAACCATGTCCAGGAACCCTAGAAGCATGTTGGGATTCAACTGCAACATGCATTGTATCACTAGTTTGGAAGATGCCACATCATCACAGCTACTTGGATGTGTGTGTATATGTGTGCTTCATTGTGGTTTTGAAAAAGAACACATGAAATGATGCCACTCCAACATGTGGTGTCCAAGCATCTCCAGGAACCTTAGCAACATGATGGGATTCAACTGCAGCATGCATTCTATCCCCAGTTTGAAAGATGGTGCATCACCACACCCACTTGGATGTGTGTGTGTCAGTGTGGATCATTGTGGTTTTGGAAAATAACACATGCAATGATGCCAGTCCAACATATGGTGCCCAAACATCTCTAGGAACCCTAGCAACATGATGGGATTCAACTCCAACATGCATTTTATCACCAGTTTGAAAGATGGTGCATCACCACACCCACTTGGATGTGTGTGTCTGTGAGTGTGCATCATTGTAGTTTTGGAAAAGAACACATGCAATGATGAAAGTCTAGCATGTGGTGTCCAACCATGTCCAGGAAACCTAGAAGTATGCTAGGTTTCAACTTCAGCATGCATTGTATCACCAGTTTGAAAGATGCTGCATCACCACACCCACTTGGATGTGTGTGTGTATTAGTGTGCATCATTGTGGTTTTAGAAAAAGAGCACATGCAATGATGTCACTCCAGCTCGTGGTGTCCAACCATGTCCATGAACCCTAGCAGCATGCTGGGATTCACCAGTTTGAAAGATGTTGCATCACCACACCCACTTGGATGTGTGTGTGTCACTGTGCATCATTGTGATTTTGGAAAAGAATACATGCAATGATTCCACTATAGCATGTAGTGTACAACCATGTCCAGGAACCCTAGCAGCATGCTGGGCTTCAATTGCAACATGCATTCTGTCACCAGTTTGAATGATGATGCATTACAACAACCACTTGGATGTGTGTGTGTAAGTGTGGATCATTATGGTTTTAGGAAAAGAACACATGCAATGATGCCACTCCAGCCTGTGGTGTCCAACCATGTCCAGGAACCCTAGCAACATGCTAGAATTCAGTTGCAACATGCATTCTACCACCAGTTTCAAAAATGGTTGATCACCACACCCACTTGAATGTGTGTGCGTATGAGTGTACATGATTGTGGTTTTGGAGAAGAACGCATGCAATGATACCACTCTAGCATGTGGTGTTTTACCATGTCTAGGAACCCTAGCAGCATGCTGGGATTCAACTTTAGCATGCATTGTATCACCAGTTTGAAAGATGCCGCATCACCACACCCACTTGGATGTGTGTGTCAGTGTGGATCAGTGTGGTTTTGGAAAATAACACATGCAATGATGCCACTCCAACATGTGGTATCCAACCATCTCTAGGAACCCTAGCAACATGATGGGATTCAACTGCATCATGCATTGTATCACTAGTTTGAAAGATGTTGCATCACCACACCCACTTGGATGTGTGTGTGTGAGTGTGCATCATTGTTGTTTTGGAAAATAACACATGCAATGATGCTAGTCTAGCATGTGGTGTCCAACCATGTCTAGGAACCCTATAAGTATGCTAGGATTCAACTGCAGCATGCATTGTATCACCAGTTTGAAAGATGTTGCATAACCACACCCACTTGGATGTGTGTGTGTATTAGTGTGTGTCATTGTGGTTTTAGGAAAAGAGCACATGCAATGATGGCACTCTAGCATGTGGTGTCCAACCATGTCCAGGAACCCTAGCTGCATGCTGGGATTGAACTACAACATGCATTCTATGACCACTTTGAAAGATGCTACATCACCACACCCACTTGGATGTGTGTGTGAGTGTGCATCATTGTGGTTTTGGAAAAGAACACATGCAATGATGCCACTCTAGCATGTGGTTTCCAACCATGTCCAGGAACCCTAGAAGCATGTTGGGATTCAACTACAACATGCATTGTATCACTAGTTGGAAAGATGCTGCGTCATCACACCTACTTGGATGTGTGTGTGTATCGGTGTGCCTCATTGTGGTTTTTAAAAAGAACACATGCAATGATGACACTCCAACATATTGTGTCCAAGCATCTCCAGGAACCCTAGCAACATGATGGGATTCAACTGCAGCATGCATTGTATCACCAGTTCGAAACATGCTACATCACCACACCCACTTGGATGTGTGTGTGCGTGCATCATTGTGGTTCTGGAAAAGAACACATGAAATGATGCCAGACTAGCATGTGGTGTCCAACCATGTCTAGGAACCCTAGAAGTATGCTAGGATTCAACTACAGCATGCATTGT
Source organism: Avena eriantha (assembly GCA_910589775.1). Classification (NCBI taxonomy): domain Eukaryota; kingdom Viridiplantae; phylum Streptophyta; class Magnoliopsida; order Poales; family Poaceae; genus Avena; species Avena eriantha. Next base: position 292,021,440 of record OU342742.1, read on the forward strand.
ATCACCAGTTTGAAAGATGATGCATCACCACACCCAATTGGATGTGTGTGTGTATTAGTGTGCGTCATTGTGGTTTTAGGAAAAGAGCACATGCAATTATTCCACTCCAGCATGTGGTGCCCAACCATGTCCAGGAACCCTATCAGCATGCTAGAATTCAGCTGCAACATGCATTCTACCACCAGTTTGAAAGACGTTGCATCACCACACCCACTTGAATGTGTGTGTACGAGTGTACATGATTGTGGTTTTGGAGAAGAACACATGCAATGATACCACTCAAGTATGTGGTGTCGTACCATGTCCAAGAACCCTAGCAGCATGCTGGGATTCAACTGCAGCATGCATTGTATCACCAGTTTGAAAGATGCTGCATCACCACACCCACTTGGATGTGTGTGTGTCAGTGTGGATCATTGTGGTTTTCGAAAATAACTCATGCAGTGATGCCACTCCAACATGTGGTGTCCAACCATCTCTAGGAACCGTAGCAGCATGCTGGGATTCAACTACAACATGCATTGTATCACCAGTTTGAAATATGTTGCATCACCACACCCACTTGGATGTGTGTGTTCGTGTGGATCATTGTGGTTTCGGAAAATAACACATGCCATAATGCCACTCCAACATGTGGTGTCCAACCATCTCCAGGAACCCTACCAACATGATGGGATTCAACTGCAGCATGTATTGTATCACCAGTTTGAAAGATGATGCATCACCACACCCACTTGGATGTGTGTGTAAGTGTGGATCATTATGGTTTTAGGAAAAGAACACATACAATGATGCCACTCTAGCATGTGGTGTCCAACCATGTCCAGGAACACTAGCAATATGCTGGGATTCAGCTACAACATGCATTCGACCACCAGTTTGAAAGATGCTGCATCACCACACCCACTTGAATGTGTGGGTGTACGAGTGTCCATGATTGTGGTTTTGGAGAAAAACACATGCAATGATACCACTCCAGCATGTGGTGTCGTACCATGTCTAGGAACCCTAGCAGCATGCTAGCATTCAACTACAACATGCATTGTATCACCAGCTTGAAAGATGCTGCATCACCACACCCACTTGGATGTGTGTGTGTGTAGCCGTGTGCTTCATTGTGGTTTTGAAAAAGAACACATGCAATGATACCACTCCAGCATGTGGTATCCAACCATCTACAGGAACCCTAGCAACATGATGGGATTCAACTGTGCATGCATTGTATCACCAGTTTGAAAGATATTGCATCACCACACCCACTTTGATCTGTGTGTGTGAGTGTGCATGATTGTGGTTTTCGAAAAGAACACATGCAATTATGCCACTCTAGTATGTGGTGTCCAACAATGTCCAGGAACCCTAGAAGTAGGCTAGGATTCAACTACAGCATGCATTGTATCACCGGTTTGAAAGATGCTGCTACACCACACCCACTTGGATGTGTGTGTGTATTAGTGTGCGTCATTGTGGTTTTAGGAAAAGAGCACATGCAATGATGGCACTCCAGCATGTGGTGTGCAACCATGTCCAGAAACTTTAGCAGCATGCTGGGATTCAACTACAATATGCATTGTACCACCAGTTTGAAAGATGTTGCATCACCACATCCACTTGGATGTGCGTGTGTATCACTGTGCATCATTGTGGTTTTGGAAAAGAACACATGCAATGATTCCACTCCAGCATGTGGTCTCCAACCATGTCCAGGAACCTTAAAAGCATGGTGGGATTCAACTGCAACATGCATTTTATCACTAGTTTGAAAGATGATGCATCACCACACCCACTTGGTTGTGTGTGTGTGTGTCAGTGTGGATCATTGTGGTTTAGGAAAAGAACACATACAATAATCCCACTCCAGCATGTGGTGTCCCACCATGTCCAGGAACCCTAGCTGCATGCTGGGATTGAACTGCAACATGTATTCTATCACCAGTTTGAAAGATGCTATATCACCACACCCACTTGGATGTGTGTGTGTGAGTGTGCATCATTGTGGTTTTTGAAAAGAACACATCCAATGATGCCACTCTAGCATGTGGTGTCTAACCATGTCCAGGAACCCTAGCAGCATGTTGGGATTCAACTGCAACATGCATTGTATCACTAGTTTGAAAGATGCTGCATCACCAGACCCACTTGGATGTATGTGTGTGTGTGTGTTAGTGTGCATCATTCTGGTCTTGAAAAAGAACACATGCAATGATTCCACTCTAGCATGTGGTGTCCAACCATGTCTAGGAACCCTCGTAGCATGCTAGGATTCAACTTCAGCATGCAATGCATCACCAGTTTGAAAGATGCTGCATGACCACACCCACTTGGATGTGTGTGTGTGTGTATGAGTGACATAGGTATGATTACACGGATGATTATGATTGGCTACCCTACATTGGGTAAAAGGCTTATAGCCCATGAAGATTCCAGACGGTGGCTCAATGAAGCAACCGACAAAGGCTCTGATTGTATTAGGAAAGAGACTATAAACCGACATTGTGTTGGTGTTATAATGACGTGTGTATGAAACCTATCCGCATACAGCTTTGAGACCTGGCCTATTATATAAAGGACGGGAGAAGCCCAAGCGAGGGTAACCAGAAATCTAGAGGACAACTTGTAATAGCCTGTTTACTCAATATTCAGGCGACTTTGTCCTCATTGTTTTCTGGCATCCGACGAAATCCCCAGCGTTCTCTTTTCCACGAAACCCTAAGTCCATCATCATGGGAATTGCCAAGGTTACCCCTCGTCAATTGGCGCCGTCTGTGGTAAACCTGAACGCTGGAACCATGGATTCGGCGGAACACTCTCCACCAAGTATGAATTCGACGAAAGCAGATCCACGCCCACCCACCCCTGTATATTGGTATCCACCGATTTTAACGGCGAATCCGATCTAATCATCGGAAGCCTCCACTTCCAAGCAGACAATCTACAAGAATCACACCCTTACGCCTTGATGGCATCAGAACCGTCGGTGGGAAAAGCTACGCCCATATAAGTATCAGCGTCTCCCGTCGGATCCTCCACGGAGATCACGGCACAAATGGAAGCAGGTGAAGAAGGTCACCAGCCAATCCCACCACACAAAGCAAACCCGACAAACTCAGAACCCGAAGAAAGAAGTGAAAATGTCGACTTCGAAGAAAGGATGGCCAAGATCTATCCAGAACTACGATCTCAGAATACTACCAGCACATCCGCAGAAGCCAAAGATGACGCCATTATATCACGCATAACACGCCACCAAGTGTACATGATCAACGGAGATACCTCAATAGCACACGACGAAAACAGTAATCTTATCCTCAACCCCGATGATATTTTATCAGATGACCATGTAGAAAACCAGAACAATGAAGGAGAACCCGGAAATGGAGGAGGAACATCAGATAATTGCATAGTCCAAGGAGGAGGTGGAGAACCTCATACAGGAGAGAGACAAGGACTTCGGCTACCAGCGTCGGTATGGCAAAAAGCAAGGGAGGCAATTTCAGGAGCGGTCCCGATGATAGCGGATGCTTCACATGAGGACCTACGAGTATACCAATATCTTCTCCACCACAAGAAGAGAGACCTGCTTTAGATGCAAAGGAAACTTGATAAAATAAAGAGGTTAGCCGATGAATCTAGCTTACGACTGGCACAATTAAGCTCTACTCGAGGATCAAGGATGTAACAGGAGCAACACCACCAAGAAGGGCAACATCTCAACTACAGAACATCCCTGAAGTAGAAAGAAGTGGGATCATCCGAGATATCGACTTATCATTCATGTCAACTGATCAAGAAGGAAACATCAAGGCAAAGACAGCTCAGGCAGCCATTGTGGCCCCGCAAACATATCTGATCACCACCCAACCTGCGCACGATGATCCACGTGTGACCCTTCACCCGGTCCGCCCTGATGAACCTCGGCATGGTAGGAGCCTCTCTCGCGGAAGCAGACTAAGGAATCACACGCCAACCCAAAATATCCGCACACTATCACAACAGCCCTCGGCAAGTAGGACACACCCGACGATCTTGTTCAACACACCAGGCGCATCTCATAGGATCCGAGACGCGAAGCAATACAAGAGACGACAACACCCAAAAAAGGGGAAGCGGATCCAGAGATGAAAGCCACAGCCGACGATATGATGATTGATACGACAAAGACGAAAACGAGCTATGTGGGGCTAGCTGTTTCACGCAGAGAATTCATAAGGCCTCAGTACCCAAGGACTTCAAACTTCCACACGACTGCCATAAATATGACGGACTCCAAGAACCTGAGGCTTGGTTAGCAGACTATTTGGCCACTGTCAAATTACAGGGCGGCTCCACAACTACCGTAATGCAAAGCCTACAACTACATCTCACCGGCGTCGCAAGATCGTGGGCCGGGCAGTTACCAGAAGATTCCATCGATAGCTAGATCGACTTGGAAGACAAGTTCATCTGGCACTTCCAATCCATGTTTAACCGACCAACATCCTTGGAGCTCTACGAGCGTGCAAACAAAAATCTTGGGAGTCCATAAGAGCATTCATCCAATGATGGAAAATCATTAAAAACTCAGCTGAGTCCATATTTGATGAAAGGGCCATCGACGCCTTCAATGACGGCCTCCGTCGTCGAGAATTCATAGAAGAACCGGGATGGGTCAAACCCAAAACAATTTCCCAGCTAACGGAAATAGAAAATCACTAGGCTGATGGGAAGGATGCGCTGCATAATAAACGTGCGCAATCACCCGAAGAAGACAGGGATAAGCGCGGAAATGATAGAATAAGAAGGAATAACGATGGAAACATGGGACCAAGTTATGTCGCAATAGGTTTTTAGGAGAAGATAACAACAGAATCAATGACCACAGCGGTGGATATCGCTAGAACAAGGATGATGTTGGAGGTAGCCTGTCCGCGCAGCGGTACCAGCCAAGAGCACGAGACCCACCCATGTCCGCAATGCAAATGTTGGAGGGACCCTGTAATATGCATTTTTATGTCGACTCAGTAGGCAGGCGATAATCCAACCATCTTATGAAAGACTGACGAATATTCCTGAAGATGCAGGAGCTATGTAATGCAAAGGCAACTGAAGCGTCAAATCAAGGATACGCATCCACGCATGGTACACTAGCCATTGGTGCACCACCACCACCAACGGCTCCACCACAAAACAAGAACGATCAAAGCAACGAGTACCCCAGGTCAAAAGGGGCAATGTCCATGATTCAGAAGGGACGCCCCTCCAACAGAATTCAGAAACTCATCACAAGGAAAAACAATATGGTGGAAACAGCAACATCAACCACAACCGAATATCTCCATTGGTCAGAGCAAGAAATCACATTCAGCAGAGCCGACTAGGCCACTCAACTTTGATAGTCGAAGCACAAATCGGCGGGTTGATATGAGCAAGGTCTTGATGGATACGTGAAGTAGCATAAATCTGATCTACACAAAAACACTAAGAACAATAGGCTACCTCCTGGACAATCTTGCGCCACAGAAACATCTTTCCACGGAATAGTAATAGGTAAAGCCAAAATTGCTTTAGGCAAAATATTTCTTGATTTTGTTTTGGTTCCAAGATAAATTTCAGGCGAGAAAAACTCGAATTGAAAAGCATGGATTGGCCATCACAATATCACGCAATCCTGAGGCGACCAGCCTTTGCACGGTTTATGGCAGTGCCATATTATGCATACTTAGTGATGAAAATGCCAGCACCAAAGGGAATTCTCACGGTACAAGGAATCTTGACACGTGCCGACAGCTGTGATCGGGAGTTCAACAAAATTTCTGAATCTTCCGGGATGGCAACAGAGTTTGAACAACTCAAAACTTTAGCAAACGCACAACCTCTGGAAGTAACACATGTCAATACCGATCAGGCTTTTTACACGGCAAAAGATACAAAAGAAGTACAGATCCACCCTCCTGACCCGACGAAAACAACATTCATGGCTTCTAACCTTGATCCTGCATAGGAAAGCGCGCTCATCGAGTTCCTCCGTGAGCACTGGGAAATTTTCGCATGGCTACCTTCTCACATGCCTGGAATCCCCATGGAACTCGCTGAGCACGCATTAAATTTAGACCCAAAGGCAAAGCCAGTAAAACAGTCGCTTCGACGCTTCATAGAGCCAAAGCGCAAGGCCGTTGGAAAAGAGCTCCATCGCCTAACTGATGCCAATTTTATCAAAGAACTAACGAAATCAGAGTGGTTCGCAAACCTAGTATGTGTTCCAAAGAAAAATAGTACAAAACTTTGGATGTGCATCAACTTTACTGCACTGAACAAGCATTGTCCAAAAGAGCACTTCCCATTGCCGTAAATCGACCAAATAATCGATTCAACTATGGGATGTGAATGTCTTTCTTTCTTGGACGCTTACTCAGGATACCACCAAATTAGGATGAAGGAAGAAGATCGGGAGAAAACGATGTTTATTACGCCCTATGGTGTATTCTGCTACACAACAATGCCTTTTGGCCTCAAGAACGTCGGGGCAACATATCAGCGGATGATGAAAAAATGTATGGGCAGCCAAATAGGCACAAATGTGCAAGTGTATATCGATGACGTTATAGTCACAACAGGTCAAGGATCTATACTGATCAAGGACCTCGAAGAAACATTCAAAAATCTTGACAAGTTTAGCATCAAATTAAACCCGAAGAAATGTTCCTTTAGAGTCCAGACAGGGCAACTCCTCGGATATTTGGTATCAGCTAGGGGAATCGAGGCTAATCCTGAAAAAATACAAGTAATCCTCACAACGAAGAAGCCAACAAATCTGCGTGGCATACAACAACTAGTAGGACGAGTAGCGACACTGAGTCATTTTATTGCAAGGTTAGGAGAAAAAGCATTACCATTCTCCACCCTCATGAGGAAATCAGAAAAAATCGAGTGGATGGAAGAATCTCAGCACGCCTTTGAAGATCTTAAAAGAACACTTTCGACATCCCCTGTCATTGTGTCGCTGAAAGAAAAAGAGTGTTTACTCCTTTATATCGCTGACACACATCAGGTGGTTAGCACGGTCCTGGTTGTAGAGCGACCTGAAGAAGGGAAGACCCATGGTGTGCATAGACCAGTTTACTTCCTGAGCGAGGTTCTATCGCCATCCAAACAAAGGTACCCACACTACCAGAAACTAGCATACGGGGTATTTATGATAACACAAAAACTACGCCATTATTTTTAGGAGTATCCGATTATAGTGGTCAACGAAGTGCCTTTGTCAAGCGTCCTCAACAATCTAGAAGCAACTGGACGCGTCTCCCTATGGGGCATCGAATTATCCCCTCGGGATATCACGTATGAGAAGCGCAAAGCAATTAAGTCACAAGTGATGCCGGATTTTATCACATAGTGGACGGAGTTGCAATGTGCGGGTCCACTAGACCTTTCTAGTGCCTGGACAATGTACTTTGATGGATCAAAAAGAACGGAGGGAGCAGGAGCAGGAGTCGTACTAATATCACCTCAAGGAGACAAAATGTGCTATACACTTCGAATGAGCTTTGCAAACACATCTAATAACGAAGCGGAATACAAGACCCTGTTGCATGGCATGCAAATGGCCAAAGCTTGCGGTGCAACTCGCCTCAAAATCTTCGGAGATTCCAATCTTGTGGCACAACAGGCAATGAAGAAGTGTGATGCCGTCAATGAAAATATGACTGCTTATCGTGACCTATATAGCATTGTGGAGGCTCAATTTGATGGGTGTGAAGTATCACATATAGGAAGAGCAAGCAATGAGGAAGCCGGCAATCTAGCAAACATCGGATCATTGTGCTTACCAATACCACCTGGAGTTTTTTGGGAGGAGATAGTGGAGAGATCGATCAAAGCAAAAAGAGTCTCTGAGGTTGTAGCACCGAAAACAGGGAAAAAGAAACACCCGCAAAAAGAGTCGGGGGCTTCTTCAGAAACCAAGAACATAGAAGAAGCCATCGAAGAAGAAGAATAAGAAATTGAAGAGGTCATGCTAATTGAGCCCACCTAGATGCAGCCGTATATGGCATATGTTACTAAAGGAGAGCTACCAGAAGATGTGATAGAAGCCCGGAAAATCACCCGACGATCGAAGGCCTTCAGGATAAGCAAAGGAGAACTATACAAAAGAAGTATTTCGGGTGTGTTGCAACGTTGCGTAACACCCGAAGAAGGAAAAATTATACTGAAAGATATACATGAAGGAGTTTTTGGTCACCATGCTAGGAGCCGAGCAATTGCTACAAAAGCATTCAGGGCAGGATTTTATTGGCTCACTGCAGTTCAAGATGCAAAAGACATTGTCAGAACATGTGAGGCAACAAAGCCTAGAGCACCCGCCGCTGAAATTGAATCCCATACCCTTGGCTTGGCCTTTCGCTCAGTGGGGACTCGATATGGTGGGAAAACTTCACAAACCATCGCTAGGAGGACATGTCTTTCTGCTAGTAGCAGTCGACAAATTTACTAAATGGATTGAAGCAATGCCTGTCACCACCCAAGATTGAACTTCGGTTGTGAATTTTATTAAATCCATAGTATTTCAGTTTGGCATACCGAACAACATCATCACGGACAATGGGACCAACTTCACTTCCAATGAGTTCAAGGAGTACTGCAGGAGATGGGCATAAAAATAAGCTACGCTTCGGTAGCTCACCCACAAACAAATGGACAGGTCGAAAAAGCCAATGGACTAGTTACCGCTCAACTCAAGAAGAGACTACTAGCACCACTTGATAGAGAAAAAGGAGCATGGGTGGATGAATTGCCATCCGTATTATGGAGTTTACGTATAACTCCAAAATAATTCAACACAAGAGACGCCTTTCTTTTTGGTCCACGGTGCGGAAGCCGTGCTTCCTATTGAGGTATCACACGAATCGCCAAGAGTAGCTGCATATAATGAAGAGAAATCAAGAGAAGCACTTGAAGATGATGTGGATGCACTTGATGAAGCTCGAGACGAAGCCCTCTAGTGAGCAACTATGTACCAGCAAAACCTGCGCAATTACCATAGCAGAAGATTGCGGCCTAGGTCCTTTGTAGTAGGGGACCTATTTCTTCGCCTCAAGCAAGATGGTCACAAGAAGCTAGAATCGCTATGGGAAGGACCATACATCGTCACATAAGTTATTCCCAGAGGAGCATATCGACTACAAGACAAGAAGACAGGAGTAAATTACTCAAATCCATGGAACATAGCACAGCTATGACGCTTTTACACATATGATTATTTGCAATATGATAAGAGTTACAGTTCGGCTTATTAAGCCAAGATATCCAGGACAACAGCTAAATTTCATCCGCTCAAAGAATAATGTATCATCGATTTTCGCCTTATATATAAAGAGATAAGTTATTTGTACCTTAATCTTTTTATTCCAAAGAGCAATGCTTTCCATCAAGATAACAAGAACTATGAGCCTATGTCTAGATGCAGGCATCCAAACATAGCCTTGGGGGCTACTTCCATCGGGAGCTCTAGCGCGCACCCAATAGAAATTCAGTTGTGTGTGAAGTATATTGATAATTACAAACACCTCTTGAGTTTTACACTAGTGTATCATCAAAAAGGTATTACTCGCATCGGGAGATAGTATAAAGTACTAAAACTAATGATACAATCAGAAACCTTGGCGGACCAACAGGCCAACCGCCAAAAAAGCCAAAAATTTCGGATCACGCTCAGGCGCGACAAGAATGCGCTCTACAAGTAAAATATCCGTATCAACGATCTGATGAAAAAATTCCCGACGAACGTGTTGGGTACCCGATAAAAAAGAAAAATAGAATTCAGTATTTGGTAAGACCTTAGAGGCTCGAACTGAATTGCGCCAGTTACAAATTCCGGATTCGAGCCTAGGGACTTGAATTTGATGTAGGACAACCTTGTTTTTGCCCAGGAGCAATTATTTGATTCCCGATCCGTCGGAAGCATCAGACTCATTGTACCAAATCCCTATGAAATGCCAAAAGCGATGAAGATAAAGGAAAAAAAAGAAACTTTGAGACTCAACCTGAAACTGCGATTTAGGTAGAGTCTCGGGGGCTATTGACATAGGTATGATTACTCGGATGCTGATGATTGGCTTCCCCTACATTGGGTAAAAGGCTTACAGCCCATGAAGATTCCAGACGGCAGCCCAAGGAAGCAACCGACAATCGATCTGATTGTATTAGGAAGATACTATAAACTGACATTGTGTTGGTGTTGTAAACACGTGTATATGAAACCTATTTGCATACAGCTTTGAGACCCGACCTATTATATATAGAACGGGAGAAGCCCAAGCGAGGGTAACTAGAAATCTAGAGGCCGACATGTAATAGCATGTTTACTCAATATTCAGGCGACTTTGTCTTCATTGTTTTTCTGGCATCCAAGAAAATCCCCAGCATTCTCTTTTTTGCGAAACCCCAAGTCCATCATCACGGGCATTGCCGAGGTTACCTCTCATCAATGAGTGTGCATCATTTATTTTAGAAAATAACACATGCAATGATGCCACTCCAGCATGTGGTGTCCAACCATGTCCAGGAACCCTAGCAGCATCATGGGATTCAACTATAGCATGCATTGTATCACTAGTTTGAAAGATGCTGCATCATCACACCCACTTGGATATATATGTTTGTGTATAAGTGTGCATCATTGTGGTGTTAGGAAAAGAGCACATGTAATAATGCCACTCCAGCATGTTGTGTCCAACCATGTCAAGGAACCATAGCAGCACGTTGGCATTCAACTGCAACATGCATTGTATGACCAGTTTGAAAGATGCTCCATCACCACACACACTTGGATGTGTGTGTGTACCATTGTGCATCATTGTGGTTTTGGAAAATAATACATGCAATAATGTCACTCCAGCATGTGGTGTCCAACCATATCCAGAAACCCTAGCAGCAAGCTGGGATTCAACTTCAACATGCATTCTATCACCAGTTTGAAAGATGCTGCATCACCACACCCACTTGGATGTGTGTGTGTGTGTCAATGTGCATCATATTGGTTTTAGGAAAAGAACACACACAATGATGTCACTCTATCATGTGGTGTCCAACCATGTCTAGGAAACCTAGCAACATGCATTCTACCACCAGTTTGAAAGATGTTGCATCACCACACCCACTTGGATGTGTGTGTATCAGTGTACATCATTGTGGTTTTGGAAAAGAACACATGCAATGATGCCACTCCAGCATGTGGTGTTCTTTTCCTAAATCACATGGATCCACTAGATGTCATTGCATGTGTGTTCTTTTCATAAACCACATGGATCCACTATACATTGCGTGTGTGTTATTTTCATAAACCACATGGATCCACTAGAGTAATTGCATGTGTGTTTGTATCAGTGTGCATCATTGTGGTTTTGGAAAAAAACACATGCAATAATTCCACTCCAGCAAGTGGTGTCCAATCATGTCCAGGAACCCTAGCAGCATGCTGGGATTCAACCTAACCATGCATTGTATCAATAGTTTGAAAGATGATGCATCACCACACCCACTTGGATGTGTGTGTGTATAAGTGTGCATCATTGTGGTTTTGGAAAAGAACACATGCAATGATGCCACTCTAGCATGTGGTGTCCAACCATGTCCAGGAACCGTAGCATCATGTTGAGATTCAACTACAACATGCATTATACTACAAGTTTGATAGATGATGCATCACCACACCCACTTGGATGTGTGCATGTGTGTGTTAGTGTGCATCATTGTGGTTTTGGAAAAGAACACATGCAATGATGCCATTCCAACATGTGGTATCCAACCATGTCTAGGAACCCTAGCAGCATGCTAGGATTCAACTGCAGCATGCATTGTATCACCACTTTGAAAGATGCTGCATCACCACACCCACTTGGATGTGTGTGTCTATTAGTGTGCATCATTGTGGTTTTCGAAAACAACACATGCAATGATGCCACTCTAGCATGTGGTGTCGAACCATGTATAGGATCCCTAGCAGCATGCTGGGATTCAACTGCAGCATGCATTCTACCACCAGTTTAAAAGATGTTGTATCACCACACCTACTTGGATGTGTGTGTATTAGTGTGCATCATTGTGGTTTTGGAAAAGAACACATGCAATGCTGCCACTCTAGCATGTGGTGTCCAACCATGTCCAGGGACCCTAACAGCATGCTGGAATTCAACTACAACATGCATTCTACCACCAGTTTGAAAGATGCTGCATCACCACACCCAGTTGGATGTGTGTGTATCACTGTGCATCATTGTGGTTTTCGAAAACAACACATGCAATGATGCCACTCCAGCCTGTGGTGTCCAACCATGTCCAGGAACCCGAGGAGCATGCTGGAATTCAACTGTAACATGAATTGTACCACCAGTTTGAAAGACGCTTGTAAGATCCCAAAACTTTAATCCAAGGTTATTAAGATCCAAATCATCAAAATTAGGGTTAACAAAAACTTTTCCAAATTAAATTATTAAAGTATTCATATGTGTGTGCATTTAAAATAGGAGTTGTTTGAAATGCCATGATTAAGTGATCCATTGCTTGTAAAATGATTCTTAGGTGAAATAAACATCATCTAGATCATTCCCAAACAAATCCCAAAGAAAAACAAATCAAAATGAATAAAAGAAGTGAATGGTCATTTGTGCCAAATTAACTACCATGCCTACTTTGGCTATTCCTATAACTCAAAACCTAACAGAAACAAATGTGGATCTTTGCACCCCTTGCTAGTACACATAATGATGTACCAAGGCCCACTTTGTGATCTGCCAAAAACATTCAAACACCAATTTTAATTGACATTTGAAAATTGAATCTATTTCATATGGGAAGATCCCACTATTTCAAAAACCACTCAAATGAGCTCAAATTTCAAAACCCAAACACCCACAGAGTCTCAAGCTTAGTACTAGAACACCCACCCAAAATCTTTTCAAAATTCCAAAATATTTTTCTTGCGGCCATTTCCTCAAACACTTGGCAGGCAGGGTTTACACTCTAAACATAGCTCACTGTTTTGAACAGGGTTTTGCCCCTATTTGATCACCATTTAATCGCTTTGTCTCCCTTTGATCAAACCAGGCCAGTAGCACCCCATTCCCTACCCCCTAGTGGCAATGCCAAGCCATGCCGAGCACATGCTTGCCGGCCGACCATGCCATCGCCGCAGCAGACCACCCCTCTCCCTCTCACCATGTCTACTAGCTAGCTCACACCTCACCGCCACTCTCTATCTCCTCCCCAAGCGCAGCCGAGCCATGTACCACCGCCAATGCGCCACGCCCAGTGCGTCTGCACCATGCTGAGCACGCGCCAAAGCACCGTACCCGACACGCGTGTACACGCCGCCCCTCGACCACAGCCCGCGTCCACCGCTCCTCCACGACCCCAGGAGCACGCTAGACATGCCCATTCGCCGCCAAATGCACCACAGCCACCGCTCGCCGTGGAAGCCTCCGCCTCTGCCGCTCAGAGCGCGCGCACCGCCAGACCGCATACCACCGTCCCTAGGCCCACATTTACCCCGTAGAGCACCGCCAGGAGACCAACCACCATCCCCTACCTCGATCCACACCGCTAGCACGCTGTGCAGCCCTCGCCGGAGCCGCCCGCCCATGCCTCTCGGTTGCATCGTCGTCCTATAAATAGAGGCCACCCCAGCCCCATTCGACACACCACTCACCTCCTCTCACCTCACTGGACCTTCCCCACTTCTCCCCAGAGCAGCCGTTGGACGGAATTTCACCGGAGCTGGCCGCCTCTGGAGGAGAAGGGCCCCGTTGATTGCGACCACCCCCGGAGCTGCCTCGACTGTCCCTAAGTTCGCCGTCGACCACCGGTTCGTTTGCCCCCATCACCGTCGTTGCTGGAGCCCTGGTATGCCCCTTGAGTTCACCGGTGACAGGTCCGTCGTCGACGATGAGCCCCAGCCGATCCCCGTTCTAATCTAATGGCCCACATCGCCCCGTACCGCTTCACGCGTTATGAGCCTCTGACCGGTGGACCCCCCTGTCAGCTGTACCCCGTGCCACGTAGTGTCACTGGGCCTGCCCGTTAGCTTTCCTGTGCGACCCATTTAGTTTGAATTAGGATTTTCTATTTTAGTTAAACCTAGTTCTGTCCCCTAGTTTGAAATTCAATTTACAGAGATTTACAAATCCAAATGGAATGATTCCAATTTTTTTAGAAAGCTATGGAAAAGATCTATCCAAGCCCGTTGGATTTAATTCAATTAGAGTTAGACAACTCTCCTAGTAGAAATAATAAGACAAAAGCATTTGCACCTTGCAACATTTTTATAAAATCAACCATGTTAGCTTTTGAGTTGATTCCAACTCTCAAAAATCACATTTCACCATACCTATCTGAATATGTAATAATATTAAGGTTTACATGCAGTGACTTTGTACTAGTACCAAAATAATGCTATATAGGAATTTCTAGTCACCTTAAATCATTAAATAATGAACTTAAACCAAAGTAATTATGATCCAACCCTTAAATCACATTCCCACATGTTAGAATATGTGGTGATGACATGTGTCCACATGAGCCCATATTTTAAGTGGTGAATATTAAATCTTAGTTAATTTTCAATGAGTAGAAATTACTTTTCTAAAATAAAAAGGATGAAACTATTGAATAAAACTTGTGATGATAATAGATCATCAAATGTGTGCCTTAGAATGCTAATTAGATTAGTTAAGTATTGTTTGGTGATTGTGTACTCCGTATGTATTTATAGACGATAGTACCGACCAAGCTTTCGAGGAGGAGGAGTTCTATCAAGAGGAGGAAGAAAACTTCAACCACTGCACTACACATGGCAAGCCACCATTAACAATGCAAGCTAACCTTGAAAGCTAGATAATCTAAGAACATGCATTAGGCATGCTTTGGTTATACCACTTTGACTATTACTTACCCCAAGTATTATTTTTACAAGCTTTACTTCCTTTACTTTATCAAATTTCTTTACTTGTTTTGAAGGTAGCATAAAGAGTATAAAACTTGACCTATAGAGATAACTTTAGATGTCATTCTATGGCATGAGATTAATCCAATCATTTCCACCTTAGTGAACACTCTTAACTTAGTATTTTAGAGTAGATAAAAACTTGAGTAACTTTAGATGGGAATACTTGGTGAAAATGAATTGTGAAAACCTTGGAATGATGAGTCATTCTATTGAGATGTTTTGACATGTGTTGAGAAACACAAATGGTTTATGATGATGAGAATGTTGAGGCATGAGCCTTAACCCTTTTACAAAACTGTGGTTGGATTCGGATGCGATACCATTCCAAATTTACCGTACAACCACAATACCTGAATTGGGAAGGCTTAGCCGGAAGTTTATATGTATTAGTATTAGTTCCCTCACGGGAGAGGTTTGAGCTGAGGCTACCTCTCAATGTTGTCCACCTATGTAGTGCCCAAGATGACAGATGGTCATGGTTGGGAGGCCATGCTCATAGGAGAGGTGCTTATACTAGGGTGTGTAAAACAAAGGTTATGTTTGATTATCTGCATACTAAGTATGATGATTCAGGGTTATTCCTGACAGATGTATCGAATCTTGTGGTGAAAGTGTACCACCTTTGCAGAGTGTCAAACTATTCGAATAGCCGCGTCCGCGGTTATGGACAGTTGGAATGGCCATACTGTTTCGTTGTCAGCTTTTTTCCAAAATGACTTATGAAATGATGAATCTTGACTTGACCAGAACACGGTTGTGTTTATGACACTAGCTTCCCAACTTAAGTGATTCTAGAACTTTATTTTATCTTTCTTTGCTTCTGAACTCAGTTTAGGTTTCAAACTTAACTTTATATTTAAACTTAGAGTTAGCACTTTAACTTAGAACTATACTACTTGTTAGTGGTAGTTTGTGAGTACTTAAAGAGTACTCATGGCTTTTGTCCCTGGCTATTATCATGGCCAGACTATGAAGGAGACTACCAAGATGATGGACAGTGTGACGACTATGATAACTAGGACTATCTTCCTTCGTCAGCATTGCCTATGCCCTTACAGATGGACCCCACCGCTACGCTTATCTTTTATTTCCACTGCTTGTTGTATTATGCCTGGGTCATGAGATCCTTATTTGTGCAAGACCTTATTAGTTTTTAATGGATGATGTACTTTGATATCCAAACTGTTATGTCTCACAAAAATGGTAATCCTGGGATTGCGATGAATGACATAACAGGCATCTGGGATTAAAAATCCGGGTGTTGACAAGTTGGTATCAGACCCATCCTGACCATAGGAGACCCTAGTTAGAATGGACGTCCAAACAAAAACTTAGTTTCAAAACCAAAGTGAGTATTTATGAAAAATTATTTCTTCTCTTATCCTTGGGAATTAATTCTTTCTCAAAAATTCATGTTCCTCAAAATTCTTACATTACTACTTAAAATTTGACACACTTGATCACTTCACTAATATCCTCATCCTTAATTCTTGTAGATGGAGACTTAGTTCAGCAAGTTCTACCAGTTGGGAAACGGAGGTCAGCTGATCTTCGAGAGGGGTCTGGATTCACTAAGAGTTACTATGACGTCCACATCCTGAGTTTCTTGGAGCTCAACTTCCAGGACCCCCCAGGAGGAGATTTGAAGTGGTTAGTCACCGCTAATCTTAGAGGAAGCATCGAAGCACCAACTTCCGGGAGAATCCAGTTCTCAGTGAGAGAGAACAACTGGCTAGATGGATTAGCCAGGGCAATGCATGAAGCTCTCGCACGTCTATGTTCCCTCAGTGTCAACCAGATCCAAAGAACCCATTTTGCTCACTATGCAAGGCGTGACTTCATGGGAATGCCGATGGAGATGCCAAGTCATCCAGCCCTGAAGCGCCAAGTGGAGAACCTCGACTTCCTGTTGTACGATCGTCAGAAGGAGTTCGACATTGCTAGGGAGTTAGCCAACCAGAACTGTGCCATTGCCGACCAGAAGGCCCAGACTTTCGCACTGCTCGTCCAGGATCGCTAGTCTCTCCGCCGCTAGCATGCAAAGAAGGATCACACCATCACCCGTCTTCACAAGAAGGTTGCAGACCTCGAGAAGACCGTCAAGGAGCAGGAAGCTCAGCTTACAGCAAAGGAGGAAGAAGAGGAGGGTGAAGACATCCAGGGAGACATGGATTCTTACCTCAGAAATGATGATGACTTTCTGGAGGAGGATGTTGTGGACTTCTACACTGACGATGACGACTCCGACTTCATCGACGATGAGTAGATGCACTAGAGCACTGTCGTAGCATGAGATGTATCGGTCCCACAGTATCATAGCTTGTAGAATGGTTCTTCAAACCATCTATTTTCCTTTGATTGTTGTCGTGTGTGTTTGTATCGTGTGCTTGTTTGCATGAATGAAATGGAGTTAGTTGCAAAACCTGAGTCAAACTCAAAGTTTTAGCTTTGAAACCAAAACCATGAACCTTAGAACTTTCCCTCTTACCCCAGTATCTACCTCAATCTTCGGATGACACGTGGAAACCAAGGAGGGAGCAACTCGTCGCAAGACCCAATGATGCAGATTATGCACATGTTAGTTGCAGACCGTGAAGTAAGCAGGGCAGAGCGCCAAGCCAACTTAGCAACATTGCATCAGAAACCAGGACCACCATGGATACAAACTCAAAAACTTTCAGAACACCAATCCCCCAATCTTTAACCAAGCTGAAAACCCATTAGATGCTGATGAATGGTTGCAAACAATGGAAAACAACTTAGAAGTTGCAGGAGTTGATGACAACGAGAAAGTTCTCTTCGCCACCCACTATCTGGCAGGAAATGCAAGAGCTTGGTGGACTAGTATCCGCAACATTAACCATGGTCAAGTGATGACATGGGAAGCATTCAAAGTCAAGTTCAGTCGCACCCACATGCCATAGGGTCTAGTCACCAGAATGAGGGATGAGTTCCGCGACTTGAAGCAAGGCAGAATGACTGTGGTGGAGTACCGTGACAGATTCCTATCATTTGCTAGATATGCACCTGGTGAGATCAACACGGAGGCCAAGAAGAAGGAGAGATTCTTGAACGGACCGCATGATGAGATGCAGACTGGCCTCGTCAACATCCGCTTCCAGGATCTCAAAGAGCTAGTCGACTCTGCCAGTCAGATGGAAGGGAAGATTAAGGAGGCAAACGACAACCGCAAACGTCGTATGATGCAGCAATCTGGATCAGGCAGTCACCGGAAGTATCGTCCCAACCCCTCATCGGGATATGCACCATGGAACAATCGACCCCCAATGTCTCGCCCAAGCTACCCCAACCATAGGAGAGGCAATGTGAAGTCTGGAGGAAACAACCACAACTCCGGCAATGCCAACAATTTCAACCGTGCACCTCCCAAGAGCAACAACAACAACAACACTGCACCCAGAACTGGCAGCAATGCTGTGCCTGTCACAGCGAAGGACAAGTCCTAGATCACTTGTTTCGAGTGTGGAGCGAAGGGTCACTATTCTAATGAGTGTCCCAAGAAGACTGCCGCCACTGCTAATGTGAATGTCCCAGCTCAGCAGCAACATCGTGTTCAACCAGGAAGAAGATTTGCCCCAGGGAACCCTCACAACCGCAACGGTCGTCTCTTCCACATGAACGCCGAAGAAGCGCCAGATGTAGTGCTGGGTATGTTTTATGTCAACTCCGTTTTAGCTAGAGTATTGTTTGATTCGGGAGCATCGCATTCATTTGTCATCGAAGAATTTGCATGCACTAGTAAGATTCACCCAACCAACCTGAAGCATGTCATGATAGTTCAAATCCCCGGTTAAACCAACAAAGCTAGAAAAATTTGCAAAGTTGTGCCTATCAGAATACATGGGATAGATTTTTATGCCAACCTAATTGTACTTGGAACCAAATGATTGGAAGTAGTACTAGGTATGGACTGGATGTCAAGGCATAAAGGACTGATAGACTGTGCTAAGAAATCCATCACCATGACCAGTAGCTCTGGAGTCACAGTAGAGCATACATCTGAAACCTTACCTCGTCAATTCAAGTGCAACAAGAGTCTAGCCCTACCCACCATGGACCAAGTAAGAGTAGTCTGTGAATACCCCGACGTATTCCCAGATGAATTGCCAGGTATGCCCTCGGATAGGGATATTGAGTTCATTATCGAACTAATCCCCGGAACCGAACCCATAGCCCAGAGACCCTATAGTATGAACCCCTCAGAGCTAGTAGAACTGAAGAAACAGTTTGATGCCATGTTAGAAAAAGACTTGATTCGATTCAACCAAGCGCATCGCCATGGAGATCACCGGTGTTATTCATCGACAAGAAATATGGAGGCAACCGTTTGTGCACAGATTACAGAAAGTTGAATGACGTCACCATCAAGAACAAGTACCCCTTGCCAAAGATAGAGGATCTATTTGATCAATTGACTGGAGCCCAGGTGTTCTCAAAGATTGATCTTAGGACTGGTTATCACCAACTTAAGATTCGTGCAACGGATATTTAGAAGACCGCCTTTACTACTCGTTATGGTTTATACGAGTATACGGTTATGTCTTTTGGATTAACCAATGCCCTGCTTATTTCATGAATCTCATGAATAAGATCTTTATAAATTAGATAAGTTTGTAGTTGTGTTTATCAACGACATCCTTATCTACTCCAAGTAAGAAGAAGAGCATGAGCAACATCTGAGAATCATCCTAGAAATCCTGAGAGAGCATCGGTTGTATGACAAGTTCAGCAAGTGTGAGTTTTGGCTGAAAGAAGTAGGATTCCTAGAACATATTGTGTCTGCCGAAGGAGTCTCTGTTGATCTCGCCAAGATCAAAGATCTCGAAGAATGGGAAGCCTCAACCACTCAAATCCAAGTATGTGCATTTCTCGGATTAGCGGGATACTACCACAAGTTCGTAGAGGGATTCTCAAGCATCGCCAGACCCATGACCCAATTGTTGAACAAGGACAAGAAGTTTGAATGGACAGACAAGTGTGAAGCTAGTTTCCAGGAGCTGAAGAAGAGATTGATATCAGCCCCAATATTGATCATGCCAGACATCAAGAAGCCATTTGATGTATACTGTGAAGCATCCAAGATTGGTCTCTGATGTGTGTTGATGCAAGAAGGCAAAGTCATCGCTTATATGTCTCGACAACTGAAGCAGCATGAGAAGAACTATCAGACCCATGATCTTGAATTAGTCGCCGTAGTTTTGGCATTGAAGACATGGCGTCATTATCTGATGGGTAATTGCTGTGAGATTTACTCAGATCACAAGAGCTTGAAGTATATTTTCACTCAGAAGGAGTTGAATATGAGGCAAAGGATATGGATAGAGTTAATCAAGGATTATGACCTTGACATTCACTATCACCCCGGCAAAGCCAATGTGGTAGAGGATGCTCTTAGCAGATTGCCGTGTAGGCTAAACACCATGATCAAGGAGAAGCAGCCAAGTTTGTATGAAGAGTTGGAGCAGTTCAGAACTGAATTAGTTAGCAAAGGATTCTTAGCTAGCATTGAACTTCAACCCACTTTGATTAGCCGAATCAAGGAAGCCCAGAAGGGAAATGAAAGTATCGACGGAATCAAGCGTCGTATTGGTACAGGAAAGGTACCTGGATTCACTAAAGACGAAGAAGGAGTGTTATGGTACAAAGTACGTATATGTGTGCCAGCAGATTCAGATTTGAAGCAAGTCATCATGAAGGAAGCCCATGATACTCTTTATTCTATCCACCCCGGAGGAACGAAGATGTATCAAGATTTGAAAGAGCAATTTTGGTGGCACAAGATGAAGAGAGAAATCGGAAGCTACATCGCCAAGTGTGACATCTGTCAAACAGTGAAAGCAGAGCATTAGAGGCCCGCAGGACTGTTGCAACCATTGCAGATTCCGGAATGGAAATGGGATTCCGTTGGAATGGACTTTATCACCGGTTTGCCTACTTCTAGTAGGGGAAATGACTCAATCTGGGTCATCGTAAATAGACTGTCCAAGGTAGCTCACTTTATCCCTGTCAAGACTACCTACCAAAGTTTGAAGCTAGCAGAACTGTATATTGCTAGGATTGTTAGTCTGCATGGAACCCCCAAGACCATAGTATCAGTTCGAGGAACCCAGTTTACCTCGAGATTTTGGCAGACAGTTTAGGAGGGATTAGGAACCAAGTTGAACTTCAGCACCGCTTATCACCTGCAAACTGATGGACAGACTGAAAGAGTCAACCAGGTCCTAGAGGATATGTTAAGACCTTGTGTGTTGGAATACGGATCAAAATGGGAAGACTGCCTGCCTTTCGCAGAATTCTCATATAACAATAGTAACCAAGCTAGTTTGCAGATGGCACCATTTGAGTTCCTATACGGAAGGAAGTGTCGTACCCCTTTTAATTGGTCACAAGTAGGAGAGAGTCAGATCTTTGGACCCGACATTCTCCGAGAAGCCGAAGAGAAGGTTCACAAAGTCCGTGAGCACCTCAAGACGCCCAATCCAGACAGAAGAGTTATGCTGACAAGAGAAGGAGAGACCTGACTTTTAATGTCGGAGATTTTGTATATCTCAAGGTTTCACCATTAAAGGGAACGCAACGCTTCAGTTTGAAAGGAAAGTTAGCCCCCAGATATATCGGGCCATTCAAGATTCTGAACCATCGAGGAGAAGTATCGTATCAACTGGAACTACCTGAAGAGATGTTAGCCATCCACAATGTGTTCCATATCTCGTTACTTTGCAAATGCTTGGAAGTGCCAGAGAAGACTGAAGTATTCAAGAACATCGATCACAGAGCTGTGGAGATCAATAATGACCTGACATATCGTGAAGTGCCCATCTGTATCCTAGAGGAAGCTTGCAGAACTACCAGGACCAGGAGTATCAAGTTTCTCAAGATTCAGTGGAGCAACCATACCGAAGACGAAGCCACTTGGGAGCGAGAAGATTACATTAGGACCGAGTTCCCAGATCTCTTTAGTTCCTAGTTTTCTTTGTAAATCTCGGGACGAGATTTTGTTTAAGGGGGGAAGGTTTGTAAAATCCCAAAACTTTAATCCAAGGTTATTAAGATCAAAATCATCAAAATTATGGTTAACAAAAACTTTTCCAAATTCAATTATTAAAGCATTCATATGTGTGTGCATTTAAAATAGGAGTTGTTTGAAATGCCATGATTAAGTGATCCATTGCTTGTAAAATTATTCGTAGGTGAAATAAACATCATCTAGATCATTCCCAAATAAATCCCAAATAAAAACAAATCAAAATGAATAAAAGAAGTTAATGGTCATTTGTGCCAAATTAACTACCATGCCTACATTGGCTATTCCTAGAACTCAAAACCTAACAGAACAAATGTGGATCTTTGCACCCCTTGCTAGTACACATAATGATGTACCAAGGCCCACTTTGTGATCTGCCAAAAACATTCAAACACCAATTTTAATTGACATTTGAAAATTGAATCTATTTCATATGGGAAGATCCCACTATTTCAAAAACCACTGAAATGAGCTCAAATTTCAAACCCAAACACCCACAGAGTCTCAAGCTTAGTACTAGCACACCCACCAAAAATCTTTTCAAAATTCCAAAATATTTTTCTTGCGGCCATTTCCTCAAACACTTGGCAGGCAGGGTTTACACTCTAAACATAGCTCACTGTTCTGAATAGGGTTTTGCCCCTATTTGATCACCATTTAATCGCTTTGTCTCCCTTTGATCAAACCAGGCCAGTAGCACCCCATCCCCTACCCCCTAGTGGCAATGCCAAGCCATGCCGAGCACATGCTTGCCGGCCGACCATGCCATCGCCGCAGCAGACCACCCCTCTCCCTCTCACCATGTCTACTAGCTAGCTCACACCTCACCGCCACTCTCTGTCTCCTCCCGAAGCGCAGCCGAGCCATGTACCACCGCCAATGCGCCGCGCCTAGTGCGTCTGCACCATGCCGAGCACGCGCCAGAGCACCGCGCCCGACACGCGTGTACACGCCGCCCCTCGACCACAGCCCGCGTCCACCGCTCCTCCATGACCCCAGGAGCATGCTAGACATGCCCATTCGCTGCCAAATGCACCACAGCCACCGCTCGCCGTAGAAGCCTCCGCCTCTGCCGCTCAGAGCGCGCGCACTGCCCGACCGCATACCACCGTCCTTAGGCCCACATTTACCCCGTAGAGCACCGCCAGGAGACCAGCCACCATCCCCTACCTCGAGCCATGCCGCTAGCATGCTGTGCAGCCCTCGCCGGAGCCGCCCGCCCATGCCTCTCGGTCGCATCGTCGTCCTATAAATAGAGGCCACCCCTAGCAACATTCGGCACACCACTCACCTCCCTTCACCTCACTGGACCTTCCCCACTTCTCCCCGGAGCAAGGCGAGTAGCCGTTGGCTGGAATTTCACTGGAGCTGGCCTCCTCTAGAGGAGAAGGACCACGTTGATTGCGACCACCCTCGTAGCTGCCTCGACCGTCCCTAAGTTCGCCGTCGACCACCAGTTCATTTGCCCCCATCGTCGTCATCGCTAGAGCCCTGGTACGCCCCCTGAGCACCCCCACCGAGCCGCTAGGGTTAGAGTTCGTCGGTGACAGGTCCGTCACCGACGACGAGCCCTAGCCATTGATCCCCGATCTAATCTAACGGCCCACATCGCCCCGTACCGCTTCGCGTGTTATGAGCCTCTGACCGGTGGACGCCCCTGTTAGCTGTGCCCCGCGCCGCGTAGTGTCACTCGGCCATCCCGTTAGCTTTCCTGCGCGACCCATTTAGTTTGAATTAGGATTTTCTATTTTAGTTAAACCTAGTTCTGTCCCCTAGTTTGAAAATCAATTCAGAGAGATTTACAGATCCAAATGGAATTATTCCAATTTTTTTGGAAAGCTATGGAAAAGATCTACCCAAGCCCGTTGGATTTAATTCAATTAGAGTTAGAGATCTCTCCTAGTAGAAATAATAAGACAGAAGCATTTGCACCTTGCAACATTTTTACAAAATCAACCATGTTAGCTTTTGAGTTGATTCCAACTCTCAAAAATCGCATTTCACCATACCTATATGAATATGTAATAATATTAAGGTTTTCATGCAGTGACTTTGGACTAGTACCAAAATAATGCTATATAGGCATTTCTAGTCACCTGAAATCATTAAATAATGAACTTAAACCAAAGTAATAATGATCCAACCCTTAAATCACATTCCCACATGTTAGAATATGTGGTGATGACATGTTTCCACATGAGCCCATATTTTAAGTGGTGAATATTAAATCTTAGTTAATTTTCAATGAGTATAAATTACTTTTCTAAAATAAAAAGGATGAAACTATTGAATAAAACTTGTAATGCTTGTGATGATAATAGATCATCAAATGTGTGCCTTAGAGTGCTAATTAGATTAGTTAAGTATTGTTTGGTGATTGTGTACTCCATATGTATTTATAGACGATAGTACCGACCAAGCTTTCGAGGAGGAGGAGTTCTATCAAGAGGAGGAAGAAAGCTTCAACCACTGCACTTCACAAGGCAAGCCACCATTAACAATGCAAGCTAACCCTTGCAAGCTAGATAATCTAAGAACATGCATCAGGCATGCTTTGGTTATACCAATTTGACTATTACTTACCCCAAGTATTATTTTTACAAGCTTTACTTCCTTTACTTTATCAAATTTCTTTACTTGTTTTGAAGGTAGCATAAAGAGTATAAAACTTGACCTATAGAGATAACTTTAGATGTCATTCTATGGCATGAGATTAATACCATCATTTCCACCTTAGTGAACACTCTTAACTTAGTATTTTAGAGTAGATAAAAACTTGAGTCACTTTAGATGGGAATACTTGGTGAAAATGAATTGTGAAAACCTTGGAATGATGAGTCATTCTATTGAGATGTTTTGACATGTGTTGAGAAACACAAATGGTTTATGATGATGAGAATCTTGAGGCATGAGCCTTAACCCTTTTACAAAACTGATGGTTGGATTCGGATGCGATACCATTCCAAATTTACCGTACAACCACAATACCTGAATTGGGAAGGCTTAGCCGCAAGTTTATATGTATTAGTATTAGTTCCCTCGCGGGAGAGGTTTGAGCTGAGGCTACCTCTCAATGTTGTCCACCTATGTAGTGCCCAAGATGACAGATGGTCATGGTTGGGAGGCCATGCTCATAGGAGAGGTGCTTATACTAGGGTGTGTAAAAGAAAGGTTATGTTTGATTATCTGCATACTAAGTATGATGATTCAGAGTTATCCCTAACAGATGTATCGAATCTTGTGGTGAAAGTTTACCACCTTTGCAGAGTGTCAAACTATTCGAATAGCCGCGTCCGCGGTTATGGACAGTTGGAATGGCCATACTGTTTCGTTGTCAGCTTTTTTCCAAAATGACTTATGAAATGATGAATCTTGACTTGACCAGAACACGGTTGTGTTTATGACACTAGCTTCCCAACTTAAGTGATTCTAGAACTTTATTTTATCTTTCTTTGCTTCTGAACTCAGTTTAGGTTTCAAACTTAACTTTATATTTAAACTTAGAGTTAGCACTTTAACTTAGAACTATACTACTTGTTAGTGGTAGTTTGTGAGTACTTAAAGAGTACTCATGGCTTTTGTCCCTGGCTATTATCATGGCCAGACTATGAAGGAGACTACCAAGATGATGGACAGTGTGACGACTATGATAACTAGGACTATCTTCCTTCGTCAGCATTGCCTATGCCCTTACAGATGGACCCCACCGCTACGCTTATCTTTTATTTCCACTGCTTGTTGTATTATGCCTGGGTCATGAGATCCTTATTTGTGCAAGACCTTATGTATGGTTTGTAAGGGATGATGTACTGTGATATCCAAATTGTTATGTCTCGCAAAAATGGTAATCCTGGGATTGCGATGAATGACATAACATTCATCTAGGATTAAAAATCCGGCTGTTGACAACGCTGCATCACCGGACCCACTTGGATGTGTCTGTGTGTGTCAGTGTGCATCATTGTGATTTTGAAAAAGAACACATGCAATGATGCCACTCCAGCATGTGGTGTCCAACCATGTCCAGGAACCCTAGCAGCATGCTGGGATTCAACTTCAACATGCATTGTATCACCAGTTTGAAATATGCTACATCACCACACCCACTTGGATGTGTGTGTACGAGTGTGCATCATTGTGGTTTTGGAAAAGAACACATGCAATGATTCCACTCCAGCATGTGGTGTCGAACCATGTCTAGGGATCCTAGCACCATGTTTAGATTCAATAGTAGCATGCATTTTACCACATGTTTGGAAGATGTTGCATCACCACACCCACTTGGATGTGTGTGTTTCAGTGTGCATCATTGTTGTTTTGGAAAAGAACACATGCAATGATGCCACTCCATCATGTGGTGTCCAACCATGTCCAGGAAACCTAGAAACATGTTGGGATTCAACTGCAGCATGCATTGTATCACCAGTTTGAAAGATGATGTAGCACCACACCCACTTGGATGTGTGTGTATTAGTGTGCATCATTGTGGTTTTAGGAAAATAGCACATGCAATGATGCCACTCCAGCATGTGGTGTCCAACCATGTCCAGGAACCCTAGCAGGATGCTACGATTTAACTACAACATGCATTGTATCACCAGTTTGAAATATACTGCATGACCACACCCACTTGGA
This sequence comes from Avena eriantha, assembly GCA_910589775.1. Classification (NCBI taxonomy): domain Eukaryota; kingdom Viridiplantae; phylum Streptophyta; class Magnoliopsida; order Poales; family Poaceae; genus Avena; species Avena eriantha. The sequence goes on from OU342742.1 coordinate 292,048,097, forward strand.
TGTGTGTGTATCGGTGTGCATCATTGTGCTTATGGAAAATAACACATGGAAGGATGCCACTCTAGAATGTGGTGTGCAATCATGTCCAGGATCCCTAGCAGCATGCTGAGATTCAACTGCTACATGCACTCTATCACCAGTTTGAAAGATGCTGCGTCACCACACCCACTTGGATGTGTATGTGTGTATCAGTGTACAATATTGTGGTTTTGGAAAAGAACACATGCAATGATGCCACTCCAGCATGTGGTGTCCAACCATGTCCAGGAACCCTAGCAGGATACTACGATTTAACTACAACATGCATTGTATCACCAGTTTGAAATATACTGCATGACCACACCCACTTGGATGTGTGTGTATCGGTGTGCATCATTGTGCTTATGGAAAATAACACATGGAAGGATGCCACTCCAGAATGTGGTGTGCAATCATGTCCAGGATCCCTAGCAGCATGCTGGAATTAAACTACAACATGCATCCTACTACCAGTTTGAAAGATGTTGCATCACCACACCCACTTTGATGTGTGTGTGTGGCAGTGTGCATCATTGTGGTTTTGGAAAAGAACACATGGAATGATGCCACTCCAACATGTGGTGTCCAAACATGTCAATGAACCCTAGCAGTATGCTAGGATTCATCTCCAACCTGCATTCTATCACCAGTTTGAAAGATACTGCATCACCACACCCACTTGGATGTGTGTGTGTCTTAGTGTGCATCACTGCAGTTTTAGCAAAAGAACAAATGCAATGATGCCACTATAGCATGTGGTGTCCAACCATGACCAGGAACCCTAGCAGCATGCTCGTATTCAACTACGCATTGCATTGTATCACCAGTTTGAAAGATGCTGCATCACCACACCTACTTGGCTATGTGTGTATTAGTGTGCATTATTGTGGTTTTGGAAAAGAAGACGTCCAATGATGCCACTCCAGCATGTGGTGTCCAACAATGTCTAGGAACCCTAGAAGCATGTTGGGATTCAACTACAGCATGCATTCTACCACAAGTTTGAAATATGCTACATCACCACACCCACTTGGAAGTGTGTGTGTCTGTGTGTGTGTATCAGTGTACATCATTGTGGTTTTCGAAAAGAACACACGCAATGATGCCACTCCAGCATGTGGTGTCCAACCATGTCCAGTACCCCTAGGAGCATGCTGGGATTCAACTACAATATGCATTGTACCACCAGTTTGAAAGATGTTGTGTTACCACACCCACTTGGACGTGTGTGTGTGTTAGTGTGCATCATTATGGTTTTGTAAAAGAACACATGCAATGAGGCCACTCCTGCATGTGGTTTCCAACCATGTTCAAGAACCCTAGTAGCATGCTGGGATTCAACTCCAACATGCATTCTACCACCAGTTTGAAAGATGCTGCATCACCACACCCACTGGGATGTGTGTGTGTGTCAGTATGCATCATTATGTTTTTTTTAAAGAACATATATAATGATGCCACTCCAGCATATGTCCAGGAACCCTAGCAGCATGCTGGGATTCGACTACAACATGCTTTCTATCACTAGTTTGAAAGATGTTGCATCACCACACCCAATTGGATGTGTGAGTGTGAGTGTGAGTGTGCATCATTGCGATTTTAGGAAAAGAACACATGCAATGATGCCACTCTAGCATGTGGTGTCCAACTATGTCTAGGAACTCTAGCAACATGTTGAGATTCAACTGCAACATGCATTGTATCACCATTTGAAAGATGTTGCTTCACGACACCCACTTCGATGTGTGTGTATTAGTTTGCATCATTTTTTTAAGAGAACACATGCAATGATGCCACTCAAGCATGTGGTGTCCAACCATGTCCTGGAACCCGAGCGTCATGCTGGTATCAACTTCAGATTGCATTGTATCACCAGTTTGAAAGATGCTTGATGTCTACGCACTTCTATTCTTGTAGACAGTTGTTGGGCCTCCAAGTGTGGAGGTTTGTAGAACAACAGCAAGTTTCCCTTAAGTGGATTACCCAAGGTTTATCGAACTCAGGGAGGGAGTGGTCAAAGGTATCCCTCTCAAGCAACCCTGCAATCAAGATACAAGAAGTCTCTTGTGTCCCCAACACACCCAATAAACTTTTCAGGTGTATAGGTGCACTAGTTCGGCGAAGAGATAATGAAATACAAGTGGTATGGATAATTATAAGTGGTAACGGTGCAAGAAAAGAGCTTTACGGGTAGGAAGATACTAAAGCCAATCTGAAATAAAGATGGAAGTAAGAAAACATGTAACAGATCTTGTTGCAAATGGTGTTTCAATGCTTAGAAACAAGGCCTAGGGATCATATTTTCACTAGTGAACACTCATATAAATATCATCTCTTTATGATACTACTCTGAACTACTCTCCGGTTGGACACTCTAATCCATGGTAGGGCTATAACAGCACACCTCAAAGTTTGCTTTTCCAATCTAGATAACCCCACACTGTCACCTTGAGAACTAGATGGTTCCAACAAACACCACAAATTTATAGAGACATCCAACTCCAAATATAACTCATAACAAGTATTTGTAATCTCTAGCCTAAGTGACACCATGGTGTGCACGCTATCACTTTCACACACATGGGGAGAGCCAGAGATCCATTAAAGGACTTGAGTAGCAAGGTAGATCTACTTGATTACAAAGCTCATGATCAAAATATGATCATGCATAGAGAGATAGAGATGAAAACATAGCTACCGGTAGAGCCCTTAGCCTCGAGGAAGAACTACTCCCTCATCATCATGGGAATCAGCAATGTCGATGGAGATGGTGGTGGAGATCGATGGAGATGGCTTCGGGGGCACTTCCTTGTCCCAACAGGGTGCCAAAACAGAGACTTTCTGTCCCCCCGAATCTCCCCTTCGGTGGCGGGGGCGCTGCAGAACTTTTCGTGGCTGGAGGCTGGTCCATTTAGGGTTTTTGCATCGGAGGCTTCTTATAGGCAAAAGGGAAAGGTCAGTGATCGTCCAGGGGGCCCACACCATGCCTTGCCGCGGCCTAAGGTTATCTGTGCCAAGGGGGTGTGGCCGCCCTGTGGCCCCCCTTCGTCTCTCCTTTAGACTCCATGTGTCTTTCGGTAAAATACTGAGTTTGGCTTTTGTACGGTCCAATTCCGAGAATATTCATTTTCTGACTTTCCTGGAACCAAAAACAACAGAAAACAGGCAGCTGGCACTGTGACATTTTGTTAATAGATTAGTTCCAGAAAATGCATAAAAGTATCTCCAAATGTAGACAAAACATAAGAAAGTAGATATAAAACCAGCATGGAACATCAGAAATTATAGATACATTAGCAACATATCAACATCCCCAAGATTAACTCATGCTCGTCCTCGAGTAGGTAAGTGATACAAAGAAATAATAATTTTTGAAGTGACATGCACCATTACAATCTTAATCAAGGTATTTATAACATTGATAGCTGGGACCATAGTACTTTAACATAGCATGCAAGATATAGTTATAACAATAAGACATAGCAACTATGATGTAACATGAAAAGACACAAACAAAAGATTTATGAATAACAATGCTTTGCAAGACGTTTGTTTGTTTCACATAAAGAAAACATAATAAGAATGGTATTCGGCTTGTCCGTCATAGAGTAGCAAAACATAAATACATAGGACACCTTCAAAGTTCATAAGGGTGACTAGATTCAAATAATTAAAGAACAAGCAATATCAAGGTTATGCATCAATCAACAAGTCTTGGGACAATGCACATTAAACTAAGAATGGCCACTATGCTCTCTTAATATGTGCATAAAGATAGAAGATAGAGACTAAACATAAAAGTAAAAGAAAGGCCTTCATGGAAGGAAGCTGGGATTCAAGTTTCATAAAGAGCTTCCAAAAATTATGATACTTATTAGCTTTCAGCTCTCATTGCCCCTATCATAAGCATCTTGAAGTGATTAAGGTTAAAGTGAACAAACTATGGAGTATATGCTTGACAAAGTATAAGTTGGAAATCTCATGTCCCTTGAATACGAGGGCCGCTCCTCATGCTACTCAAGTTTAGTTACCGGTAAGTTCTTGTCATAGTAAGTATATGTGTATCATAGAGAACCACCAATGGGGTACCCCTTGCCCGATGATACGGAAGAATCCCCATATCAAAATGACAAGGCAAGCAGACAACGAGCATCTCAGCAATCTTCTTATTTACCATGGGAAAATGGTGCTTTTTCTCTGTTTCCTCTTTTCTCATATGTTTTTTTCTTTTTTTCTTTTTTCTTTTTTCTCAATCTCTATCTCTCTTTTTATAAGAAGAATGCTTCATAGATTTCTCATTATGGTTACGCTGCAAGTTTCCACCATGATTAGGCATGGATTAGACAAGCGGCCCAGGCATTTCTCTAACACACGTAAATAACTCTATGGACTTACAAGCTCCGCTTTCATTTCACACCAACGACATCCATAGACAAAACAACATGATATCAACTAGGTACAATCTACAAGTGCAATATTGAAAGTGTTCCCCATGATAGCATGGTTCTGCTAATCCCCAACGTATAATTGTAAGAATATACAACATAGATGATACAATGGTTTTAGTTTATTAAGTGCAAGAAAAGTAAAGTGTGCCATCAAGTTCATGAGAGCTTTAATCACTAATTTCCACATAACAAGTTTAATTCGGAAGATAGAAAAAAACATGAATATACTTGGAATAGCAAATGCTAATAGGTAGGTATGGTGGACTCTTTGGAATAACTTGGTTTTATTTGGAGTTGGATGCATGAGTGGAACTCATACTTGGTTATGGAGGCTAGAAAAAGACTAGGAGGGACCAACTAAGAGAGCAATAATGGCCATAATCATGCAAAGCGACAAAACATCATTAATTAAAGCATAAAGTGATATTACAAGTCGAAAACTAAATTATCATAGAGGCTATGGTGACTTGGGATAGTCATAACATGGTGTGACCATGCGCCAAGTCAACCCAAATAAAGCATCAAAGGAGAATACCACAATACTATGCTTTAATATGCTAAAACAACGCATGCTTCTTTCAAGGCACATTAAGCAATCTCAAGTGTGTATAACAAGTCATGCTATACCAAAAATCACTAAGCATAAGGCATGCTATACAAAACTTCACACAATCTTCATTAGCAACATTAGTGTACTCAAGATAATTAGTCTTTAGGTTCAGTTTCAACACCAATAAAACTTCAATTAATACACAAGCTACTGTATCACTTCCCTCGAAAATCTCAATTCCCCAAAAAGAACCCAAAAAGGAATCAACAAGAAGCAAATACAAATAATGGCAGGAATCTGTCAAAACAGACCAGCAGGTAAAAACCAATTTTTCCAAATACCTTCTTGTCCTAAAATAGAAAAGTGTTGAACTAACAAAAGTGAGATAACAACCTGGGGCAGAAGCACAAAAATGCACGCTTCAAAAACACGTACAGAGATCTTACACGAATTTTTACAGTGAAGAACAAAAATCTGTTTCGGGACAGCAACTTCCCAAGCATTACTTCTCTCTCATTAGAGGTTACTCTTGGCACAAAAAGCAAATAAAAAGGATAAGGAACAGTTATTACATAGGTAATAACTTCCGAAACTCATCTAAAACTTTTGGGTTATCTCCCAATAAGTACTTTTCTTTAACGCCTTTAAGTTAGGCATGATAGTTTGAGAAAATGCTCACATAAAAAATATGAATTGAAGTAAAAGAGAGCATCAAGAAGCAAATTCAAAGCACATTTAAGTCTAACCCACTTCCTATGAAAAATAATATTGTAAATAAACAAGTCATGAAAGCACAAAGCAACAAGCATAGGAAACCAAAACAAGTGCAACTTCAAAATTTTCAACATAAAGAGGGAAAACTTAATATTGTTGAGATACATAAAACCATGTTTCCCTCTCTCATAATAACTTTCAGTACCATCATGAATAAAATTAACAATATAACTATCACATAGAACATTCTTATCATGAGCCACATGCATGTAATAATTATTACTCTCCACATAATCATAGTCATTCTTATTAATCGTGGTGGGAGAAAATTCAACAAAATAGATATCATTATTATTATCATCACCATAATCATCAAATATAAGAGGCATATTGTAATCATAATTAATTTTCTCCTCAATAGTAGGTGGACTAAAAATATCATATTCATCATTGTAATCATCATATATTGGAGGTATAGTATCATCAAAGTAAATTTTATCCTTCGTGCTTGGGGGACTAAAAAGGTCATTTTCATAAAAACTAGCTTCCCCAAGCTTAGAATTTTCCATAGCATTAGCAATAATGGTGTTCAAAGAATTCATACTAATAACATTGCTATTAGCATGCAAATAAAGTTCCATAGGTTTTTTATATTTCTCTTCAAACACTTCATGTCCTAACTCAACATAAATACTATAAAGCTCTCTAATTTTTTTGTTGTTTTCCATTAAGCCTAACTAGTGAAAATAAAAACAAGAAATAAAAAGATATAATTGCAGAATCTAAAGGAAATAACTTCGAGCACTCACACACCAGCAACAGTACTAGAAGATAGCTTAGTAGCCGGAGGATGTGAGTACCTTTTACCTTACCTCCCCGGCAACGACGCTAGAAAATAGCTTGATGTCTATGCACTTCTATTCTTGTAGACAATTGTTGGGCCTCCAAGTGCAGAGGTTTGTAGAACAGCAGCAAGTTTCCCTTAAGTGGATTACCCAAGGTTTATCGAACTCAGGGAGGAAGTGGTCAAAGGTATCCCTCTCAAGTAACCCTGCAATCAAGATACAAGAAGTATCTTGGGTCCCCAACACACCCAATACACTTGTCAGGTGTATAGGTGCACTAGTTCGGCGAAGAGATTATGAAATACAAGTGGTATGGATAATTATAAGTGGTAACGGTGCAAGAAAAGAGCTTGACGGGTAGGAAGAGACTAAAGGCAATCTGAAATAAAGATGGAAGCAAGCAAACACGTAACAGATCTAGCTGCAAACGGTGTTTCAATGCTTAGAAACAAGGCCTATGGATCATACTTTCACTAGTGAACACTCTCATATAAATATCATCTCTTTATGATACTACTCTGAACTACTCTCCGGTTGGACACTCTAATCCATGGTAGGGCTATAACAACGTACCTCAAAGTTTGCTTTTCCCATCTAGATAACCCCACATTGTCACCTTGAGTACTAGATGGTTCCAACAAACACCATAATTTCATGGAGACGTCCAACTCAAAATATATCTCATAACAAGTATTTGTAATCTCTAGCCTAAGTGCCACCATGGTGTGCACGCTATCACTTTCACACACATGGGGAGAGCCAAGATCTATTAAAGCACTTGAGTAGCAAGGTGGATCTACTTGATTACAAAGCTCATGATCACAATATGATCATGCATAGAGAGAGATATGAACACATAGCTACTGGTAGTGCCCTTAGCCTCGAGGAAGAACTACTCCCTCATCATCATGGGAATTAGCAACAGCGATGGAGATGGTGGTGGAGATCGATGGAGATGGCTCCGGGGGCACTTCCCCGTCCCGGCAGGGTGCCGAAACAGAGACTTTCTATCCCCCGAATCGCCCCTTCTATGGCCGCGGCGCTGCGGAAATTTTCGTGACTTGGATGTGTGCTTGTTAGTATGCATCATTGTGGTTTTAGGAAAAGAACACATCCAATGATGCCACTCCAGCATGTGGTGTCCAACCATGTCCAGGAACCCAAGCAGCATGTTGGGATTGAAGTACAACATGCATTGTATCACCAGTTTGAAAGATGTTGCATCACCACACCCACTTGGATGTGTGTGTATTAGTGTGCATCATTGTGGTTTTCTAAGAGAACACACGCAATCATGACACTCATGCATGTGGTGTCCAACCATGTATAGGAACCCTAGCAGCATGCCGAGATTCAACTGCAGCATGCATGCTACCACCAGTTTGAAAGATGTTGCATCACCACACCCACTTGGAAGTGTGTGTGTGTTAGTGTGCATCATTGTGTTTTTGGAAAAGAACACATGCAATGATGCCACTCCAGCATGTGGTGTCCAACCATGTTCAGGAACCCTAGCAATATGCTGGGATTCAACTTCAACAGGCATTGTATCACCAGTTTGAAAGATGATGAATCACCACACCCACTTGGATGTGTGTGTATTAGTGTGCATCATTGTGGTTTTGGAAAAGAACACATGCAATGATGCCACTCCATCATGTAGTGTCGAACCATGTCTAGGGACCCTAGCAGCATGTTAGGATTCATCTACAACATGAATTCTATCACTAGTTTGAAAGATGTTGCACCACCACACCCACTTGGATGTGTGTGTGTGTATTAGTGTGCATCGTTGTAGTTTTAGTAAAAGAACACATGCAATGATGCCACTCCAGCATGTGGTGTCCAACCATGTCCAGGAAACCTAGCATCATGCTGGGATTCAACTGCAGCATACATTGTATCACCAGTTTAAAAGATGCTGCATCATCACACCCACTTGGATGTGTGTGTGTGTCACTGTGCATCATTGTGGCTTTGGAAAAGAACACATGCAATGATGTCACTCAAACATGTGGTGTCCAACCATGTCCAGGAACCCTTGCAGCATGCTAGGATTCATCTACAAGATGAATTCTATCACTAGTTTGAAAGATGCTGCATCACCACACCCACTTGGATGTGTGTGTGTGTCTTAGTGTGCATCATTGTGGTTTTAGTAAAAGAACACATGCAATGATGCCACTCCAGTATGTGGTGTGCAACCATGTCCAGGAACCCTATCATCATGTCGGAATTCAACTGCAAGCATACATTGTATCACCAGTTTAAAAGATGCTGCATCACCACACCCACTTGGATGTGTGTGTGTGTATCAATGTGCATCATTGTGGTTTTATAAAAGAACACATGCAATTATACCACTCTAGGATGTGGTGTCCAACCATGTCTAGCAACCCTAGCAGCATGCTAGGATTCAACTACAGAATGCATTCCACCACCATTTTGAAAGATGTTGCGTCACCACACCCACTTGGAAGTGTGTGTGTGTGTGTGTAAGTGTGAATCATTGTTTCTTTGGAAAAGAACACATGCAATGATGCCACTCCAGCATGTGGTGTCCAACCATGTCCAGGACCCCTAGGAGCATGTTGGTATTCAACTGTAACATGCATTGTACCACCGGTTTGAAAGATGTTGCATTACCACACCCACTTGTAAGTGTGTGTGTGTGTGTGTCAGTGTGAATCATTGTGTCTTTGGAAAATAATACATGCAATGATGCCACTCCACCATGTGGTGTCCAACCATGTCCAGGAACCCCAGCAGCATGCTAGATTCAACTGCAGCATGCATTCTACCACCAGTTTGAAAGATGCTACATCACCACACCCACTTGGAAGTGTGTGTGCTAGTGTGCATCATTTTGGTTCTGCAAAAGAACACATGTAATGATGTCACTCCACATGTGGTGTCCAATCATGTCTAGGAACCCTAGGAGCATGTCGGGATTCAACTACAAGATGCATTGTACCACCAGTTTAAAAGATGTTGCATCACCACACCCACTTGGATGTGTGTGTGTTAGTGTGCATCATTGTGGTTTTGGAAAAGAAGACATGCAATGATGTCACTCTAGCCTATGGTGTCCAGCCATGTCTAGGAACCCTAGCAGTATGCTGGGATTCAACTTTAGCATGCATTTTATCACCAGTTTGAAAGATGATGCATCACCACACATACTTGGATGTGTGTGTATTAGTGTGCATCATTTTGGTTTAGGAAAAGAACACATGCAATGATGCCACTCTAGCATGTGTTGTCCAACCATTTCCAGGAACCCTAGCAGCATGTTGGGATTTAACTACAACATGCATGCTACTACCAGTTTGAGAGATGTTGCATCACCACACCCACTTCGATGTGTGTGTGTGTTAGTGCGCATCATTGTGGTTTTGCGGAAAGAGCACATGCAATGATGCCACTCCAACATGTGGTGTCCAACCATGTCCAGGAACCCTAGCAGCATGCTAGGATTCATCCTCAACATGAATTCTATCACCAGTTTGAAAGATGCAACATCACCACACCCACTTGGCTGTGTGTGTGTGGCTTAGTGTGCATCATTATGGTTTTAGTAAAAGAACACATGCAATTATGCCACTCCAGCATGTGGTGTCCAACCATGTCCAGGAAACCTAGCATCATGCTGGGATTCAACTGCAGCATGCATTGTATCACAAGTTTGAAAGATGCTGCATCACCACACCCACTTGGATGTGTGTGTGTATTAGTGTGCATCGTTGTGGTTTTGGAAAAGAACACATACAATGATGCCACTCCAACATGTGGTGTCCAACCATGTCCAGGAACCCTAGCAGCATGCTAGAATTCAACTGCGGCATGCATTCTCTCACCAGTTTGAAAGATGCTACATCACCACACCCACTTGGAAGTGTGTGTGTGTGTTACTGTGAATCATTGTGTCTTTGGAAAAAAACACATGCAATGATTCCACTCGAACATGTGGTGTCCAACATTGTCTAGGACCCCTAGGAGCATGATGGGATTCAACTGCAACATGCATTGTACCACCACTTTGAAAGATGCTGCATTACAACACCCACTTGGATATGTGTGTGTGTTAGTGTGCATCATTGTGGTTTTACAAAAATAACACACACAATGATGCCACTCCAACATCTAGTGTCCAACCATATCCAGGAACCCTAGCAGCATGATGGGATTCAACTAGAACATGCATTCTATCACTAGTTTGAAAGATTCTACATCACCACACCCACTTGGATGTATGTGTGTGTCAGTGTGCATCATTGCGGTTTTAGGAAAAGAAGACATGTAATGTTGCCACTCTAGCATGTGGTGCCCAACCATGTCCAGGAACCCAAGCAGCATGGTGGGATTCAACTACAGCATGCATTGCATCACCAGTTTAAAAGATGTTGCATCACCACACCCACTTGGATGTGTGTGTTAATGTGCATTATTGTGGTTTTGGAAGAGAACATATGCAATTTTGCCGTTGAAGAATGTGGTATCCAATCATGTCCAGGAACCCTAGTAGCATGCTGGGATTCAAATGCAACATGGTGGGATTCAAATGCAGCTTGCATTCCACCACCAGTTTGAAAGATGTTGCATCACCACACCCACTTGGAAGTGTGTGTGTTAGTGTGCATCATTGTGGTTTTGCAAAAGAACACATGTAATGATGTCACTCTGGCATGTGGTGTCCAATCATGTCCAGGAACCCAAGGAGCATGCTAGGATTCGACTACAAGATGCATTGTACCACCAGTTTGAAATATGTTGCATCACCACACCCACTTGAATGTGTGTGTGTTAGTGTGCATCATTGTGGTTTTGGAAAAGATCACATCCAATGATGCCACTTCAGAATGTGGTGTCCAACCATGTCCAAGAACACTAAGAGCATGTTGGTATTCAACTACAACATACATTGTAGCACCAGTTTGAAAGATGCTACATCACCACACCCACTTGGATGTGTGTGTGTGTGTCAGTGTTCATCATTGTGGTTTTAGGAAAAGAACATATGCAATGATGCCACTCCAGCATGTGGTTTCCAATCATGCCAAGGAACCCAAGCAGCATGATGGGATTCAACTACAACATGCATTGTATCACCTGTTTGAAAGATGTTTCATCACCACACCCGCTTGGATGTGTGTGTGTATTAGTGTGCATCATTGTGGTTTTGGAAGAGAACACATGCAATGATGCCACTCCAGCATGTGGTGTCCAACCATGTCCAGGAACCCTAGCATCTTGCTGGGATTCAACTGCAGCATGCATTCCACTAACAATTTGAAAGAAGCTGCATCACCACACCCACATGGAAGTGTGTGTGTTAGTGTGCATTATTGTGGTTTTTCAAAAGAACACATGCAATGATGTCACTCTAGCATGTGGTGTCGCTGTCCAGGAACCCTAGGAACATGCTGGGATTCAACTACAAGATGCATCGTACCAATAGTTTGAGAGATGCTACATCACAACACCCACTTGAATGTGTGTGTGTGTTAGTGTGCATCATTGTGGTTTGGAAAAGATCACATGCAATGATGCCACTCCAGCATGTGGTTTCCAACCATGTCTACGAACCCTAGAAGCATGCTGGGATTCAACTACAACATACATTATATCACGACTTTCATAGATGCCGCATCACCACACCCACTTGGATGTGTTAATGTGCATCATTGTGCTTTTAGGAAAAGAACACATGCAATGATGACACTCCAGTATGTGGTGTCTAACCATATCCGGGAACCCTAGCAGCATGCTAGGATTTATATGCAACATGCATTCTACCACAAGTTTAAAAGATGCTGCATCAACACACTTAATTGTGTGTGTGTATAAGTGTGCATCATTGTGGTTTTGGAAAAGAACAGAAGCAATGATGCCACTCCAACATGTGGTGTTCTTTTCCTAAACCACATGGATCCACTAGATGTCATTGCATGTGTGTTCTTTTCCTAAACCACATGGATCCACTAGAGTCATTGCATGTGTGTTGTTTTTATACCCGGGACCCTGCGCTCTATGCTCAAGACTAGATGAACCAAAATCAGACATGATGTACTACACTGGGGCCGTGCAGCCACACACAGTAGGCCCACCTCATGGAGCAGGGGATGCCACCCACCAACCATCCCACCCACTTTTTAGAACACCAGGTCAAGAGCGAGCGACATAGTCGATAGGTAAAGCAATCAAAACATACACAAATGAGTATGTATGTCAGCGGCGTACAATAGACATCAGAGCCACACGATCTAAAAACAATAGAGCCAGATAATAGTCAACACCATACGACAAGATCCAAATGTGCTAGATAGGTATTATAGTTTAGGATACATCCGCATACAACACACATCAGAGTATCAAGCGGAAGCGGAAAACAAGGTCCGAGTATGGACAAGAAGAAAATTGGCATAAGATGCTTCAGAAATAAGCACATCCAGCCCACAGATCTGATGGATCTCCATCCCCGAGATCTCTACACCTCACAGTCGTTGCCACCATCATTAGTCTCTTCGACCCAGTAGCCTTCTTGAAGATATACCTATCCATCTGAACCAAATATTTATCATGCGAGACCCTAGGGGTAGTCAGCAAGTCTTAATGCATCTAAAGGGAATAGCCTGGGTGTGACGCAATTGCAGCGAAAGATAATATCTACAAAGTTGTATAGAGACAAGCTACACATCCGCCCAACTAGAGATGGATGGACGCTCGTTAATTATTAACAACAATTATATAAGCAACATAAATAAACATCGCTCACCCTCCTTCCTGCTTACCGATGAGAAGGAGGAAGAACATCCCATCAGTTGGCAATTTTATTAACCATTCCATGAGTTTTGCACTATTTACTAGTCATGTCTTAGTCAAATTAAAGGCGCTACTTTAGTTATGCGTGTCTATGATCGATAAATTGTGCTCCAAGTCGTTCATAACCGTGGACACGACTTTCAGAAAGATTACCCTACAGGGGTGCACAAAAAGAAACACACACACGATCAACCTCGAGAAGAACCAAATAAAACGCAACGATGCCTCATGACAATGCATTCACAGGATTCATAAATTATTTCAGGGGGGCACCCCATTAAGCTACCCGCAACGAAGTTGGCTAGCTCTGAGACGGACACAATGTTTGCGCCAATGGCTGTAAACGACTGGAAACCCGAAAGTGTGACTGGGCTTGACGATACCGCAATAAAACTCTGCAATCCTAAACAGTACAAGCGCTCCACACACAATCGTAAATAAAGGAGTAAAGCATGGCATAAGTACATGATAGTAATAAAGCCCCAAACTAGTTTGTGGCCCCAACAAATAAAGCGTGAATCAAGCTCAGACGAAGGGGATCCATAGAGTCTCCCGTATGTGGATAGTGAAAATAGTCAAGGAACAGGAATCAAGTACTTGGGGTCCTATGGGACACAAGTGAGCTTAAAGAACGAAATAGCAGATAATACTCATCGGTGCCTCTTTCATTAATTATCCTATTACTACTCAGATTAAGTTGTTTAGGTACCTCATTATCCAACAACTGTCACAAACCCTACACATGCAATTCTATGACTCACTTGGCTCAAACAACTCATGTAGTCATGGCTCATGGGATGGAGGTACAAGCTTCGGTGTGGTTTAAAAGTACAGGCTATGCAATACTTGGGATTTAGTTTAATGCAATCGCGACTCAATGATGCAAGAGTAAGATAGAAGCATAGGTATTATATGTATGCAAGCATGGGGAATTGCTTGCCTGGCAGTTCAATTGCGGAATAAGAAGGATCCGGCTAATACTCCTGAGGCTCCTGGTATTCTACTTGCTTAGTGTCTATCCGGATAAAAACAAAACAAAGAGCCATATTAAATAAAGTGTGCAATCATATCAATACATGAGACAAGCAATCAAGGTATGCCATGATGGAATGATGCACATTTGCATGGTATAACATAGCATGGCATGGGTGAGGTGTGGAAACAATAATAAAGCACTTTATTTATTTATTTAGGTATGTTTTACTCCCATAAATAGTTCTTATTATTTAATATTTTTATGATACATTCTTCAATTCATATCATGGAATGCATAATCAGAATAGGCTCGTTGCGCTGATCGATTTAGACATATTATTTGTCGAATTGGGAATTCAGACTTAAAGTTATGTAATATTTAAGAAAAGGCATGTTTTAGCATTTAAATTATTTCGAAATTTTAAATTGCTCAAAAATTATATTTGATGGCATTTTTGAATTCCCAACATTTTTATAATTCAAAAACATATATCATTTGTTGTATTTGGATTTGCCAATTAAAATATATAGATATATGCCTTTATTATCCATTTTATTGATTTTCTGGAAAAAAATAGAAGAACGACACGATTTTTTTATTACTCAACTGATTGGAGCCAGAGATGCTGGTTAGTGGAGCAGGCACGCTGAGTGGACTGCAGGATGTGAGGTATGACAGGTGGGACAAGAAAGTCTATGGTTGGAAAGGAAAAGAAACAGAGGGTTTTTCTGCAAAAGCTTCCTGGGAATCTCTGACGAACTGAAGATCGATTTGTAGAAAACTGCTAGCTGGAGCCAACTTTGGAAGACGATGGAGAGAAAACGGTTGCGAATTCGCAACATCATAAAAACAAAAGTTGTAGATCTCACAAAGCTCTACAACTTTGCAGAAGGAAGTGTTTCCAAAAGATCAACGTACACGCCGAAAACATGTGACGAACAGAGCGAATTCAGACTTCGAAATGGAAATTTCAGAAAACTGTGAAAAAGCCCCAACTTCATCTGTCGAATACTTCGTCTGTAGAGCACGAATTGGGTCGCCGTTTGATCCTAGAGATAGCTGGATGATAGGCCTACAGGTTTTGTTCATAGAGTTTTTGCAAAGGAGCTATGTGGACACCGTCGAAAATCGAGGAAGATAGGACCTATGAAAGATACATGCTGAAACTACTGCGACTGGCTGCATTCCAGATGCTGCGGCGAGCGCGCAGGGAGGGTGTTCGACAAGTGGCTACAGTGATATACGGCGAGAGGGAGGAGGACACCTTGTCAGGGAGGTAGGGAAGGCTCACAAGAGCACAAAAGTGTGGCCGCTGGAGCTTGGGGAGGTGTCGATCGGCGATGAAGCTTATGGTCGGCTTGTTCTTGTTGTGGTGCAGATCTTGGCGTACTGCAGCGATCCTAGCAAGTCTGGGGTCGATGGCGGGTACATGAGGATTTAGGGAATGTAGGGGAAGTAGCTGGACCTCCTGGTTCGGCTTGGGGATCACCAGGTTGCTGTAGATCTTGAGGGCACCGAAAATTAGCTAGGGTTTTGGCGTAGACCTTGGTCATGGCCATGATTGGAGATCTGAGATCTCAGGCCTTAGATGGTTTATGAGATAAGGGGGGAGAGGAAGGGAACATGGTGGTGGTCTCCAGCTTTTGCAAAAGCAAGGGGAGGGCTCAGATGTGGTTCTCTTCTCTGATCCTCTTATTCTTTAGCTAGGAGAGGGAGAGGGGGGACCAGGGAGGAGTCCAAGTCATGGTCGTGCTGGTGGTGGTCTTGAATCTTGATTGCCAAGAAAAGGTGGGAGGGGTGGTGGATGGAGTTTTGCCAAAAGGGGTAAAGATAGGGGGAGAGAGAGATCACATGGCACACACACATGCATGCACATGGATGAAAAGCCACGGTTGGGCTAGGTAGCAAGGTAAATAGATGGGATGTGCGTGTGTAGCTAGGTGTATGTGTATATAGGAAGAGAGTGGTATGTGTATGTGTGTTTTTCAAAGCACACATGGGTGGATAGAGTAGCTAGAAGATGGAAAATAAGATAGAGGCTTAAGTAGAGGGTTCCTTTATTTAGGTGATACACATATATATTTGAAAATAAACAACACAAACCATGGTCTCAAGAAATCACAAAACCCAAAAGGTAGCAAGGAGATGGGACGAATTGGTCTTGCATGGGCCATGCAAAAGAAATAAATGCATGCATCATGTCATATTTTGTGAAAACAAAATATCCCAGGGCATAATAGCTTGCATGCAAGTCCACAATTCCAATAAAGGAATTATTGGAACCACTCCCCTACTACACATGGTTTACTTGAATATAAGTGGCCAAACTAGTGTGTATGTTCCACCATTAAGTATAATGTACACCAATAATCAACATGACCTTGATCCAAAAACACCCATATGGAGATGAGGAAGAAACTACTCACCTAGCATGAAAAGGTGGCCAAGTAAGCTCCCATATTCCATATTGTGAAAACAATGAGGAATCATATATGGAAGCATGTAGAACTAGAAGTGGATCCATCTTACTACATATGAGCTAGACATAATAACCAAAGAAATGCAATTGCTCATATCTAGTTTGGATGGTGGAATCATAAGGTGGTGACAAAGAAAGGTGGTGGAGTTTTAAAACATATGCCCACAACACAACTTGGGCATGAAGCAATTTATCAGGAAGAAAATACAATATATATCAAGAGGCAACTACAAGTAATACAATATAATGCATATGGGATAAGAACCAAATGGAGGGGTTTTATATGACGCTCAAATGCAAGGTGGCATGGTGACATGAGCATGATATAATGATGATGCACTTAATTATATGTAGGAAGTAGCATTATATAGACTAGGCAAGTAGCATTGCAATTGTTAGACAATTGGGATGCTACAACTCTCCCCACAAAACAAGAATCTCACCCCGAGATACCTAGGAAAAATAAAAAGACGCACATAGAGGCGGTGTTCGGAACGAAGGTGATCCTCACGTTCCCAAGTTGATTTCTCAACGGAATGGTGTGACCACTACACCTTGCAAAACTTGCTAGACTTATTGCGAGTCTTTCATTTTGCTTGTTAGAACAACAGAATTGAAGAACCTAGAGGATTATTGTGAGACGAGAAACATAGGGTGAACATAGCTCCGGTGTTCTCGAGAAACACGATAAAAGAATAAAACACTTTTTAAAAGATTGATGAAAGACAGTGTATCGAGGAGAGAGAGGAAAGACACTTCGTTAGGATTAAAGATGAAGAGCCAGAAGTGAAGATGATTCTTGCTCTCACCGGAAGAAAAGAGAAACTTTGGAGAAATTGTCAACCACTATGAAAATAGCATTGTCTCCTCCCTAGGATTAATGGAATGAAGTTCGGAAAACAATATTGACTTGAAACAATAGAGTTCCTTGATATCAACGGAAAAGATTTGGGTTAGGAGTTCTCGGATTAGATTCTTCTTTCGCTAGTAAGAACCAAAGGATCATGCAATTGACGTGCGCGGATTATCTTCAAGAGAAGAGTGACACGAGTTTATGGTGGAATCTCGAGAAGAAGTTGAATATTGACGACCTGGAGTTTATTGTAGAGATGCTTATTGCTTTCCTTAACATGAGGTTATTACGATAGATTTTTTCATTGATGGCATCGACCATAACTGGCTTTACCAAGAGTAAAAGAATTGATGAAAAGAAGTCAGATATATCTTCCATCCATCTTGTTTGACGATGTCGAGCACCTGTAGAATGAAGAGGACGGAGAAGATTTTGCATTTGCTTCCACCAGATAATTGAAGATTTTTCTCCATCCTGAAATAGACGATATCACCAACAAGAGATTATTGATTACGTTCTTTGAGAGAACACTCCAAAAAACAAGGACGGAAGTAAAAGTCTCGAGGGATACAAGCCACTTCTAACTTCTGTGGAATGTGTAAAATCGCATTAATCGACCGATTCATCGCACAAAGCGAATGATAAGTGTAGTGGTATGGTAATGACTCCACCCCGCACTCAAAACATTACTCCATACATGAATAGGAAAATTTTGCAACCGAACTCTCAAGTTTCAGACTGAAGATCTTGACAAGCAGAATTCATGAAGCTTCATAAGAAAAAAAGGATGTGATGCAAACACTTCGTTAGGTCCAAGTGGATAATATCATGATGTTGTCATCGTTTCAAAAGTCCCAAGCCATTGAAAAGATATGAAGGAAAACCACAGAAACAGATGAAGGATTCAATAGATAGATTAAGGATAGCACCAACTTGAATAGAAGGATCACAAAAGATCTGAAAATTCTTCATGGCATCTCGCGGATTAAGGATAGAAGATAAAGTGAGAGGGTTTCAAAAGATTTCTTGATGAGTCAAAGACAAAAAGAACTTCTTATCCTTCTTGAGAATATCTGAGAGAGATTTAGCTGTCTTGAGGGAAACTTCGGCATAACGACGATGATAACTTGCCAAACAAAGAAAATTTCCGTATTGGTTGAAGGTGGAGGGTGGAATTAACAATTGATTTGATGGTTCTATAATTGTAGCAATGTCTTTAGCAGAAGGATGTGTCCGAGATAGGTGACTTTAAAAAAGTCGGGATTTACACTTTGAGAACTTTGCACACATGCGATGTTCACGAAGCTTGAGAGAAACTGAAGAAGATGTTCTTCATGTTCTTCCATTTATATAAAATAGAAAAAAATATCATCAAGATATACCGCCATGAATTTAACGATATATTCCAAGAATACCAAGTTCATGAGGCGAGAGAGATGAATAAATACTCGAAACACTTTCTCAGCTCAATGCTCTTCAAAAGATCAACATTAAGAGCAAGGATTGTATTCAGAAACATACATTAAAATAATAGATTAGCTGGCCCTTTAGAAGAGAAAAAAGATACTGACTGGTTCACACAGTTGATTGGATCGTCAGTTGAATAGACAAAGAGATTTTGGACAAAGAAATGATGATAGCTCATACATCTAAGAAAAACTATCAGAAAGAAAGGATGGGGTTCTCCTGTATGAAAGAGAACCTTTGCAGATTCAAAGTTCAGAAGGATAAGAATCACGATAGTCAGATGAAAATCCCCATAAGTTCATTAAGAAATCTTCGGATTGCCAAAGATACTTGAATATGATATAGATATGATCACAGTATAACTCAAAATCACAACAGATAACCAAAATCATTTAGAGGATTAGATTGATATCATTGGCCATATTTCCACTTATGATAGGTGTCATATAGCTATACCTAGAACCAAATTACAATCGCAAGCATCGTATCGATGCAAGTTATGCATTTAGCCCAAAAGAATTTGCAGATAAAGTAAAAACTTCAGATTACGCGCCGGTGTCAAAGAATGAGCATCGACATGCTGACAAAGGAAGATAGATAGTGTATCCCACACGACTAAAAAGGAGTCTCGAAATGCAAATGTATCAAAGAATTTTTTTTCCGCATTTTTCGGCATTAAAATACCAATTAGATGTGAAAAACAACTTAACGAATATATATTAGCAACTCCACATTCTGTGAAAGCATGCAGGAAGGACGAACACCCTTAACAAGATTGCGTTGGTTAACAAAGAGTCGGATAGATTACATCAGCTTACACATAAGCCTGTAGGTATGGAATGTACCAACAGTTGAAAACCAAAGGCAGACTGCGACAATAAGGTTGGATGCAACAGATAGACAAGTAAATTAACACACTCATCCTATGGTACTATGAAAACCCCAAACACATGAATCCTAGTTTGAATTTTTAGAAGAGGATAGACAAACATTACACTTCCTTACTAGAAAAGCATGGGTGGGTGGGTAAGAAGAAAAATGGAAGCAGTCCTACTCTCACGTTTAGTTTTTACCTAGTATACATAGCTACCAAAATATTTTCTAGACTGACAACGACCATCTTGGCTGAGACCCTAAAGGGCGGAATGGCTCTGATACCAATTGTAATACCTCCGACCCTACGCTCTAAGCTCAATCCTGGATGAACCAAAAGTGGACAAGATGTACTACCATGGGGCCGCACAGCCATACACAGTAGGCCCACCTCGTGGAGCAGGGCATGGTACCAGCCAACCATCCCACCCACTTTTAGAAAATCAGGACAAGAGTGAGTGGCGTAGTTGTGAGATCCAGGCATATGGCTTAATAGGATTGATAGGATACCCATATCAACAAGTTGCAACTTCTTTTCCGAAAGCTCATTCGAAAAGAACTCTAAGGTTAAGCGTGCTTGGCCTAGAGCAATTCTAGGATGGGTGACCGACCGGGAAGTGGGTAACCGGGTGCGCACGAGTGAGGACAAAGTGCGCAGAAAAGACTAGTGTTGGTCTCTGGGGCCAGTCTAGATATCCTATTAAGCTGTCAGGAGTGACACCCCCCGGGCCAAGGAATGGACGGGGTGTTACAAGTGGTATCAGAGGCGACCCTTGCGATTACACGGGTGTGTGTGGGTCAGTGGCAGGACATGTGGAGCATGGCGCGTGTGGCCCGAGTGGACACGACATGGCACATGTGCCGGCACTGGACGCACAGACGCGTGCCAAGAGGGAACGTTCCTAGGGTGTGCTTGATCGATGAGGGCATCGATCTTCTAAAGGGTGGATGTATGTGAGATCCAGGCATATGGCTTAATAGGATTGATAGGATACCCATATCAACAAGTTGCAACTTCTTTTCCGGAAGCTCATTCGAAAAGAACTCTAAGGTTAAGCGTGCTTGGCCTAGAGAAATTCTAGGATTGGTGATCGACCGGGAAGTGGGTAACCGGGTGCGCACGAGTGAGGACAAAGTGCGCAGAAAAGACTAGTGTTGGTCTGTGGGGCTAGTCTAGATATCCTATTAAGCTGCCATGAGTGACACCCCCCGGGCCCAGGAGTGGACGGGGTGTTACAGTAGTCAACAGGTAAAGTGATCAAAACATACACAAATGAGTACGTATGTCACCGACTACTTACTCAATTTGTTGAGCTCGTTGGGGAACCCCAAGAGGAAGGTATGATGAGTATAGAAACAAGTTTTCCCTTAGTTATGAAACCAAGGTTATCGAACCAGTTCGAGCAAGGAAACACCTCCAAAGTGTTGTTTCCAACGTGGAATCCGGCACAACACAACCACGGAACTTTGTCCGCAACTTACAATGGGGTTGTCAATCTCACCGGTTTTTCTGAAAACAAATGATTAAACGTATTGTATGGAAGAGAGTAATTGCTTTGCAGAAAGTAAACAGAAAATAGTAAATAGTTGTAGATTGATGGTAAAAGAATGGACCGGCGTCCATAGTTCACTAGTGGTGATTCTCCTTAAGATAGATGGCATGTTGGGTGAACAAATTACAGTGGGGAAATTGACAAACATCGAGAAAGCATACATGCATATACTAATAATCTTGACTCCTTTGAGATTTGATTGGGCATTACAACATTATACATAGACCGTAATCCAACTGCATCTATGACTAATAATCCACCTTCAGGTTATCTTCCCAACCCCCTCCAGTATTAAGTTGCAAGCAACAGATAATTGCATTAAACAAAGTGTGTAAAGTAAACAATACGATTGTTCTATGAACAAAGGATTGCTGTTTTCTCCCTAGTAGCAACAACACATCTAGTACCTTAGATATTTATGTCACTTCCCCAGATTACTAGAGGCATGAACACTATCGAGGATAAATACTCCCTCTTGGAGTTGCTAGCATCTACTTGGCCAAGATAGCACCTACAATGGAAAGAATGTAAGATCACAAATAACAAAGACATGATAGAATCAATAATCAATCTAAAATAGCATCTCAATATCCATCGGATCCCCGCAAAGACAACATGTAGGATTACAAATAGATTATCTTGATCATGAACGGAGATCACAAGATCTAAACATGATAGCACAAAGGAGAAGAACCAACCATCTAGCTACTACATGGACCCGTAGTCCAGGGATGAACTATTCACGCATCACACCAGCGGTAGGCATGGTGATGAAGAAGGCCTCCAGGGTGAATTCTCCCCTCCGGCAGGGTGCCTGGAAGAGCTTCAGATCCCTCCCGATCTAGGGATGGAGATGACGGTGGCTACATACTCTTTCGTGGAATTTTGAACGGGCAGTTAGGGTTTCTCTATCGGAGGTTTCTTATAGGCGAGAGGGGAGGCCGAGGGGGTGCTCGAGGCGGCTGCACCCCCCAGGAGCAAGACAGGCCTGGTCGCGCGACTAGGGGTGTGACCCCCTTGGGACCCTTCTCTGTCTCGTCTTCTGGCTCCGTGTTCCCCTCGGTGAAATATTGACATTGGCTTTTGTCCTGTCCAATTCCGAGAATATTCATTTTCTGGCATTCCTGGAACCAAAAACAATAGAAAACAGGCAACTAGAACTGTGGCATCTTGTTAACAGTTTAGTTCCCAAAAATGTGTAGCAAAACATAAATGCATAGGACACCTTCAAAGTTCATAAGGGTGACTAGATACATATAGTTTAAGAACAAGCAATATCAAAGTTATGCATCAATCAACAAGTCTTGGGACAATGCACATTAAACTAAGAATGGCCACTATGCTCTCTCAATAGGTGCATAAAGATAGAAGATGGGACTCAACATAAAAGTAAAACAAAGGCGTTCATAGAAGGAAGCAGGGATTCAAGTCTCATAAAGAGCTTCCAAAAATTATGGTACTTATTAGCTTTCAGCTCTCATTGCCCCTATCATTGGCATCTTCAAGTGATTAAGGTTAAAGTGACACAACTAAGAGGATATGCTTGACAAGTTATAAGTTGAAATCTCATGCCCCTTGCTTACGAGTACCGAACCTCATGCTACTCAACTTTAGTCACAAGTAAGCTCTTGTCATTATAAGTACATATGTATCATAGAAAACTGCCAATGGGGTACCCCTTTCCCCATGACACAGGAGCTATCCCATATCAAAATGACAAGGCAACAGACAATGAGCATCTCGGCGATCTTTTTATTTGCTATTTGCATAGGTTTTTATTGATGATGCTTCATATAATGTTCATTATGGTTATGCTACAGGTTTCCACCATGATTAGGCATGGCTTAGGCTAGCGGCCCAGGTGTTTCTATAACACACATACAAACTCCAATCTTACAAGTTCCACTTTTATTTCACACCGTCGGGATCCATAAGCAAAAGAATCAAGATATCAACAGAATAATAGTGCAATGTTGAAAGACACATTGTTCTGCTAAGTTCAACTTACAAAGCGCAAGCATATACACAACAAAGATGGACACAATGGTTCAAGTTTATTAAGTGCAAGAAAGTAAAGTGTGCCATCAAGTTCGTGAGATCTTTGATCACTAATTTTCACATAAAAAGTTTAATTCGGAAGGTAGATAAAAACATGAATATACTTGGAGTAGAAAATGCTAATAGGTAGGTATGGTGGACTCTTTGGAATAACTTGGTTTTATTTGGAGTTGGTTGCATGAGTGGAACTCATACTTGGTTATGGAGGCTAGCAAAAGACTGGGAGCGACCAACTAAAAGAGCAATAATGGCCATAATCATGCAAAGCGACAAACATCAATAATTAAAGCATAAAGTGATATTACAAGTCGAAATCTAAAGTATTATAGAGGTTATGGTGACTTGGGATAGTCATAAAATGGTGTGAGCATGCACCAAGTCAACCCAAATAAAGCATAAAAGGAGAATACCACAATACTATGCTTTTTTATGCTAAAACAACGCATGATCCTTTCAAGGCACATTAAGAAATCTCAATTGTTTATAACATGTCGTGTTGCATCAATAATCACTAAGCATAAAGCCAAAACAATATCAAGCATGACATGACAAAGCATAGGCCACAGTCAAAACAAGCTCCTTTTTACCACTTAAGCATCAACTTTTCCTACTCTTTTCCGATCCAAACCAACTTATTTGAAAACTAGTGTATGAATGAGAGGGTCAAACCAATTTATTCAAGCAAACTAAGAAAACGAAAACCAAAAACAAAACTAAGACGCTCCAAGAACAACACAACTATGCATGAAACAATAAAAATGAAGTGTTTGAAAGAAACCTGAGATTTTTATTGATGAAGAAGGGGATGCCTTGGGCATCCCCAAGCTTTGACGGTTGTACTTCTTGGATATTTCTTGGGGTGGAATGTGTGGCATCCCCAAGCTTGAGATTTAGTCCATTCTTCATCTCATTAAATCATTCTTTCCCTACACATGAAAATTTCCTGCATACAAAACTTCATACAATCTTCATTAGCAACATTAGTGCACTCAAGATACTAAGTCTTTTGGTTCAGCTTCAACATAGGTAAAACTTCCATTAAAACACAAGCTATTGTAGCACTTCCTTTAAAAATTTCAAATGATCAAGGAGAACTCAAAGAGAAAGAGATTAAGAGGCAAATGCAAATAATGGCAGAAATCTGTCAAAATAGACCAGCAGGTAAAAACCCATTTTTTCGAAGACCTTCTATTGCTCAAATTGAAAAGTGTTGAACTAACGAAAGTTGAATAACAACCTGGGCCAGAAGCACAAAAAATTACAGCTCAAACCTACATACATAGATTTTTCACAAATGTTTATAGTGAAGCACAAAAATCTGTTCTGGGACACCTACTTTCCCAAGCATTACTTCTCTCTCATTAGAGGTTACTCTTGGCATAAAACCCAGAAAAAAATGATAAGGAGCAGTTATTACAGAGGTAAGAGCATCTCCACTCGTGGCCCTCAAAGGATCCCCAAAGGCCTTTGAGGGCCGCTGGCACCAATTTTCGGCCCTAGACGCGTCCCCCAATTTCGATTTGGTGCTGGCGCGCCCGGTCGAAACCCAATTTCAAGGGAGGCTATCGGGGGCGCCGAAGGGCGGGGAAAAGTTGGGCGGGTTAGCCTTGTCGGCAATCTAGCTGAAATTATTCCCTTTTCCCACCAAAATTAGCGCCGGTTCCCTCCAAAATTAGACCCTACCTCCCATGATGCCTACGCGTTCGCCGAGGACGACGAGGAGGAGGCGCCCGCGTTGGTGCCCGAGGTGGTGCTCATGGTCAAGAAGAAGAAGAACGGCTGCCACAGGCCGAAGTGGAGCTCACGGGAGGACGAGTGTCTCGCCAAGGCTTGGAAATCAGTCAGCATCGACCCCTTCACCGGCGCGAACCAGAGCTCCAAGGCCTACTGGTTGCGTGTCTCGTCCAGACTATTTAGGTTCCGCTATGCGATCGGTGATCGGCCGTTCTACCCGCCATGTTATTTTTCTTGGTCGAATTTCAAATTTCTAATTTGAGGGCCGATTTGGGGGTCACGGCTGGAGACCGGCTCCTCCCCATAGCCATTTTTTGTGCCGGTGCCCCCCATATGCTCTTACGCCGGGGTTAAATTGGTGGTTGCGAGTGGAGACGCTCTAATAACTTCCAAGACTCAACTAGAACTTTTGGGTTATCTCTAAATAAGTACTTTTTTTAACGCCTTTAAGTTAGACATAAGAAGTAAGAAGGAATGAAGTATTCTCAAATGAAGAAGCATTAAGACCAATTTTTTTTTTCATAGGAGAGGCAAAAAGGATCTTCTCTCTCTTCTTGGGGAAGTGTTCTATACCTTTCTTGAGTGGAAATTGATATTTAAGGGTGCCTTCTTTCATATCAATGATGGCACCAACAGTTCTAATAAAAGGTCTTCCCAAAATAATAGGACAAGAAGCATTGCATTCAACATCCAAAACATAGAAATCAATGGGGACATAGGCATTGTTAACCATAATAAGAACATCATTAATACTCCCCATTAGTTTCTTTTTAGCATTATCATCAAGTGGGACATTTAAATAACAATCTTCCTTTGGTGGCAAATCAAACATTTCATAAATCTTCCTAGGCATAATAGAAACACTACTATCAAGATCACATAAAGCTCTGAGATCAAAATAATTCACTTTCATATTAATGATGGGTTCCCAACCATCTTCTATTTTAATAGGAATAGAAGCTTTATGTTTCATCTTTTCTTCTTTAATTTTAAGGAGAGCATCAGTAATGTGTTTTTAAAGGCCATATTCATTGCATTAGCATTAGAACTTTTAGAAAGCTTTTGTTGGAACATAATTCCTTCAGAAATATTACAATTATCAAGATCAAAATCATAATTATTAACTAAAGTAGTAGAGCCATTGTTTCCCATATTTTGAAGGATTTCAGCATTTTTATTAGAAAAGGTTCCATTGGGTTTACTAGCTTGAACATTAGTGGTAGTGATAGCAGAAATACTAATATTTCTAGCAATTTCATCTTCTCTTTCCCACTTAGCATGCAATTCAGCTAGTAGTCTAACATTTTCATCAATTCTAACTTGTATGGCATTAGTAGCAGCAAAGGGATTTCCAATAGTTTTAGGTTTTGCAGCCATTTTATTCAAAGAAGATTGAGCTTTAGAAAATGATGCTATATTTCTTTCAGCATTAGAGAGTTTTTCCTCAATAGATTTATTGAAAGCAGTTTGTTTACTAATAAAACCTTTAAGCATAACTTCAAGTTCAGAGGGTGCACTTCTACTATTTTTGTAGGAATTTCCATAAGCATTACCATTGTTGGGAGGATATGGCCTATAATTATTATTACCAAAAAATTCCTGTAGGCATTGTTGCTAAAATTATTATTTCTTATAAAGTTCACATCAACTTGCTCTTCTTGAGCAACCAAAGAGGCTAAGGGAACATGATTTGGATCAATATGAGCTTTCCCATTAACAAGCATAGACATAATAACATCAATTTTATCATTCAAGGAGGAGGTTTCCTCAACATAATTTACCTTGTTACCTTGTGGAGCTCTATTAGCATGCCATTCAGAATAGTTAACCATCATATTATCTAGAAGCTTTGTTGCAACACCCAAAGTAATGGTCATAAAGGTACCTCCAGCAGCTGAATCTAGTAGATTTCTTGCAGAATAATTCAATCCTACATAAAAGGTTTGGATAATCAGCCAAGCAGTCAGTTCATCAGGGGCAATTCTTTACCAAAGATTTCATTCTTTCCCAAGCTTGAGCAACATGTTCATTATCAGATTGTTTAAAATTTCATTATTTCACTTCTCATAGATATAATCTTAGCAGGAGGATGGTATTTTCCAATGAAAGCATCTTTGCATTTAGTCCAAGAATCAATACTATTTCTAGTTAGGGATTGCAACCATTATTTAGATTTTCCTCTCAACGAGAAAGGAAACAATTTCAGCTTAATAATATATCCATCTATATCCCTATGTTTTTGCATCTCACAAAGTTCAACAAAGTTATTAAGATGGGCAGCAGCATCTTCAGTACCAATTCCAGAAAATTGTTCTCTCATAACAAGATTAAGCAAAGGAGGTTTAATTTCAAAGAAAGTAGCTTCACGAACAGGTGGAGCAATAGGTGTGCACATGAAATCATTGTTGTTGGTACTAGTGAAGTCACACAACTTAGTGTTTTCAAGAGTAATCATTTTTTGTGTTTTTAATAGAGAAAGCAAACTAGTGCAACTAATTTTTTTGTGTTTTTTGAAAAAGAAACAAGCAAACAAAGCAGAAATAAACTAAGCAAAACAAATAAAAAAAAGTAAAGTGATTGGTTATGAGGGACTCCCCTTGTGAAGATGTCCTTGACTCCCCGGCAATGGCGCCAGAAAAAGTCTTGCTTACTCAATATGTTGAGCTTGTTGTGGAACCCCAAGAGGAACGTATGATGAGTATAGCAACAAGTTTTCCCTCATTTATGAAACCAAGGTTATCGAACAAGTAGGAGCAAGGAAACACCTACAAGGTGTTGTTTCCAACCTGGAATCCTGCACAACACAACCGCAGAACTTTGTCCCCAACTTACAGTGAGGTTGTCAATCTCACTGGTTTTGCTGAAAACAAAGGATTAAACGTATTGTGTGGAAGAGAGTAATTGCTTTGCAGAAAGTAAATAGAAAACGGTAAATAGTTGTAGACCGATGGTAAAAGAATAGACCAGGGTCCATAGTTCACTAGTGGTGATTCTCCTCAAGATAGATGGCATGTTGGGTGAACAAATTACAACAGGGTAATTGACAAACATCGAGAAAGCATACATGCATATACTAATCATCTTGACTCCTTTGAGATTTTATTGGGCATTACAACATGATACATAGACCGTAATCCAACTGCATCTATGACTAATAATCCACCTTCAGGTTATCATCCGAACCCCCTCCAGTATTAAGTTGCAAGCAATAGATAAATGCATTAGTAAAAGTGTGTAAAGTCAATAATACGATTGTTCTATGAACAAAGGATTGATGTTTTCTCCCTAGTAGCAACAACACATCTAGTCCCTTAGAGATTTCTGTCACTTCCCTAGATTACTAGAGGCATGAACCCACTATCTTGCATAAATACTCCCTGTTGGAGTTGATATCATCTACTTGGCCAAGATAGCTACTAACAACAGAAAGCATGCAATATCACAAATAACAAAGACATGATAGAATCAATAATCAATCTGAAATAGCATCTCAATACCCATCGAATCCCCGCAAACACAACATGTAGGATTACAAATAGATGATCTTGATCATGAACGGAGCTCACAAGATCTAAACATGATAGCTCAAAGGAGAAGTACCAACCATCTAGCTACTATATGGACCCGTAGTCCAGGGATGAACTACTCACACATCACACCGGAGACAGGCATGGGGATGAAGAGGGCCTCCAAGGTGAACTCTCCCTTCCGGTAGGGTGCTGGGAAGACCTTCATATCCCTCCTGATCTAGGGATGGAGATGACGGCAGCTATAGACTCTTTCGTGGAATTTTAATCGGGTACTTAGGGTTTCTGTATTGGAGGCTTCTTATAGGCGAGAGGGGAGGCCGAGGGGGTGCCCAAGGCGGGTGCACCCCCCCCCCCCAGGCGCGGGCCAAGCCTGGTCGCACGGCCAGGGTGTGTAGCCCCCTCAAGGCCCTTCTCCGTCTCGTCTTTTGGCTCCGTGTTCCCCTCGGTGAAATATTGACTTTGGCGCTTGTCCCGTCCAATTCCGAGAATATTCATTTTCTGGCTTTCCTGGAACCCAAAACAACAGAAAACAAGCAACTAGCACTATGGCATCTTGTTAATAGGTTAGTTCTAGAAAATGTGTAACGATACTCCAAAGTGTGGACAAAACATAAGAAAGTAGATATAAAACAAGCATGGAACATCAAAAATTATTGATACGCTAGCAACATATCAGCGACATACAATAGACATTAGAGCCACGCCTTCTAAAAACAATAGAGATAGAAAATAGTCAATGCCATATCAAAAGATCCAAATATCCTAGATAGATATAATAGTTTGGGATACATCCGCATACAACACACGTCAGAGTATCAAGCGGAAGCGGAAAACAACGTCCAAGTATGGACAAGAAGCAAATTGGCATAAGATGCCTCATAAATAAGCACATCCTGCCCATAGATATCATGGATCTCCATCCCCAAAATCTCTACACCTAACAGTCGTTGCCACCATCATCAGTCTCTTAGACCCAGTAGACTTCCTGAGGGTACACCTGTCCATCTGAACCAAATACTTATTTGTGTGAGACCCTATGGGTACTCAACAATTCCTAATGCATCTAAAGGGAACAACCTGGGGGTGACATAATTGCAACGAAAGATAATATATACAAAGTTGTATAGAGACACACTACACATCGGCCCAACCAGAGATGGACGGACGCTTGTTAATTATTAACAACATTTATATAAGCAACATAAATAAACACCGCTCGCCCTCTTTCTTGCTTACCGACTAGAAGGCGGAAGAACATCCCATCTGTTGGCAATTTTACTAACCATTCCATGAGTGTTGAACTATTTACTAATCATGTCTTAGTCAAATTTACGGCGGTACTTTAGGTGTTTTTGTCTATGATCAAGAAACTGTGCTCCAAGTCATCCATAACCGCGGACATGGCTTTCAGAAAGATTACCCTGCAGGGGTGCACAAATAGTAACACACACACGACCAACCTCGTGAAGAACCAAATAAAATGCAACGAGGCCTCATGACAATGCATTCATAGGATTCATAACTTATTTCAGAGGCCAGCCCATTAAGCTACCTGCAATGAAGTTTGTTGGCTCGGAGACAGACCCAAGGTTTGCACCAATGGCTGTAAATGACTGGGAACCCAAAAGTGTGATAGGCTTGTCGATACCACGAAAATACTCTGCAATCCTAAACAGTATAGGCACTCCACGCGCAATTGTAAATAAAGCAGTAAAGCATGGCATACGTACATGATTGTAATAAAGCCCCCAACTAGTTTGTGGCCCCAAGAAATAAAGTGCAAATCAAGCTCAGGCGAAGGGGGATCCATAGTCTCCTGTATGTGGATAGTGCGAATAGTCAAGGAACAGGAATCAAGTACTCGGGGTCCTAAGGGACACAAGTGATCTTAGAGAACCAAATAGTAGTGTCGGGGTGATGACCCCCGGGTAGGCCAAGCTAGGATCAACTGGCCGTCTCCAGGAAGAGCTGGCCAGATGGCCAGAAGAGCGAAGAGCCTCAGCCGGGTGGAACGCTCCACCTGGTCTGCCTCAAGATCTCCGGCTGGCCCATCTAGCCGGGTGCCAAGAGAGCCTGCTGGGTGGCCACCTCTACCCGGCTGCCTCGGATCTGTTGGACAAAGGTACAGGAGGGGTTGATGCTCCTTGCTGAGTGCACCCTTGATCGGACAGGCTGGCGCGCAGCCCTGCCTGCACTACCAGATGAGTATGCCAAAGCACTAAGGCTAGATACAAATGAGTAAAGCACTAGTTAACGGATAAAGGTCCGGCCGACGGATAAAGCACCAAGCTGACGGATAAAGCATAGGGCGACGCCCAAAGAGGAGGCACCGAGACGCTATGGCACCGTCCCCACCTATACTAGAGCTTGACCGAGTCCTGGACCACCGGATGGACCCGGGAGCCACCCCGCTTTGTAAACCCAAAGCCCAAACAGTAAACCCTAGAGCCCACATTCCAACCTACCCTTCCACTAGTATATAAGGAGGGATAGAACCAGGGTTTTAGGTAAGATATTACAAGTTAGAAGTTAGCCAAAATCGATAGGTTAAGTAGTTCATCTTCCTCTAGCTCTCGATAGCAGCTAGGGAAACAGCTCAAGGAGCACTTGTATTGAGCATATGCTCCCCCATATAGTAGATACTTGTAGGAGTAGGAGTGTTACCTCGACAAGAGGGCTCCGAACCTGGGTACATCGTTGTGTTTGCAGTATCTGTGCCCAACCCGTTGCGAGCAGCCACCAATAGCATCTTGATTCCCTCTCATGCCATCCCTGATGGTACTACCATGTTCCACACCACGACAGTTGGCTCCTACTGTGGGGCACAACACTTCGGTTGGGGTCATCTTTCGCACAGGACTTCCACTCATCATCAGTGAGCAAGTCTTCTTTGTGCTTGTCCTCACCTTCGGCTCCTTCGACTGTGTCCTTGACAACGCATCCTGCTTCAATGGGGAAACCTTCCCTAGTGACGGATCCGTCATGCACTTCGGCGAGCATCACGTCTACGTCGCCACCATCGCCGAGGATTTCCCTCACAAGGTCATCACCGTCTCCGATGCGCCTCCAGGCTTTTACACCCCACTCCTCACTAGTGGCAGCGTTGAGGTCATGATGGCCGGCGCAGGTGATGGACGCGACCTACGTCTTGCGAATGACGCGGGCGCCAAAGACGCTGCTCCACGCGATAAGGACATGGAACCCTTGGTAGACTCCATCTAGAATCTCTGCATCCCCATCCCTCCTTTGCTGGACCCGACTGCCGCAGCTGCTGCGCTGGATGCCACACGATAGAACCTCCTAGAGGAAGCTAGCAAGGTTGCCACCCGCCAGCAACGCCTGGACGTAACCATGCGCGAGTACAACACAGCGCTCGAATTCTCATGCTTACCTTGTGCCAACCGGCAGGTGCTGCCCCAGGGTCGCAACTTGGGTTCGGAGCTGGACCGAGCTGCTAACTCGCATACCGCCACAACTCAGCCGGTGTACAGTACCCTGACCAATAACATGAGGGCTGCGGAAGCTGTCGTCACGGAGCTTAGCCACCTGGAGGGCTGATACATTGCAAATGTATCTATAATTTTTTATGTTCCATGCTTGGTTTTATCTATTTTCTTGTGTTTTGTCCACACTTTGGAGTACTTTTCATATGATTTCTTGGACTAACCTATTAACAAGATGCCACAGTGCCAGTTGCCTGTTTTCTGCTGTTTTTGGTTCCAGGAAGTCAGAAAATAAATATTCTCGGAATTGGACAGGACAAAAGCCAAAGTCAATATTTCACCGGGGGGAACACGGAGCCAAAAGACGAGACAGAGAGGGGCCAGGGTCCAGCCACACCATAGGGTGGCGCGGGTCCCCTGGCCGCGCCACCAGGTGGTGTGGGCCCCTCCGGCCTGCACCGACCTTGCCCTTTTGCCTATATATTCCTCCCGAGGCAAAAACCTAAATAGTTAATCAGAAATCCACGAAAAGTTCCGCAGCTCCGCCGCCACCGAAGGGGAGATTCAGGGATAGAAAGTCTCTATTCTGGCACCCTGCCGGGATGAGGAAGTGCCCTCGGAGCCATCTCCACCGCCATCTCCATCGCCATTGCTGATTCCCATGATGAGGAGGGAGTAGTTCTCTCTCGAGGCTAAGGGTTCTACCGATAGCTATGTGTTCATCTCTCTCTCTCTGTATGATCATATTGTGATCAGAAGCTTTGTAATCTAGTATATCTACCTTGCTACCATGTATGTGAAAGTGACAGCGTGCTCACCATGGTGGCACTTAGGCTAGAGATTACAAATACTTTTTATGAGTTATATTTAGAGTTGGATGTCTTTATGAAATTGTGGTGTTTTTTGGACTCATCTAGTGCTCAAGGTGACAGTGTGGAGTTTTCTAGATGGGAAAGGCTAACTTTGAGGTGTGTTGTTATAGCCCTACCATGGATTAGAGTGTCCAACCGGAGAGTAGTTAAGAGTAGTATCATGAAGAGAAGATATTTATATGAGAGTGTTCACTAGTAAAAGTATGATCCCTAGGCCTTGTTCCTAAGCATTCATACACCGTTTGCAATTAGATCTGTTACATGTTTGCTTGCTTCCATCTTTATTTCAGTTTGCCTTTAGTCTCTTCCACGCCATCAAGTTATTTTCTCGCACCGTTACCACTTATAATTATCTATACCACTTGCATTTCACTATCTCTTCGCCGAACTAGTGCACCTATATACCTGACAAGTGTATTGGGTGTGTTGGGGACACAAGAGACTTCTTGTATCTTGATTGTAGGATTGCTTGAGAGGGAATACCTTTGACCACTTCCTCCCTGAGTTCGATAAACCTTGGGTGGTCCACTTAAGGGAAAACTTGCTGCTATTCTACAAACCTCTTCACTTGGAGGCCCAACAACTGTCTACAAGAATAGAAGTGCGTAGACATCAAGCTATTTTCTGACACCGTTGCCGGGGAGGAAAGGTAAAAGGTATTCACACCAGAGGATTAAAGAAGAAGAACCTCCCACGGCAAACGCCTCTTTTCTGGCGCCGTTGACGGGGAGGTAAGGTAAAAGGTACTCACATCCTCCGGTGTGAGTGCTCGAAGTTATTTCCTTTAGATTCTGCAATTTTGTCTTTTTGTTTCTTGTTTTCACTAGTTAGGTTTAATGGAAAACAACAAAAGAATTTGAGAGCTTTATAGTATTTATCTTGAGTTAGGACATGAAGTGTTTGAAGAGAAAATTAAAAAACCTATGGAACTTTATTTGCATGCTAATAGAAATGTTGTTAGTATGAATTCTTTGGACACCATTATTGCTAATGATATGGAAAAGTCTAAGCTTGGGGAAGCTCGTTTTTACGAAAATGATCTTTTTAGTTACCCAGCTTTGGAAGATAG
Organism: Avena eriantha; assembly: GCA_910589775.1. NCBI lineage: Eukaryota > Viridiplantae > Streptophyta > Magnoliopsida > Poales > Poaceae > Avena > Avena eriantha. The sequence continues at coordinate 292,082,401 of OU342742.1, forward strand.
CTATTCTATTGCTTATGATGATACCAAACCTCCAATATATGATAATTACAATGATGAATATGATATTTTCAGTCCACCTACTATTCAGGAGAAATTAATGATTACAATATGCCTCCTATATTTGATGATTATGGTGATGAGAATAATAATGATAGCTATTTTGTTGAATTTGCTCCCACAACAATTAAGAAGAATGACTATGGTTATGTGGAGAGAAATAATTATTATATGCATGTGGCTCATGATAAGTATGTTTTATGTGATAGTTATATTGTTAATTTTATTCATGATGCTACTGAACGTTATTTTGAGAGAGGGAAACATGGTTTTATGCATCTCAATAATATTAGGTTTCCCCTCTTTATGTTGAAAGTCTTGAAGTTGCACTTATTTTGCTTTCCTATGCTTGTTGCTTTGTCCTTTCATGACTTGTTTCTTTACAAGATTCATATGCATAGGAAGTGGGTTAGACTTAAATGTGCTTTGAATTTTCTTCTTGATGCTCTCTTTTACTTCAATTCATATTTCTTATGTCAGCATCTTCTCAAACTATCATGCCTAACTTAAAGGCGTTAAAGAAAAGTACTTATTGGGAGATAACCCAAATGTTTTAGATGAGTCTTGGAAGTTATTACTTCAGTAATAACCGCTACTTATCCTTTTTATTTGCTTTTTGTGCCAAGAGTAACCTCTAATGAGAGAGAAGTAATGATTGGGAAAGTTGCTGTCCCGAAAAAGATTTTTGTGCTTCACCGTACAAATTCGTGTAAAATCTCTGAAAGTCTTTTTGAGGCGTGAATTTTTGTGATTCTGACCAAGTTGTTATCTAACTTTCTTTAGTTCAACACTATTTTATTTGAGCAACAGAAGGTCTTCGAAAAAATTTGGCTTTACCTGCTAGTCTGTTTTGAAAGATTTCTGCCATTTTCTGCATTTGCTTCTTGTTGGTTCCTTTTGGAGTTCTTTTGGGTAATTGAGATTTTTGAGGGAAGTTCTACAGTAGCTAATGTTCTAATGGAAGTTTATTTGGTGTTATAACTGAACCTTAATACTTATTTATCTTGAGTGCACTAATGTTGCTAATAAAGATTGTGTGAAGTTTTGTATGAAGGAAAAATTCCAGGTGTATGGAAGGAATGAGTAATGCGATGAAGGATGGACTAAAGCTCAAGCTTGGGGATGCCACGCGTGTCACCCCAAGAAATATCCAAGAAGTACAAGCGTCAAAGCTTGGGGATGCCCAAGGCATCCCCCTTCTTCCTCGATAAAAATCCCAGGTTTCGTCCAAACACTTCATTTTTATTGTTTCATGCACAGTTGTGTTGTTCTTGGAGCGTCTTCTTTTTCGTTTTCGTTTTTTGTTTGCTTTGTTTGCTTAGTTTGCTGAATATATTGGTTGGACCCCCTCTTTCATACATTGGTTTTCAAATAGTTTGGTTTGGATTGGAAAAGAGTAGGAAAGTTCATGCTTATGTGTTAAAGAGAGCTTGTTTTTGACTGTGGCATATGCTTTGTCATGCCATGCTTGATATTGTTTTGGCTTTATGCTTAGTATTCTTTGCTGTAGCATGACTTGTTATAAACAATTGAGATTGCTTAATGTGCCTTGGATGAATCACGCGTTGTTTTAGCATATTAAAGCATAGTATAGTGGTATTCTCCTTTGATGCTTTATTTGGGTTGACTTGGCGCATGCTCACACCATGTTATGACTATCTCAAGTCACCATAACCTTTATGATCCTTTAGTTTTCAACTTGAAGTATCACTTTATGCTTTAATCAATGATGTTTTGTCGCTCTGCATGATTATGGTCATTATTGCTCTTTTAGTTGGTCGCTCCCAGTCTTTTGCTAGCCTCCACAACCAAGTATGAGTTCCACTCATGCATCCAACTCCCTAAACCAAGTTATTCCAAAGAGTCCACCATACCTACCTATTAGCATATGCTATTCCAAGTATATTCATGCTTTTGTTTACCTTCCAAATTAAACTTGTTATGAGAAAACTAGTGATTAAATCTCTCACGAACTTGATGGCACACTTTACTTTTCTTGCCCTTAATAAACTTGAACCATTGTGTCCTCTATGTTGTATATGCTTGCACTTATTTGTTGGGGATTAGCAGAACCATGCTGTCATGGGGAACGCTTTCAACATTGCACTGGTAATTTGTACCTAGTTGATATCATGATCTTTTGTCTATGGATGTCGTCGGTGTGAAATGAAAGGGGAGCTTGTAAGTCCATGGAGTTATGTATATGTGTTAGAGAAACACCTGGGCCACTGGTCTAATCCATGCTGACATGGTGGAAACCTGCAGCGTAACCATAATGAGTTGTCTATGAAGCATTCTTCTTATAAAAAAAAGAAGGTCCTATATTGAGAAAAAAAGAGATTATGAAAAGAGGAAAGAGAGAAAAAATCACCATATTCCCAGGGTAAATAAGAAGATTGCTGAGATGCTCGTTGTCTGCTTGCCTTGTCATTTTGATATGGGGATTCTTCCGTATCATCGGGCAAGGGGTACCCCTTTGGCGGTTCTCTATGATACACATGTACTTACGATGACAAGAACTTACCGGTGACTAAACTTGAGTAGCATGAGGAGTGGCCCTCGTATTCAAGGGACATGAGATTTCTAACTTATTCTTCGTCAAGCATATACTCCATAGTTTGTTCACTTTAACCTTAATCACTTCAAGATGCTTATGATAGGGGCAATGAGAGCTGAAAGCTAATAAGTACCATAATTTTTGGAAGCTCTTTATGAAACTTGAATCCCTGCTTCCTTCTATGAAGGCATTTCTTTTACTTTTATGTTGAGTCTCCACCTTCTATCTTTATGCACCTACTTTGAGAGCATAGTGGCCATTCTTAGTTCTATGTGCATTGTCCCAAGACTAGTTGATTGATGCATACCTTGATATTTCTTGTTTTAAACTATTTGTATCTAGTCACTCTTATGAACTTTGAAGGTGTCCTATGCATTTATATTTTGCTACTCTATGAGGGATAAGCTGAATACTACTATGCTATGTTTTCTTTATGTTAAACAAACAAACATCTTACAAAGCATTGTTATTCATGAATATTTTGTTTGTGCCTTTTCATGTTACAACATAGTTTCTTTGTCTTATTGATAGAACTTTGTCTTTCATGCTATGTTGAAGTACTATGATCCCAGCTTTGAAGGTTTTACAAATACTTTGATCAAGTTTATGATGGTGCATGTCACCTCAAAAATTATTCTTTCTTTTTATCACTTACCTACTTGAGGACGATCAGGGGTTAAGCTTGGGGATGTTGATACATTGCAAATGTATCTATAATTTTTTATGTTCCATGCTTGGTTTTATCTATTTTCTTGTGTTTTGTCCACACTTTGGAGTAATTTTCATATGATTTCTTTGACTAACCTATTAACAAGATGCCACAGTGCTAGTTGCCTGTTTTCTGCTATTTTTGTTCCATGAAGTCAGAAAATGAATATTCTCGGAATTGGATGGGACAAAAGCCAAAGTCAATATTTCAACGGGGGAACACGGAGCCAGAAGACGAGACAGAGAGGGGCCAGGGGCCAGCCACACCATAGGGTGGCGTGGGTCCCCCTGGCCACGCCACTAGGTAGTGTGGGCCCCTCCGGCCTCCACCGACCTTGCCCTTTCGCATATATATTCCTCCCGATGCGAAAACCCTAAATAGTCAATCAAAAATCCACGAAAAGTTCCGCAGCACCGCCGCCACCGAAGGGGAGATTCAGGGGACAGAAAGTCTCTGTTCCGGCACCCTGCCCGGATGGGGAAGTGCCCCCGGAGCCATCTCCATCAATCTCCACCGCCATCTCCATCGCCATTGCTGATTCCCATGATAAGGACGGAGTAGTTCTCTCTCGAGGCTAAGGGTTCTACCGGTAGCTATGTGTTCATCTCTCTCTATGTATGATCATATTGTGATCATGAGCTTTGTAATCTAGTAGATCTACTTTGCTACTCAAGTTCATTATTAGATCTCTGCTCTCCCCATGTGTGTGAAAGTGACAGAGTGCTCACCATGGTGGCACTTAGGCTAGAGATTACAAATACTTGTTATGAGTTATATTTGGAGTTGGATGTCTTTATGAAATTGTGGTGTTTGTTGGACTCATCTAGTGCTCAAGGTGACAGTGTGGGGTTTTCTAGATGGGAAAGGCTTACTTTGAGGTGTGTTGTTATAGCCCTACCATGGATTAGAGTATCCAACCGGAGAGTACTTAAGAGTAGTATCATGAAGAGAAGATATTTATATGAGAGTGTTCACTAGTAAAAGTATGATCCCTAGGCCTTGTTTCTAAGCATTGATACACCGTTTGCAATTAGATCTATTACATGTTTGCTTGCTTCCATCTTTATTTCAGTTTGCCTTTAGTCTCTTCCACGCCAGCAAGTTATTTTCTCGCACCGTTACCACTTATAATTATCTATACCACTTGCATTTCGCTATCTCTTCGCCGAACTAGTGCACCTATACACCTGACAAGTGTATTGGGTGTGTTGGGGACACAAGAGACTTCTTGTATCTTGATTACAGGATTGCTTGAGAGGGAATACCTTTGACCACTTCCCCCTGAGTTCGATAAACCTTGGGTGGTCCACTTAAGGGAAAACTTGCTGCTGCTCTACAAACCTCTGCACTTGGAAGCCCAACAATTGTCTACAAGAAAAGAAGTGCGTAGACATCAAGGGCAACGAATGCGTCACCAATAGACACACGTCTAGCTCCTTGTCGCTATGGCAAACAGACATATGGCCGAGGCAGGCGTGAGCCACGGAGGAAACAACAAAAGCCAGTAGCCTCGCTAGGCGGGCGATCCGGCTACAGGTGGAATGATGGCCTCCTCTCTGAACGTTACAAGGAAGAACTGCCGTCCGCGTGGCGGATCAGCCGGTCGCGAGCAAAACCCATGCAAAGCCACCAGCAGGAACCGTGATCCGGCTGATGAAGCCGGAAGAACAAACACGACGCCCAAACCCTGCCTTTCAGGACGACTTGTCCTGCTCGAGCCGGAGGAGCCACGGGACACGCGCGTGCATCAACTTGTTGGTCTAGTCACACGTGCTAGAAGAGGAAAGCCCGGCCGGCCCAAGGTGTTTCAGACCACGCATCCAGAACGAACCGTTTCCAAAGGGAATTTTGCTCCCAAGGGACACATTAAAGTACAATGGCACGGTCAAGCCAGAAGACTGGCTGGTAGATTACACCACCACTATGGGCATCACAAACGGCAACCACTGGGTGGCTGTGTGCTACGTCCCGCTCATGCTCCTCAACTCAGCCAGGACATGGCTCAACAGCCTCCCTGACAACAGCATCAATGCTTGGATTGATTTCGAGCAGGAGTTCGTCCGAAACTTCACCGACAGCTACAAGCGCCCGGGACGCCCCGGTGAGCTCACCCTGTGCGTTCAAGGCAAGGACGAGACCGACCGCTCCTACATCACCCGGGGGACAAGCATGCACAACTCTTGCGAGGGGGTGCACGAGCACCAAGCAATCAACTTCTTCATCAACGGTTGTAGGGATGGCACCATGGTCAAGCATAAGCTCCGCCGGGTGGATCCCGATACCTTGGCCAAGACCATGGAGATCGCAGACAAGTACGCCACCACGGTCACGGCGATGAAAAGGTCCATCATGTTGGACGACCATGGGCAGATCATCATGGAGGTCTTCGCAGACCGGTGCCAGCCGGAAGGGAACAACCATAACTCCATGCGGCATGACAACCGCCACGGAAAGAGGATAGACAGCCAGCCGGATAACCAATATGGTTCCAGGAAGGTAGCAGCTGTCCAAGAGGACCCGGCTGCAGGTGACAGCCGGAGAAAGAAGCCCGATGACCGGCCACCTCGGCCTAAGTACACCATCGAATTGATGCTTGATGGCCCATGCAAGTTTCATAGCAGCGAAAACAAGACAATAACACATACAACCCGCCAGTGCACCTGGACAAAGAAGATGGCCGAGGTTTGTGGTTTACCACCGACACCCCCTCCTCCTCCAGCCGGTGGACAGCAGGACAACCGCGAGCGCTAGAACCACCAGGATGAAGACGGAGGAGACTATCCTCGGCGGGTAGGGAACTACCACATCGTCACCACCAAGTCTGAAACCAAGAACATCATAAGAAACCGCAAGGCGGAGGTGAACCAACTGTCCCTCCCATTCACCAGTTCCTGAAATGGTCTAAGAAAGAGGTGAAGTGAACCCAGAAGGACCGGCCGGATGTGCTGCCGCATCTGGGCACATACGACATGGTCCTGGATCCCACCATCATCCCCAAGAAACACTCGTGTAGGTTCTCCCATGTCTTGGTGGACAGAGGAAGCAGCATCAACCTCTTATACCGCAACTCCCTAGACCGGCTCGGATCAGTGAGTCCTAGCTGGAGCCATCCAACACCACCTTCCATGGAGCCGTTCTGATTCCATCACATTCGCCCATTGGCAAGATCCGGTTGGACGTCATCTTCGCCATGGAAGAAAATTTCCGCCGCGAGCCTATCTGGTTCGAGGTGGTCAACCTCTGCATCCCTTATCATGATATCTTGGGACGCCCCGCGCTCACCAAGTTCATGGAGGTGTCGCACTACGTGTACCTCAAGATGAAGCTCCCCGGGCCAAAGGGAGTAATCACCATCATGGGTGATTATAGCTGGTCAGTGGAATGTGCCACAAACGGCTCCAAGATCACCGAGGCCATGATCATCGTGAAAGAGAAGCGCATAATCATTGAAAACATGGCGGCCCTGCAGGCGGACATGCCGGCTGGCGAGCCAAAGCCGGTCGAGGAATCACAGTTTAAGCCATCAAAGGGCACCAAGAAGATCCTGCTGAACAAGGCCGATCTAGAAAAGTTCGTCCTGGTCGGTGAGGCCTTGACAGCAAATAGGAAAGCACGCTCGTCGACTTCCTTCGTGAGAATCGGGATATCTTTGCATGGTCCCCCAAGGACATGCCTGGTGTTCCGAGGGATCTTGCCAAGCACTCTTTACATGTCAGGATGGATGCAAATCCGGTAAAGCAATCACCATGCTACTTCGCGTAAGAGAAGAGATGAGAAGAACCATTGGTGAGGAAATTACCCGGCTACCAGCTGGAATGGTTGGCAAACACGGTGCTGGTGCTAAAAAGGAACAAGACTTGGCGCATGTGTGTTGACTACACCAGCCTCAACAAGGCATGCCCCAAAGATCCGTTCGCCCTCCAAGGATAGACCAAGTGATCGACTCCACGGCCGGCTGCGAACTACTGTCATTTTTGGATGCATACTCCGGCTACCACCAGATCCTGCCGAACCCCGCTGATCAAATAAAGGCAGCATTCATCACCCCATATGGGGCCTACTGCTACACCAACATGCCATTTCAACTGAAAAATGTAGGTGCCACACACCAGCGCTGCATGCAGAAGTGCCTACAATCACAAATCAGTAGAAATGTGCATGCCTATGTCGATGATGTGGTGGTCAAGACAAAGGAGAAGCAGACGCTCCTCAGGTACTTGAAGAAGACATTCGACAACCTTCGCCAGTTCCATATGAAGCTGAACCAAGAGAAGTGCGTATTTGGCGTCCCAGCCGGCCAGCTCCTCGGTTTCCTCGTCTCAGAACATGGAATCAAGGCCAAGCCGGAGAAGATCGGTGCAATCGAGCGCATGCAGCCGCCGTAGAATCTACGGGACATACAGAAGTTCACCGGGTGCCTAGCCTCCCTTAGCCGGTTCGTCAGCTGGCTGGGAGAGAAGGCACTCCCCCTGGACCACCTCATGAAGAAAACAGACAAGTTCGTCTAGACGCTGCAAGCGGACGAGGCTTTCCGTGACTTCAAGCGCATGTTATCCTCTCCGCCAATACTGGCGGCCCTAGCCGCAAAGGAGCCCATGCTGATGTCCATTGCAACTACCAACCAGGTCGCCAATGTTGTACTGGTGGTTGAGAGACCAGAAGAAGGAAAGGCTCAGCTGGTTCAACGCCGTACTACCTAAGTGAGGTACTCTCGCTGTGAAAGCAAAACTACCCTTACTATCAGAAGCTGGTGTATGGCGTTGATACGTCCATTTTGCATCACTATTCTATATCTTAATTTACTGTTATTCATTGATATATTTCATACTAAGAGATGATAGTTATGTAATTTCATCTGCTTTTGCATGGTTGATGACTATTGGAGCATGGACCGCTGCAGTCAGGATTCTGATGGAAAAGGTGCTGTTTGGAGGCGAAATTCGCGAAGATCAGAAAATCCAGGAAAATACATGGAAAATCCTATTTTTCTAGAAGACGAAGATTGCCAGAAGGGGGAGTGGAGATGGGCCACAGGGGGCCCACACCACCCCCTTGCGCAGGCAGCCCTAGGTCGCGCCAGCTGGTGGTGTGGCCACCCTGGCCAATTCTAGGTTCTCCCCTCTGGCGTATATTATTGTCCCAAAACCCTAATACTCGGCGAGCAACCACAGAAAGATTTCGCTGCCTCTACGTGGCGGAAAACACTGAGAGAGAAAGATCTCTCTAGCAGAGAGAATTCTGCAGAGGAATTCCTTCCCGGAGAGGGGAGATCGTCACCATCAACAAAACCATTAAGCTAGACTTCATCGGGATCATCATGATCACCACCATCATCTTCACCAGCACAATCATCACCACCATTATACCGCTGTAACAATTGGGTTGAATCTTGCATAGTTCTTAGGGGAAACTTTCCCGGTGTTGATTACTCCTTGTAGTTGAAGCTATTGAGTGAAACCATTGAATTATTGTTTATGTTCAGATTGTTATATATCATTATTTCATCTCTGATCTTTATCTATATGATGTCTTGTGAGTAGTTCGTTTAGTTCTTGAGGACATGGGAGAAGTCATGTTGTTAGTAGTGGAATTGTGTTGAGAAAGATTCAATGGTTTGTTAATTAAGCTGTGGTGTATTTCTTCTAGTGGTGTCATGTGAACGTCTACTACATGACACTTCACCTATATGGGCATAAGGGAATGCATTGTGTATTTGGCTACTAATCGTAGGGGTTGCCGGAGTGATAGAAACCTAAACCCCCATTAGGAAACCTTTGCACAAGGGATGTCAGGGTCTTAGATTTCAAAGTTGTGGTTAGATTTCTATCTTAATTACTTTCTTGTACTTGCGGATGCTTACAAGGGGTATAATCACAAGTATGTATTAGTCCTAGGAAGGTCGGTACATTAGCACAGGTTCACCCACACAACACTTAGCAAGCTAAATAGGATTAATCAACTATATGAAGCGAAAGCACTTGACGATATTCCCGTGTGTCCTCGAGAACGTTTGGCCATATTAAGTAATACAACCGGCTTGTCCTTTGCTAAAGAAAGGATTGGGCCACTTGCTGCATTTATTCTTACTGTCTTTTATTTACTCGTACTTTATTTACTTGCATTATCAAAAAAACCCTAAAAATATGTTTGCTAAGTATTTACAGAGAATTCCTGCTCCAAGCCACTAGCCAACACCTTCTGCTCCTCGTTGGGTTCGACACTCTTACTTATCAAAAATACTGCGATACACCCCCTAAACTTGTGGGTCATCAAGACTATTTTCGGGCGCCGTTGGCAGGGAGTGAAGTGCTATTGGAGAGTGGAACTAGTAAAGGAAACTTCTATTGTGGGTATTGTTTACTTTTTTTAGTTACTTTATTTCAATATGGATAATTCGCTGAGTTTCTTATTTCGTAATGCTACTACCACTGCTAAGGTAGTAGGTGAACCACCACTTGCTAAGAATGATACTTTTAAAATACCTACAAGAATTATTGATTGTGTTATGGATAACTACTATGTTGGGGATGGAACTGTCCATCCCGGTGATCATTTGCTCTTTCTACACGAATTATGCGGGTTGTTTAAGTGTGGAGGTATTACAACAGATCAAGTCAAGAAGAAGTTATTCTCATTATCCCTGAAAGGAAGAGCTGAGGATGGTATAAGCTATTGAAGAATGGTCAAGCTCTTGAATGGGAGGAAGTAGTACCTCTCTTTTATTAAAAAAAATATCCTCCTAGTGAGATTCGTAAAGATCGGAATCAAATATACAACTTTTTTCCTCTTGATGGAGAGAGTACAGCCCAAGCTTGGGGTAGATTGAAGTTATTAATGCTCAAATGTACCATTCATGAGCTCCCCAACAATATTATTATCAATAACTTTTATGCAAGGCTTTCTCTTGATGATAAGGATTTATTGGATGCTTCTTGTGTTGCATCATTTACACGCATGGAAGAAGAAGCTAAATGGGATCTTCTAGACTGTATGCAAGACAATGCTAAAGCATGGGAGAATAATAAAGGAAGAAACTCGGGTATAAATTATGATTATGAATGCATTGAATCTTTTATGGGAACTGATGACTTTCAAAATATTAAAAATGCTTATGGTCTTGATCCTCAAGTTATTACAAATTGTTTTAAGGCTTTTGCTTCCTATATTGAAATTACGAAAAAGGGATGGACCAAGTATTATGCACCATATAAAGATATAGTTGATTGTGTTCTTGTTAGAAGTACTAAATTTTTCAATATTGATCATATCCTACCTGAACCTTATATCGAGAAAATGCCTTTCCTAGCAAAGATAAAGGAACATTCTATGATAGCTAGTATGGTTAATGAAAGTACAAATAAAGCTGTTGAACCTGATAAACAATTGTATGATGAACCTGTAATAGCAAATGTGAAAGAGTTTGTCACTAAATATGTAGAAGATGGACACACTATCCTCTATTAGGATACTTCTAATATTGTTTCACAAAAAAATGTTATGAGAGTTAGTGTCCCCGTGTTTTCTGTTAGGATAAGTGATCGTTGCTATGATGGTCCTTGTGATAGTTACATTGTTATGCTTATGCATGATACTGAAAGTTATTATGGGAGAGGGGATTGTTCTAATGCATCTCAATAATATTAAGTTTCCTCGCTTTATGCTGAAAATCTCTATGTTGCACTTCTTTTGCCTTCTTATGCTTGTAGTTTCTGGTTTCAACAATTTGTTTACTTACAAAATTCCCTTGCATAGGAAGTGGGTTAGACTTAAACATGTGTATTTTTTCTTATTGATGCTCTCTTTTACTTTAAATCATATTATTATGTGAGCATCACTAAAATTATCATGCCCATCTTAATGGCTATAAAGAAAGAGCTTTTTGGGAGACAACCCAATATATTTGTCCTTTCAGTTTGCTTTTGTTTGTTTGAGTATTGGAAGTTATTACTTCGGTAGTAACCTCTCCTTATCCTTTTTGTTTGGTTTTTTTGTCAACATCAACCTCTAATGAGAGAGAAGTAATATTTGAGAAAGTTGCTATCCCGGAACAGATTTTTGTGCTTCACCGTAAAAATTCGTGAAATATTTCTCTACGACGGTTTGGGCTGTAATTTTTTGTGCATCTTCCCAAGGTTGTTATTTAACTTTCTTTAGATTTGCACTTTTTGATTTGAGCAACAAAATATTTTCGAAAAAATTGATCTTTACCTGCTGGTCTGCTTTGACAGATTTTGCCACTCTTGCATTTGCTTCTTTAAATCGATTTCCTTTTTGAATTATTTTTGGGGTTTTGGAAGGAGTTTTTTTCGTAGCTTATGTTTTGATGGATTTTAGTTGAAATCAAACTCAAAAGTTTTATCACTTCGCTTATACTAATGTTGCTAATGAGAACTATGTGAAGTTTTGTGTGAAAGAAATTTCCAGGTTAGTGGAGAAAATGGTGTCATAAGTTAGTGAAAGGTTTCATGACTCAAGTAATATGTGTATGAAGATGAAGATATTGATGCTATTCAAGTGGTAACTCTGGAAAAATTCATTAAAGACCAAGTCTAGAGACCTACAGAGTCCGTTTTCGAATAGGTAACAGTTTTGGTAAGAGAAGTTCAGCGAAAATTCTGTCCAGTTATATTTTTGCAGTTTTTATCTAACGAGGAAAGCAAGAAAGTGAAAGAGGGATGGAAATGGAGCCAGGGTGGCTCACACCACCCCCTGGCGCGGCGCTCCTAGCCACGCCAGCAGGTAGTGTGGCTGCCTCGGACTCTGTCTTTGACCCGTTTCTCCTAGTACCTTCCCTTTTGTTGTAAAAATTCGTAATATATAATCCCCCGGATCCCCCGAGGGTCATATATATTGTGTTCTCGTCATGTTTTCGTTTCGAGCTATTTCTGCCAGGAACTATTCTTAAAGTTTAGAAGCACAATGGTCTCCGCCTAGGATAAGGGAAAGGATCCCATGGAGGAGGATCCTCAAGAGTCTGGCCAGGAGAAGGACATCAAGAGTGAAGATGATGTGGAGGCAAAGAAGATCCACCATCTGCACATCGGCACTACCATTGCAAGCATTGGAGTGTTGGCGAACCCTGCCAAGATCAAAAGGACTACATGGATGTCAACTGGAGGGAAGCCTCTGCGTCACTGTTTGGCTCCACGGTCACCTTCTCCACGTACCAAGAATCCCTTCCAGACCCTCATCCATGAGCATCAATACCAGAATATGCCCAAGGAGAAACTACCCTCCAATTGGGATTTGCCTCGTTCTAACCAAGCAGGAAAAGAAGACTTCAAGGAGGAAGATTGGGGAAAGAACCGCAAGAGCTAGAATTCGCAACCCGCCATGATCATGAGCCGTATTGAGCAAAAATCGAAGTTGATTCATAATCTCACCTTCGAGATTGAGGACTTGGGGAAATTAATCAAAAGGCTCATCGAGAGAATACCACCACCACCGAAGGAGTAATTTTTCATCAGGTTTTGGCATCCCCTTGGTTTGCTCCAAGCTTGGGGGAGTGCCGCGGTATCCCATCACTATCTTCTATCCTTTTACCTTTTTTGTATAGTCATATCATGAATTGAGAAGTTATCATGTAGGATGGTTTGCAATGTGGAAGTGTCACCTCTCTCGTTAGATATCTATGTATCCCTTGGTGTGATTTGCCGTTATGCAATATTATTGAGAAGTTCTATCATTGACTCTTTTGCATATCTTATATTAGTTTTCAATTCATGGTTATGTGATTTATCTTGTTGTTAGTATTGGTATCACTTTGGGACCATTGAGTTAATTTAGTTGGTTTTGGCAAACCTGGCTCGGTCAGTAGCAACACTATTTTGAGAATTGAATGAAAAAGATAAAAGTACTCTTAAAGAAATATAATTTTATCATCTTTTTTTCTTGATTTGCTCATAAGCTTAGTATTCTCTAGTTAAGATCTTTTGTGCTTCCAAGGAAGATTGCATGTTTGGTTTTATCGCTTGTATGTTTGTTTGTTTCCTTTAACTCTTATACTTGCTACCCAGCCTTGCTAGCCAAAAACCTGTACTTAGAGGGAGTTCTTCTCGTGCATCCGATCTTTAAACAAAAACCTGTGCCATTTGTGTCCACCATACCTACCTATTAGCATTTTTTCTATTCCAAGTAAATTCATGTTTTTATCTACCTTCCAAATTAAACTTGTTATGTGAAAATTAGTGATTAAAGCTCTCACGAACTTGATGGCACACCTTACTTTCTTGCATTTAATAATCTTGAACCATTGTGTCCATCTTTGTTGCGTATATGCTTGCGCTTTATAAGTTGAAGTTAGCAGAACCATGCTGTCATGGGGAATGCTTTCAATATTGCATTGGTACTTTGTACCTAGTTGATATCATGTTATTTTGCTTATGGATCTCGGCGGTGTGAAATAAAAGGGGAACTTGTAAGGTCATGGATTTTGTATGTGTGTTAGAGAAACGCCTAGGCAGCTAGCCTAAGCCATGCCTAATCATGTTGGAAACTTGGAGCATAACCATAATGAGCATTTTATGAAGCATCCTCAATAAAAACCTATGCAAATAGCAAATAAAAACATCGCTGAGATGCTCATTGTCTTCTTGCCTGGTCATTTTGATTCTGGGATAGCTCCCGTATCATGTGCAAGGGGTACCCCGTTGGCGGTTCTCTATGATACATATGTATTTACAATGACAAGAGCTTACTTGTGACTGAAGTTGAGTAGCATGAGGTTCGGTCTTCGTAAGTAAGGGTCATGAGACTTCAATTTATAACTTATCAAGCATATCCTCTTAGTTGTGTCACTTTAACCTTAATCACCTAAAGATGCTTATGATAGGGGCAATGAGAGGTGAAAGCTAGTAAGTACCATAATTTTTGGAAGCTCTTTATGAAACTTGAAATCCCTGCTTCCCTATGCGAACGGCCTATCTTTTACTTTTTAGTTGAGTCAGTAAACCCATTCCCTTTTATCTCAGCAAGTATTTTGAGTTGTTGTGTTTCATTCATTCATATGATGATTTATTCAATCATGTTTCTTATGTTCCTTGTTTTGCACATTTGCTCTTATCTTAGTGTTTACTACTTTGAAAGCTATCATTGAAAACCCTTTATGTGTGAACTCCTACATATTGTCAACTATTCTTCGACCAAGAGCTAAGTTTGCCATTACCAATTATGATTTACTTTATGCATCTTTATTGTGTTTCCTTTACTTATTGCAAGTTAAGTTATATAATAGTGAGTTGTCTTCTATTATGATTTATGTATTGATGAATGTGATGCTTCTTGTCCGTATTCTATTATCGACTCTTCACTCCATAAACCTGAGGTCTTGTTTATTGAGCTCAGTTTCGCTTGGGGACAAGCGAAGTATAAGCTTCGGGGGAGTTGATACGTCCATTTTGCATCACTATTCTATATCTTAATTTATTGTTATTCATTGATATATTTCATATTAAGAGATGATACTTATGTAATTTCATCTGTTTTTGCATGGTTGATGACTTTTGGAGCATGGACCGCCGCAGTTAGGATTATGATGGAAAAGGTGATGTTTCGAATAGAAATTCCCGAAGATCAGAAAATCCGGGAAAATACATGGAAATTTCTATTTTTCCAGAAGATGAAGATTGCCAAAAGGGGGAGTGGAGATGGGCCACAGGGGGCCCACACCACCCCCTACCGCGGCCAGCCCTAAGCCGCGCCAGCAGGTGGTGTGGCCAGCCTGGCCCACTCCAGGCTCTCCCCTCTGGCGTATATTATCCTCCTGAAACCCTAAGAATCGGGGAGTGACCATAGAAAGATTCCGCCGCCTCGGCGGGGCGGAAAACACCAAGAGAGAAAGATCTCTCTGGCAGACAGAATTCTACCGGGGGAATTTCTTCCCGGTGATGGGAGATAGTCGCCATCAATACCACCATCAAGCTGGACTTCATCGGGATCATCATCACCACCTTCATCTTCACTAGCACCACCATCAGCACCATCATACCTCTGTAACAATTGGGTTGAATCTTGCATAGTTCTTAGGGGAAACTTTTCAGTGTTGATTACTCCTTGTAGTTGATGCTACTGAGTGAAACCATTGAATTATTGTCTATGTTCAGATTGTTATATATCATTATTTCATTTCTGATCTTGATCCATATGATGTCTTGTGAGTAGTTCGTTTAGTTCTTGAGGACATGGGAGAAGTCATGTTGTTAGTAGTGGAATTGTGTTGAGAAAGATTCAATGGTTTGTTAATTAATTTGTGGTGTACTTCTTCTAGTGGTGTCATGTGAACGTCGACTACATGACACTTCACCGATATGGGCCTAGGGGAATGCATTGTGTATTTGGCTACTAATCATAGGGGTTGCCGGAGTGACAGAAACTTGAACACCCGTTTGGAAACCTTTGCACAAGGGATGTCAGGGTCTTAGAGTTTAAAGCTGTGGTTAGATTTCTATCTTAATTACTTTCTTGTACTTGCGGATGCTTGCAAGGGGTATAATCACAAGTATGTATTAGTCCTAGGAAGGTCGGTACATTAGCACAGGTTAACCCACACAACACTTAGCAAGCTAAAGAAGATTAATCAACTATATGAAGCAAAAGCACTTGACGATATTCCCGTGTGTCCTCGAGAACGTTTGGCCATCTTTAGTAATACAACCGGCTTGTCCTTTGCTAAAGAAAGGATTGGGCCACTTGCTGCATTCATTCTGACTGTCTTTTATTTACTCGTACTTTATTTACTTGCATTATCAAAAAAACCTAATAATCCGTTTGCTAAGTATTTACAGAGAATTCCTGCTCCAATCCACTAGCCAGCACCTCTGCTCCTCGTTGGGTTCGACACTCTTACTTATCAAAAATACTGCGATACACCCCCTAAACTTGTGGGTCATCAGGCGTATACATGGCCGCCAAGAAGTTGAGGCACTACTTCCAAGAGCACTCATCCAGGTAGTGGTGTTAGCCCCCCTGTCTGAGATCATCGGCAACAAGGATGCCACAGGCCGGGTGGCGAAATGGGCAATAGAGCTCGCCGCGCACGGCATCCGGGACGAGCCAAGAATGGCGATGAAGTCTTAGGCCTTGGCGGACTTCCTCGTTGATGGGGCAGAGACGCAATAGCTGCCTCCATGTCCCGACTCCACGCATTGGAAGCTACACTTCGACGGCTCCAAGATGTATGGGCGACTCGGAGCCGGAGTCGTCATCACCTCTCCAAAGGGGGACCAGTTGGAGTATGTACTCCAAATCCACTTCCGTGCATCCAACAATGTCCTGAGTATGAAGCGCTCGTCCACGGCCTCAAGATGGCAAAATAGATCGACATCAGGCGCATGCTCTGCTTCGGCGACTCAGATCTGGTGGTGCAGCAAGTATCGGGCGATTGGGATGCCAAGGACGCAAATATGGTGTTATACCGTGTCTTCGTACAACAGTTATGTACCTGCTTCAAAGGATGCGAATTCCACCATGTGTCCCGAGTAAACAATGAAACCGCAGATGCACTCGCCCGTGTAGGGTCAACAAGAGCAGCAATTCCGCCTAGAGTCACCCTCGAGCAGTTGTGCAAGCCCTCCATCACGCCATCACGCCATCTCCGGAATCCGACTCCATCATGTTGGATGTGGACCCGAGCACTGCCGGCTCCAAGCAACCTGGTGCATCACCGTAACCGAGGACTGTCACGCTGCACCCGAGGACTGCCATGCCACACCCGGGGACTGCCACGCCGCACCCGGGGACCACTGCCTCCATCCCGGGGACTGTCGGGCAAAAGGTCGCGACACCCCCAGCCGGCTCCAACAGCCCGGGGATTGCCGGCTTTGGCCTCCCACCCAGCAGACCACCTGACAAGCCTGAGCCGACCGGGAGCAAGGAAGTCAAACTGATCATGCAATCCTTATGCGCCAATTGGGAAACACCTCCATGGGGCAAGCCATTCATGAACTTTCTAGTCAAAGGGGAGCTACCGAATGAGGAGGTTGAGGAAAGGCCAGTGAAGCAAAGGGCAAGCGCATACACCATTATCAACAATGAGCTCTACAAGTGCAACGTGGGATGAATATACCAGCGATGTGTAAGCCAAGAGGAAGGAATCCGGCTGCTGGTGGACATTCATCAAGGTGAATGCGATCACCATGCATCATAGAGAGCAATAGTGGCAAAGGCACTCCACCATGGTTCTACTGGCCCACGGTGCTGGAGGACACCGAGCAGCTGGTAAAGGCATGCAATGGGTGCGAGAGATTCGCCTAGAAAAAACACACTCTGTCATCAGCGCTTAAGACAATACCAATCACCTGGCCGTTTGTTGTCTGGGGCTTGGACATGGTAGGTCCCTTCAAGACAGCGCTATTAGGCATGACACATTTGTTGGTGGCAGTGGACAAGTTCACCAAGTAGATCGAGGCAAAGCCAATGAAGAAACTAGATGGACCGACAGTGGTCAAGTTCTTCACCGACATCGTCACGCGTTTTGGCTACCCCAACAGCATCATCAAAGACAACAACATGAACTTCACCAAAGGGGCTTTCACGCATTTTTGTGGCGACAAGGGCATCCTCCTAGACCTGGCCTCCGTTGCGCACCCCCAATCCGATGGGCAGTGCGAGTGGGAAAATGGTATGTTCCTAGCCGGAATCAAGCCCAGGCTGATCAAACCGCTGTTGAGGACTCCCGGATGCTGGATAGAGGAGTTGTCGGCTATGCTGTGGAGCCTCCGCACAACACCTAACCGCTCCACCGGCTACACGCCATTCTTCCTTGTCTATAGGGCAGAGGAAGTCCTGTCGACTAGCATCGAGTTCGACGCACTGCACAAACTGCTATATACGGAGCAACAGGCCAAGGAAGCACGAGAAGATAGCGTTAATCTCCTTGAAGAGGTGCAAGAGCTGGCCCTGTCCAGGTTTGCCATCTACTAGCAGAACCTATGTCGCTACCATGCTAGCTGGATCTGCAATATCTCATTCCGAGAGGGCGATCTGGTCTTGCGGCCAGTACAAGACACCAAGGGCATGCACAAGCTAGACCCACCTTGGGAAGGGCCATTCATCATCATCCGGGCGCTGCATAACAACTCATATTACCTGATTGAGGCTCTCCAGCCTGCGAAGAACAAGATTGACCGCTCCGGCGAAGAAACTGAACGCCCGTGGAATGCAAACCTACTTCTCCCATTCTACACCTGAGTAAAGGGAAAATGTATCTTACCTTTATGTAATGAACAAGTTTAGGAGCCTCGACATAGTCTCGGAGACTCCATTATAATTTGGCATTTTCTGCTGCATCACTTGAAGTTCTCTGGCTGCATTGTTTTTAACCCCAAACCCGACAATCTCTCTCGGAGACTCGCCGGATGGCCCAGATGACCGTAAATTCTAAAAGACGAAGTCCTGTACATGGCTCCAAGTGATCCCTCTTTGATTGCGGCTGCAGACCGCAAGCCGGCTGACAGACACGGCAAGAGTAGAAAACTCGAAGACCCTACAGGTAAAGTCCCAAGGAAAACAAGACGTTTGGATGTTCCGGTTGCGCTTGCTTGCTCGAAGCCGATAGCCAAAATCTGAAGTATTGCGCAGTACACTAACCAAGCAAACCCTTGTTTCCAGCTAACAGCTAACAAGGGCATAGCTTCAACGGCCAATGCTCGCTAAGAAAAGGACTAAGCTATCAGTTTTGCATGAAATGGCAAAATTTTCAACCAAACGAGCAACTAAAGACTATGTTTATCCTACACATGTCTAAAGTGCAAACCATTGCTGGTATTTTTTCATCCTTGCATGAATCAAAGTGTCAGAGCCGGAGGCCAGCCGCCAGACGGCAAAGGAGCACAAAGGAGCTTTGACCCGGATAGATTCTCCAGCCGTCCCGAACCTCGGGGACTACACCATGTGGGTGCGCTCGCGTACCCCCACATCGTAAACCCACAACAAGCAACATCATAAAGGAGCTTCGACCCGGATGGTTGCTCTAGCTGGCCCGAACCTCAGGGACTACACCCTATGGGTGAGATCGCACGCCCTCACATAGAAAAAGCATATAGCAAATGCAACACAAGGCAAAGTGCACATAAGAGGAGCACAAGACAACATCACAAAAGGGAGACAAAGCTCCAAACAGAATTCACTGCAGTAGGACAAATTGTTCAAGCAGGCAAACAAACAAGTTTTCAACCAGATACAAATAATCCTAGCATCCTTGGGATCAGTCTTGTGGGTCATTGGAAGGGCCAGAGGTGTCGGCATGAGCTGAAGCCGCCAGCGAGCTGTAGTGGTACCCCTCCGAGCCGGCCAGATCGCTGAAGTCCTAGTCCAATTGGACGAAGCTTCCAATATTGACACTACATGAGCGGATGTCGGGAACTTCATCCCGAAGCTGGTCGTAGTTGGTCCCCTAACGAAACCCTCTAGAGAGACTCCGCAGGTCGACATAGGGATACCAGGACTTCAGCAGCGCCAGGACCATCATTGCGCCACCACGAGCCGCCCAGTCCCACGTCACGTCCATCAGCTCAGGAGCGGTGAGAAGCTTCTTCGCCAAGGCCTCCATCATAGCCGGTGGAGTGGAGTCTGGCCAGACGTACTCGTAGACGTCAAGGGCAGCATCCCGCAAATGTTTACCCTCCTCGCACATGACGGCCACCAACTCCTCCGGATAGAGGTCGTGCTTGGCATCTGCCTCGGGGACGCGGGCCAGGGCCTGATCGGTTGCTCCAGGATACTAGGATGCACCAGGGAAGGAGACAACTATCAGAAACCGGCTGCAGCGCGAGACAAGCAAGTTCACTGAAGGGAAAACCACTTACTAATAACGATATCGGTGATTCAGCACAACTCTGCCAGCGTCGCCTTCTCCTTGGCCTGGGCATTCTTCAGCTCCTCCACCTGGCGGGCCTATATTTTCTCAAGATTTTTCAATGCCTCGGCCCAGATGTCGGCGGTCTTCTTTGCCTGGTCGGCATTGACCTCCATCTACTGCTGATGCTGCAGCAGCTAGCCGATTTGGGCCTAGCGAGCCTGGTTAGACTCCTCCAGCCGGGCGACCTCCGCCTTCAGCCTCTCCACCTCTCGGTCCATGTCCGCTAACAGAGCTGCAGGAGGGTACCCAATAGTTAACAAGAAATGCGAAAATCCATGTAACTAGGAGGACACGGCAGGGCAAGAAGTCTTACGCCCTAGGTCCTGGGAGGGCTTGGCGGCTTTAGCAAAAGCTTTCTGCAAGGAAGGAACGATCAAAAAACGAGAAAAGAGAGGTCAACGGCAAAGAAGGGAAACCAAAATGATGGAGGAGATATTTACCTCAAGGGACGCCCCTAGCGCCTTGGCCTAGCCAAGCCTCAGCTTCATCACCAACACTAGGTGGCGGGCCTGGCCGAGAGCAATGGGCGTCGACTCGGAAAGTTGAGCCAGGACGGAGTCTAGCGGCATCACAACCAGAGCCGCCCGATTGCTGGTAATCTAGAGCTCGACGTCGTCGCTGGAGGCCATGCACGACGCCTCCGGAGCCATAGCGCCCGAGTCGGCGGCCACCTCCCCTCTGCCATCTTCAATCGCCGGCTGCACGGGAGCCACCCTCGCCACCTCCACGGGCTCCTCCACCCGTTAGGTGGCGGAGTCCGTCTAGCCCAGGCTAGGGTTCGCAACAGAATCGGCGAGCCTGGAGGCAGCCGAGGCCCGGTGTAGGACCAAGGATCCAGCCGGCACCACCGTCTCCACCGCGTCCGCCACAGCCTCGGCCGTCTTGGCAGCAGAAGTCGTAGCCTCAACCGGCTTGGCAACAGAGGTAGTAGCCGGCGCAGCAGACCCCTCTGCTCTAGTCGGTGGAAGGTCGGACGCGATGGCGATGGTTGCGAAACTAGTCAAGGACACCGCCACACTGAAAGAAGGGCGAGAAGAGCACATGGAGTAAGGCGCAGACCAACAAACACATAGAGAAAGGAGAACAAGGGCACATACCCAGCGACGCTTAGCACGGAAGCCGCGGCCCTCGGTCGATGAGTCCTCTTCGAGCCCCCATCAACTGCGGTGGTGCTGGTCGAGGCGTCCTGTTTCCCCCTGGCCTGAGAGGCAGTAGCCTTAGCCTGGTCCGCGTCCTCACCGTGGGCGGCTGTACCCGGATGTGGGCACAATGTCAAGCTCTAGGCCAAAGAAAAACAAAGAAAATATGAGCAAGAAAAGCTTCTCACTTGGTGGGAACTCGCAGCCCTCGTCATCCTAGGTGGGAAACCGTTCTAGCTCCGTCGACAGGTACTTTGACGGCTTAAGGTTGGCTGTGAAGGCGGGAAGCTCGTCCTCCCCCATACCATCTTCTTCTAGATGTGCCGTAAATAGCTACTCAACAAGGGGAAAATAAGAAACAAGGAGAAAATCCCTCGGGAAAAGTTCACGCAGAGAAGAGGAAGAGGGCCTAACCTTCGGGGGTAGTCGCCCACGGTGGAATGGCCGACAGGAGAAGACCCAGTACTCCACCAACATCTCCTTCGAGATAGTGGCAAGCCACTCCCGAAGGGACACAAACGACACGTCCAACTGGGACACCTGGCTGAGGTCCAGCGAGCCAGACAGATGGCAGATCTTGTGCGACTGCTGTTGTAGTGGAAGCATGAGGTTCGTCATCCATGACAGTAGGATGTCCCGGGTGGTGAGCCGCTCCTTCTCCACCCACACCGTCACACGGGCGGCCATGTGGTCCATGTCTGCCTAGGCGTGCAAGTTCTGGACGGTCCAGGCCTTCTGGGTGGAGGGGATGTTTGCGAACACCGGTACCTTGATCCAGTCGATGTCGGTGTGGTTTCACACGTAGAAGTACGAGCCCTGCCATACCTTGACTGTGCGGGCATCTCCAGCCGCTGCTTCGGCGACGACGGCCTCGGGTAGATAGCGCAGCAGCCAGTTTCCGTCGGAGGGCCACCCTTCCCCACCACCTGGACCTTGAAGTTGAAGAACTTCAAGAAGTTCGCCGCACCTAGGCGAACCCCCAGGTAGGCCTTGCAGCAGGCCGCATCGTGCGATAGCTGCGCGATGGCGTTGGCGCCTAGGTGGTGAAGTTGGAGGTCGAATGACACCATCAGCTCGAGGACGAACCTGCTCAGTGGCTGGCCGAGCCCACGAGCGAAGTGGGCGAGGAAGACGATGAATTCTTGATGCCTGTGAAATATAGTCATCTACGTCCACATTTAAACTGGATATTATTCGTATTTTTGATGAAATATATCTCTAAACCCTGCCACTAATGCCTAATGATCAAAGGGGTATGCAATCCTTTCTTTCTATTTTTACCTACGCAGATAATGACGTGTGATGATGGAAATCACAACATTAAAGTCCAAGATACGAGATTTCCAACAACCCGAAGAAACCGGGAGTCGTGAAGTGGAGACAAATGCTTTAACGACCAACTATACGGCAGGAATAAAATTTTGGCCGTATAGTTGCCATCAACTCTACTAGGTCAAACAAAACAACTTTCGTGAAGGGAACCCTATATAAAGAGGCCTCGAGCGACAAGAAACAAGGGCTTTTTTCGATCACCAGCCGCTCCTAGAACTCCATCTACAACACCAAAGAGCCACTGAAGGAATAGACTTAGATCTAATCTCTAAACCCTTCTCCATCACCATAGCCATATTCCACCACTTGTAATAGTAGATCTCATCTTCAATTGGTGACATTGTAAGACTATTTGCTATCAATCCCATGCTATCAATTATAGGACTTGTCATGTACCCAAGACCCTGAGGATTAAGCCGGGTATAGGGAGTATGAGTAATGACTAATCTGCAGGATGGGAATCCCAGTGATAGAAGGGGTAGTATGGCTGTATGTGAGGGATTTACTTGGGATTAACGGTGACGTCACTATGCATATCATTAGTTTTCCTTCTTCCATGGATGAGACTAGTAGGTTATTGCTATAAGTGCTTGCCAATGCAATAGCAATTATGGATGCACTGCCCACATATAATTTATCTTGCTCTAATAATTACATGCATACTTTATTATTGTCTTTTATTCCCATCAGATGTTTTGCATAGCTACAGGTGAAACCCGACTCCCTAGGCTCTCTCTCCATCATTGACAACAACAAAAGACAGCAAAATCTTAGTCCGGTAAAAACACAAAAGGAATTCTAAAACTCCCGAAGACCCGTTACAGTAACTTCATTACGCTTTCTGCTTCCCGAGGATTCGATAAACCTAGGTCTACTAGGGAAAAAGATCTATACTACATCAGTAACCGGATCGAAGGTATCAACCCTTTTTCTGGCGCCCTTGCCAGGAAGCGATAGCTACCGTGGTGAGGTTAGTAGGAACCTTGCTAGTTTTAATTCTTGTTTTCAATTTTGTTAGTTTGCTTTCAGTCTTTATTTGAAAAAACCAAAAAAATTAGTTAGTCTTTAAATTCTTCTTTTTACTATCATAAGTCTTTGTTTAAGAAAATCAAAAACATAGGAAATATGGCTGAAAAGAAGCTTGGGGAGTTTGCAACTCCCAACAATGATTATTTGTGTACTCCTATTACTCAGTGGGAAATTGTTGCTGCTGATTATGAAATTAAGCCCCATTATTTAAGTTTGGTTCAATAGAATCAATGTGGAGGCTCTGCTATTGAGGACGCAAATATGCACTTGAATAGTTTCACTAAAATATGTGATATGATGCGCATAAAAGATGTTGACCCTGATGCTGTCAAATTGCGCTTATTTCCATTCTCTCTTAGAGGAAGAGCAAAAGAATGGTTGCTATCTTTGCCTAGAAATACTATTACATCATGGGGTGAGTGTACTTCTTTATTTATGACTAAATTTTTCCAACCTGCAAAGACTATGCAACTAAGATCTAATATTACTGGTTTTAGACAGGAAGAGCGTGAGCCACTAGAGCTTGCATGGGAGAGGATGAAAGAATGCATGAGAAACTTTCCCAGTCATGCGATGGAAGATTGGTTAATTCTCCATTTATTTTATAATGCTCTTAATCCCGTATCTAAGTCTATGCTTGATACTGCAGCTGGCGGAACATTTATGGGGAAACATATTACCAAAGCAAAGCAGCAGCTAGACAATATGCAAGACAACGGATGACCCACAAGTATAGGGGGTGTATCGCAGTATTTTCGAGGGAAGTGAGACCCAATTTATTGATTTGACACAAGGGGAGCCAAAGAATATTTATAAGCCTTAACAACTGAGTTGTCAATTCAGCTGCACCTGGAAACAATCTTGCTCACAACAGTTTATCAGTAACAATAATTTTGTAGTAGGAATAGTAAAGTAGCAGCAGTAGTAAAGTAAAGACAGTAATGACAATAGCAGTAACAATAGGATTCGAGTGCGGTAGGCATAGGGATGGATGGACAGGCGTTGCATGGACAAGAAAATTCACATAGCAATCAGAACATAGGGCAATTGCAGATAAATAAGATAAAGCATCCAAGTACTAGATAATCCTAGGCATGTATTCCATATATAGTCATGCGTCCTTGCAATGAGAACTTGCACACCATCTTTTGTCCTACCATCCCATTTGCAGCGGGGCCTCAAGGGAACTACTGGTAATTAAGGTGCTCCGTTTAATAGAGCACCGGAGCAAAGCATTAACACTCCGTGAACACATGCGATCCTCACATCAAAGCCATTCCCTCCGGTTATGCCGATTTCTGTCACTTCAGGGCCATTGGTTCCGGACAACAACGTGTGTATACAACTTGCAGATAAGACCATAAACAATACTATCATAATGAATCAATAGCATGTTCAGATCTGAAATCATGGCACTCGGGCCCTAGTGACAAGCATTAAGCATAACAAGTTGCAACAAAGTCATAGAGCACTAATAAATGGTACTAGGCACCATGCCCTAACAATCTAATGCCATTACATAAATGATCTCATCCAGTCCCTACCATCCCCCTAGCCTCTTGCGGGGGATTACTCACTCATAGATGGGGGAAACATGGATGGTCGATGGAGAAGCGATGGTGATGATGATGGCGATGATCTCCTCCAATTCCCCGTCCGGGCAGGGTGCTAGAACAGAGTTTCTGGTGCTGTTTCGTGGAATCTGGTGGTGGCGGCGGAGCGGATCTCCTTCTGGAAAAACGTTAAACCCCCCTGAGTTTTTAGGTCAGAAGGCAACTTATAGGCGAAGAGGGAGACCGAGGGGCAGTCTGGGGCGGCCAGACCACCCCCTGGCGCGGCCTGGGCTAGCCCGCGTGGCCAGGTGGTGTGGCCTGGGCCCAGCCCCCCTCTCTCTCGTATTTTGGCTCCGGGAGTCTTCTGGTGAAATAGGATTTTTGGCATATTTTCTGGGATTTTTTCGGATAGTTGATTTTTTGCACAAAAAGTAGACACCAAGGCAATTCTGCTGAAAACAGCATCAGTCTGCGTTAGTTGCATCCAAATCACACAAGTTTAGAGGAGAAACAATAGCAAAAGTGTTTGGGAAAGTATATACGTTTTGGACGTATCAACAACCATGCCCAGTGGCATGTGGATAGATCAAACACGAAGAAGGTGAACTCCATCTCACCACAAGAAAATGAAGAACTCAATGCTAAGATGAATGATCTCATATTAGCCGTAAAAGGTAAGGAAACCAGGTAAGATCTATCCTAGAAACAAATATTGAAGAAATAGACTTAGCTCATAATGATTATAACCCTGCTTGGAAGAAGAATTATAATCCTAATTTTCAGAAACACTATTCTAGTCCTTCAGGTAACTCTAATAATAGTATGGGAACAAGTAATGGTAGTATCCAAGAAACACTTAAGTCCTTTATAGACTCACAAAATGAGCCAAACAATATCCTTGTTAAAATAATGGAGAACCATAATTAGCTAACCAAGATGTAAGTTTGAGGATGATTTGCAGGCCCTCCAAGAAAGCACGAGGATTTTTGAGGCACAACTAGGTAAGATAACCGAGAGTCAAACTCTCATTGTAGCTATATTTGCAAGTAAAGCTGAGCCTAATCCTATTGAAGACCAAAAGATGATGAGAATCCAAAGGGAGGAGCCTGAAGAAGATTATAGTAATACCCCTTCACCAAGTTACATTGTTGAAGATCTTGTAAAAAGGATCAACATCAAGATTTCGGTAAGTGAAGGAAATGATGAAGCTTTGTATCAACACTTCATTAATCGGGTAGCAATAAAGGTATGTGAGCTTGAAGAAGAATATAAGAAAATTGCTGAAAAATTACCTGTTAAGCTTGATGATATATTTGATCCAACTATTAAGATTAAAATTGGGACAAATGAGATAGCAGCACTTTGTGATCTAGGTGCAACCGTTTCGACAATTCCAAAAAAGTCTTTTTAATAAGTTAAATCTTGGATCTTTTGAAATCACCAAGTTAAAATTACATTTTGTAGATTCTACCTATAAATAAGATGTAGGGATTAAAGAAAACACTTTAGTATACATTAAAGGATGTCCTGCTCTTATTGATTTTGTCATTGTTGACATGCCTGAAGATGTTATTGCTCCTATTATATTAAGCCATCTATTCGTAAGAACTATTAAGGCTTTGATTAATCTACATGAAGGGAATGTGAAGCTTCAATTTCCTTCGTGGGATCCTTTTGTTATTCATTTTCCTAGGAAGAGTAAAGCCAGACATGATGAAAAGGAGGCCATCACTTTGATGGCCAACTATTTTGGAGTGGGTGTTTCACTCATCTGACCTAAGTGAGAAACATTAAGGTCAAGCTATTGACCATAAAAAGAGCACTGCATGGGAGGCAACGCATGTGAAATAAAGTTCTGAGTAAAGTTTTTAAGTTTTATGTTTAATAAAGAGTGATAGAAAGCTCCAGTTGAGGAGAACAAGTTCGGTAGCACTAAAAATCCTGCTTTATACATGTTGTTGTTGGTCGACAATTTCTACTGTCATTTTTCTATCAAAAACAAGGTGTTTCGCTAAGTTTCAGAATAAGAAATAATTCTTGAAGAAATAGAATTTGTTTGATGACTACAGAAGGTTTAACGACCAACTATATGGTGGGAATAAAAATTCCAGTCGTATAGTTCCGGTCGTATAAATACCTTTGCCATCAATAATTTTTATTTCCGAGGTACTGAAGGATTAACGACCAACTATACGGCGGGAATAAAAATTTCGGCCGTATAGTTCCAGTCGTATAGATATCGATGCCTTCGTAAAATTTATTTTCTAGGTACAGAAAGATTGACGACCAACTATACGACGGAGATGAAAAATTCCAGACGTATAGTTATGGCCATATAGCTACACCGCTAGGTGGAAATCCTAAATTTTTGTCAGCAGACCAACTATACGGCTAGAACAAATTGTT
This sequence comes from Avena eriantha, assembly GCA_910589775.1. Taxonomy (NCBI): domain Eukaryota; kingdom Viridiplantae; phylum Streptophyta; class Magnoliopsida; order Poales; family Poaceae; genus Avena; species Avena eriantha. The sequence continues at coordinate 292,110,038 of OU342742.1, forward strand.
TTGACCGTATAGTTCTGGTCGTATTGTTGCGTCCGACCATAAAATCTCCATAGGAAGGTACCTCCAACCCCAAAACTTAAATCCTTTTTCTCTCTTCTACCTCTAAACTCTCTCAAAACCTCAAGAGATCTTCATCTCTACTGAATTTCGTTCGATTTCCTCGCAGGCAAGTGATCTACGGTATGTTTCTCCTCCGATCCTCCTATTACTTTTTGCAAATTAATCTTTGATATGTTGTCATTATCAATCTAGGGTGAGACCTACTATGAACTAATTGCCATGATTCTCTTGCCTAGGTTATTATTTTGAGGGGATTCTTTAGTGTACTATGACGAGGAATATGTTATGCTTATTATTATTATTTCAAAAAGTTTTATTTTATCTTTCCTTGTTATTTTAGATGATGAACACAAGGAACCAAACTCGTGCTCATGCCGCCGCTAGTGCTTCTTGGACTATCGCTCAAGAATGCATGGGGATATGGTTCAAGGATGAGCCCCAACATGATCACTTCAACAGGATCAAGAACCGAGAAGTGAAGGCAACCAAGTGGGTTTGCCCCATTATATTGAGTCAACTCGGTATTTCTAATGACTTCATTTTACATTGCAATAGGGTTAGCTTGCAAAACTTTGTATTCAATGATGTGCCTACTTATCGCCGATTAACTTTTGAATTTTTAAGGTCTTTACAAAGCACCATTAAAGCACGGAATGGAGAGGACAAGATTTCTTTCTGACTATGAACAACAATTACTCTCTATCACTAGATGAATGGTGCGCATGTTTTAATTTTGCAAACAATAATGATAATGCTTTACACGCATCCTTTACTAGCTTAGACCCTTCCCCAGAAAAATATTATAATGGAATAAGTTTTACTTCTAGAGTAAGCAAGGGGAAGAATATTCAACATCCTGCAATTCGTTATTTTTCTATATTATTGCTAACACTTTGCAGGCACAAATTGAGTTCACGGGAGTCAATGAGGAGGACATCTTAGTCCTTGCAATGGCTGCTTTCAACAACACCAACTTTTCACTCAACTTGGGTGCAATTCTTGTGCGCTACCTGGAGCACCAATCCTCCCAAAGCAAAGGACCAGTCACAGGTGGAGGCATCATCACCGTGCTTTCCATTGCCCTAGGCATCAACCTAGGTGAGTTCCAACTAGTGCTAGGTGAGCGACATGTTGGTTTCTCTACTTTAAAGTCTTGTGGAATGCTCACTAGGAGTGGTGGTGTTTATTACTTACATATTGCTAGAGCTAGGCGTCTCTACCCCGCTCATATGCCTAATGGTATTTTATCTATCGAGGAAGGATATTTGCTATATGACATGCAGGTTGAGCAACACCAACCCGAGGAAGAGATTCCCGATGAGGATGAGGACCAAGAAGAGGACCAACCACCAACCCGGTTCGCTACATACCAAGACTTCCAAGAACTTGGAGGAACTGTGGAGAGAATGCAAAACCTCTCCTTGAACCTTCGAGAAAACAACTAGTAATTTATCAACTCAATTTGCGAACTGGAGCTATGACTTTTTCCCGCCACCACAATGATTTGAAGGGCTTGCAAAAGCCTAAGCTTGGGGAAGTTTCCTCATTATCTTTATTTGGCGTTCATTTGTTATTATTTATTTCGAGGTTATGTTTTTAATTCGAGTTTATAAGCACTCGTGTTGGTTTCCCCAACACTTTATCTTTAATTAATTTTATTTGTTTTTGAGATTTTCTAGCCGAGCTTTGCCGCCAATTTTCTATTATTTAATTCCCTCTCTTAAAGCAACAAAAAGATTTTTCCATTTATCTTTATTTTCCCCCTTCCTTCTTTTCTATTCTCCTTGTGGCTTTCACACATTTGTAGGCGAGCCATCGACTTCAAATTTCCAAGAAGCAAATCAAAAGGGAAGAGAGAACTGAAGCCAATCATGAGAGTTATGCCCTAATACTCCCCACTTTTGAAGTTTGAGAAACCCATGCTAGTTAGTAGTAAATGATAAGATGTCATATTCTTGCCTAAAAATTTGCTAAACAATTGTAATAATAAAAGGTCTCACAATTGAAGGCTTGGGTGTTGTAGTGTTTAGTCTTGAAGGCTTATATCTAGAGGCACTCAACACCACGGAAAATAATGATTGACTTGATAGCTCTCTTTAAAAGGATTTGTTCAATTGAATTAATGTTTAGCAGTTTTTGTGAGCATGCCAAAGTTTGACTTGTGAATCATAAGAATGAGATAGCTTTATGCGTGTCAAACTTCATGGGATGCCAACAACTCTGCTATCCTACAAACTATCTTCATGGAGGAAACTCTTAGATTTCGGCTATGAGTTGATTAAACATATGTAGCAGCAATGCTATAATGTGTAAGATTCTTGGCATTCCCGGGTAGTTGTGTTCATGATGGAATCACTCCTCTGGCTGTTATGAGTAATCATTGTAGAAAAGGAACAAAAATCTTGGTGATGCCACGAGTGTCCATCACAACCCGATAAACTAATTTAAATCTTTGGCATGCTCTCAATTACTTAAGAACTGAAATTCTTGAAGGACAATGAATATAAAGTAGTGCTTGAACAGTCTTGATTTATTGATGTGGGAGAATTGAGATCGTCTCGTGTATATGTTTTTCATGACAAACTCTCACACTCTCAATTTTACGTGATTATACTATATTGTTCAAAGGCAAGCCTATGAGTTGATTGCATGACATGGAATATGGTTTACTCATTTGAATCATCCATGTTAACAATAATTTTGCTATGCTATAAGGATGCATAAAAACCCGTATGATATGCTTGCCATTACTCCATCTATGCTGAAGTTTTTCAGATTTATAAAGTGGAGGAAACTTGAGACTACAAATCATGAGTAAGATCATCATCTTGTTATTTCAGTTTAAATGCTGAGTTCCTTTTTGATTTTGGTTTTATTGCTTGAGGACGATCAAGTTTAAGCTTGGGGAGGTTGATGGATGTGAAATATAGCCGTCTACGTCCACATTTAAACTGGATATTATTCATATTTTAGATGAAACATCTCTCTAAACCCTGCCACTAATGCCTAATGATCAAAGGGGTATCCAATCGTTTCTTTCTATTTTTCCCTGCGCAGATAATAACGTTTGATGATGGGAATGATAACATTAAAGTCAAAGATACAAGATTTCCAACTACCGGAAAAAACGAGGAGTCGTGAAGGGGATACAAACGCTTTAACGGCAACTATACGGCGGGAATAAAATTTCGGTCATATAGTTTCGGTCGTATAGTTGCCATCGATACCTCTAGGTCAAACAAACAAACTTTTGTAAAGGGACCCTTATATAAAGAGGCCTCGGGCGATGAGAACCAAGAGCTTTTTTCGATCACTAGCCACCCCCAGAACTGCATACACGACACCAAAGAGCTGCCGGAGGAATAGACTTAGATATAATCTCCAAACCTTTCTCCATCACCATAGCCATATTCCACCACTTGTAATAGTAGATCTCATCTTCAGTTGGCGACATTGTAACACTATTTTCTATCAATCTCATGATTTCCATTACAATGTTTATGATTGTTGATCTCATACCTATGTGTGAGTAATTCTCCTTGGGCTAAGGGCTTCGGCCTAGCCATTTAGCTTTTGTGCATGTTATTTATCATAGATGGGATGATGTATTAGTTTGTATGACATGATGATTATTGTATCCTCTCTTGCCTCAATCTAAGGACTTGTCAAGTACCCAAGACCCTGAGGATTGAGCCAGGTATAGGGAGTATGAGTAATGACTAATCTGCAGGATAGGAACCCCAACGTTAGAAGGGGTAGTACGGCTGTATGTGAGGGATTTACATGGGACTAACGGTGACGTCACTATGCATATCATTAGTTCTCTTTCTTCTATGGATGAGACTAGTAGGTTATTTCTATAAGCGGTTGTGGAGGATATAGCAATTATGGATGCACTGCCCACATATAATTTATCTTGCTCTAACAATGACATGCATACTTTATTATTATCTTTTATTCCCATCATATGTTTTGCACAGCTATAGGTGAAACCGAACGCCCTAGGCCCTCTCTCTCCATCATCGACAACAACAAAAGACATCAAACTCTTGGTTCGGTAAAAACACAAAAGAAATTCTAAAACTCCCAAACGTCCATTAAAGTAACTTCACTACGCTTTTGGCTTCCCGAGAATTCGATAAACCTAGGTCTACTAGCAAAAAAGAGCTACACTACATTCGTAATCCAGATAGAAGGTATCACTTCTCCAGGCTAGGGGTTAGGGACCCACTCCCCCTCCGGTGAAAGGCGATGTCTCACCAGGCACTCCGACGGGATGAGCCTTCAGCACCTATACTTCTGGACGAGCTCATCGGTGACATAAGAGCCGCACCAGCCACCTACTTGATCAGGCAGCATCTTGATAGGAGCGGCAGCCGTGTTAGTGAAACGGGGTCCCGTCGTCGTGATGGAGGAGCATCGGCGTCGGTGGCCAAAGAGCGGTGGCGCAGGGAAGCATCAAGGAGACAAAGTGCAAAGGGCAGAGGCAGTGGATGCAGGGCAAAGATGAAGTGGGGAAGGATCCCTCCCTGGCGCCCTTATTTATCGAGGCAGAGCAACCACGCCCCCTTGATGGCTCTGTGTATAGCGCCAGCAAAATGTTGGAGCATGGTTGATGTAGAGCTCGTTGGGAACCCCAAGAGGAAGGTACGATGAGCACAACAGCAAGTTTCCCTTAGTATGAAACCAAGGTTTAATCGAACCAATAGGACCAAGGAAATTCCCCAAAGGTGTTGCTAGCTGAGCCTTAGCAGGGGGCACTACATGTGCTAGTAGCAACGTGGAGACCTGCACGACACAACCACAGAACTTTGTCCCCAACTTGCGATGAGGTTGTCAATCTCACCGTGTTTTGCGGAAAACAAAGGATTAAACGTATGGAATGGAAAGAAGTAATAGTTTGCACAAAGTAAACACAAAGCGGTAAACAGTTTATAGATTGTATGTAAAGAAAAAGGACCGGGATCCATAGTTCACTAGAGGTGGCTCTCCTTAAGATAGATAACATGCTGGGTGAACAAACTACAGCGGGGCAATTGACAAACATCGAGAAAGCAATACATGCATATACTAATCATCTTGACTCCTTTGAGACTTGATTGAGCATTACAACATTATACATAGACCGCCATCCAGATGCATCTATGACTAATAATCCACCTTCAGGTTATCATCAGAACCCCCTCCAGTATTAAGTTGCAAGCAAGAGATTATTGCTTTATGAACTGCGTGTAAAGTAAACAATATGATTGTTCTATGAACAAAGGATTGTTGTTTTCTCACTAGTAGCAATAGCACATCTAGTACCTTAGAGATTTTTGTCACTTCCCCAGATTACCAGAGGCATGAACCCACCATCGAGCATAAATACTAACTCTTGGAGTTGCTAGTATCTACTTGGCCAAGATAGCTACTAACAACGGAAAGCATGCAAGATCACAAATAACAAAGACATGATAGAATCAATAATCAATATGAAATAGCATCTCAATATCCATCGGGCAAACACAACATGCAGAATTACAAATAGATGATCTTGATCATGAACGGAGTTCACAAGATCTAAACATGAAAGCACAAAGGAGGAGAACGAGCGATCTAGCTACTACATGGATCCGTAGTCCAACGATGAACTACTCACGCATCACACCGAAGGCTTGCATGGTGATGAAGAAGGCCTCCAGGGTGAATTCCCCTCTCCGATAGGGTGCCGGGAAGAGCTTCAGATCCTACACGGTCTAGGGATGGAGATGATGGCGGCTATAGACTCTTTCATGGATTTTTGATCGGGCACTTAGGGTTTTCGTCCCGAGGGCATCTTATAGGCGGAAGGAGAGGCAGAGGGGGTGCCAGGGCTGGCCACACCACACCCTGGCGCGGGCCAAGCCTGGCCACGTGGCCAGGTGGTGTGGCCGCCCTCTGGCCCCTCTCCATCTCGTATTCTGGCCTCTAATGACTTCCAAAAAATAGGCACTTTGGCTTTTGTCCCGTCCAATTCCGAGAATATTCATTTTCTGACTTTCCTGGAACAAAAAACAGCAGAAAACAGGCAGCTGGCACTATGGCCCTTGTTAATAGGTTAGTCCAAGAAATCATATGAAAAGTACTCCAAAGTGTGGACAAAACACAAGAAAGTGGATAAAACCAAGCATGGAACATCAAAAATTATAGATACATTTGCAATGTATCACCCCTGCACTCCCCTCCACCACGTGGCACAGAATTGCTCCACTCCCCCACGATGTTTCGGTTCCGGATCGCATGCGCCAGAGTAGCTCCCAGAAAAGATCCCGCAGGTGTTACCGCGAAGGCCAAGCGCGCGCAAAATCTCCAAGAAACCGCTATGATGAAGGCGTGTGTGTAGTTACCAAAACTGCAGCGGCATGCCAAGAGGTCAATCTGACACGACACACGCCAAAGGAGGCGGGCATGGCTAACGCCAGCATTCACGTCATTGACTAGGAGATTCACCTCCCCCACCAGGTGCGGCAGCCAGGAGATGCAGTCGTCGCTCACACCCTATGGGTGGGCCACCGGACCCGTAGCCGGAAAAACCCTAGCCGAGAACAACAAGCACATTGAGACGAAAAACAACAAGTGATACAAGAAAAACACTACAAGACATTTTGCGCTACGGTTTTCATCAGCAATCATTTTAGCATCAGCCAATGAGCACGCAGGAACTTCTCCATAAAGCGAAGCCCCAACACGCTAAGGGACTAGTGTTGGGGGGTGACCCCCGGGTAGGCCAAGCCAGGATCAACTGGCTACAAGAGTGAAGAGACTCACCCGAGTGGAACGCTACACCCGGTCCGCCTCAAGATTCCGGCGAGCTCGTGTAGCCGGGGGCCAGGAGAGCCGGCTGGGTGGGGATTGTTTGTTTGCAGCCCGAAAGTTCCTGGGAAAGCGCATCACGGTACCCAAGTTGCCTGTAATTGCCGCGTTTCATAAAGTTGGGCTGCCAACTACTGAGAGGGGCCATTTTGAGGCAAACTCATCTCACCCCTACCAAATTCAAACATTACGTTAAACTGCCCCGTGAAGTACACGGTCAGGACCCACATGTCGGTCATCTATTCGTGACACGAGTGCCAACGCGGCAACCTCTTAGGCAAATCGAGGAAGTAAGTGGATTGGATGCGTTGACCAATTTCACAAATCCATTCCCTCCTTTCCCCTAGCACCGACGATGTTGAAATCCACCCTCCAGGCAGAATGATCCCTTCGGACATTTGACTTCTGACGCCAAGTTGATGCGCCTAGTTGCTGTGCCCATTCGCTGATCCCGAGCTCCAATGGCGCATGTCATAACCGTTGTTGCGAGGCTTTAGCCCGCCTCCGCCACGGACGAGTTGAGCAGCTCGGAGGATGGCAGATCCTACTACCAAGGAAGAAGTTCTGGCTACATGCGGGTGAGCTACCCTTCTCTTTGCTATTCGCACTAATTATAACTGCTAGCTGGCTACTGAAGCTAAAATTGTTTGTTAGCCCAATGCTGACAAAAATATTTTGTCCATAATTGTCTATCAAGTGGGATCTCCGCGGACCACCCTTACTTGGTTACGGTAGCCCTCTTCAGGTACGACTCTAAATCAATAAGGGCGAAGGGCAAGTTTTATGGACACCATTATATCACGATGGAAGAAGCGCCTGTGCAGATCTGCATTATCCCTGGTATGGTTGCTGCTCTGCGTAATCATGATGAAATATGGCTGAAGCAGACTGCAAAGTTCAGCTTTATGGATGAACGAGGCATCATGGTTCCTCTAACGTGTGACAGTCAGCTAATTGGGTTGATGAAAAGGTATGCTTCGGCTTGCATGTTTGAGCTAAATTATAATGTACTGGATGTGGAAGCTGCTGCAACTGGGAGTCGCCCTTCTATTCTTGGACAGAGTGGTCACTCGAACCCAATTAGCTCCTGGTAAGCAAAAGTCTCTTGGGGTTCGCATGTTTGTGCTGAATTGTAATTTTTTTATTTACTCTGTACATATTGGGTAGTTATGCAACAGTCCTGTTTCTTTGACAGGAAGCGCGGCAAGGTTAGAAACATGACTGTCGGGTCAGTCATTTTGCTGCCGGAAGAAAATAAAAATGAGTGGAAAGATGATGTTGGACTCCTGCTACTGCCCTACTTTTATTTTGTTTTAGTTAATTATTACATGTGTGTTGCATGTAAGACAATATATCCGTGGTGTCTCTAGTGAACCTTCTATATATATGTATTAATCTACTCCTTTATATGGAGTGCCTTAAAATTTCTAGTGTTCAATTATATTACTGATCATACTCATGCACACTACCAAATATTTCTAGTGTTCGATTAAATTATAATTGTCAAGGAATGCATCAACAAGTTAAATTGGTCAAAATTTCATATTGAATGGACGTTGGCAGAAGCCGAGGCTGAAGGCATCAGCTAAAGACCTTGGCACGGCATGCAGCCTTCGGCAAATTCCTTACAGGTTCAACAATAGGTTGTTGCCGCCTAGCTCTGAATTCGCTTACAGGTTCAACATGACAGAACTTGAGCTACCATAGAGACCTCGGTAGACGTGGCAGAATTGGGGCGGGTGCGACCATGACGACGGCAAGCTCGGATTCTGCAGGAGGAAAACAGGACAGAGCATGGTCGACATGGTGACAGATCTCATTGGGAACCAATTCTCGTCCCCGCACCGTGCCATGGGTGCGTTCATGGTGAGGGCGAGCTCTGACTCGGGATGAGGAGGAGAGCGGGGACGATTAGGTTCGCCACGTCCCAGCTCTATGCCATGGCCGTGACCACAGATTGCCACTCCGGGGAATAAGAAGACGCGTAATGGATGCAGGCGCCAATGTTGCAAGCCTACATGGAGGAGAGTAGGGCCGAGTAGGTTCTTCCACGTCCCAGCTCTGGGCCATGGCCGCGAAGGCCCATGGATTACCGCTCTGGGGAAGAAGAAGACGCATAATGGATGCAGGCGCCAACGCTGCAAGCCTAATTGACGCCTAAGCAACGCGAGCGACATAACGGCGAAAACTGATAGTGGGGCCCAACTTGACGCCGTTGGCCTGATATTTTGTATTGAAACTTAATTAAATTCGTGCTAAAAAAGACCCTCTGAGTATTTGGCATGCTAATTTTGGTCATCGCGGCTGATTATAGGCAACTTGGGTACCACGTTGCCTGGGCGCCTCAACTTTCGGGCCGCAAAATGATATTCTCGGCTGGGTGGACACCTCTACCTGGTGCCTTGGATCCGTTGGCCAAAGTTATGGGAGGGGGTGATGCTCCTTGCTGAGCGCACCCTTGACCGGGCAGGCTGGCGCGCCGCCTTGCCGGCACTACCAGACGAGGATGCCAAAGCACCAAGGCTAGAGACTGACGAGTAAAGCACCGGCTGACGGATAAAGCACCAAGCTGATGGATAAAGCACAAGGTGACGCCCAAAGCGGAGGCACCGAGACGCAGTGGCGCTATCCCCACCCATACTGGAGCTTGACCGGGTCCTGGACCACCGTCTGGACTCGATAGCCGGCCTGCCTTGTAAACCCAAAACCCAAACATTAAATCCTAGAGCCCACATTGTAACCTACACTTCCACCGGTATATAAGGAGGGGTAGAACCAAGGTCTTATGTAAGACATTACAAGTTAGAAGTTAGCCAGAATCGACAGGTCAAGTAGTTCATCTTCCTCTAGCTCTCGATAGCAGCTAGAGAAACATCTCAAGGAGCACTAGTATTGAGCATCTTCTCCCCATATAGTAGATCCTTGGAGGAGTAGGACTGTTACCTCGACAAGAGGGCTCTGGACCTAGGTACATTGTTGTGTTTGCAGTATCTGTGCCCAACCCATTGCGAGTAGCCATCGCTAGCATCGTGATTCTCCCCTCTCATGTCATCCTCGATGGCATTGCCGTGTTCCACACCACGACAAGCAGATAATGCTCACTGGTGCCTCTTTCATTAATTATCCCATTACTACTCAGATTAAGTTGTTTAGGTACCTCGTTATCCAATGACAGGCACAAACCCTACACATGCAATTCTATGACCCGCATGGCTCAAACAACTCCTACAGTAATGGCTCATGGGATGGAGGTACAAGCTTCGATGGAGTTTAAAAGTAAAGGCTATGCAATACTTGGGCTTCAGTTTAATGCAATCACGAATCAATGATGCAAGAGTAAGATACAAGTATCGGTACTATATGTATGCAAGCATGGGGAATTGCTTGCCTGGCAGTTTAGTTGCGGAATAATTAGGATCTGGGTAATACTCCTAAGGCTCCTAGTATTCTCCTTACTCAGTGTCTATCCGGATAAAAACCAAACACACAAGGGCCATATTAAATAAAGTGCGCAATCATATGAATATATGTGACAAGCAATCAAGGTATGCCATGATGAAATGATGCACATTTGCATGATATAACATATCATGGCAGGGGTGAGCGGTGGAAACAATAATAAATCACTTTATTTATTTATTTAGGCATGTTTTACTCCCATAAACAGTTCTGATTATTTAATATTTGTATGATGTATGCTTAAATTCATATCATGGAATGTATAATCAGAACGGGCTCATTGCGCCGATCGATTTAGACATATTATTTTGTCGAATTTGGAATTACGGAATTAAAGTTATGCAATATTTAATAAAAGGCATTTTTAGCATTTAAATTATTTCAAAATTTTAAATTGCTCAAAAATTATTTTGGATGGCATTTTTCAATTCCTAGAATTTTTCTAATTCAAAAAATATATTATTTGTTGTATTTGGATTTGGCAATAAAAAAGATATAGATATATTTGTTTATTATCCATTTTATTGATTTTCTAGAAAAAATAGAAGAATGGCACATTTTTTGTTACTCAACTAATTCTAGCTAGAGATGCTGGTTAGTGGGGCAGGCACGCTGACTAGACTGTAGGTTGTGAGGTATGACAGGTGGGACAAGCAGGTCTACGGTTGGAAAGGAAAAAAACGGAGGGTTTTTCTACCAAAGCTTCCTAGGAATCTCAGACGGACTGAAGATCGATTTGCAAAAAACTGCTAGCTGGAGCCTACTTTGGAAGACGATATAGGAGAAAATGGTTGCAAATTTTACAACACCATAAAATGAAAGTTTTAGATCTCGCAAAAATCTACAACTTTATAGAAGGAAATTTTTACAAAAGATCAACGTACGCGCCGGAAACATGTGACGAACAGAGCAGATTCAAACTTCGAAATGGAAATTTCAGAAAACTGTGAAAATGCCCCAACTTCATCTGTAGACCATGGATTGGGTCGCTGTTTGATCCTGGATATAGCTGGATGATAGGGCTATATGATTTGTTCATAGAGTTTTCGCAAAGGAGCTATGTGGACACCGCCAAAAATCGAGTAAGATAGGACCTAGGAAAGGTATGTGCTAAAACTGTGGGACCGGCTGCATTCCAAATGCTGCGGCAAGCATGCAGGGAGGGAGTTCGACATGTGGCTACGACGATATACAGCGAGAGGGAGGAGGACACCTTGTTAGGGAGGTAGGGCAGGCTCACCAGAGCACAAAAGTGTGGCCACTAGGGCTTGGGGAGGAGTCGATCGGCGACGAAGCTCGTGGTCGGCTTGTTCCTGTTGTGGTGCAGATCTTGGCGTACTGTGGATATCCTAGCAAGCTCTGGTGTCGATGGCGGTATAGGAGGATGTAGGGGACGTAGGGGCAGCAGCTGGATCTCCTGGTTCGACTTGGGGATCACCAGGTCACTATAGATCTTGAGGGCACCGAAACTTGGCTAGGGTTTTGGGGTAGACCTTGGTCATGGCCATGATTGGAGAGAAGAGGGAGCAAGGGGCTAGCAGGGTTGCACATGTGAGATCTCGGTCCTCACAGGGTTGGTGAGATAAGGGGGTGAGGGCGGGCACATGGTGGTGGTCTCCAACTTTTGCAAAAGCAAGGGGAGGACTCGGATGTGGTTCTCTTCTCTCCTCCTCTTGTTCTTTAGCTAGGAGAGGGATAGGGGGACCAGGGAGGAGTCCAAGTCGTGGTGGTGCTGGGTGATGGTGGTCTTGAATCTTGATTGCCAATAAAATGTGGGAGGGGTGGTGGATGGAGTTTTGCAAAAATGGGTAAAGAGAGGGAGAGAGATCACATGGCACACACACATGCATGCACATGGATAAAAATCGACGGTTGGGCTAGGTAGTGAGGTAAATAGATTGGGTGTGCATGTGTAGCTAGGTGTATGTGTAGATAGGAAGAGAGTGGTATGTGTATGTGTGTTGGTCAAAGCACACATGGGTGGATAGAGTAGCTAGAAGATGGAAAATAACATAGAGGCTTAAGTAGAGGGTTCCTTTATTTAGGTCATACACATATATATTTGAAAATAAAAACACAAACCATGGTCTCGAGAAATTACAAAATCCAAAAGGTACCAAGGAGATGGGATGAATTGGTCTTGCATGGGCCATGCAAAAGAAATAAATGCATGCATCATGTCATATTTTGTGAAAACAAAATATCCAAGGGCATAATAGCTTGCATGCAAGTCCACAATTCCTACAAAAGAATTATTGGAAACACTCCCCTACTACACATGGTTTACTTGAATAGAAGCATTTTGAATAGAAGTGACCAAGCTAGTGTGTATGTTCCACCATTAAGTATATTGTACACCAATAATGAACATGACCTTGATCCAAAAACACCCATATGGATATGAGGAAGAAACTACTCACCTAGCATGCAAAGGTGGCCAAGTGAGCTCCCATATTCCATATTGTGAAAACAATGAGGAATCATATATGGAAGCATGTCGAACTAGAAGTGGATCCATCTTACTACATATGAGCTAGACATAATAACCAAAGAAATGCAATTGCGAATATCTAGTTTGGATGGTGGAATTATAAGGTGGTGACAAAGAAAGGTGGTGGAGTTCGAAAAGATATGCCCACAACTCAACTTGGGCATGAAGCAATTTATCAGGAAGCAAATACAATATATATCAAGAGGCAACTACAAGTAATACAATATAATGCATATGGGATAAGAACCAAATATAGGGGTTTTATATGATGCTCAAATGCAAGGTGGCATAGTGAGATGAGCATGGTATAATGATGATGCACTTAATTATATGTAGGAAGTAGCATTATATAGACTAGGAAAGTAGCATTGAAATTGTTAGACAATTGCGATGCTATAGTTGTTTTCATAAACCACATAAATCCACTAGATGTCATTGCATGTGTGTTCTTTTCCTAAACCACATGGATCCACTATATGTCATTGTATGTGTGTTCTTTTCATAAACCACATGGACCCACTAGAGTCATTGTACGTGTGTTTATCAGTGTGCGTCATTGTGGTTTTGGAAAAGAACAGATGCAATGATGCCACTCCAGCATGTGGTGTGGAACCATGTCCAGGAACCTGATGACCCACAAGTATAGGTGGTGTATCACAGTATTTTCGATTATTAAGAGTGTCGAAACCAATGAGGAGCAGAAGGTGTTGACAAGTGGCTTGGAGCAGGAATTCTTTGTAAATACTTAACAAATGGATTTTTAGGGATTGTCGATAATGCAGATAAATAAAGTACGAGTGAATAAAAGATAATAATAATAATAATTGCAGCAAGTGACCCAATCCTTTCTTTAGCAAAGGACAAGCCGTTTGTATTACTTAAGATGACCAAACGTTCTTGAGGACACACGCGAATATCATCAAGTGCTTTCACTTCATATAATTGATTAATCTTCTTTAGTTTGATAATTGTTGTGTGGGTGAACATGTGCTAATGTACTGACCTTCTAGGACTAATACAAACTTCTCATTATACCCCTTGCAAGCATCCGCAAGTACAAGAAAGTAATTAAGATAGAAACGTAACCATAGCTTTAAACTCTAAGATCCTAACATCCCTTGTGCAAAGGTTTTCTAATGGGGGTTCAGGTTTCTATCACTCTGGCAACCCCTACGATTAGTAGCCAAATACACAATGCATTCCCCTAGGCCCTTAAAGGTGAAGTGTCATGTAGTCGACATTCACATGACACCACTAGAAGAATAACACCACAACTTAAATAACAAACTATTGAATCTTTCTCAACACAATTCCACTACTAACAACATGACTTCTTCCATGTCCTCAAGAACTAAACAAATTACTCACAAGGCATCATATGGATCAACATCAGATATGATATAATGATAAGTAACAATCTGAACATAAACGATAATTCAATGGTTCCACTCAATAGCATCAACTACAACAAGTAATCAACACCGGGAAAGTTACCCCTAAGAACTATGCAAGATTCAACCCAATTGTTACAGTGGTATGGAGTGGTGATGATGGTGCTGTTGGAGATGATGGTGGTGATGATCATGATGATGATCCCGATGAAGTCTAGCTTGATGACGGTGTTGATGGCGACGATCTCCCCCCTCCAGGAAGGAATTTCCCAGGCAGATTTCTGCCTGCCGGAGAGCTCTTTCTCTCTCTGTTGTTTTCCACCCCGCAGAGGCGGCGGAATCTTTCTGTGGTCGCTATCCTAGGCTTAGGGTTTCGTGGGGATAATATATGACAAAGAGGAGAGCTGGAGGTGGGCCAGGGTGGCCACATCACCTGGTGGCGTGGCCAGGTGGCCCATGCCAGGGGGTGGTGTGGCCCCCCTGTGGTCGAACTCCGCTCCCCCTTCTAGCATCCTTCGTCTTCTGGAAAAATAGAATTTTCCATGTATTTTCTGGGATTTTCTGATCTTCACGAATTTCGCCTCCAAACAGTGCCTTTTCCATCAGAATCTTGACTTCAGCGGTCCATCCTCCAAAAGTCATCAACCATGGAAAAATATATGAAATGACATAAGTATCATCTCTTAATATGAAATATATCAATGAATAACAGTAAATTATGATATAGAATAGTGATGCAAAATGGACGTACCAACTCCCCCCAAGCTCGCTTATCCCCAAGCGAAAACTGAGCTCAATAAACATGACCTTGGGTTTATGGAGTGAAGAGTCAATAAAAGAATATGGACAAGAAGCATCACATTCATCAATACACAAATCATAATAGAAGACAACTCACTATTATACAACTTAACTATCAATAAGTAAAGGAAACACAATAAAGATACACAAGGTAAATCATAATTGGTAATGGGAAACTTTGCTCTTGGTCAAAGTATAGTTAACAATTTGCAGGAGTTCAAACATAAATGGGTTTTCAATGATAGCTTTCAAAGTAATACTCACTAAGATAAGAGCAATGTGCAAAACAAGCAACATAAGAAACATGATTGAATAAATCATCATATGAATGAATGAAACACAACAACTAAAAATACTTGCTGAGATAGAAGGGAATAGGTTTACTTACTCAACTAAAAAGGTAAAAGATAGGCCCTTCGCAGAGGGAAGCAGGGATTTCAAGTTTCATAAAGAGCTTCCAAAAATTATGGTACTTATTATCTTTCATCTCTCATTGCCCCTATCATAAGCATCTTTAGGTGATTAAGGTTAAAGTGATCAAATATGAGGATATGATTGACAAGTGATAATTTTTTGAAAATCTCATGTCCCTTGAATACGAGGGCTGCTCCTCATGCTACTCAAGTTTACTTACCGGTAAGTTCTTGTCATAGTAAGTATATGTGTATCATAGAGAACCTCCAATGGGGTACCCCTTGCCCGATGATACGGAAGAATCCCCATATCAAAATGACAAGGCAAGCAGACAATAAGCATCTCATCATCTTCTTATTTACCATGGGAAAATTGTGCTTTTTTGTCTCTTTCCTCATTTCTCATATTTTTTTCTCAATCTCTCTCTTTTTTTATAAGAAGAATACTTCATAGATTGCTCATTATGGTTACGCTGCAGGTTTCCACCATGATTAGGCATGGATTAGACCAGCCGCCCAGGCGTTTCTCTAAGACACATACATAACTCCATGCACTTACAAGGTCCCCTTTCATTTCACACTAACAACATCCATAAACAAAAGAGCATTATATCAACTAGGTACAATGTACAAGTGCAATGTTGAAAGCGTTCCCCATGAAAACATGGTTCTGCTAATGCCCAACTTACAAAACGCAAGCATATACGCAACATAGATGGGCACAATGGTTGAGGTTTATTAAGTGCAATAAAACTAAAGTGTGCCATCAAGTTTGTGAGAGCTTTAATCACTAATTTTCACATAATAAGTTTAATTCGGAAGGTAGATAAAAACATGAATTTACTTGGAATAGCAATAATGCTAATAGTTAGGTATGGTGGACGCAAATGGCATAGGTTTTGGTTTAAGGATTGGATGCACGAGAAGCATTCCCTCTTAGTACAGGTTTTTAGGGTAGCAAGGATGGGTAGCAAGCATAAGTGTTGAAGGAAACAGACAAACATACAAGTGATAAAAACAAACATGCAATCTTTCTTGGAAGCACAAAAGATCTTACCTAGAGAATACTAAGCTTATGAGCAAATCAAGAAAGATGATGATGAAATTATATTTCTTAAGAGTACTTTTATCTTTTCCATTCAATTCTCAAAATAGTGTTGCTACTGACCGAGCCAGGTTTGCCAAAACCAACTAAATTTACTTCATGATCCCAAAGTGATACCAATACTAATAACAAGATCAATCATATAACAGAAATTGAAAACTAATATAAGATATGCAAAAGAGTAAATGATATAACTTCTCATTAATATTCCATAATGGCAACTCACACCAAGGGATACATAGATAACTAACAAGAGGGGGGACACTTCCATAATCCAAACCATCCTACATGATAACTTCTCTATTCATGATATGACTCTACTTAAAAAGGTAAAAAGATAGAATATAGTGATGTGATACCGCGGGACTCCCCCAAGCTTGGAACAAACCAAGGGATGCCAAAACCTGATGACAAATTACTCCTTCGGTGGTGGTGGTGTTCTCTCGTCATCGTCCGACTTCCAAGGTAAGGGCTCCCCATCAACAAAAGACATCCTGGTCTCTAACATCCTGAAACTAGCAGTAGCACTTATGCGTTTAAACCTAACCTCATACTCACAGTTTTGATTTTGCACGTCGTAGAGTTGTGCTTATAGTTGCTTGGTTGTTCGGTGGAGTGAGAGAATTTCATCCTTAAGCTCAACAGTCTCCTTCTGGTGCTCGGCGATGAGTTCTAAACTAATCTAATGGATGATATCCACTTCGCGTTCCGCCATCATCTTGTACCTAAAGACTTCTTGCTCCAGTGCTTCCATCATGTCCTCCAGACTGCCTTCACCTTTAGGCCCTGAACCTCTTTTATCTATACCTCCCCATCTTCGAGCAACAACTCCTTGGGATGGATCTTCAACTCACGCATGTAAGGGTTGACGATGTTCGCGGAGGAATTTTCCTTGGCTGATCCAGAGGAAGACAATGTGGCTCCAAAACTGAGATTCTACCTGTCAGAAACAGATATACAAACCTCAGGAGATCCGTGGGATTATATATTACGATGTTTTACAACAAAAGGAAGGTATCGGAAGAAAAACAGGTCGGAGACGGGCTCCGAGGTGGCCACACCCCCTGGTGGCACGGCCAGGTGGGTCCGTGCCACGGGGTGGTGTGAGCCACCCTGGCTCCGTTTCCGTCCCTCTTTCTCTGCATTTCTTTCCTTATTAGATAAAAACTACAAAAATATAACTTGACAGACTTTTCGCGGACTTTTTCTTATCAGAATTGTTACCTATTCGAAAACGGACTCTACAGGTCTCTGAACTTGGTCTTTAATAAGTTCTTCCGATATCACTGCTTCAATAACATCAATATATTCATCTTCATACACATTTGTCTTGAGTCATTTAACCTTTCACCATCTTATTACACCATTTTCTCCTACAACCTAAAATTTTCTTTCACACAAAACTCCACACAATTCTCATTAGCAACATTAGTGCATGCAAGGTAATAAACCTTTTAAGTTCAATTTTAACTGAAATCCATCAAAACATGAGTTATTGTAGCAACTCCTTCCGAAAGCCTGAAAGGAATTCAAAAAGGAAATCGATATAAGAAGCAAATGCAAGAGTAGCAAAAATCTGTCAAAACAGACCAGCAGGTAAAGATCAATTTTTTCGAAAATCTTCTGTTGCTCAAATCAAAAAGTGCAAAACTAACTAAAGTTAAATAATAACCTGGGGCAGACGCACAAACAATTACAACTCAATCCGATGTACAGATATTTTTCACAAATTTTTACATCGAAGCACAAAAACCTGTTTTGGGACAGCAACTTTCCCAAATATTACTTCTCTCTCATTAGAGGTTGATCTTGACACAAAAACCAAACGAAAAGGATACGGAGAGGTTATTAACGAAGTAATAACTTCCAAGACTCAAATAAACAAAAACAAACTGAAAGCACAAATATATTGGGTTGTCTCCCAAAAAGCTCTTTCTTTACAGCCATTAAGATGGGCATGCTAATTTTAATGATGCTCACATAAGATTAAGAACTGAAGTCAAAGAGAGCATCAAGGAGCAAAAATACACATATTTAAGTCTAACCCACTTCCTATGCAAGGGAATTTTGTAAGCAAACAAATTTTTGATACCAAAGGTTGCTAGCATAGGAAGGCAAAACAAGTGCAACATAAAGATTTTCAGCATAAAGCGTGGAAACTTAATATTATTGAGATGCATAAGAACACTTTTCCCTCTCTCATAATAACTTTCAGTATCATGCATAAATTTAACGATATAACTATCACAAGAACCATTGTAGGAATGATCACTTATCCTAACAGAAAACACAGAGACACTAGTATTCTTACAAAGGATAGTGTGTCCATCTTCTACATATTTAGTGACAAAGTCTTTCACATTTTCTATCATAGGTTCAACAACTACTTGTTCATCAGGTTCAACAGTTTTATTTGTACTTTCATTAACCATACTAGCTATCATAGAATGTTCCTTTATCTTAACTGGGAAAGGCATTTTCTCAGTGTAAGGTTCGGGTAAAACATGGTTAGCGGTATAAACTTTAGTATTTCTTGCAGGAACACAATTAACAATATATTTATAAGGTTCATGACACTTATTGCACTTCTTTTTAGGAATTTCAATATAATAAGCAAAAGCTTTAAAATAACTTGCAATAGCTTGAAAGTCTAGACCATTAGCATTTCTAATATTTTGAAAATCATCAGTTCCCATAAAAGATTCAATGCATTCATAATCATAATTTATACTTGACTTTCTTCCTTTATCATTCTCCCATGCTTCAGCATTGTCTTGAATACGGTCTAGAGAATCCCATTTAGCTTCTTATTTCATGCGTGTAAATGATCCAGCACAAGAAGCATCCAATAGATCCTTATCATGAAGAGAAAGTCCTGCATAAAAGTTATTGATAATAATATTGTTAGGAAGCTCATGAATAGGACATTTGAGCATTGGTAACTTCAATCTCCCCCAAGCTTAAGCTGTACTCTCTCCATCAAGAGGCCAAAAGTTCTATATTTTATTTCGATCTTTATGAATCTCACTAGGAGGATAAAATTTTGAATAAAAGAGAGGTACTACTTCCTCCCATTCAAGAGCTTGACCATCCTTTCAGCACCTTGTACCATTCCTCAGCTCTTCCTTTCAGTGATAATGAGAATAAATTATTCTTGAATTGATCTGTTGTAATACCAGCACACTTGAACAACCCGCATAATTCGTGTATAAAGAGCAAATGATCACCAAGATGGACAGATCCATCTCCAAAATAGTAGTTATCCATAACACGATCAATAAATCTTGTAGGTATTTTGAAAGTATCATTTCCAACAGGTGTAGGTTCATCTACTACCTTAGCAGTGGTAGTACCATTACGAAATAAGAAACTAAGTGAATTATCCATATTGAAAATAAAGTAACTAACAGAAATAAACTATACTCATAGTAGAAGTTTCCTTTACCAGTTCCCCTCTCCAATAGCGCTTCACTCCCCGGCAACGGTGCTAGAAAATAGTCTTGATGACACACAAGTATAGGGGGTGTATCGCAGTATTTTCGATAAGTAAGAGTGTCGAACCCAACGAGGAGCAGAAGGTGTTGACGAGTGGCTTGGAGCAGGAATTCTCTGTAAATACTTAGCAAACGGATTTTTAGGGATTTTTGATAATGCAGATAAATAAAGTACGAGTGAATAAAATACAATAATAATAATTGCAGCAAGTGGCCCAATCCTTCCTTTAGCAAAGGACAAGATGATTGTATTACTTAAGATGACCAAACGTACTCGAGGACACACGGGATTATCATCAAGTGCTTTTGCTTCATATAGTTGATTAATCTTCTTTAGTTTGATAAGTGTTGTGTGGGTGAACCTGTGCTAATGTACCGACCTTCCTAGGACTAATACATACTTGTGATTATACCCCTTGCAAGCATCTGCAAGTACAAGAAAGTAATTAAGAAGAAACCTAACCACAACTTTAAACTCTGAGATCCTAACATCCCTTGTGCAAAGGTTTCCTAACGGGGGTTCAAGTTTCTGTCACTCTGGCAACCCCTACAATTAGTTGCCAAATACACAATGCATTGCCCTAGGCCCTTAAAGGTGAGTGTCATGTCGTCGACGCTCACACGACACCACTAGAAGAATAACACCACAACTTAAATAACAAACTATTGAATCTTTCTCAACACAATTCCACTACTAACAACATGAGTTCTCCCATGTCCTCACGAACTAAACAAACTACTCACAAGACATCATATGGATCAAGATCATAGATGATATAATGATAAGTAACAATCTGAACATAAACGATAATTCAATGGTTCCACTCAATAGCATCAACTACAACAAGTAATCAACACTGGGAAAGTTTCCCCTAAGAACTATGCAAGATTTAACCCAATTGTTACAGTGGTATGGAGTGGTGATGATGGTGCCGGTGGAAATGATGGTGGTGATTATGATGATGATGATCCCGATGAAGTCCAGCTTGATTACGGTGTTGATGGCGACGATCTCCCCCTCCGGGAAGGAATTTCCCCAGCAGATTTCTACCCGCCGGAGAGCTCTTTCTCTCTCTCTGCAGTTTTCTGCCCCGTAGAGGCGGCAGAATCTTTATGTGGTCACTCTCCTAGGCTTAGGGTTTCGTGGGGATAATATACGCCAAAGAGGAGAGTTGGAGGTGGGCCAGGGTGGCCACATCACCTGGTGGCGCGGCCAAGGGTGGCCGGGGCCAGGGGTGGTGTGGGCCCCCTGTGGCCCAACTCCGCTCCCCCTTCTGGCATCCTTTGTGTTCAAGAAAAATAGAATTTTCAATGTATTTTCTGGGATTTCTGATCTTCGCGAATTTCGCCTCCAAACAGTGCCTTTTCCATCAGAATCCTGACTTTAGGGGTCCATCCTCCAAAAGTCATCAACCATGCAAAAACAGATGAAATAACATAAGTATCATCTCTTAATATGAAATATATCAATGAATAACAGTAAATTACGATATAGAATAGTGATGCAAAATGGACGTATTAGAACCCTAGCAACATGATGGGATTCAACTGCAACATTCATTCTACCACCAGTTTGCAAGATGCTGCATCACCACACCCACTTGGTTGTGTGTGTGCGTGTTAGTGTGCATCATTGTGGTTTTGGAAAAGCACACATGCAATGATGCCACTCCAGCATGTGGAGTCCAACCATGTCTAGGAAACGTAGCAGCATGCTGGGATACAACTACAACATGCATCGTATCATCAGTTTCAAAGATGCTGCATCACCACACCCACTTGGATGTGTGTGTGTATCAGTGTGCATCATTGTGGTTTTAGAAAAATAACTCACCATGTCCAGGAACCTTAACAGCATGCTGGATTCAATTGCAACATGCATTGTACCACGAGTTTGAAAGATGTTGCATCACGACATCCACTTGGATATGTGTGTGTATCAGTGTATATCATTGTGCTTTTGGAAAAGAACACATGCAATGATGCCACTCCAGCATGTGGTGTCCAACCATGTCCAGGAATCCTACCAGCATGCTGGGATTCAAATACAACATGAATTCTATCAGCAGTTTGAAAGATGCTGCATCACACACCCACTTGGATGTGTGTGTGTGTGTGTGTCAGTGTGCATCATTGTGCTTTTAGGAAAAGAACACATGCAATGATGCCACTCCAGCATGTGGTGTCCAACCATGTCCAGGAACCCTAGGAGCATGCTAGGATTCAAATGCAACATGCATTCTACCACCAGTTTGAAAGATGTTGCATTAGCTCACCCACTTGGATGTGTCTGTGTATCAGTGTGCATCATTGTGGTTTTAGAAAAGAATACATGCAATGATGCCACTCCATCATGTGGTGTTCTTTTCCTAAATCACATGCATGTATCCACATGGATCCACTAGATGGCATTCGACGTGTGTTCTTTTCCTAAAACACATGGATCCACTAGAGTCATTCCATGTGTGTTATTTTCATATACCACATGGATCCAGTAGATATCATTGCATGTGTGTTCTTTTCATAAACCACATGTTTCCACTAGATGTCATTCCATGTGTGTTCTTTTCCTAAACCACATGGATCCACTAGAGTTATTAAATGTGTGTTCTTTTCATAAACCACATGGATCTACTACATGTCATTGCATGTGTGTTCTTTTCCTAAACAACATGGATCCACTAGAGTCATTGCATGTGTGTTGTTTTCATAAACCACATGGATCCACTTGATGTCATTGCATGCGTGTTCTTCCAAAACCACATGGTTCCACGATATGTCATTGCATGTGTGTTGTTTTCATAAACCACATGGATCCAATTGATGCCATTGCATGCGTGTTCATTTCCTAAACCACATGGTTCCACGATATGTCATTGCATGTGTGTTGTTTTCATAAACCACATGGATCCACTAGATGTGATTTCATGTGTGTTCTTTTTACTAAACCACATGGATCCACTATATGTCATTGCATGTGTGTTCTTTTCATAAACCACATGGATCCACTAGAGACATTGTATGTGTGTGTATTAGTGTGCATCATTGTGGTTTTAGAAAAGAACACATGCAATGATGCCACTCCAACATGTTGTGTCCAACCATGTCCAGGAACCCTAGCAGCATTCTGGGATTCAACTGCAATATGCATTGTATCACCAGTTTGAAAGATGCTGCATCACCACACCCACTTGGATGTGTGTGTATATCAGTGTCCATCATTATGGTTTTGAAAAAAGAACACATGCAATGATGTCAATCCAACATATGGTGTCCAACCAAGTCCAGGAACCCTAGCAACATGTTGACATTCAGCTGCAACATGCATTCTATCACCAGTTTGAAAGATGCTGCATCACCACACCCACTTGGATGTGTGTGTATGAGTGTGCATCATTGTGGTTTTGGAAAAGAACACATGCAATGATTCCACTCCAGCATGTGGTTATCTTTTCCTAAACCACATGGATCAACTAGATGTCATTGCATGCGTGTTCTTTTTCAAAACCACATGGATCCACCGATGTCATTGCATTTGTATTTTTTCATAAATCACATAGATCCACTAGATATCATTGCATGTGTGTTATTTTCCGAAACCACATGGATCCACTAGAGACATTGCATGTGTGTTATTTTCATAAACCACATGGATCCACTAGATGTCATTATAAGTGTTTTATTTTCCTAAACCACATGGATCCACTAGAGTCCTTGCATTGTGTTATTTTCATAAATCACAAGGATCCACTAGATGTTATTGCATGTGTGTTCTTTTCCTAAACGACGTCATGGATCCACTATATGTCATTGCATGTGTGTTCTTTTCAAAAACCACATGGATCCACTAGAGTCATTGTATGTGTGTGTGTGTATATGTGTGCATCATTGTGGTTTTGGAAAAGAACACATGCAATGATTCCACTCCATCTTGTGGTGTCCAACCATGTCCAGGAACCCTAGCAGCATGCTAGGAATCAACTGTAGCATGCATTGTGTCACCAGTTGAAAGATGTTGCATCACGACACCCACTTGGGTGTGTGTGTGTGTGGGTATCAGTATGCATCATTGTGATTTTGGAAAAGAACACATGCAATGATGCCACTGCAACATGTGGTGTCCAACCATGTACAGGAACCCTAGCAACATGCTAGGATTCAACTACAACATGCATTGTATCACAAGTTTGAAATATGCTACGTCACCACGCCCACTTGGATGTGTGTGTGTATTAGTGTGCGTCATTGTGGTTTTGGAAAAGAACACATGTAATGATGTCACTCCAAATGTGGTGTCGAACCAAGTCTAGGAACCCTAGCAGCATGTTGGGATTCAACAATAGCATGCATTCTACCACCAGTATGAAAGATGTTACATCACCACACCCACTTGGATGTGTGTGTGTGTGCTTCATTGTGGTCTTGGAAAAAAATGAAACGATGCCACTCTAGCATGTGGTGTTCAACCATGTCCAGGAACCCTAGCAGCATGTTGGGATTCAACTACAACATGCATTGTATCACTAGTTTGAAAGATTCTGCATCACCACACCCACTTGGATGTATGTGTATCAGTGTGCATCATTGTGGTTTTAGGAAAAGAACACATGCAATAATGACACTCCAACATGTGGTTTCCAACCATGTCCAGTAACCCTAGTAGCATGCTGGGATTCAGCTACAACATGCATTGTACCACCAGTTTGAAAGATGTTGCATCACCACACCACTTGGATGTGTGTGTGTATCAGTGTGCATCATTGTGGTTTTGGAAAAGAACACATGAAATGATGCCACTCCAGCATGTGGTGTCTAACCATGTCCAGGAACCCTAGCAGCATGTTGGGATTCAACTGCAACATGCATTCTACCATTGGTTTGAAAGATGCTGCATTATCACACCCACTTGGATGTGTGTGTATCAGTGTGCATAATTGTGGTTTTGGAAAAGAACACATCCAATGATGCCACTCCAGCATGTGGTGTTCTTTTCCTAAACAACATTGATCCACTAGATGTCATTGGATGTGTGTTCTTTTCCTAAACCACATGGATCTACTAGAGTCATTCCATGTGTGTTATCTTCATATACCACATGGATCCACTAGATGTCATTTCTTGTGTGTTCTTTTCATAAACCACATGGATCCACTAGATGTCATTCCATGTGTGTTCTTTTCCTAAACCACATGGATCCACCACTAGTGGAAAAAGGCCTATCAGTGGCGCACCAAAAAAGGGTCAGTGGTGCATGCCTGGTGCGCCACTGATAATACGCCGCTGATATTTTTTATCCGTGGCGCGCCGGGATATGGTGCGCCACTCATATAGATTTTCAGATTTCAAAAAAAAACTAGATCTGGATCTGCCACCGCCGTTGGTGTCGCCTCACTACTGGTTAGAGAGGAGCTTGAGGAGGCCGTGGCCAGAGAGGAGCTCGAGGGGGCCGTGGCTGGAGATGAGCTCGAGGAGGCCGTGGCTATGGTCGGAGAAGAGATCACAAATAGTGTCGACGGTGGCCGGAGATGAGCTCGAGGACAGCATCGGTGGTGATCAGAGAGGAGCTCGAGGATGGCGTCGGTGGTGGTCGGAGAGGAGCTCGAGGATGGTGAAGTGGCCGGAAATAGGAGAGGTGGAGGAGCAGGAGAAGGGGAGGAGAAGGGGAGGAGAAGAGAAGGGGATGAGAAGAGGGGAAGGAGGAGGTGGAAGAGGAACAAGAGAGGAGGAGGTGAAAGAGGAAGAGCAAAGGATTCAGAGGAGAATGGGAGGGAAAGGAGGAGGTGGAGGAGAATATAAGGAGAAGGGGTAGGTGGGGGGGTGACGATTCTAATTTCAAATCCCGCCCTTGTTATCCGTGGCGGACCACTATGGGGTGCGCCACAGATAAGTTGCCTCAATATTTTTTCTACAGAAAAAATCTTCTTTTTGCCATATCTTTTTACTCTTTTCGAATTTTGGGAATCTAAAAAATCGGTAAATGGTCTTCGACGATTATGAGCGGATAGAGAATTTCATGCTTGTCGTTTTGATATATTATACATTTTTTCGACATCATATGCAAAAGTTATGGCCATTTTACCGTGCCATGACATTTTTTTGCAAAACATGTCAAAATTCATATTTGTTAATTTTCCTAGAAACTACATCACATGACCTACCTATATCGGAAAGGATATTATTTTTTTGAAGTGTTTATCATTTCTATCATTTTTTGCAAACCTAAAAAGGCGATCCAAGGGGGGTGTGGGAGCAGAATTTTGAAAATTCATCTATGGCGCACTACTTTTGGATGCACCATGGATAACTGCCCAAAAAGTGTGCGCCACTAATACCTAACTTATCAGTGGCGCACGCCAATTCCATGCGCCACAGGTATGCCACCCATGGATGGGGGCGACCCCGGCACTGGGCCACATATGCGTGGCGCACCGATTTGTCTGTGCACCACGGGTATGGCCATATCAGTGGCGCACCACCTTGCATGTGCGCCACGGATAATTAAATGTGTGTTTTTATCATAAACCACATGGATCCACTAGATGACATTGCATGTGTGTTTTTTTCCTAAACCACATGGATCCAGTAGAGTCATTACATGTGTGTTCTTTTCATAAACCACATGGATCCACTAGATGTCATTACATGTGTTTTATTTTCCTAAACCACATGGATCCACTAGAGTCATTGCATGTGTGTTGTTTTCATAAACCACATGGATCCACTAGATGTCATTGCATGTGTGTTCTTTTCTTAAACGACATGGATCCGCGATATATCATTGCATGTGTGTTGTTTTCATAAACCACATGGATCCACTAGTTGTCATTGCATGTGTGTTCTTTTCCTAAACCACATGGATCCACTATATGTAATTGCATGTGTGTTCTTTTCATAAACCACATGGATCCACGAGAGACATTGTATGTGTGTGTATAAGTGTGTATCATTGTGGTTTTAGAAAAGAACACATGCAATGATGCCACTCCAACATGTGGTGTCCAACCATGTCCAGCAACCCTAGCAGCCTGCCGGGATTCAACTGCACCATGCATTGTATCACCAGTTTAAAGATGCTGCATCACCACACCCACTTGGATGTGTGTGTATCAGTGTGCATCATTGTGGTTCTGGAAAAGAACACATGCAATGATGCCACTCTAGCATGTGGTGTACAACTATGTCTAGGAACCCAAGCAGTATGGTGGGATTCAACTACAACATGCATTCTACCACCAGTTTGAATGATGCTGCATCACCACACCCACTTGGATGTGTGTGTTCGTGTTAGTGTGCTTCATTGTGGTTTTGGAGAAGAAGGAAAAACACAACAATTTTCTAGTAGTGGTTTTACCCGGGTGCTACAGCGAAGCAAAAGTGTCGTAGTGCAACGACAGCCACAACGTCTGGAGCTGCTACTGCTAAGGTCGCGGCATTGGATGCTCCCAAAAATTTTGCGAAGCCCGCGAGTGTCGATGTGTAGGCGTAGTTGTTCTTCTTGTTTCCTTTTGTAGCGATGCTAAAAACCTTTGGCTTATCTTGAACTACTTTTTTGGGGGTGCCCCAGTCGGAACTTGTGTTTAAATTATATATATAAATCTTCTGCTTGCTTCATTTACTCGAGTTCCATGCCCAGAAAGGTTCTTATGTTTCGAAATTTTGCTTGGTTAAGGGTCTTCGAGTGGCGTGCAAGGTACACCTCCTTCTGCTATGCCTATGGTGCCACCACGATCTAAGGTGGAAGAACTATTGCTTTTGTCCTGCCTGTGTGATCGCATGAAGCATTTGGGGCATGACATGCCGATGATTCACGGAAATGCGGATGTCTAGAAGTCAAAGGAATATAAGGCAGCGGAGCGAGAAACTTATCTTCTTAGCGAGGTAGCTCAGATCAACGAGCAGCTGCAATGTGGGTGTTTTCAACTCCCTTGTTCTTACTTCTTTATATCATCGTATTGTTGACTGATGTCTTTTTGTTGCTATATGTGTAGTTGTCAACCTCATTTCACAGGAAGAGAGGGGTCGCATTAGAAATCTTCTGAACTGCTTGACTCAGGAGCAGCTGGAAATTGGTGGGTTCTTCTAGACCGACCGGAATCATGCAATTGTGCCCACGACGTTGCAAGATGGCATGCCGCGGGTGCTGCATTTCCTGAAGAAGGCCCGGTCGTGCTTGATGCATATATTTGTGGCGATGTACCTGTTGGACGCTGTCCCGGTGAGCCTGATGGCCTTGCTTCGTGGGTTTTAGAATGCTGGTGTTTTACACGAGTGCGTGCATCAGCAACTTGTTGCGGGTGCCAAGGCTGCGCTAGCACTTGTGCGTTTGCAGCGTCTAGACATGGGTTTGGGGGCAATAGTAGAATGTCCGTCAGCACCTCCAGAAGGAATGGCATGGAACATGGTGCCACATTATCAAGCGGTCGCCGGACAACCGGAGAGGATTG
This sequence comes from Avena eriantha, assembly GCA_910589775.1. NCBI lineage: Eukaryota > Viridiplantae > Streptophyta > Magnoliopsida > Poales > Poaceae > Avena > Avena eriantha. Next base: position 292,138,530 of record OU342742.1, read on the forward strand.
TAAATTTGTTCGACGAGCGCACCAATGTACTCCTTTGGCATCAGTACAATAGTTTTGTCCTGCACAAAAATGTATAGGTGTTCTAAAGCTTGTATAATTTTTCGACGGGAGGTTTGGTACCCGTATTGTATGTAAAGCTTGTTAGCCAAGGACCACAATGTATTCATCCACATCGAACCTAAGATGTAGACGTCCACCGACAAAAGTTTTCCTATCCTCCTCTCGGCATGTACCAATGCATTCCATGTAGATACCTATTCGGAAAAGTGCACAATGAACGCAAGTAAGAAATTGCAAAAAGGGGTGAAGGACTATAAAGAAATACAGTAAGGCCAACACAAAATAAATGGAAAAATGTACCTTGCAGGTGTTTCTAAATAGGGAGAAGATGATGAACATGCAGACCAACGATGAAAGAAGATACGTCGAGAAGACAAGTCCGTAGCTGCAATAAAATGTAACATAACATGTTAAGAAGCAAGAAATAGCATAGCATGTCAGGAGAGTAAAGACTAAAGTGTGATAGCGATCGTAAATTAAAGAAAAACACCGCAATCGTGCTTGCTTATCGATGACGGCCTACATGCTGAGCTGGAGTAAAGTTCGACCTAGCGTTGGATGAAGAACAATGAGCATTGGGTCGAATAAGACTCGTGCCTAGCAACAGACCGACCAAGAACATCACGTAGAGAGAGAAGAAGCAATGTACTGCATTAGCGGGTGGACTGGGAGGCAATACTTATAGAGAGGCGAAGCCGTATGTTGAGTCATAGAGGTGATGTACGCGTGAAGGCTATCGTCCGTGGAAGCTTATCGCCAGCGCTTACCGGACACACCTATCGTTGTCGTTGCTAGTGCACGATCTCACCACGACAACCTGCGGTTGTCTATAGCCTACGCTGTCAGGAGAGAGATAACATTGGCAGTTAGGCTACGAACGGGTCACATAGTAGGATTTTGCTACGAAAACCCGCGTCCTCTAGAGTCTACGCTGACACATGCCACACGATTGCATCGTCACATTGGTTCTCGATGGCCCCATGTCCACGAAAAACCACAGACAATATTGGCTTCATACGCCATGTCGTGTCTGCAGGCCCCCATGTCCATGAGAATCTGGAGTTGGCATGGGCTTGTGGTGCCAAGCCATCTCCTAGCCCCATTGCAGCGATAACCCGCATCTGCCCATATCGTATGCAGCCACGTCGGCTCTTCCTGGACCCCGCGTCCGCGAGAAAACGCAGTCGTCTGAGGTATATGGTACCACGCCGACTCCAGGCCGACCAATCACCGAGAGAATCCACCAACATCACGGACTCACAACGCCACGTCATCTCCAGATGGGCCCTGCAACCCGGCAGGTGCGGATGCGTATCATTTCGTAAACGCCTCTCACATAGCATGTTCCTGCCCACGGATGCTGACAAAGGGACCATGTCGCGCACGTGTCCCATAATCCGACAACGCGGGGTATGGATGCGCTTTGTACACCTGTACATGGTAGGGAATCTTTCGCCCTATCATTTATAGGGTGGCTGACCCAAAGGATAGCAGGGCTCCGTGGCGACGTTGATATGTGTCCTTTTTGGCCTACATCCCAAGTCTAGAAAGAATCGGGATGATGTGGAAAGCAGTTTGAGTCGAAACAATCTAGCGTTATTATTTACTACTGATGCATGGGAGAAGCTCCAAAGTAGATGATCAAAGACAATCCATCTTATATTTCACCCATCATAACCACATCAATAATTTTAGGCAAGCCACCTGTGACTCCCTAGTATTATGGGTTGACCCTATGGTTATGGACTAGGATCTGTGAAACCCCTCTTATTCGCCCTTGAACACATGAGTAATGATCCAATATAATATGTCACTTAGAACCTTCACACCATCACATGCCCAAGGTTAGTTTACTCAATTTTCTTGAAGGCAAATGTTATGTGGTCAACTTCACACAATATAAAGGAAGAAAACTAATACACACTATTGCGAAAATGCTTACTAGTGACGGGCCAGGAATAAACTACACCGATGATAGAGGTGTTCTCCATTGATCACCAGTCAATGGTAGCACCATATCACTAACGTTGCACCTATCCACCAAATGAACTATTAGCCGTGACGACTAACCAGATAAATAGACATCACCAGAACGTGTTCAGCTAAAGAGAGGGGCTATTTCTAAAGTAACTAGTAGAAAGTATTACTAGAATATGATCTTTATTGGTATGTAATCAGTGACAGGGGCTTGGTATTGGTACTCTGTTATTAGGATATATGAAGTGACAAGCTGCTTCTTTGGAATTTGTCATTTAGTAAACTACTGATGACATCATCTTCAACGTAATGGCCGTCATTGGTGGCCAATATTGACATGGATTATATGTATCTAGTGATGGTCCTAGTTTTTGTCACACGTCGGAGGTAGGTGCTCAGTAGTGACTGTAAAATACGATATTTTGTCCTCTTGAATTCTTTCAAAACCCTAAAACCCTTTTGGCCTCTACTTGACTTATCCATTTGCATTAGCCTCTTCTCAAGCTTTCACGCCATGGACCACCTTGAAAGTTGATCTTGAAGTTTGATATCGGCAATGTGCAAGCTATTGAATCTTGGTTTATTTTATAGAGATTAAAAAACCCCACCTTGTTTTTTTCCTTTTATTCATAAAGGAAAAACCTTAAAATCTACATTTCCAAAGGAAGCACCATCCACAAGCATCTGAAAAATCCAGTAAAATTAGGGATTGTTTTGAAGAGCATGACCGTAGGAGAAGCCCCTACGGTGTGGTTTTCTTTTTATTTAAATATCAACAAGGAACACAAGGTTCCTAGGTACATGGAAAAATTAGGAAATTATTCGTATGGCATATATAACCCAAATATGGAAAAATACTTTCTACCTAATTAGTACCAAAACCCTCATAAACCCTAGTGAAGATTCTGCGTGTAAACCCTTTTGAATTCAAAATTAATGCAAACTATTTTTGATAAAAGTTCATACGCCCAATATGGATGCCGTAGGTCCATAATAACATCATACAAGAGGATATGCTCTAAAGCTTTACATTTTCTTGCTCAAGTTTTCATTGAATTTCACCCATTTTGGTATTTTCAAAATTCAACCTAGACCAAGTTAGGAATCTTGAAAACCTTTGAATACCAGAGTTCTATCCTCCACAATCCATGCACCACACTTAATGATCTCAGAATGAAGAATCAAGCGTAGCAAACCCCAACCAAATCCATGCACCACAACCTCCATAATATCCTTTTGAACCCAGCTGACACCCTGAAGAATGCTGAATTTTGACAGTGTCAAAATTCAGTTTTGATAGTTTCGTCAGAGGCGAGCGCCGCCAGTTCCTAGTCATCATCGACAACCCTCCACCTGTGCACCGCACTGTGCCAAGCCCACGCGCCACTCCTCCCGCTAGGCACTGATGTGACCCGATGAGGCCACTATTGGCGGAAGCAGCCAAGCGCGCCGCATGGCCGCTACCTCCCAAGCTAGAACATGGACCCTTCCTCCACACCATAGACCCACCACGCGAGTGCCACTATCACCGAGCGTATCCACGGCCACGTTAGCCTCCTCCCCATTGCAGGCCACCCTAGCACCCCCTCGCCCCTATAAATGGATCCTCCTCCCATCCTCTAGAACTCCCATGACCTCTCTCTCTCCCTCCTAGTTACCTACTAACCTAAGCCCTAGCTAGAATCGAGATTGGACCTGCCGATGATGAGACCACAACCATCGTCAGCCATAAACCCAATTAGCCCAGCTCTGAGTTAACATTGTTCGATTAGATTTGTCCCGAGAACCCCTATACCACCAGAAGAACGTAGCCACCATCGCCGGAGCTGACGGTGAGTTGTAGCCTCGACTCTGTCAAGGTATGCAAGCTCCCGCCACCGCGCTTGTCGCACCACACTATTCTGGAATCTCCCCATCCCATGTACCTTGCTATGAACTCTTGCTAGCTTTACCTTGCTATGAACTCTACATGTACCTGGCCATGTTGCATTCATACTATTGGAGCTGCATTAACTTTGACTAATAATCTAATCATCTCCATTGGCTTGGTTGATTTAATTAGTGCCACTTCCCAAACACCCCGCTTTGTCGTCGTCATTCGCTTGGGAGGACCTTAGCCTATGTAACCTATTTGAGCCTCTCTTTATGCAGCCTATCGTGGCAAGATTAGTCAGTCACTGCTTTGTACAGTCAGGAGGATATCTTGTGAACATTCCGAAGTTTGGCAAGCTTCACCTGGATAAGGGCGTGCGGATTCACTTAGCCTAGGACTATATCCATAGGAACATTTGGTGGCTAGAGAGAGTATCTCAGTAGTGTGAACGGTCATTATAATATATCTTGCTCCGGTACAACTTCAGAGTTGATCTTGGAGAGATGGCCAAGTGGAGAGTATTTTGATCAATAATTTTAGCAGCCATTCCAGTTGGTCAAATCTAGTCTAGCCTCGTTCCAAGGTCATGGAACATGTTTGGATTGAGTCACACTATGAGTTAATTATGTCAGAAAACCTAACTAAAGTGGAAAGCATAATGTTATCACCCATCTTTATGGATTTTGGCTATTTGAGGCTGGTGTGGATACGATAAGTTGTATGATGAAACAAGAGTATTTGTCTCACCACATGACCACTCACGTGGGAACCTGAATACTCATTTCAAGCATATGATATCCCCTCCAAAGGTAAGTTGGTTAGTTAAGTCCCACCGTTTAGCTTAGACTCGCATTATATTTTTGTAGCTGTACTATACTTCTTTCTAAACCTATGCCATGTCATATAGCTCTTAAGATTGATTTTATTTTCTTGATGACTTGCCAGTATATTCAACACACTAAGACTGTCTTTTTACATGTCACATACTACTACCCTCGTTGCTCAGTACATGCTCTATGAGAACTAGTAATCTAGTATCCTAGGCAAAACCCTGTGTGAAAGCCTTTCATGTCTACGTCATTAACTACATCACCGGTACCATAAGATGTGATTGAAGCCTCGTGAGAAATAAATAATGTACAAACAAACTGTTGCGTGTGCATGTGGCGTGATGATTTAAGCCTCATATTCGGACTTGTCTTTGTTTGCTGTGCTGTCACATTCGCCGTGTTTTGATCCTCCAGGTCAGGGTGTCACAGTGATATCTCCTAAATTTCTGATCATCATTGATTCATTTTAAAAGAAAATAATTCAAAATTTGTTGCTCAATACACTCATTCATAATATAAGTACATTGTATTTTGTCACGTACATGACATCAAGCTCAACAACTAACTAATACTATGTAGAAGTTCTCAGCTCATCAAGTTCAAAAGTGAGAACTATCACGTGGCTGATATCCTAACATGTCGCATCTTCCTATGGCGTCACTGTTTCAAGGGAAACAAGATAAGATCATGCAATATACAATTAAGCATCTACCTTGAAATATCTATACAATGAAACAAGTAGTTAACTAAATAGGGTATAAGATGTATCACAACACATACAACTGACTTGTAAATTGTAATCAATAATTGTTAGCATGATATAAGTGAACACGAAAGAACAAGATTCCTAAGAACTAGAAAATTGTTCAGAACACAAACTGGAGAGATGAAAAGAAAACGTACCTACAAACTAGATAATGAGTGTTGCGATCCCTGAAAAATATGTACGAAATCAGATCACTATGCACATATGTTGCCAATAAAAAAGGATTTGGTCTTATAATTATTCTTCAAATAACAAAATATATGAACCAATAAAATTTAAGACATTAGATCATTGATGCATAGGTGCATATATAGACATACCGAAACATTATTAGTTTTTATAACAATAACATTGTGTAATCATTGCCAGAGTATAACGAGTGATGTGTAGTATTGTTTCGACAAGGCAATCATTGGTAGAGTATAATGATTTATGACCAACTCATTTATAATTTGAAACCGGTACCCCCTCCATTGAAAAATACTATGCATGGTTACATCAATTATTTTAGAAAGGAGGAAGTTATATTCATAAGATGTGGCGGGTTTGAGCCGATGGTGCTTAGAGTAATAACATCATTCAACTAGGCAAATTGTGGGAAAATCCTTGCATAGAGTCGTTGCTACTCTATAAAATGGTCTAAGAGGGTGTCGCCTTTGTAAGTAGGACTGGGGTCACGTTTCAAGGAGCCATGCCTGACGACTCTCAGATAACCACGAGTCACGTTTCTGCCAAGAGCTAGGTTAAGAGGATATCCCACCTATTACTCTTGATATAATCCTATGAGAAATGCAGGCGACTTATAGAAATGTTTCTGTAGGTAACGTGATTCAAGTTTAAATAGCTAGTAACATGAATGTGGAGGTAGGTGTTCAAACAGTTAAACTTTAACAAAGTAACAAAATAGCAAAGGGGACAAGATAATCATCACATAAATCAGCCAAACCTTGCAGGATCAAAATTGATGCATTGTATCTGTAGTAAGGAGGTATATATCAAAGTAAATAATAACTCTAGATTGTTTCGGCTCAAACAGCTATCCAAGCCGTCCCAATTCTTTTCGGTCGTGGGATGAAATCCGGAAAGGACACACGACGATATCACAATGGAGCCCTACTATCCCCTGAGGCAGGTCCTACTACGGGCGATGCCGAAATATTCCAGATCACGGACGATTGTCACACGATCGTTGTAGCCCGTGCTGCTAGACGGTGGGCAGCGCGCGCTATGGGCCCGCCATCAGCGTACGCAGGCAGTACCACAATTTGTGAGAGGCGTTCCCAGCACGACACGCATCCGCACCCGTCAGGTGGCAGGGTCCTGGTGAGTGTCAAGGACCGCTGAAAACCGACGTGGCATCGTGAGTCCATGCCGACTGCGGACTCTCACAGTCATGGGACCCACCGAGAGCCGAGGTGGCGCCATAAGCCCATGCCGGCTGTTGTTTCTCGTTGGAGTGGGGCCCACGTAGAGTAGACGTGGCACCGTGAATCGCGTCTTCTCGCGGGTGTAGACCCCAACTGGCGGGAAAAAGGGACCGTAGACGTCCACGAGTTCTCACGGTGAGAAGATACAATGGGCCCCATTTGTAGACGAGTTGGCATCATACATCGTAGTTGTTCGGGATGTTTTGTGGCTTGATCGTACTATGGTGCCTTCTAATAGTTGAGATGTCAGTGTAGATCGTAGGCATCCGCGGGTTCTCGCAGTGCTATCGTGCAGTTTCGCACCATGGCTAGCTTGGCTATGTATAAGACCCCTCTCGCATTTTTCTCTCCACACAATGCGCTAGGTAGTTTCTATCTTATTCCACCTCCGCCTCCTCTTACCTTGTTACCCTCACCATTCATGTGCGATGTTTCGATGAACACACTCTGTTCCGGCAACGCGGAAGCTATGGGCCTGAGCTGAAAGGAGGTTGATTTCGGAGAGCTGGCGGACTACCAAACGGCGGGACGAGCAGCAAGCATCTGGGATCCCACACTACGGTGTGGTTGTAGCTTGGGTCTCACTCTCACATGTTCCATCCAATCTAGCTTTCTAGCAGTGGAAACTTTGGTCACGACACAAAAAGCTTCGTCTCAGGCGACTGGAACTACCTACGACAACAATGAGCAAACATGACGAGGAGCATGGAGGCGCGAGTAGTAGAGCCTACGAGCATGGAAGCATCAACTCCGTTGGAGTTAGGAAGATAAGTAGGCGTGGTGAACTCCAGCGACATCTTCGAGGTCAACGTACGGTAAGCATGGTAATAAATTGATTCAACCTCAATATTTTTCTTGCTATTTTTTCCTATTGTTCCGCTGTTTGTAGAATAGGTGTAGTAAAGCTCGTGCGTAGACATCTAAGGACTTCCTTTCACCTATTTACCCAATATAGCCTCTTGAACAAGCGGATGCAGTTCCATGAAAGGTGGATCCATGTAGGCAGCAGGGGACACGGCATGCATCAGACTACACAAGCGATGATCTACATGGTCGTCCTCTATCGGTAGATGATGTCAGCGGCAGCCAACAGCTCCGGTGGAGTATAGGTGAGTTTTCACGATCGAGTCTTTTTCTTATTTTATCCGTGTTTCAAGTGTCATCTCCTTCCTCCATTTTCCATTGTTGTCGTCTACGTCTTTAGATCGTCTGACAAGGGGTTAACTCATCAATACTCATCGTTTGATGGACTTAGGTTCAAGAAATTGGTGAGCGTTGGAGGCATCAATCAGCTAGCAAACAAGCACATAGGGGGACATGAGGTTTTACCCAGGTTCGGGCCTTGAAGAGGACTCTACTCCTGCTTGTCTGCTCTTTCAATTATCGAGGATTAGAAAGTTACAAGGGGTGCATAGATGCAATCTGGCGAGGTGTATGCTAGGGTTGTGGATTGTCCTCCTCGCCACCCCCTCCTATCCTTTATATAGGGAGTCTAGATCTCGGGATAGCACGCCGAGTCGGTAATAGATTTGGGTATTCCCTTCAAGTTTCTATCTATTCTTTGTCGTCTTATCCAACGAGTCGCGTTCCTTTGGGTCACACGAACTTGTATTGGGATTCAACAAGATCATGGACTCCTCTTGGACTAGACCGTATGTGCTCAATGACACATACCATACTGATGTGCTCTACGAAAGCAGAGTCTGTCTTATCCTCCGCATTCGACCAACACATGTAGAGTGCAAAATCATTAGCATAGATGAACCATGTCTGTAAAAATAAAAGCAGAAAGCGAGCATCAAAAACTGTAAAAGCAGAAAAATAAAAAAAATATGTAGCTACGTACTTACAGCGTAAGGTGAGATGGAGCCTGAGGAACTAGAACGCGGCACCACGCGCCGATCCGTTCCTCGTCCACCTGAAACAAGAAATATGCAAACAATGCCCTTTATCACTAGTTTTCATATGGAAGGCTACTTGTTAAGCTTCCTGTTGGTAGCGATGATGCCCCGCCATGTTGATCGCCTCTGGCGGTGGCAAGACGATACGTCGTGTGATGACACGAGAATACGTTATAGCCTCCTACTCCGCTCGTCTAGCGATATAACCTCATCAAGAAACTCTTTGGCCGCAACAGGAGAACCCTTCCTGTGCTCTCCACGATGCATAAGGCACGCTGAAGAGCACGCCGAAGGCTCGGCCCTAACGGTCAAAGCTGTTGCTCTTGGCGATAGATGACAGACGATGTACGGTAAAGAAACTATGTCTATGAGAGTGATGGAACCTACATGATGCGTGTAAGCGATAGACGTGATTTAAAGAGGAGCGCCACGAGCGGCGCAGAACGCAGGGGAAGGTAATGGATAAGAGGAATGGCATAAAAGCGTTCGGTGTGTGGGGCCTATCCCACTGAAAATAGCTTCTCACAGCATGGGGTCCATCTCTTTTAGCACGTACGACCATCGTATGCAAGAAGCTACCTCGCGCGGCGGCGGGACCGACACTGTGAGAAGTCGTGTACGGCGAGGGATAACGCAGCAAGCTAGACCGTTTCCGTGCGAATGTCCAAACAGCAAGAGATAATGCTGCAAAGCCTACTCTACTCGGTACACAACATACGGTCTCGCCGCGAGAACCTGTGGTCGTCTAGAGCCTACAATGCCAGCATGACCCACTGCCACGAGAAACCTCATGTACCCATGCCTTCTAGTGACGCCTCCGCTGCCACCTCGGCCTTACGCCAAGACAAACCGAGGCAGACGAGAGTCCAATGTGACATGATGCCTCTATACGGGTCCCACGCCAGCGAGAATCCACGGTAAACATGGGCTTACGTCGGAACATCGCCTCCATGCGGGCCCATAACTGTAAGGATTCGTGGCATGCATGAGCTTACGGCGCCACTACGACTATGGTAGGGCCCCACGACCGCGAGAGTTCGTTGCCGACACGGGCTCACGGCGCCATATCTTGTCTTGGCGGGCCCCGCCACCCAGCGAGATTGTGCAACTGGCATGGGCTCACAGTGCTCCGTCGGCAACATCGTCTACAGAAGACCCCACGAGCGCGAGAAACCGCGGATAGCACGGGCTTACGGCGCCATGTTAGCTCTCAAAGGACCCAAGGCCATGAGTGTCAGTGGACGGCGACAGCCGACGTAGGTACATTGCCTTCGTGCGGGTCCCATGACCGCAAGAGTCCACGCTCGCATGAGCTCACGATGCCACATCGTCTCTCTGCGAGCCCCGCAACTCAGCAGGTGCGGAGGCCTGTCGCATCGGGGATGCCTCTCACTGCGCATGTTCCAACCCGCGTACGCCGACGGCATGCCCATCTCACGCGTGAGTCCTACCTTCTAGCGGAGCAGGGTACGATGGCGGGAGGTACACACGTCCATAGTATGTAATCTTTTGCACTGGCCGCTATGGGTCCCGCCTCACGAGATAGCAGGGCTCTGTTGCGACGTTGCAGCGTGTCTTCCTCAGCGTCCATCCTACGACCAAAAAGAATCAGGACAACATAGATAGTAGTTTGAACGGAAACAATCTAGCACTATTATTTACTCATGATACATATGCTAATACCCACAAAAGAACCTAAATAGATGATTTTGCCTTTGCCTTATAAGACACAAAAGAACTACTATGGTTGAGATTATTTGTGGTTTATAGGTTTTGGCTTATAAGCCATAAAAGCACCTAAATATGTGCTTTTGATTTTTTTCTTTGGGATAATAACATCATATGTCTAGTTAAAATCCAAAAGCACCTATCTAGATTCTTTTGTGGCTTATAATCAAAAAACCAAAAGCCAAATTTAGCCCAGCCAAATAGTCATGTGTTGGCTTTTGGATTCTAGCTTATAATCCACAGAAGCACCTAAACGGGTGCTTTTGGCTTCGACTTTTGGCTTTTAAGTAGACATAGTTGTATGATGGTATCAAACAAAAGAAGAAAAAAATTAAAATCACATATTTAGGTGCTTCTTTGTCTTATAATCCAAAAGCTAAAGACAAAAGCACCTATTTAGATGCTTTGTGACTTATAAGGAAAAATCCAAATGCTAGATTTAAGCCTAACCAAACATCTCATATAGAAGCTTTTAGATTTTTGCTTTGGCCTTTGGATTTTAACTTCTGGCTTATAGTCCACAAAAGCCCCAAAATGGGTGCTTTAGATTTTAACTAGACATAGTTGTATGATAGTATAAGCCAAAAGCTAAAACCAAAATCACATATTTAGGTGCTTTTGTGGCTTATAAGACAAAATCACCTATTTAGATGCTTTTGTTGGTTATAAGCCAAAATCCAAAAGCCATATTTAAGCCCAACCAAACATCCTGGATTTAGCTTTTGTCTTTTAACATCTAGCTTTTGGATTCTAGCTTATAAGCCACAAAAGCACCTAAATGGGTTCTTCCTTTTAACTAGACATAGTTGTATGATGTTATAATCCAAAATCCAAAATCTAAAACACATAAACTTCTGTAAAGAGACATACTACTAAGACAAAATATTGCTCTTGGATCGATAAGGGCTAAGATACAACTTTAGAGATATGAAAGACTTTATCATACATATAATAGTAGATAGTTGGTCGACCCATGATGACTATTAAATTCCATACAGTATGATGTATTTGTATAGAGTAAATGTCATACATACGTGTACTCATCACGTCTTCGGCTAATGGTCGTCATACAACTGAACACTAGTGATAAAAGACTACTCAGTCGGCATATACCGTGCTTCTCCATATGTGGAAGCACCTATGGACAAGCAGAATGTTTTTGGCCGCATTCACATGCACTCCCTTGTATGCCGATCGAGAGGAGTAAATGGTACCTGAGACGCGAGTGTTCTCGGAGATAGCGAGCAGGTGCTCTTATATGTTTTTTCTCAAAGTACTGAAACAAAAAATGGTGCATGCAAGAAGGCACCTATGTTGTGGTTCCTCACAACATGACGGCATGGAGATAAGCCAAGAACATGGATGTTTTCATTTGTTTTCTGATCATTCACATACCAGTTGTTTCTTTGGTGTTGAGCACTTAGTGGTTGTTCAGAAGCACTTCTTATATGCAACCACGTTCGTTCCATACCCACCAAAGTCCATGTTGTCATAAGCGTGCATTGCTACTTACCATTCTCGCATGATAAGAACAGCCAAGAAGTCAGTAAACACGTACACCACGTTATGCATGCAACCCGTCTTGATAAACTTTCGAGCATAAGATGTCCTGATACGCCTAGAGAAGGATACTAAAAAGAAGAAGAGATGACCTCTTAGCGATGGTAATAAGTATTGTCGAGCGGCTATTAGGCATAAACTAACACGGTTAATACATGATACCGTCTGTAACATGTTCTTCTGACGAAAAAACTTAAAACCCCGAGGAGATCAAAAGGCGTTTGTTGTGGCATATATCGATTGCCGCGTGTAGAAGGAAAACATTACAACTACTTTATGCTTCGTACATGAAGATGTTGCTGAGAAACTATACGGATCCAAAGATAGGAATGTGTCTGAAGAAAACAATGGAATGAACATGAATGTATATAAGACAACACCTGTAAAACATATTAAAGGATAACCACATTTTTTTATCACTCAGTCTTGCAAATCAAAGTTGTACAAATGGACCATTTCTAACAAACCTAATAGTAATATAAAAAGGGAACAAATGCCGAGCGAAAATTGGTAATATACAGTACAAAAAGCCTATATGCGCTAAGAACTTGGCAAGGAAGTCTACGACTATGCAGGCACTCTGCTTGATCTTCTGCAACAAGCACTTCCTTCTCTAGTAGCTATCCACGACGCGCCGCACTAAGCACCAATGGGAGTCACATGATCCTCACGGCAACACCGTCCATCCACTCTAGCATTGTTGCCTAGGATCACAACTAGAAGTCGATCATCTGCGACCATAAGCGAAAAACACAGTTAGCCACCAAAAAGTTCGAGAGCATGATGCGAAATGTAAAAATAGTATAACCAAGAGAAGAACTTACACACGAGGAAAAGAGAAGAGCCCATCCTAATAGATGTATGTATGCGTAATTTTTACACTCGCCAACCTATTCAAAATATGAGAAACAATTCATATGACCATAAAGTGGAGAAAATAAGGACATAAGCATGCCTTCAAAGAATTTTAGGTTGGACGTATCTTGGAGCGCTACATGCATGAAAACATGAAGCAGTAATCAAAGAGGAGACTGCCGATAAAAGAGACCATACATGCAGATGAAAGCTCCCATAGGAGGTCAATGGCTATGAAATACGACCTCTTTTATCCATATAAAATGAGCCATTTATCTCTCATATCATGTTTCTTTTAGCTATAGCTATGCCTTATATGCGTGACTTCTAGTTCTCATTTACTTTCATATGAGCTTTGCACACTTAATACTTTAGGTAGAATTTTATCACTTTTTCTTGTCTATGGCATGTTTGTAGGTGTTGATGATGATTATGGATAAAACAAAGGCAAAAGAGACAAAGAGAGCAAAGTATGGAGGAGCTGCAGGGACCAGACTTAGACATTTGAGAGGTTGAAAAAGTGATTTTTTCCAACTTCTCAAAATAAATATCCAAGACCATGGTATTGTAGACCTCGATGAAACGAACTCAATGAGCCTAAGAACATCCAAAACGGAGTTCGTATGAGAAAATGGTGGCCAAAAACTAAAGAGGACAAACGGTTTGATGAGCAACTATACGGCCAGAGCTATTTTTCTGGTCGTATAGCTCCGCCGTATAGTTGCCAAAAAGGTCAGAAACAACGAAATTTGACCCTAGAAAAACTCCAGAACCTTCCCTAAATCATATAACGGTAATGGGCGAACCCTATGGCACTCCCAAGACCTATATAAAGGAGGGAGGACCCAAGAAAGAGCCACCAAGCCATAGCCCTTCAGGGACGGAGATCTGCCGCCGCCACCACCCATCCGATCTCCATTGTGGTGGAACTCTGCCTCAACCACACGTCGAAGTTCTAGATCTCCCTTAACACCATCACCATCAAGGCATCCAAGCAAGAAGGAGGGGAAGCGAAGGAAGACATCACCACCACCACGCATCGCGCTCCATCTCCATCATCATCTCCATCTCCCTCTCTCTCTTGTGTTTAGTAATTGTAAGATTGAACACGGTTGTGATATCATTATATATTTATATATGTTTTATTGTTCATCCATGTATGAGTGATTGATTCAATTCTAGGTTAAGGTATGATCTAGTGCGCTAAGTTTGAATCTATTGTGATCTAAGATGAGTTTATGTGATCCTTTGGGCTAAGTTTGAAGTGTCTTTTCCCTCTCTCTATTGCTCTAAGTTTGAAGTGCCTTTTGCCTTGCGGTGACCCGCGAGAACCATGCATAGTGCACATAGTGTGACAGCCCGGTAATCAATTGGGGAACGTTTATTTGTCTGGGAAATATCTTATAGATCACACATATATTTCCCATCTAGTACTAGTGAGACCGAAGTCTAGAAGCCCTCTCTCATTCCATTCTATCCTACAACTAAAATCTCTTTAATTCAGTTCATATTCATGTTTACTTCTTGTCTTAGTTTATTTTTTCTTGTTAAAAGTTCTTTGTTATTAGATATTTTAAACCTCTCTCAATTATCGTTGTGCTAGTAACTTATAGAATAGGCTATTTCCAAACCACGGTTTGGGTGCGAAACGTGGCCGCATTGACAACGTGGTTGCGGGTTCGTGTTGTTTCCGTTCGACGATCTCCCATCGGGACAAACTAGTAAATATTTGCTACTACATGTATAGCAATAACTCTGTTGTTGGTACAGGAATCCAGTCATCAAATTCGCACCGTTGCCGAGGAGATAAGCATCCGGTTATTACCTTCCTACTCGCACGTAGTTTATTTCCGTTTGTTGGTATTATCTTACTTCTTTCTTTTATATTAAAAATAGTAAAAAAATTACAAAACCAAAAATTTATAAAAACTATTGCTACTAATCATGTCTTCTGAGATAATTTTTGGTTCAAGAGATAATACAAGCATTGAAGGAGATAAAGTATTCAAGTTCATCAAGCCTGGTTGCTAGATATGAGCTGATAAAGAAATTGGTGGACCAATTGGAAATGCATTTATTATCGTTGCGTCCTAATGATGGATATTATTGCACAATTTGTATTACAGATGGCCACCTTAATTTTCAATATAAGTATTCCAACCATCCTACTCTAGCAAATTATAATAGAGATAAATCCTATGCTAGTTTAAAAGTACTAGAATATTTTCTTTTCAAAGGTGCATCTGAAATGGTATTTAGACTAGGAAGTATTGATGTTAAAAGTGAAGCACTTGATGGACTTTTTAATTTAGTATACCTCATATTCCTCTTTTGCAAAAAATAATTTAAGTGGAGAGGAAAATGAGCATAAGGAAGAGGAGGAAGAACGGATTGATCACCTGCTCACACCTTCAACTCCTACTTTTGATTCTATCATTGCTATTAAAACACTAGTCGATGAAAAGGAGGAAGAAAAAGGTGAGGTTGACAAAGAGAGTCACACTACAACTTTTATTTGTGATGCCTCTCACTCTAGTAATGATCTTTATGATGCTAAAACCGTTGATAATTTTTCCACTGAGGCCTTGTGCCTAGACACTTATATGGAGAGCATCAATAATAAATAACTAGATGTGGAACCTTACTATACTAACATGCAGGGTCCTGAACTCCCTGCTATGAAAGAAGAATACTATGAAGTATTCCCCTACACAGGTGACCAAGGTAAAGAATTAAGAATTTTATATGAATCTCAAATCCTCTCATTGCAGCTATACACGGAGGCATGTTCACCAAGCTTGGTGTATCAACACTCGCTTGAAGCGAGAACTTGTTCATCTACATGATGTCGATGCACCGTAAGTGGGTACGACTCCGGCCGAACTCTACTTCAAGATACTCCAAGATGGTATGTACAACCTCACCTCGAGTCGATATCCCTTGGGATCTAGGTGGGTAATGTATGGAGCATCCTAGCCTGGCTTTATGGTTTTAAAGAGAGCGCATCCCCAGAGGCAACCCGAAAGTCATTAGGTGTCTTTCTTAGTTTTGTATCGTGAGTCTAGATGCATTCATGTTGCATTCGTATTTTTATTCTTCGCATGTCTTGCTATTAGAGTAATCTTGTTGAATTTTTCAAAAGTTAGAATTTATTGTTACTATGTGTTGCACAACTCAGTTATACCTAAATCTCATCCTATACATGTTAATGTTGGTAGAAAATTTAAGTTGTTATTTTACTGTCAAAACAAGGTATATCACTAAGTTACAGGATAAGACATAATTTTCGAAGAAACATAATTTTTTGATGCATATAGAGAGTTTAACGACCAACTATATGGCGGGAATAAAAATTCCAGCCATATAGCTTCGGCCGTATAGATATCTTTGCCATCGACAATTTTTCTTTCATATGTACTGAGAGTTTAACGACCAACTATACGGCGGGATTAAAAATTCCGGCCGTATAGCTCCGGTCGTATAGATATCGGTGCCTCCGTACAAATTCTTTTCCAATGTACTGATAGTTTAACGACTAACTATGCGGCGGGAATAAAAATTTCGGTCGTATTGCTCCGGTCGTACAGATATCGATGCCTTTGTATATTTTCTTTCCTAGGGACAGACAGTTTGATGACCAACTATATGGCGAGAACATATTGTTCCGACCGTATAGTTGCACCGGTAGGGGGAAACCCTAAAATTTTGACAGAAGGCCAACTATACGGTGAGAACGCATTGTTCCGGCTGTATAGGTGCGCCCGTATAGTGGAGAAAACCCCTCAAATACCAACTGGAAGGTAACCACTGCTCAAAATTCTATTCTTTCTTCTTCTAAAAACCTTGAAACACCACCTGGGAGCTTCTCCCATGATCTAGAGAAGCCGAGCATATGTAAGCAATATAATTCTACCTCAGAAACCTCCTAGACAGTAATTCTCTAAAGAAGTTCATGTTTTCTTTTTTTTACTTTCCTCTTATCGGTGGGGTAAATGAACTATCTTCGTATACCAATCCGATGCATTTTATTTTGTGTGTTATTTTCATAGGGACTTGAACCTTGTGTGACGACATGTACAGTAGTGCCGACCGTGCAAACACTCACATGAGCCACTTGGTTCCTTTAATTCAATGCTTCGACAATCAGTTTCTGGTAAACCTTCCAACTCGAACCTCTTTTATTAAGCACATAGGCGGTTGCACACTCGTGTTTCATATTTTGTCTCACTTGCGCTTCATCAAAATCTAGGAGAGACATCTACTAGAACTAGTTTGTTGACTTAAGCATGGTGCTTAGGTTGATGAACCGACTTAGTGGCACTTGTATTTTTATTACTTGTGAGTGATACATTGCAAATGTATCTATAATTTTTGATGTCCCATGCATGGTTTTATCCACTTTCTTGTGTTTTGTACACACTTTGGAGTACTTTTCATATGATTTCTTGGACTAACCTATTAACAAGAGCCACAGTGCCAGCTGCCTGTTTTCTGTTGTTTTTGGTTCCAGGAAAGTCAGAAAATGAATATTCTCAGAAATGGATGGGACAAAAGCCAAAGTGCCTATTTTTTCGGAAGTCATCAGATGCCAGAATACGAGACGGAGAAGGGCTAGAGGGCGGCCACACCACCTAGCCGTGCAGCCAGGCTTGGCCCGCGCCAGGGGGTGGTGTGGCCAGCCCAGGCACCCCCCCCCCCCCCCCCGTCCTCTCCTTTCTCCTATAAGATGCCCTCGGAACGAAAACCCTAAGTGCCCGATCAAAAATCCACGAAAGAGTCTGTAGCCGCCGTCATCTCCATCCCTAGATCGGGAGGGATCTGAAGCTCTTCCTGGCACCCTGTCAGAGAGGGGAATTCACCCTAGAGGCCTTCTTCATCACCATGCAAGCCTCCGGTGTGATGCGTGAGTAGTTCATCCTTGGACTACGGATCCATGTACTAGCTAGATGGCTGGTTCTCCTCCTTTGTGCTTTCATGTCTACATCTTGTGTCCTGATCAAGATCATCTATTTGTAATTCTGCATGCTGTGTTTGCAGGGATCCGATGGATATTGAGATGCTATTTCAGATTAATTATTGTTTCTATCATGTCTTTGTTATTTGTGATCTTGCATGCTTTCTGTTGTTAGTAGCTATCTTGGCCAAGTAGATTCTAGCAACTCCAAGAGTTAGTATTTATGCTCGATAGTGGGTTCATGCCCCTGGTAATCTGGGGAAGTGATAGAAATCTCTAAGGTACTAGATGTGATGTTGCTACTAGGGAGAAAACAACAATCCTTTATTCATAGAACAATCGTATTGTTTACTTTACACGCAGTTCGTAAAGCAATAATCTATTGCTTGCAACTTAATACTGGAGGGGGTTCGGATGATAACCTGATGGTGGATTATTAGTCATAGATGCAGTTGGATGGCGGTCTATGTATAATGTTGTAATGCCCAATCAAGTCTCAAAGGAGTCAAGATGATTAGTATATGCATGTATTGCTTTCTCGATGTTTGTCAATTGCCCCGCTGTAATTTGTTCACCCAACATGTTATCTATCTTAAGGAGAGACACCTCTAGTGAACTGTGGATCCCGGTCCTTTTTCTTTACATACAAACTATAAAATGTTTACTATTTTGTGTTTACTTTCTATAAACTATTACTTCCTTACATTCGATACGTTTAAGCCTTTGTTTTCAGCAAAACACGGTGAGATTGACAACCAAATCGCAACTTGGGGACGAAGTTCTATGGTTGTGTTGTGCAGGTCTCCACGTTACTACTAGCACCGGTAGTGCGCCCTACCAAGGCTTAGCTAGCAACACCTTTGGGGTGTTTCCTTGCTCCTACTGGTTCGATTAAACCTTGGTTTCATAACTGAGGGAAACTTGCTGTTGTGCTCATCATACCTTCCTCTTGGGGTTCCCAACGAGCTCTACATCAACACCGCACCAGCATTTTTCTAGCGCCGACACTGAGCCATCAAGCATTTTTCTGGCGCCATTGCCGGGCAGTCAAGGACATCTTCACAAGGGGAGTCCCTCATAACCAATCTCTTTACTTTGTTATTTTTGTTTTGCTTAGTTTCTTTTTGCTTTGTTTGCTTGTTTCTTTATCAAAAACACACACAAAATTAGTTTTACTAGTTTGCTTTCTTATTTGAAAACACAAAAAATGACTACTCTTGAAAACACTAAGTTGTGTGACTTCACTAGCACCAACAACAATGATTTATGAGCACACCTATTGCTCCACCTGTGCCTAAAGATACTTTCTTTGAGATAAAACCTGCTTTACTCAATCTTGTTATGAGGGAACAATTTTCTAGGATTGGTAATGAAGATGTTGCTGTCCATCTAAATAACTTTGTTGAACTTTGTGAGATGAAAAAGCATAGGGATGTAGATGGTGATATTATTAAGCTGAAAGTGTTTCCTTTCTCTTTGAGAGGAAAAGCTAAAGAATGGTTGAATTCCTTAACTAAGAATAATATTGATTCTTGGACTAAGTGCAAAGATGCTTTCATTGGAAAATACTATCCTCTTGCTAAGATTATATCTATGAGAAGTGAAATAATGAAGTTTAAACAATCTGATAACAAGCATGTTGCTCAAGCTTGGGAAAGAATGAAATCTTTGGTTAAGAATTGTCCCACTCATGGACTGACTGCTTGGATGATCATCCAAACTTTTTATGCAGGATTGAACTATTCTTCAAGGAACCTATTGGACTCTGCTGCTGGAGGTACTTTTATGACTATTACTTTGGGTGCTGCAACAAAACTTCTGGACAATATGATGGTTAATTATTCTGAATGGCATACTGAGAGAGCTCCACAAGGTAGGAAGGTAAATTCTGTTGAGGAAACCTCCTCCTTGAGTGATAAGATTGATATTATTATGTCTATGCTTGTTAATGGTAAAACCCATATTGATCCAAATAATGTTCCTTTAGCCTCTTTGGTTGCTCAAGAAGGGCAAGTTGATGTGAACTTCATAAGAAATAACAACTTTGGCAATAATGCTTATAGGAGTAATTTTGGTAACAACAATTATAAGCCATATCCTCCCAATAATGGTAATGCTTATGGAAATTCTTACAACAATAATAGGAGTGCTCCCTCTGAACTTGAAGTTATGCTTAAAGAGTTTATTAGTAAACAAACTTCTTTCAATAAAACTACTGAGGAAAAACTCTGTAATGCTGAAAGAAATATAGCATCTTTGGCTGAAGCTCAATCTTCTTTGAATAAAATGGCTGCTAAACCTGAAACTAATGATAATCCCTTTGCAGCTACTAATGCTATACAAGTAAGAATTGATGAAAATGTTAGACTATTAGCTGAGTTACATGCTAAGTGGGAAAGAGAAATTGCTAGAAACATTAGTGTTTCTACTATTACCACCACTAGTGTTGAGGCTAGTAATAGTTCTACTACTTTAGATGATAATTTTGATTTTGATCTTGATGGTTGTAATATCTCTGAAGTTATTAAGTTCCTACAAAATCTTGCTAAAAGTCCTAATGTTCATGGCCTTTACAAAACACATTACTGATGCTCTCATAAAGATTAAAGAAGAAAAGATGAAACATAAAGATTCTATTCCTATAAAACAAGAAGATGGTTGGGAACCAATCATTAATATGAAAGTGAATGACTTTGATTTCAAAGCTTTATGTGATCTTGATAGTAGTGTTTCTATTATGCCTAGAAGGATTCATGATATGCATGATTTGCCTCCTCTTGAAGATTGTTATTTGAATGTCCCACTTGATGATAATGCTAAAAAGAAACTCATGGGGAGTCTTAATGATGTTCTTATTATGGTTAACAATGCCTATGTCCCCATTGATTTCTATGTTTTGGATGTTGAATGCAATGCTTCTTGTCCTATTACTTTGGGAAGACCTTTTCTTAGAACTGTTGGTGCCATTATTGATATGAAAAAAGGCACCATTAAATATCAACTCCCACTCAAGAAAGGTATAGAACACTTCCCTAAGAAGAGAGAGGAGATTTATTTTGCTTCTCCTATGAGAACAAAATTTGGTCTTAATGCTTCTTCATTTGAGAACGCTTGATTCTCTTTCTTGCTTCTTATGCCTAACTTAAAGGCGTTAAAGAAAAGTACTTATTGGGAGATAACCCAAAAGTTTTAGATGAGTCTTGGAAGTTATTACATCAGTAATAACCGCTCCTTATCCTTTTTATTTGCTTTTTGTGCCAAGAGTAACCTCTAATGAGAGAGAAGTAATGATTGGGAAAGTTGCTATCCCAAAACATATTTCTGTGCTTCACCATAAACATTCGTGTAAAATCTATGAACGTCTTTTTGAGGCGTAAATTTTTTTGCTTCTGCCCCAGGTTGTTATCTAACTTTCATTAGTTCAACACCTTTTGATTTGAGCAACAGAAGGTCTTCGAAAAATTCGTCTTTACCTGCTGGTCTGTTTTGACAGATTTCTGCATTTGCTTCTTGTTGGTTCCTTTTTGAGTTCTTTTGGGGAATTGAGCTTTTTGAGGGAAGTGCTACACTAGCTAATGTTCTAATGGAAGTTTATTTGGTGTTAGAACTGAACCTTGAGACTTATTATCTTGAGTGGACTAATGATGCTAATAAAGATTGTGTGAAGTTTTGTATGAAGGAAAAATTTCAGGTGTATGGAAGGAATGAGTAATGAGATGAAGGATGTACTAAAGCTCAAGCTTGGGGATGCCCAAGGCATCCCCTTCTTCATCAATAAAAATCCCAGGTTTCTTCCAAACGCTTCATTTTTATTGTTTCATGCACAGTTGTGTTGTTCTTGGAGCGTCTTCTTTTTCATTTTCATTTTGGTTTTTCGTTTGCTTTGGTTTTCTTAGTTTGCTGAATAAATTGGTTGGAACCCCTCTTTCATACATTGGTTTGCAAATAGTTTGGTTTGGTTTGGAAAAGAGTAGGAAAGTTCATACTTATGTGGTAAAAAGAGCTTGTTTTTGACTGTGGCCTATGCTTTGTCATGCCATGCTTGATATTGTTTTGGCTTTATGCTTAGTATTCTTTGTTGTAGCATGCCTTGTTATAAACAATTGATATTGCTTAATGTGCCTTGGATGAATCATGCGTTGTTTTAGCATATTAAAGCATAGTATAGTGGTATTCTCCTTTGATGCTTTATTTGGGTTGACTTGGCGCATGCTCACACCATGTTATGACTATCCCAAGTCACCATAGCCTTTATGATCATGTAGTTTTCAACTTGTAGTTTCACTTTATGCTTTCATCAATGATGTTTTGTCGCTCTACATGATTATGGCCATTATTGCTCTCTTAGTATGTCGCTCCCAGTCTTTTGCTAGCCTCCACAACCAAGTATGAGTTCCACTCATGCATCCAACTCCCTAAACCAAGTTATTCCAAAGAGTCCACCATACCTACCTACTAGCTTATGCTATTCCAAGTATATTCATGCTTTTTTTTGCCTTCCAAATTAAACTTGTTATGAGAAAACTAGTGATTAAAGCTCTCACGAACTTGATGGCACACTTTACTTTTTTGCATCTAATAAACTTGAACCATTGGGTCCTTCTTTGTTGCGTATATGATTGCACTTTATAAGTTGAAATTAGCAGAACCATGTATCATGGGGAACGCTTTCAACATTGCACTTGTACTTTGTACCCCGTTGATATCATGTTCTCTTTCTTACAGATCCCGGCAGTGTGAAATAAAAGTGGAACTTGTAAGATCATGGAGTTTGTATATGTGTTAGAGAAACGCCTGGGCTGCTAGCCTAAGCCATGCCTAATCATGGTGGAAACTTGCAGCATCACCATAATAAGCACTCTATGAAGCATCCTCAATAAAAACCTATGCAAATAGCAAATAAAAAGATCGTTGAGATGCTCATTGTTTTCTTGCCTTGTTATTTTGATTATGGGATAGCTCATGTATCATGTGCAAGGGGTACCCCGTTGACGGTTCTTAATGATACACATGTACTTACAATGACAAGAGCTTACTCGTGACTAAAGTTGAGTAGCATGAGGTTCGATCTTCGTAAGTAAGGGGCATGAGATTTCGGTTTATAACTTGTCAAGCATATCCTCTTAGTTGTGTCACTTTAACCTTAATCACCTTCAAGATGCTTATGATAGGGGCTATGAGAGCTAAAAACTATAAGTACCATAATTTTTGGAAGCTCTTTATGAGACTTGAATCCCTACTTCCTTTTATAAAGGTCTTTCTTCCACCATTATATTGATTCTCCACCTTCTACCTACTTTGAGAGCATAGTGGCCATTCTTAGTTCTATGT
Organism: Avena eriantha; assembly: GCA_910589775.1. Taxonomy (NCBI): domain Eukaryota; kingdom Viridiplantae; phylum Streptophyta; class Magnoliopsida; order Poales; family Poaceae; genus Avena; species Avena eriantha. Next base: position 292,161,792 of record OU342742.1, read on the forward strand.
TCATTGTCCCATGACTAGTTGATTGATGCATATCTTGATATTGCTTGTTTTAAACTATTTGTATCTAGTCACTCTTATGAACTTTAAAGGTGTCCTATGCATTTATATTTGTTAATCTATGAGGGACAAGCTGAATACAATTATGATATCTTTTATTTATGTGAAACAAACAAACGGCTAGCAAAGCATTGTTATTCATGAATCTTTTGTTTGTGCCTTTTCATGTTGCATCATAGTTTCTTTGTCTTATTGCTACAACTTTGTCTTTCATGTTATGATTGAAGTACTATGATCCCAGCTTTGAATGTTTTACAAATACTTTGATCAAGTCTTTGATGGTGCATGTCACCTCAAAAAATTATTCTTTCTTTTTATCACTTACCTACTCGAGGACGAGCAGGAGTTAAGCTTGGGGATGTTGATACATTGCAAATGTATCTATAATTTTTGATGTTCCATGCTTGGTTTTATCCACTTTCTTGTGTTTTGTTACAACTTTGGAGTACTTTTCTTATGATTTCTTGGACTAACCTATTAACAAGAGCCACAGTGCCAGCTACCTGTTTTCTGCTGTTTTTGGTTCCAAGAAAGTCAGAAAATGAATATTGTCGGAATTTGACAGGACAAAAGCCAAAGTGCCTATTTTTCCAGAAGTCATCAGATGCCAGAATACGAGACGAAGAAGGGCCAAAGGGCAGCCACACCACCTGGCCGCACGGCCAGGCTTGGCCCGCGCCAGGGGGTGGTGTGGCCAGCCCAGGCACCCCCTCGGCCTCTCCTTCCGCCTATAAGATGCCCTTTGGACGAAAACCTGAAGTGCCCTATCAAAAATCCACGAAAGAGTCTATAGGCACCGTCATCTCCATCCCTAGATCGGGAGGATCTGAAGCTCTTGCCGGCACCCTGCCAAAGAGGGGAATTCACCCTGGGGGCCTTCTTCATCACCATGCAAGCCTCCGGTGTGATGAGTGAGTAGTTCATCCTTGGACTACGAATCCATGTAGTAGCTAGATGGTTGGTTCTCCTCCTTTGTGCTTTCATGTCTAGATCTTGTGAGCTCCATTCCTGATCAAGATCATCTATTTGTAATTCTGCATGTTGTGTTTGCGGGGATCCGATGGATATTGAGATGCTATTTCAGATTAATTATTGATTCTATCATGTCTTTGTTATTTTTGATCTTGCATACTTTCCGTTGTTTGTAGCTATCTTGGCCAAGTAGATGCTAGCAACTCCAAGAGTTAGTATTTATGCTCGATAGTGGTTTCATGCCTCTGGTAATCTGGGGGAAGTGACAGAAATCTCTAAGGTACTAGATGTGTTGTTGCTACTAGGGAGAAAACAACAATCCTTTGTTCATAGAACAATCAAATTGTTTACTTTACACGCAATTCGTAAAGCAATAATCTGTTGCTTGCAACTTAATACTGGAGGGGGTTCGGATGATAACCTGAAGGTGGATTATTAGTCATAGATGCAGTTGGATGGCGGTCTATGTATAATGTTGTAATGCCCAATCAAGTCTCAAAGGAGTCAAGATGATTAGTATATGCATGTATTGCTTTCTCGATGTTTGTCAATTGCCCTGCTGTAATTTGTTCACCCAGCATGTTATCTATCTTAAGGAGAGCCACCTCTAGTGAACTATGGATCCCGGTCCTTTTCTTTACATTCAATCTATAAACTGTTTACTGCTTTGTGTTTACTTTCTGAAAACTTTTACTTCTTTCCATTTGATACGTTTAATCCTTTGTTTTCCGCAAAACACGGTGAGATTGACAACCTCATCGCAAGTTGGGGACAAAGTTATGTGGTTGTGTTGTGCAGGTCTCCACGTTGCGACTAGCACCGGTAGTGCGCCCTGCCAAGGCTCAGCTAGCAACACCTTTGGGGTGTTTCCTTGCTCCTACTGGTTCGATTAAACCTTGGTTTCATAACTGATGGAAACTTGCTGCTGTGCTCATCATACCTTCCTCTTGGGGTTCCCAACGAGCTCTACATCAATATCGCACCAGCATTTTCCTGGCGCCGACACTGAGCCATCATCCTCTCACAGACCACACATGGATCCACCAGTTTCATTGCATGTGTGTTATTCTCATGAACCACATAAGGATCCACCAGTGTCATTGCATGTGTGTTCTTCTCACAAACCACATAAGGATCCAATAGTGTCATTGGATGTGTGTTCTTTTCATGATACACACCCAGTGTCATTAGATGTGTGTTCCTCTCACAGATCACACATGGATCCACCAGTTTCATTGCATGTGTGTTATTCTCATGAACCACATAAGGATCCACCAGTGTCATTGCATGTGTGTTCTTCTCACAAACCACATAAGGATCCAATAGTGTCATTGGATGTGTGTTCTTTTCATGATACACACCTAGTGTCATTAGATGTGTGTTCCTCTCACAGATCACACATGGATCCACCAGTGTCATGGCATGTGTGTTCTTCTCATGAACCACACATGGATCCACTAGTTTCATTGCATGTGTCTTCATCTCACAAACCACATAAGGATCCACCAGTGTCATTGGATGTGTGTTCTTTTCATGAACCACACCCAGTGTCATTGCATGTACGTTACTCTCACAGACCACACATGGATCCACCAGTGTCATTGCATGTGTGTTCTTCTCATGAACCACACCTAGAGTCATTGGATGTGTGTTCTTTTCATGAACCATAGCTAGAGTCATTGCATGTGTGTTCTTCTCACAAACCACATAAGGATACACCAGTGTCATTGCATGTGTGTTCTTCTCATGAACCATAGCTAGAGTCATTGCATGTGTGTTCTTCTCACAAAGCACATAAGGATACACCGGTGTCATTGCATGTGTGTTCTTCTCATGAACCACACCCAGTGTCATTGCATTATGTTCCTCTCACAGACGACACATGGATCCACCAGTGTCATTACATATGTGTTCTTCTCATGAACCACAACTAGAGTCATTGGATGTGTGTTCTTTTCATGAACCATAGATAGAGTCATTGCATGTGTGTTCTTCGCACAAACCACATAAGGATACACCAGTTTCATTGCATGTGTGTTCTTCTCATGAACCACACATGGATCCACCCAGTGTGATTGCATGTCTGTTCTTTTCACAAACCACATATGGATCCACCAGTGTCATTGCATGTGTGTTCTTCTCATAAACCACATATGGATCCACTAGTGTCATTGGACGTGTGTTCCTCCCACAGACCACACATGGATCCACCAGTGGCATTGCATGTTTGCTCTTTTCATGAACCACAGTTAGAGTCATTGCATGTGTGATCCTCTCGCGGACCACACATGGATCCACCAGTGTCATTGCATGTGTGTTCTTCTCACAAACCACATAAGGATACACTAGAGTCATTAGATGTGTGTTCTTTTCATGAACCACAGCTAGAGTCATTGCATGTATGTTCTTGTCACGAACCACATAAGGATACACCAGTGTCATTACAGGTGTGTTCTTCTCATGAACCACAGCTAGAGTCATTGCATGTGTGTTCTTTTCACAGACCACACATCACAGTGTCATTGCATGTGTGTTCTTCTCACAAACCACATAAGGATCCACCGGTGTTATTCGATGTGTGTTCTCTTTTCATAGACCACACATGGATCCACCGGTGTCATTGCATGTCTCCTCTTTTCAAGAACCACATCTAGAGTCATTGCATGTGTGTTCTTCCCACAGACCACACATGGATCCACCAGTGTCATTGCATGTGTGTTCTTCTCACAAACCACATATGGATCCACCAGTGTCATTGGATGTGTGTTCCTCCCACAGACCACACATGGATCCAGTAGTGTCATTGTGTGTCTGCTCTTTTCATGAACCACAGTTAGAGTCATTCCATGTGTGATCCTCTCACAGACCACACATGGATCCACCATTTTCATTGCATGTGTGTTCTTCTCATGAACTACATAAGGATCCACCAGTGTCATTGCATGTGTGTTCTTCTCACAAACCACATAAGGATCCAGCAGTGTCATTGGATGTGTGTTCTTTTCATGAACCACACCCAGTGTCATTGGATGTGTGTTCCTCTCACAGACCACACATGGATCCACCAGTGGCATTGCATGTGTGTTCTTCTCATGAACCACACATGGATCCACCAGTGTCATTGCATGTGTGTTCTTCACACAAACCACATAAGGATCCGCCAGTGGCGTTGGATGTGTGTTGTTTTCATCAACCACACCTAGTGTCATTGCATGTATGTTCCTCTCAGAGACCACAGCTAGAGTCATTGAATGTGTGTTCTTTTCACGAACCACAGCTTGAGTCATTGCATGTGTGTTCTTCTCACAAACCACATAAGGATACACCAGTGTCATTGCATGTGTGTTCTTCTCATGAACCACAGCTAGAGTCATTGCATGTGTGTTCTTTTCACAGACCACGCATCACCAGTGTCATTGCATGTGTGTTCTTCTCACAAACCACATAAGGATCCGCCAGTGTCATTGCATGTGTGTTCTTCTCATGAACCACAGCTAGAGTCATTGCATGTGTTTTCATCTCACAAACCACATAAGGATACACCGGTGTCATTGCATGTGTGTTCTTCTCATGAACCACACCCAGTGTCATTGCATTATGTTCCTCTCACAGATGACACATGGATCCACCAGTGTCATTACATATGTGTTCTTCTCATGAACCACAACTAGAGTCATTGGATGTGTGTTATTTTCATGAACCATAGATAGAGTCATTGCATGTGTGTTCTTCGCACAAACCACATAAGGATACACCAGTGTCATTGCATGTGTGTTCTTCTCATGAACCACACATGGATCCACCCAGTGTGATTGCATGTTTGTTCTTTTCACAAACCCCATATGGATCCACCAGTGGCATTGCATGTGTGTTCTTCTCATAAACCACATATGGATCCACCAGTGTCATTGGATGTGTGTTCCTCCCACAGACCACACATGGATCCACCGGTGTCATTGCATGTCTCCTCTTTTCAAGAACCACATCTAGAGTCATTGCATGTGTGTTCTTCCCACAGACCACACATGGATCCACCAGTGTCATTGCATGTGTGTTCTTCTCACAAACCACATAAGGATACACTAGAGTCATTAGATGTGTGTTCTTTTCATGAACCACAGCTAGAGTCATTGTATGTATGTTCTTGTCACAAACCACATAAGGATACACCAGTGTCATTGCATGTGTGTTCTTCTCATGAACCACAGCTAGAGTCATTGCATGTGTGTTCTTTTCACAGATCACATATCAAAGTGTCATTGCATGTGTGTTCTTTTCACAGATCACATATCAAAGTGTCATTGCATGTGTGTTCTTCTCACAAACCACATAAGGATCCACCGGTGTTATTCGATGTGTCTTCTCTTTTCATAGACCACACATGGATGCACCGGTGTCATTGCATGTCTGCTCTTTTCATGAACCACATCTAGAGTCATTGCATGTTTTATCTTCCCACATACCACACATGGATCCACCAGTGTCATTGCATGTGTGTTCTTCTCACAAACCACATATGGATCCACCAGTGGCATTGGATGTGTGTTCCTCCCACAGACCACACATGGATCCAGCAGTGTCATTGCGTGTCTGCTCTTTTCATGAACCACAGTTAGAGTCATTCGATGTGTGATCCTCTCACAGACCACACATGGATCCACCATTTTCATTGCATGTGTGTTCTTCTCATGAACTACATAAGGATCCACCAGTCTCATTGCATGTGTGTTCTTCTCAGAAACCACATAAGGATCCAGCAATGTCATTGGATGTGTGTTCTTTTCATGAACCACACCCAGTGTCATTGGATGTGTGTTCCTCTCACAGACCACACATGGATCCACCAGTGGTATTGCATGTGTGTTCTTCTCATGAACCACACATAGATCCACCAGTGTCATTGCATGTGTGTTCTTCAGACAAACCACATAAGGATCCACCAGTGGCATTGGATGTGTGTTCTTTTCATCAACCACACCTAGTGTCATTGCATGTTTGTTCCTCTCATAAACCACACATGGATCCACCAGTGTCATTGCATGTGTGTTCTTCTCATGAACGACAACTAGAGTCATTGGATGTGTGTTATTTTCATGGACCACAGCTAGAGTCATTGCATGTGTGTTCTTCTCACAAACCACATAAGGATACACCAGTGTCATTGCATGTGTGTTCTTCTCATGAACCATAGCTGTCAGTGCATGTGTGTTCTTCTCACAAACCACATAAGGATACACTAGTGTCATTGCATGTGTGTTCTTCTCATGACCCACACCCAGTGTCATTGCATGTTTGTTCCTCTCACAGACCACAGCTAGAGTCATTGAATGTGTGTTCTTTTCACGAACCACAGCTAGAGTCATTGCATGTGTGTTCTTCTCACAAACCACATAAGGATACACCAGTGTCATTGCATGTGTGTTCTTCTCATGAACCACAGCTAGAGTCATTGCATGTGTGTTCTTTTCACAGACCACGTATCACCAGTGTCATTGCATGTGTGTTCTTCTCACAAACCACATAAGGATCCACCAGTGTCATTGGATATGTGTTCTTTTCATGAACCACACCTAGTGTCATTGCATGTCTGTTCCTCTCACAGACCACACATGGATCCCCTAGTGTCATTGCATGTGTGTTCTTCTCATGAACCACAGCTAGTGTCATTGGATGTGTGTTCTTTTCATGAACCACAGCTAGAGTCATTGCATGTGTGTTCTTCTCACAAACCACATAAGATACACCAGTGTCATTGCATGTGTGTTCTTCTCATGAACCACAGCTAGAGTCATTGCATGTGTGTTCTTCTCACAAACCACATAAGGATACACTAGTGTCATTGCATGTGTGTTCTTCTCATGAACCACACCCAGTGTCATTGCATGTCTGTTCCTCTCACAGCCCACAGCTAGAGTCATTGGATGTGTGTTCTTTTCATGAACCACGGCTAGAGTCATTGCATGTGTGTTCTTCTCACAAACCACATAAGGATACACCAGTGTCATTGCATGTGTGTTCTTCTCATGAACAACAGCTAGAGTCATTGCATGTGTGTTCTTTTTACAGACCACATATCACCAGTGTCATTGCATGTGTGTTCTTCTCACAAACCACATAAGGATCCATCGGTGTCATTGGATGTGTGTTCTTTTCATGAACCACACCCAGTGTCATTGCATGTATGTTCCTCTCACAGACCACATAAGGATACACCTATGTCATTGCATGTGTGTTCCTCTCATGAACCACACCCAGTGTCATTGCATGTGTGTTCTTTTCACAAACCACATATCACCAGTGTCATTGCATGTGTGTTCCTCTCACAAACCACATATGGATCCACCCAGTGTGATTACATGTGTGTTCTTATCACAAACCACATAAGGATCCACCAGTGTCTTTGGATATGTGTTCTTTTCATGAACCACATATGGATCCTAATTAACCTGAGGAGATAGACCGGGTCTTCTAGAAGGCATGCCCTAACACATTTGTTCTGCTTGACGATTGCTCCATACCATTTGATCGGGGCGCTTGGACGATTGGGATGGTATTCGTGAGATTGATCCGCGAGTAGTGTGTTCTACAGCATGATTGGCCACGCTTGCTCTGGACAAACTGGCAACACCAGGGGCTCCCCTGTTGCGAGTGTCATGACTCACGAGTTGAGTGGGCCATATCCCACTGTCACGTCCCCATTACTTCACTTCCTCCCCGTACTTCTCTTCCTTCCCCTCGAAGCCACTTCCCCCACTTCACTCCCATCCTACCGTAGCCGGAAGCCGACGGCGCCTCCATCCCAATCCCCTCTCCGGCAGCCACCCCTCCCCTCTCGCCATGGGTTCAAGGGGAGATGGCGAGGAAACGCGTCGTGACGACAGGGATGGTGATTTCGATGTGAGTCGTCTCATCTCTATCTCTATCATCTATGGCCAGTTATCTAACTTTTGAGCCAGATCTACTCTGTTTACTCATGCGCGTATGATGTGTTAGGCCAACCAAACGATGTATGATGCCGACTATCACGGTTTAGCGGATGAAGACAGTCCTCTGGTATGTAAACATGGATATGTGCCCGCTAAATTTGTAGTGTTCGAAGGACGAAACGCAAGAAGGAGGTTTCTACGGTGTCAAGGACATCATGCAATGATGCGAGGCAGAAGTTGGGGTGTTGTCAAATGGGTAGATCCAGAGTGGCCCAAATCGATGCAGAAAACGCTGGACAAACTATGGGAAATGACTGTTGAGTTGAAAGAATCCGCATTCAGCTCACTTCTTGACAGTGTTGAGATGAAGCTATGGGAACCAGTTGACACGACCAAGCATAAGCGAGATCTCAGGTGGGTGGAAGACAAGGTTAGCAAAGTCGAGAAGGAGAGGGACGCGGCGTTGGCCCTAAAGGCTAAAGCAGAGCAAGAACTGACTCAAGCAAGGAAGGATCTTCACCAGGCAAAAGTCCTGCAGTTCACAACTACGAGTATTGACAAGTGCATGAGGAAAAATACAGAGAAACAATTGAAGTTGTGCAAGGAAGATGCTAAAAGGAAGGAGCAGACGATTCGATCCTTGCTCTCGCAGGAAGATGCGCATCGGGCTAAGATTAGGAAGATCAAGGAGATGTGTGATAACTAGTTCTATTTAGCTTGAGCTCCGTGCCTTTTTTAAGTTGTAATAGTTGTACTTGTTGACCTAGCGGTCTGAACTATTGGCCCCGGGGTCCTGGGAGGAAAAAAATTGATCGCCCATTAATCTGTCTTAACCCTGCATTACTTCCTTTTGTCTGACCAATACCCCTTGGATATTCCGCCCGTCGCTTCATCGTCCTCGTTTACAAATAGGAGGCGCCACAGCGCGTCGCTTCGTCGTCCATCCCCTCGCTCCCTCTCTAATATCCACTGCGCCACCATGGAGATGCCCTCGCTGAACTTCTACGAGGCGGTGATGTTCGCGCACTTCAACATCCTCGCGCAGCCGGCCGCGACGGTGCCCCACGGATGGCGCATCAGCTATGCGGGGGTGCTGGTGGCTCCACTCCTCGTCCCCAGCGGAGCCGTGATGGAGAGCGAAATCACGGCGCGCTGCCACCAGATGCCCGCGTGGAAGAGGGTGCTACCCTGGTACGCGGCGGCCAGCCCGTACTGGCCGGCGCTATTCAAGAAGGAGCGGAAGGCCAAGATTGGCAACCGCATTGTTTACGGGCGCATGGTGCACCGGGATCTCTGCAACCGAGAAGGGCGGGAGAGGTTCTGGTCCGTCCCTGGACGGACCAAGTACGTTGTCATCGCCACCGCTCACCGCGAAGAGGTGCTCTGTCTCGCGAACAATGAGGAAATCGTGGAGGTTCCGTCCAATGACGACAAGGAAGCCGGCAGCTCGGAGGACAGCGGCAGCAGAAGTGAAATTGTTGACTAGTGGTTGAACTAATGTAGGATGTGAAATCGCACCTTTGTTTAGAAGAATTTGTGGTTGAAGTAATGCAATGTCTCGATTTAGATCTCTATCTCGATTAATTTGTGGAAGAATTTATCATTAGGATCAATTTCTGCCTCGATTTAGATCTTTGTCCCAGATTGGGAACATGACCGTGGACCAAAGACACCTTTTCTACTAGTGTATTCTGACTTTGGTGGTTTGTTAAAACGTAATCTACGTGTATTGTGCTGTATGCAAATGGCACAACCACAATTTATAAAGTGGAAGCACGTACACCTAGTTACTGGAGATCCGGGAGCTTCGACAGATGCAGGGCATGCAGGAGCAGAAAGGCAGTGAGATAGACGGGATCAAGATTAGGCCAGAAAGTGGTATCGATTTCCTCCTCATCTGGGCATTATCGGTGAGAACATTGTTGTTCATGTTGCCACGTCGTTGTGCAGCATTTGAAATAAGTTGGTGCTTCGTGGAGTGTGGCAGCTTAAATAATTTATTTCGGTGCCACTTACATTCTGTCGGATTTGGAGACCTCCTGCCACTCAGCAATCGTGGAACCGGTACTGCGTGTTTTCAAATAGCAGTGGCACAATCAAAATTTCGGATTCAACTACTGACTCGGGCATTTGCAAACCCTAAGTCGCGATACATTTTACTTAGAGAACATGGGTAGATTGTTTCGCCTAGCAACATGCCACACACAGAGCTCCAGAATTTAACAGAATTACATATATAGGTTGAAGTTCAACACATTACTATGCATCTTCATTGCCAGCAGCCTTCTTCTGCAGCCTAGGTGCCAAGCCTTCACGTCCACTGGCTTCTTCATTTCCTGCCTTCTTCCTCTTCCTCAGTGCCAATTTTCTTAGCTTCACGTACTCTGCATCGCCGGGACAATGGAAACCAGAATCGTGTCCAGCATCATCTTTCCACTCGTTTTTAATTTCTTCAGGAAACAAAATGGCTGACCCGGCAGTCATGTTTCTACCCTTGTGACACTTCCTGTCAAAGAAACAAGACTGTTGCATAACTGGCCAATATCTACAGAGTAGATAAAACAAAAATTACAGTTCAGCACAAACATGCGAACCCCAAGCGACCTTTGCTTACCAGGAGCTAATTGGGTTCGAGCAACCACCCTATCCAAGAATAGAAGGGCGACTCCGAGTTGCAGCAGCTTCCACATCCAATAAATCACATTTTAGCTCAACACATGGCAGCCGAAGCATACCTTTTCATCAACCCAATTAGCTGACTGTCACACGTTAGAGGAACCATGATGCCACGTTCATCCATGAATCTGAATTTGAAGTCTGCTTTGGCCATAATTCATCATGATTACGCAGAGAAGCAACCGTACCGGATATAGTGCAGATCTGCGTAGGTGCTTCTTCCATCGTGAAACAATGGTGTCCATACCACTTGCCCTTAGAGTCGTACCTATAGAGGACTACCGTAACCAGGTAAGGGGGTCCACGGAGATCCCAATTGACAGAAAACTGTGGACAAAATATGTTTGTCAGTGTTGGGCTAACAAACAATTTGAGGTTCAGTAGCCAGCTAGCAGTTATAATTAGTGTGAATAATAAAGAGAAGGGTAGCTCACCCGCTTGTAGCCAGAACTTCTTCTTCCTTGATAGTAGGATCTGCCATCCTCCGAACGGCTCGGCTCGTCGGCGGCAGAGGTGGGATAGAGCCTTGCAATGGTGGCTACGGCATGCGCTATTGGAGCTCGAGATCAGCGACTGGGCGCAGCAACTGGGCGCAGCAACTTGGCGCCAGAAGTCAAATGTCCGAACGGATCATCCTGCCTGGAGGGTGGATTCCGACGCCGCCGGTGCTAGGGGAAAGGTGGGAATGGATTTGTGAAATTGGTCAACACATCCAATCCACTTAGCTACTCAATTTGCCTAAGAGGTTGCCGCGTTGGTGCTCGCGTCATGGACAAATGACCGACATGGGGGGTCTTGACCGTCTACTTCACGGGGCAGTTTAACGGAATGTTTGAATTTGGTAGGGGTGAGATGAGTTTGCCTCGAAATGGCACCTCTCGGTAGTTGGCGGCCCAACTTTTCGAAACGCGGCAATTTCAGGCAACTTAGGTACCGCCATGCGCTGGCCTGCGAAATTTGGTACCGCAGACGAACAGGCCCCTTCATCTGGCCCGGCTCAGCCGGGGGTCGTCTAGGAGCTCGCACACCATGCGCTTCGTGTCCTTCAAGGTGAGCGACTCGGGGTGGACACGAGTAGATGCGGTGTGGGAGAGCGAGGAGGGGGCTGGCTCATGCGATGGGCGATAGGAGGATCCCCCTCGTCCTCCATCCACGGGACTTGCTCAGAGGCGGTGCACCATGGGGCTGGCTCCATCTGGGCTATTCTTGCCGCACGCCGGAGAGCCCGCTCGGCGCGTGTCTCGTTGTCGCCCGACATGTTGCTAAGGTTGTCATAGATCTCGAAAACGTGCCTCAGCCCCCTACCTGGCGTGCCAAATGTCAGAGATTTGTCCCGCTAAGGAACTAGGGTCCAACGATCCCTTGGTTTGTGTGGGGGCTGAACACGTGATTCAGAAGGAGACCAGTGACGGCTACGGTGGCGGAGCGAATGCACGATAGAGAGTTGACACTGAGTTTTTTACCTAGGTTCGGGATCCTCGTGAGGAGGTAAAGCCCCTACTCCTGCTTGGTTGTATTTCTTGCTTGCCTCGCGAAGTTACAATGGTGGATGAAAGTTTAGGGTTTTGGATCTCTGGGATCCCCCTGCAGGGTAGGAGAAGGACTCCTTATATAGGGCGGCGGAGGGCCTCTCCCCCTAGTCCATGGACGGGGAGGGTTACCACAGTGCCGCCCTCATGGGCGCCAGTCTATGAGGCTACTTTTGCTGGACCAGGTCCTCCCGCCTGGACGCGCCTCCGTCGGTTGATAAAGCGGCCTCCTTTTTTCCATTTTGTCTTCATACAGACCTTCCAGATGTCCCCTTGTCACCTAAACGGCAACTGGCGCACCCACTACGCTAGTGTGATCGGTCTTCCTACTTCAATGAAAAGGTGGGCAGATCGGATCTTCCTTTACCGAGGAGGATGGTGAGGATGTAGTGGACGTGCCATTTGTCACGGCCCGGCTCGCCTGCTAACTGTTTAGCAGCCTTACAAAAGGATCCAGGGGGACGTTCAGAAGAACCCTCGGGAGGTTCGGTAGGTGCTTTCACCTATTTTACCACTTTGAGGGATGTAATATTTGCATAATGGTGTTCCGTGAGTGTTATGTCAATGACTATAGTATACTACAACATGAAGTGGTATGCTGGGTCACCATAGCTGGTATCAGAGCAATTGCTTTGACCTTAGGTTGGAAACCTAGTAAAAGGAATTACCTGTAGGAGTCAAGGAGCAACGGTAAAGAGTTCTCTAGATTATATGATGAATATTCAATTGGGAATATTTTATTATATCTTTTAGTGTGATAATTCTTTATTATGATACACTATTACTAATTATAAATATTTTGTATACATCTAGAATGGCGCCAAGATTTCCTAAGCAGACTTGTCCTGTGGTGGAGGATAGTCTTGATGATCATTAGGGAGAGATGACAGATCAACTTCGAGAACTTTTAGGAGTATTCGGATGTGAAGCCAAGATTCTAGTGAAGACTTTTGCATACTTTGATGGTCAAATGATTGCAAAGTACCGAGTCAATATCTGTTTACCTAAGAAGCATAGACCAACCCCAGCTATTCCACATGGTGAAGGTTGTAGTCAGTCCGTGGCGTATAATATTGCGCTAGTGGAAGCACTCGCCTTTATTAGGGAGCACAAGGCGGAATTCCTTGCAGGGAGTGATACGTGGCTAACGTATCAATAATTTTTTGATGTTCCATGCTTGCTTTATATCTACTTTCTTATGTTTTGTCCACACTTTGGAGTACTTTTACACATTTATGGAACTAACCTATTAACAAGATGCCACAGTGCCAGTTGCCTGTTTTCTGCTGTTTTTGGTTCTAGGAAAGTCAGAAATTGAATATTTTCGGAATTCGACCGGACAAAAGCCAAAGTTGATATTTTACCGAAAGACTCATGGAGCCAAAAGATGAGACGGAGAGGGGCCAGGGGCTGGCCACACCATGTGGTGGCGCGGGCTACCCCTGGCCATGCCACCAGGTGGTGTGTGCCCCTGGTCCACCCACCGACCTTGCCCTTTCGCCTATAAGAAGCCTCCGATGCAAAAACCCTAAATAGTCAAGCCTCTAGCCACGAAAAGTTCCACAGCGCCGCCGCCACCAAAGGGGAGATTCAGGGGCCGAAAGTCTTTGTTCCGGCACCCTGCCGGGACGGGGAAGTGCCCCGGAGCCATCTCCATCGATCGCCACTGCCATCTCCATCGCCGTTGCTGATTCCCATGATGATGAGGGACTAGTTCTTCCTCGAGGCTAAGGGTTCTACCAGTAGCTATGTGTTCATCTCTCTCTATATGCATGATCATATTGTGATCATGAGCTTTGTAATCAAGAAGATCTACCTTGCTACTCAAGTGCTTTAATAGATCTCTGCTCTCCCCATGTGTGTGAAAGTGACAGCGTGCACAGCATGGTGGCACTTAGGCTAGAGATTACAAATACTTGTTATGAGTTATATTTGGAGTTGGATGTCTTTATAAAATTGTGGTGTTTGTTGGAACAATCTAGTCCTCAAGGTGACAGTGTGGGGTTATCTAGATGGGAAAGGCTTACTTTGAGGTGTGTTGTTATAGCACTACCATGGATTAGAGTGTCCAACCGGAGAGTAGTTCAGAGTAGTATCACGAAGATAATATATTTCTATGAGAATGTTCACTAGTGAAAGTATGATCCCTAGGCCTTGTTTCTAAGCATTGAAACACCATTTGCAACTAGATCTGTTACATGTTTGCTTGCTTCCATCTTTATTTTAGATTGCCTTTAGTCTCTTCCACGCCATCAAGCTATTTTCTAGCACCGTTGTCTTATATCCATACCACTTGTATTTTACTATCTCTTCGCCGAACTAGTGCACCTATACACCTGACAAGTGTATTGGGTCTGTTGGGGACACAAGAGACTTCTTGTATCTTGATTGCATGATTGCTTAAGAGGGAATACCTTTGACCACTTCCTTCCTAAGTTCGATAAACCATGGGTGATCCACTTAAGGGAAAACTTGTTGATGTTCTACAAACCTCTGCACTTGGAGGCCCAACAACTGACTACAAGAATATAAGTGCGTAGACATCAAGCTCTTTTCTGGCGTCGTTGCTGGGGAGGTAAGGTAAAAGGTACTCACATCCTCCAGTGTGAGTGCTCGAAGTTATTTCCTTTAGATTTTGCAATTTTGTCTTTTTATTTCTTGTTTTTATTTTCACTAGTTAGGCTTAATGGAAAAAAACACCAAAATTAGAGAGCTTTTTAGTATTTTTCCTAATGTAGAACATGAATTGTCTGAAAAGAAAAGTAAAAAACCCATGGAACTTTCTTTGCATGCTAATAACAATGTTATTAGTATGAATCTTTTGAACACCTTTGTTACTAATGCTATGGAAACGTCTAAGCTTGGGGAAGTTAGTTTTATGAAAATGATCTTTTTAATTCCCCAGCTATAAAGAAGAAAATTTGCTCTGATGATACTTTATCTCCCATATGTGGTAATTCTAATGATACTTGTGATATTTTAAATCCACGTACTAAAAGCATCTCTTTTAAAATACCTATAAAATTTGTTGAACATGTTATAAAACAACTATTATTTGGGAGATGGAACTGTCCATCCTGGTGATCATTTACTCTTTATACATGAATTATGCGAGTTGTTCAAGTGTGCAAGTATTTCAATGAACCAAGTTAAGAGGAAGCTATTCCCTTTTCACTTAAGGGCAAAGCAAGGGAGTGGTATGAGCTACTAGATGATCCTCATCATTTGGAGTGGAAGGAACTTGAATCTCTCTTTTACTCTAAATTTTATCCTCCTCATGAAGTTCATAAAGATATGAATTACATTTATAATTTTCATCCACATGATGGAGAAAGTATTGCCCAAGCATGGGGGAGATTGAAGTCACTAATGCTCAAATGTCCCATTCATGAGCTCCCCAGTAATATTGTTATTAATAATTTCTATGCAAGGCTTTTAGGACATTACAAGGACTATCTAGATACTTGTTTAGAGGGATCCTTCACATGTAAGGAGCTCAAAGCTAAGTGGGATCTTCTTGAAACAATTCAAAGCAATACCGAATATTGGGATAACAACAAAGGTAAAGAACCAGGTATAAACTATGAGTATGATTGGATTAAGTCTTTCGCTGAAACTGCTGATTTTCAAGAGCTTAGTGCTAAATATATTCTTGATCCTCAAATTCTTATTGATTGTTTTAGAACCTTTGCTTCTCATATTAATGCTCCTAAAGAAAAATGAGACATGTATCATGAGCCTTCTAAAGACACTTGCAGGGAAAATGAAATTGTTATTAATGATAGCAATAAACATGCTCAAACCTCTGAAAGTACTATTTATTATAAGCATGTTATTTTTTGTGGAATACATAGACCTTGTGAGAATAATCAAATTGAAGAAGAATATTGTATCACCCACAGGAATGAAAAAACTAGAATGTGGTATAGGGCTTTAAATGATCTTGGTAAAAAAGTTTGTGCCCTTTATCCTTTTATTTGTGAACTTTGCTTTGAAGTGGTTCATTTCAATTTTCAATGCTCAGGCCATAATAATAGCCCTTCTAATCCAATGAGTACTGCAAGTTTGTATTGTGATGACATGATCACTCCTAATCAGCATGATGAACTTACATTATTTTGGGGGTGTGAAGAGTTATCAAGAAAAACCTCTTTGGTAGGTATGGGTGCTTTTGATATAAAAAGTGCCCTGCATGGTTGTCATCTTTATTGTGTTGATAATTTCCACACAAATACTTACATACAAAATATTATAGAAGATGAGATTTTACCAAAATATGACAGGACTAATATGTGTTTTGATCTTATTAATGAAAAGAAGGTATCCTCCAAAGTTTCTTCTATTGTCTCTAACAATAAACCAGGGTATATGGAGAAGCTTCCTTTCAAGCCTCTCCCTCCTAAAGAGAAGAAGAAAAAGAAGAGAAGGAGGAGTCAAAGGATAGAGGAAACGGTATTTCCCCTAAGCACGTTGCTCCTATTATAGTTTTTGATGAGTCTGAACTCGATGATGTTCCTATGCCTGTTACCTATAATAGTGATCATGATTGGGAAAAGCATACTACTTTTGATATTGAAAATATCTTTGGTACCAATTCTGAAAATGAGGATATTAATAATTGTTGTACTATTAGTGTTATCCAT
Source organism: Avena eriantha (assembly GCA_910589775.1). Lineage (NCBI taxonomy): Eukaryota > Viridiplantae > Streptophyta > Magnoliopsida > Poales > Poaceae > Avena > Avena eriantha. The sequence continues at coordinate 292,178,595 of OU342742.1, forward strand.
GATCCTTCCAATGATGATATGTTTACAAATGAACACACTTTGGAAGATAATTATTCTATTGCTTATGATCATACTATGCCTCCAATATATGACAATTACAATGATGAATAAGATATTTTCATTCCACCTACTATTGAGGAGAAAATTAATTATGGTGATGAGAATAATAATGATATCTATTTTGTTGAATTTGCTCCCACTATAATTAATAAGAATGACTATGTTTATGTGGGGAGTATTAATTCTTTTATGCATGTGGCTCATGATAAGAATGTTTCATGTGATTGTTATATTGTTAATTTTATTCATGATGCTACTGAAAGTTATTATTAGAGAGGGAAACATGGTTTTATATATCTCAATAATATTAAGTTTCCCCTCTTTATGTTGAAAGTCTTAAAGTTGTACTTGTTTTGCTTTACTATTCTTGTTGCTTTGTGCTTTCATGACTTGTTTCTTTACAGGAATCCTATGCATAGGAAGTGGGTTAGACTTAAATGTGCTTTGAATTTGCTTCTTGATTCTATCTTTTACTTCCATTCATATTTCTTATGTGAGCATCTTCTCAAACTATCATGCCTAACTTAAAGGCGTTAAAGAAAAGTACTTATTGAGAGATAACCCAAAAGTTTTAGTTGAGTCTTGGAAGTTACCTCTGTAATAACCGCTCCTTATCATTTTTATTTGCTTTTTGTGCCAAGAGTAACTTCTAATGAGAGAGAAGTAATGCGTGGGAAAGTTGCTGTCCCAAAACAGATTTTTGTGCTTCACTGTAAAAATTCGTCTAAAATATCTGAACGTCGTTTTGAGGCGTGAATTTTTATGCTTCTGCCCCAGGTTGTTATCCAACTTTCGTTAGTTCAACACTTTTCGATTTAAGCAACAGAAGGTCTTCGAAAAATAAATTACCTGTTGGTCTGTTTTGACAGATTTCTGCCATTATTTGCATTTGCTTCTTGTTGATTCCTTTTTGGGTTCTTTTTGGGTAATTGAACTTTTTTGAGGGAAGTGCTATAGTAGTTTGTCTTTTAATCGAAGTTTTATTGGTGTTGGAACTGAACCTAAAGACTTATTATCTTGAGTACACTAATGTTGCTAATAAAGATTGTGTGAAGTTTTGTATGAAGGAAAAAATCCAGGTGTATGGAAAGAGTGATGTAATGAGCTGAAGAATGGACTAAAGATCAAGCTTGGGGATGCTACGCGTGTCACCCCAAGAAATATTCAAGAGGTACAAGCGTCAATGCTTGGGCATGCCCAAGGCATCCCCTTCTTCATCAACAAAAATCTCAGGTCTTTCTAGACACTTTGTTTTTATTGTTTCATGCACTGTTGTGTTGTTCTTGGAGCGTCTTTGTTTTCATTCTTAATTTTCGTTTGCTTGGTTTGCTTAGTTTGCTTGAATAAGTTGTTGGATCCCAACACACTTCTTTTGGAGTGAGACACACTCTGTTTTTATTGCCTAGAACACTCTAGTTTTCATTCTTATTGTATTGTGAGTGTTCTCTTTTGCTAGCACTGTGTTTACCCTTAGTTTTCTTGTGCTTTAAGCTTAGAAATTTTCAGTTCTACTTTGTGGATTTGTGAGACAAGCTCACTGGTATTTATTTATTACTATCTTTGTGATTTTTTTCAAATAAGTTGGTTTGGATTGGAAAATAGTAGGAACAGTTCATGCTTAAGTGGTGTAAAAGGAGCTTGTTTTTGACTGTGACTTAGACTTTATCATGTCATGCTTGATATTGTTTTGGCTTTATGCTTAGTGATTTTTGCTGTAGCATGACATGTTATAAACAATTGAGATTGCTTAATGTGCCTTGAAAGAATCATGCGTTGTTTTAACATATTAAAGCATAGTATTGTGGTATTCTCCTTTGATGATTTATTTGGGTTGACTTGGCGCATGCTCACACCATGTTATGACTATCCCAAGTCACCATAGCCTTTATGATCCTTTAGTTTTCGACTTGTAATATCACTTTATGCTTTAATCAATGATGTTTTGTCGCTTTCCATGATTATGGCAATTATTGCTCTCTTAGTTGGTCGCTCCCAGTCTTTTGCTAGCCTCTGTAACCAAGTATGAGTTCCACTCATGCATCCAACTCCTAAAACTAAGTTATTCCAAAGAGTCCACCATACCTACCTATTAGCATGTGCTATTCCAAGTATATTCATGTTTTTATCTACCTTCCGAATTAAATTTGTTATGTGAAAATTAGTGATTAAAGCTCTCATGAACTTGATGGCACACTTTACTTTTCTTGCCCTTAATAAACTTGAACCATTGTGTCCATATTTGTTGCGTATATGCTTGCGCTTTATAAGGTGAAGTTAGCAGAACCATGTATTATGGGGAACGCTTTCAACATTGCACTTATTATTCCGTTGATATCATGATTCTTTTGCTGATGGATCCCGGCGGTGTGAAATAAAAGGGGAACTTGTAAGGTCATGGAGTTTGTATGTGTGTTAGAGAAACGCCTGGGCCGCTAGCCTAAGCCACTCGTAATCATGGTGGAAACTTGCAGCATCACCATAGTGAGTAATCTATGAAGCATTCTTCTTATAAAAAAGGAGATAGATTTTGAGAAAAAAAGAAAAAAAGATGAGAAAAGAGGAAAGAGAGAAAAAATCACCATTTTCCCATGGTAAATAAGAAGATTGTGGAGATGCTCATTGTCTGCTTGCCTTGTCATTTTTATTATGGGATAGCTCCTGTATCATGTTCAGGGGGTACCTCGTTGGCGGTTCTCTATGATACATTTGTACTTACAATGACAAGAGCTTACTTGTGACTAAAGTTTAGTAGCATGAGGTTCGGTCTTCGTAAGTAAGGGGCATGAGATTTCGGCTTATAACTTGTCAAGCATATCCTATTAGTTGTGTCACTTTAACCTTAATCACTTCAAGATGCTTATGATAGGGGCAATGAGAGCTGAAAGCTAATAAGTACCATAATTTTTGGAAGATCTTTATGAGACTTGAATCCATGCTTCCTTCTATGAAGGCCTTTCTTTTACTTTTATGTTGAGTCTCCATCTTCTATCTTTATGCACCTATTGAGGGAGCATAGTGGCCATTCTTAGTTTAATGTGCATTGTCCCAAGACTTGTTGATTAATGCATAAATTTGATATTGCTTGTTCTTAAACTATTTGTATCTAGTCACCCTTATGAACTTTGAAGGTGTCCCATGCAATTATGATTTTCTACATTATTAGGGACAAGTTGAAAGCCACTATGCTATGTTTTTGTTTATGTGAAACAAACAAACGTCTTGCAAAGCATTGTTATACATGAACATTTTGTTTGTGCATTTTCATGTTGCATGCATAGTCACTATGTATTATTGTTAGAACTATATCTTGCATGCTATGTTAGAGTACTATGATCCCAGCTATCAATGTTATAAATGCCTTGATCAAGATTGTGATGGTGCATGTCACCTAAAAAATTATTCTTTCTTTTTATCACTTACCTACTTGAGGACGAGCAGGAGTTAAGCTTGGGGATGTTGATACGTTGCTAACGTATCTATAATTTTTGATGTTCCATGCTTGTTTTATATCTACTTTCTTATGTTTTGTCCACACTTTGGAGTACTTTTACACATTTTCTGGAACTAACCTATTAACAAGATGCCACAGTGCCAGTTGCCTGTTGTCTGCTGTTTTTGGTTCTAGGAAAGTCAGAAATTGAATATTTCCAGAATTGGACCGGACAAAAGCCAAAGTTGATATTTACCGAAAGACTCACGGAGCCAGAAGACGAGACGGAGAGGGGCCAGGGGCTGGCCACACCATGTGGCGGCGCGGGCTACCCCTGGCCACGCCACCAGGTGGTGTGTGCCTCTGGTCCACCCACCGACCTTGCCCTTTCGCCTATAAGAAGCCTCCGATGCAAAAACCATAAATAGTCAAGCCTCTAGCCACGAAAAGTTCCACGGCGCCGCCGCCACCGAAGGGAGATTCAGGGGACAGAAAGTCTCTATTCCGGCACCCTGCCGGGACGAGGAAGTTCCCCGGAGCCATCTCCATCGATCTCTACCGCCATCTCCATTATCGTTGCTGATTCCCATGATGATGAGGGAGTAGTTCTTCCTCAAGGCTAAGGGTTCTACCGGTAGCTATGTGTTCATCTCTCTCTATATGCATGATCATATTGTGATCATGAGCTTTGTAATCAAGTAGATCTACCTTGCTACTCAAGTGCTTTAATAGATCTCTTCTCTCCCCATGTGTGTGAAAGTGACAGCGTGCACAGCATGGTGGCACTTAGGCTAGAGATTACAAATACTTGTTATGAGTTATATTTGGAGTTGGATGTCTTTATAAAATTGTGGTGTTTGTTGGAACCATGTAACATCCCAAATATTTAATCAAGGTTAATCAAGATCCAAATCACTAAATTTAGGGTTAACAAAAACTTTTTCCCATTTAAATATTTAAGCGTGCATACGTGTGTTGCATTAAATAGGAAATGTTTTGAATTTCCATGATTGATTGTTCTATTGGTTGTAGAATGACTCTAGGGTGAATTACACATCATATAGATCATTCCCAAGAAAAATCCAAAGAAAAAGAAGTCAAAATAATTAATAAAGGAAATAGTCACTTTTGCCATTTTAATCAACTAGGACACTTTGGGTGTTCCTAGGACTCAGTTTCAAACAGAAACAATTCTTACTCGTTGCACCCCTTGCTAGTACAAGTAATGATCTACCAAGGCCCACCTTGTGATCTTCCAAAAACATTCAAACACTAAATTTAAATGACATTTGAAAATGGAATCAAGTGTATATAACTAGATCACACTTTTCAAAAACCACTCAAATGAACTCAATTTGAAAATCCCAAGCAACCAGAGATGCTCAATCTTAAGATCAACAACTCCACCAAAATTCATTCAAAAATTCCAAAGTTTTCTTCATGCGGCCATTGTGTCGAGCACCTTGTGAGCAGAATCAAACTGGCCTAAGTAATATTGTTTTGATCAAATTTGGTCGAGCCATTTGAGCAACATTAACCATCTTGGTCTCCCCTAACCCCAACCAGGCCATAAACCAGCCACTCCCTAGTCCCTAGCCATAGTGCAGCGCCACCACGATGCCATGCCCGCCGGTCGAGCACAGGCCGCTCGCAGGAGACCACCAGCCCCTCTCCGCCGCTCCAGGAAGGAAGGCGTGATCACACCGTCGTCCACTGTCCACCCCACGGCCACAGCCAGCCCCTGGACCACCGAGGACAAGCCCCGCACTAAGCCTCTGCGCCGCGCCAGCGCACGCCAGAGCGCCATCCCCCAGCAAGGCAGCACACGCCGCGCCTCGACCATAGGCCGCGCGCTCCACTCCACCTTGACCATAGCACCCCGCCAGACATCCCCTTCTCCCGCCGCACAACCCATAGCCGCCCTGAACCGCGTCGAGCACCGCCTCTGCTGTGTAGACCGCTAGACGCTCCCGACCACAATCCACCGCCCCTAGCATTGCCATTAAGCCGTAGCTGACCGCTAGGGAACCGCCCACCGTCCGCCTACCTAGACCATGCCTATAGCACCATGTATCGTCGTCACCAACGAGCTCGCTGTCGCCCCCTCGGTCCCCTCGACGAGCCTATATAAGGAGCCCTTCCCTAGCCTCAATTGCTACTCAACTCCCCTCTCACCACTGACCATTCCCCACCTCTATCCGGAGCCGCTCGAGCAGCCAGTCACCGGAATTTTGCCAGAGATAGCCACAGTAGAGGAGGAGAAGCTCCCGTCGATTTCGTCCACCCCCGGAGCTGCCACGACCTTGCCTGAGTCCGCCGAAGTCTCCTCGTTCAAACGCCCCCATCGCCAAGCTTGCTGGAGCCCTAGTATGCCCCCACTGCACCCCCACAGTGCTGCTAGGTTTCCGTCTCGCCGGCGACGTGTCTGTCGTCGACGATGAACATGAGCCGTAGATTCTAGTTCTAATCATGCGGTCCACGTTGCCCCGTACCGCTTCGCGTTTAATGAGCCACTGATAGGCGGGACCCCCTGTCAGCAGTCCTCAGCATCGCGGAGTGAAACTGGGACGGCCCGTTAGTGTTCCCACGCTGGCCCTGTAATTCAAATTTAGATTTTTCCTTTTTAACTAAACCTAGAGTATGTCCATTAGTTTGAAAATCATTTCAGAAATATCTACTAAACCAAATTGAGGGATTCCAATTTTTTTGGAAAGGTAATTAAAATCTCTATCCAAGACCGTTGGATTTAAATCAATTAGAGTTAGAGATCTCTCCTAGTAAAAATAACAAGACAGAAGCTTTTTCACATTCAAACATTTTTCTAAAATCAACCATAATAGATTTTGAGTTGATTCCAACTCTCAGAAATCACATTTAACCATACCTATATGAATATGTAATAATTGATATTTCCATACAGGGACTTTGTACTAGTACCAAAATAATACTCTATAGGCATTTCTAGTCACTTTAAATCATTAAATATTAATCTTAAACTTCATAAAATGTGATCCAACATTTAAATCACATTCACATGTATTAGAATATGTGGTGATGACATGTGTCCACATGATCCCATATTTTAATTGGAGAATATTAAATCTTAATTTTTTTCAATGAGTAGAAATTACTTTTCTCCAATAAAATAAATGAAACTAGTTCATTAAATCTTGTGATGATAGTGACGATGCTAGATCATCAAATGTGTGCCTTAGAGTACTAAATAGACTAGTTAAGTATTGTTTGGTGATTGTGTATTCGGTATGTATTTATAGACGGTAGTACCGACCAAGCTTACGAGGTGGAGGAGTTCTACCAAGAGGAGGAAGAAGAGAATTTCAACCACTACACTACTCAAGGCAAGCCATCATTAACAATGCAAGCTATTGTTAGCAAGCTAGCATTATACAAGATGACCTAAGCAAGATGGTTTAGGCATGCTTGGTTATACATTTTGACTTATACTTATCCCAAGTCTTATTTACAAGCTTTACTTTCTTTTACTCTACCAAAGTTCTTTACTTTGTTTATAGATAGCATAAAAAGTATAAAACTTGTCCTAGTTAGTTAAATTTAGATGTCATTCTATGGCATGAGATTGAAGATTAGTATCCTACCTTAGTGAACACTCTTAACTTAGTGTTTAGAGCTAAAACCCAAAAACTTAATCACTTTAGATGGGAATACTTAGTGAAAATGACTTATCAAAACCTTGGAATGATGAGTCAATCTATTGAGATGTTTTGACATGTGTTGAGAAACACAAATGGTTTATGATGATGCAAATGTTGAGGCATGATCCTTAGCCCCTTTATAAAAACTGATGGTTGGGTTCGGATGCGATACCATTCCAAATTTACCGTACAACCACAATACCTGAATTGGGTAAGGCTTAGCCGGAAGTTTATATGCATTAGTATTAGTTCCCTCACGGGAGAGGTCCTAGCTGAGGCTACCTCTCAATGTTGTCCACCTATGCAGTGCCTAGGATGGCAGATGGCCATGGCTGGGAGGCCAAGCTCATAGGAGAGGTGCTTATACTAGGGTGTGTAATGAAAGGTTATGTTTGATTATCCGCATACTAAATATGATGATTCAGGGTTATCCTTGACGGATGTATCGAATCTTGTGGTGAAAGTGTACCACCTCTGCAGAGAGTCAAACTATTTGAATAGCCGCGTCCGCGGTTATGGACAATTGGAGTAGACATACTGTTCCGTCGTCAAAAGTTTTCAAAATGACTTATGAAATGAATGATGAATCTTGACTTGACCACAACAGAGTTGTGACTATGAAACTAGTTTCCCAACTTAAGTGATTCTAGAACCTTATTTTATCTTTCTTTACTTCTGAACTCAGCTTAGGTTTCAAACTTAACTTTGCAAACAAACTTAGAGTTAGCATTCCTACTAGAACTACCTTACTTGTTAGTGATAGTTTGCGAGTACTTAAAGAGTATTCATGGCTTTGTCCCTGGCTATTCTCATGGCCAGACTATGAAGAGGACTACCAAGATGAAGGACAGCAGGACAGCTATGATAACTAGGACTATCTCCCATCATCATCATTGCTTGTGACACTGAAGATGGACCCCACCGCTACGCTTATAATTTATTCCGCTGCTTGTTGTATTAAGCCTGGATCTTGAGATCCTTTATTTGTGTAAGACCTTATTATGGTTTGTACTGGATGATGTACTATGATATCCAACCTGTTATGTCTCGCAAAAATGGTAATCTTGGGATTGCGATGTATGGCATAACAAGCATCTGGAATTAAAAATCCAGGTGTTGACAAACCACCTAGTGCTCAAGGTGACAGTGTGGGGTTATCTAGATGGGAAAGGCTTACTTTGAGGTGTGTTGTTATAGCCCTACCATGGATTAGAGTGTCCAACCGGAGAGTAGTTGAGAGTAGTATCATGAAGATAATATATTTATATGGGAGTGTTCACTAGTGAAAGTATGATCCCTAGGCCTTGTTTCTAAGCATTGAAACACCGTTTGCAACTAGATCTGTTACATGTTTGCTTGCTTCCATCTTTATTTCAGTTTACCTTTAGTCTCTTCCACGCCATCAAGCTATTTTCTAGCACCATTGTCTTATATTGATACCACTTGTATTTTACTATCTCTTCGTCGAACTAGTGCACCTATACACCTGACAAGTGTATTGGGTGTGTTGGGGACACAAGAGACTTCTTGTATCTTGATTGCAGGATTGCTTGAGAGGGAATACCTTTGATCACTTCCTCCCTGAGTTCGATAAACCTTGGGTGATCCACTTAAGGGAAAACTTGCTGCTGTTCTACAAACCTCTGCACTTGGAGGCCCAACAACTGTCTACAAGAATAGAAGTGCATAGACATCAGGGAGCACAGACACTATGATTCCTCATGATTCCAAGGATTTTTATGAAGCTGTTAATCATCTTCAGCTTGTTAAGGAATATCCAAGGTTAGCTTCTAAGTACATGGCCCAATATCAGCTATTGGTAAAAACATTCTATAATGCTCATCATCTAATAGTGGAAGACAACGATAGTATGCTGGAGGACCTTACGAATCCTCAGAAAAGGGAGTTTTTGGTGGATAAGTTAGAGAATGAAGCAACAGGTGAAACCAGTCCACTATACAAGGATATACCTATAGATCCAGTATCCTATACACTTATACCAGAACCCACCAGATATCTAGATGAGGGTACTAGTTATCCAAGATCATAGGATCCCCGGGGAACCGAAGATTTGGAACTTCCTATTGGAAATTCTGAAGGATGGAGAATGGGATCCAGTTGGACTCAAAGGTTAGAGGATGGTTCTGACTAGGAGGTCGGACCATCTAGTTGGATGGGGGAGAGAGACTGCAAATAATAATGATGCAGTGTTTGGAGATGGAGAAGATGAGGAGGAAGATCTTGAAGAAAGGGTATTCGAGTCACTAGAACATTATCCTACCCCAAATAACGTGCACTACCCAATTATTGCTGAGGACTATCGTACCCAGCAGAGTACTTGGGGGCACCGGAATGGGAATATTCTGTTGAGCACTCTAGGGCCAGGACATAGGAGATGTTTGGAGAAGATAGTGAGGAGGATGTTTCTAAAGACACCTCGGATGAGTTGGAAGGTATGGACACACTTCAGCTGGATGACGTGTTGAGTCCAGATACTTCTGATACTGGGTACCATCCATCTAGGACGCAAGCAATTCCACAGACTGTGTGTTGTACCTCACGTCAGCACAGCTGGACTCCGGGTATGTACGACGAACGTTGCAACTTCTAGGGAGCGTTACCACTTGAGGTGAAGTATTATAAGTTGGGTAATGCGTATTTTAGAGTTTGAGAGCTTGATGTAATTAAATAAGTGAGGTAGCGCTCACGGGAAGATGTAGCACTTATATAATATGGGTTGTAATGTACTGTACCACCTATGTGAATGTAATGTATATTATGTGTGTTGCATATTTGGTTCTTATCTGGATCTTGATTTCCATTGAGTGACTAGTTCTCGGCATGAAGTTGAGCTTAGAAAGCATGGCATGATGTAATTTTGAGTTTCACTTGATGTTACAGGACTAGGGGTTATGAAAATGGGTGTAGAGGATGTGAATAAACAGTAGCGCATGGAGCGCGAAGCGAAGGGAAAGGCGGATGAAGACGCCAGAATGCAGGAAGAATTACCACCACCACCAATGAGGCCATTAATGGAGTAGAATTTCATGCAGTATATGCAAATGATGCAAGAATCCTAGAACAAGTTTATGGAGGGTGAATGGACCGAGTTGGACACTAGAGGGAACCTAAAGGTCGTGGTGTAAGTCTCTCGGATTTCTAGAATGCCAGGCCATTACCTTTTGCATCAGCTCTAGAACCAATCGATGATGAGGATTGGTTGGCAGATACAGAGAGAAAGCTCAAGACTGTAGGGTGCAACAATGAGGAGAAGTTAAGGTATGCAACATATCTTTTAACGGGACCTGCAGCATCTTGGTGGGAGAATATGTTGGCAATGCGACCTCCGAGTAGGGAGTATACCAGGGAGGAGTTCAAGCAAAGGTTCCGTGAATATCATGTTCTAGATAGTGTCATTCAATTGAAGCGTAGGGAATTTAAGAACTGCAGCAAGGTTACTCAAGTGTCATGAAGTACATTCGGGACTTTAGTGAATTATCTCGTTACGCTGCTGACGAGGTAAGTATCGAGGAGAACAGAAAGAAGTGTTTCATGCATGGACTGAGTCCATTTGTGAAGATGCTTCCAACAGTTGCTAGATGCAACTATTACCTTTGAGGATGACTACAAGAATGTCCAAGAAGATAAGAGGAAGAGGGCGAAGAAAGAAACTAAGAGAATTCATGCCAGTAAGCCTAAACCTAATATGGAGTTCAAAGCCCGAAAGAGGTCCTTTAACAATGGTAACAACCCCAATAGGGGTGCAACCACAACCAGGAGGAATGTCATTTGTCACAATTGTAAGCTTCCAGGGCACATTAGTAGGGATTGCCTGAAGCCGGTGATCATATGCTATGGGTGTAGTCAGAAGGGGCACATGAAGCCTGATTGTCCTAATAAACCACCCGGTGGTTGGTCTACATTAGATGGTGGTCAAGCAAGAGGCAGAGGCGAACAACCTAACAAGGGTGGAAATTATGTCAAGCTGGACAATGGCAAGAGAGGCGGACCTACCAGAAAACTGAATTGTGCAACCTTGGAGGAGGTGGATAACTCAGATTAAGCAGTGTTAGGTACGCTCAATATTCTCACCAGCCCTATAAAAGTTCTATTTGATACTGGTGCAGCCACTTCATTCATATCTGAACAATTTTCTAATAAGTTCGGGATTAGAAGGGCACCATTAGAAAAACCTATGACCGTAGTTACCACAGGAGGGATCGTAGTAGTGAGAAATATTAAATTAAACCAAGTTATCTCAATCTATGGTCAAACCTATTATGTGGATCTGTATGTGATTCCATTAAGGGGAATAGCAGTAGTTTTGGGAATGGATTGGATGACTGAGCATGGAGCCTAGATCAATTGTGAAGACAAGACTGTCTCAATAAGGACTCCAGGTGGAGTAAGATTGGTTTACCAAGCTGATAAGCACTCCCATATAGAGGTAGATCTACAAGTAAACTCCATGAGTGAGGTAAAGTTGGAGGATATTCCGGTGGTAAATGAATTTCAAGATGTATTTCCAGCAGAATTACCAGGAATGCCACCTGATAGGGAGATAGAGTTCACTATTGACCTAATACCGAAGAATTTTCGAAGAAATCCAAAGAATTTCCGAAGGTCAAACATCAGTTTTTCACCTTGGAGATTATGGATCTTTATGGTTTCAAAATCGTCTTTGTGTACCAGATGTACTGGAGATTAGAGAGATAATACTCCAGGAAGCACATGAGACACCATATTCAATTCATCTAGGAAGTACAAAGATGTACATGGATCTTAAAGAGCTATTTTGGTGGAACAATATGAAAAGAGACATTGCAAAATATGTGTTTGAATGCCATACCTATCACAGAGTGAGGGCAGAACATCAGAGTCCAGCAGGACCACTACAACCACTAGAAATTCCAGAGTGGTAATGGGAGGAAATTGGTATGGATTTCATTAAAGGATTATGATGTAGCCCGACCTACGGTCATTACCACATCAAGGTCTCCAACTTATGCCATGTCGTCATGGACTCCAAAGGTGAATATGTTCCTCTATGTTAGCCCAATTCCTACCCTATTGAATGGTATACTACTTCATACGCCGTCCTATGACCATGATAGGTTCACACCGCCAAGTACGGAGACTGGGAAGGAAGCTCGAGGACTCACGCCCAACAAGATGGAGGCTTGGAAGAGAAGATGGAAGAGGCAAAGCCAAACCGGCGGAGACTTCGGCGCCGCCAGATCGACCACCGGAACTTCCGGCACCAGAAATGCCGCATCGGACTCCACGCTGACCAGACCGACGCCGACCAGAAATATCGGTGACCGCTGGAAATCCCGGCGCCGGATCTAGCGCCACTGGACTTATTGCCAGAAACGCCCGTCTGCGCACGGATCTGGGTTTGATGCCCTGGAATATTCCCTTTACTTACCCTTTTGCCTAGTTTATCCCCAAACACCCCCATGTTAGTGGCTGGCCTATAAATACAGCCCCCACCCCCTCATGTATCCCTAGGCATAGATGATAGACTAAAGACACCCCCTTTGTGGAATCTCTAGTTTTGCCCCATCCCCTTGGTAAAGGGGACCAACTATCGTCACCACCTCATTGGAGTTTGCATCGCACATCCCTCATTGTACAAGGCCTTGGCATCGGTGCCCTTTGCCAAGATGTCAAGACCCTCTCCAAGGTTGTAGCATCCCAATTGTCTAACAATTGTAATGCTACTTGGTCTAGTAAGATGTTGGCTACTTCCTATATACAATTGTTGCATCATAATTATATCATGCTCATGTCATCATGCCACCTTGCATATGAGCATCATATAAAACCCTTTTCTTTTGGTTCTTCTCTCATATGCATTATTAATTGTATTTGCCTCTTGATATTGTATTTGGTTGTTGATATATTGTTTAAATGCCCAAGTTGAGTTGGGGGCATATCTTTTATTCAACTCCATCACCTTTCTTTTCACCACCATATAATTCCACCATTCCATTTACCCATGGGCTTTTAATTTTCTTTTGGTATTATTCTAGCTCATGTGGGATGGAATGGATTCAACTATAATTTCTTTTGCTTGGCCTTTATTCCACTTTTTGGGAATGCATAAGAATAATGCCATGTTAATATTATACACAAGAATAAAACATGGCATTAATTATTTTGCATGGGCCATGCAAGAGGTACCACCACATTTAGCTCATTTGTTTTTCTCTTGCTTTTAGTGGTTCTTTCTTTGTGGGATCATCTCCATCTCTCTCCACCATTCCCATGTACTCATCAACACCATTCTCCCCTTCATGCATGATTCAAATAAGGCCTTTTTCCCATAAACCTTTGTCTTCCTCTTTTACTTGGATTCTCCTTCACCTCATCTTATGCTAATTCAAGCCCTCACTTTTTCTCTTGGTTTGATCTTATAAACAAGTTTTAAAACCTAAACACCTAACCTAGCTTTCTCTCTCTATTTCCCTCTAACCCTAGTTTTACTTTAAACCCTAACCCCTACCACACCTCTCTCACCTCTCCCTCTCTCTACCATGCTGGACCCACCTAGCCACCCTCTCTCCCTGGCCCCACACCTCAGCTAACCACCTACCCCAACCCTAACAAAACCCTAACCCGAGACCACACCTAACTAACCCGAGTCTCTCACTCTCTCTCTCGGCCTATCTTTCTTCTCTCGCTGCCACAAGGCCCCACCTTCCCCTCCTCTCTTCCTTGGCCCCACCTGCAGCCCCTCTCCCTGCCCTGGCCTCCCACGTCAAGCACGTGAGGGAGGAGAAACAAAAGGTGGCTGAAGCCACCTTTCCCTTCCCAAGCCCCACGGCAACCCTCTCCCTCTCTCCCTCTTTACCCAACCCCTCACGTCTCCTGGCTTCGCCAGATCCACCCCACAGCCCTGCCTCTCCCCTCCTTCCTCTCCCCCGACGTCGTCTTCTCCCTCGCCGGTCACCGCCAGTACCACCGGCGTCCCTTCATTTCGGCCGGCGAGCATGACGTGGAAGTGGTCGAGAAGAACGAGAAGGCTCCCCTGCTTCACCCTAGACGCGCCAGCGAGGAGAAAAGGTCCCACGTCCGCCGCAGTACCGCGATGTCGCCGAAACCCTAATCGCGCCGGCCGCCAGCCTCGTCGTCGCCCTGCTGCGCCCCAAGCCGATCCGCCGCCGTCAGCCACCCCGTGGTAAGCCCCTCTACCGCCTCGACATCCTCCGCCTCGCCGTAGCCCCTCTGCCTCGCAGGGCGTTTCACCAAAACCCTCGGCGTGCCGTCGGTCGCTGTTGTCTGCACGCCCCGCGCCGCGTAGAGCCTCATCTGGCCGTCTAGCCCCCACCTGACACCAAACCCAAGCTACCGCAGTCGCTACCGCCCCCCAACGCACGCCCAGATCCCCGGTTCGATCCCCCGCTCCTCACAGCCATTGCCACGCGCGGATTTGGTCGTCGGACCGAGAGGAAGATCCACAGTGCGCGGCCCATTTTGCAAATACCCCCATGCGTCTTTTGCCGCCTCAACCCGCGGTACGCCCAGCCCCACCAGTCAGCCTCCCGTTGCATTTTACAAAAAGGCGCCTGCGTTTTAACCGGCTCAACCCACACTCCAGCACGCTCCCCACCTGTCAGCCTCTGCAGGCTCACCCACTGGCACGTGGGCCCGTAGCCGCTGGTCCCGCCTGCCATTCGCTGTGGCTAGGTAAACCCTCGGTGTAAAAAGGTTTTCCGCGCGCTGTGTCGTCAGTCAGACCGGCCCCACCCGTCAGCGTCTGGGGCTGGAGAAGGGCTGGGTAATAAAAAAATTCCCGTTTATCTGTTTTAATAAAACAAATTCAAAATGTTTAAATTCAAATTCAAATCAGATTTTAAATAACTTTTAAAATATAAATCCAAATAACACAAATAATATATGTTTATGAATCAGAAAAATGTGAGGAATTCAAATATGCCATTCAAAATAATGTTTGACCACTTTAAATTTTCGAGATGATTAAAATTACAATAAAATGCCCTTTTCCTTAATAAATTAATAACTTTAATTCTACAACTCCAAATTTGACAAATAATATGTCTAAATCGATCAGCGCGACGAGCCCGTTCTATCTATGCAGTCCTTGTTCTGGATTGAAGCATGCATCATGTCATTATTAAAAATCTGAGCTGTTTATGACAATAAACTTGGGTAAATAATTAATAAAATGCTTTATTCTTGTACCCCACACCTCACCATGCCATGCTACTTTAATGCCATGTAAATGGTGCATCATTCATCATGGCATGCTTGTTTGCTTGTCGCATTTTACTTCATATGCTTGTGCACTTTATTTATGTTGGCCTTGTTTGTTTGGTTCTTCTTCGAATAGACGCCCAGCAGGAGAATTACCAGGAATCACAGGAGTACTACCCAGATCCATCTCTCGCTTCAACTGAGCTGCCAAGCAAGCACTACCACATGCTTGCATACATATAGTACCTATTGCCTCTATCTTATTCTTGCATCATTGAGTCGCGATTGCATTAAATTGAATCCCAAGTATTGCATAGCCTTTACTTTTAAACCCCACCGAAGCTTGTTCCTCGTCCCATGAGCCATTACTACAGGAGTTTTTTGAGCCATGCGAGTCATAGAAAAGCATGTGTAGGGTATGTGAGTGTCTGATGGATAACGAGGTACCTAAACAACTTAACCTGAGTAGTAATGGGATAACTAATGAAAGAGGCACCGGTGAGCAATATCTGCTATTTGGTTTTTCATGCTCACTTGTGTCCCGTAGGACCCCGAGTACTTGATTCCTGTTCCTTGACTATTTGCACTATCCACATTCGGTAGGCCTTATGGACCCCCCTGAGCTAGAGCTTGATTCATTCTTATTTCTTGGGGCCACAAAGTAGTTTGGGGCTTTATTACTATCCTGTACTTATGCCATGTTACTGCTTTATTAAGATTGTGCGTGGAGCACCTGTACTATTTTGGATCGTGGAATGTTTTCTTGGTATCGACAAGCCCAGTCACACTTTCGGGTTCCCAGTCATTTACAGCCATTGACACAAACCTTGGGTCCGTCTCGGAGCCGGCCAACTTCGTTGCGGGTAGCTTAATGGGGTGGCCCCCTGAAATATTTCTGAATCCTGTGATTGCTTTGTTGTGAATGCCTCGTTGGGTTTTGAGTTGGTTTTTCCGAGGTTGATCGAGTGTGTGTTGCTATTCGTGCACCCCTGCAGGGTAAATCTTTCTGAAAGCCGTGTCCGCGGTTATCGACGACTTGGAGCACAGTTTCTCGATCATAGACAAGTATAACTAAAGTACCGCTTTTAATTTGACTAAGTACTTGACTAGTCAATAGTGCAATACTCATGGAATGGTTAATAAAACTGCCAACGGAGGATGGGGTTGTTCGTCCGCTTTCTCGTTGGTAAGCGAGGAGGAGGATGGATCTGTTAATTATATTGTTATAACTGTTGTTCTTAATTCACGGACATCCGTCTATCATTGGTTAGGCGAATGGTTACCGAGTATCTATAGAATTGTTAGCTATTATCTTTTGCTACAATTGCGTCACCCCAGGTTGTGTCCCCTTTGGTGGCATAAATACTTGCTGAATACCCCTAGGGTCTCGCACGATAAATTGTTTGATTCAGATGAACAGGTGTACCCGCAAGATGGATATTGGGTGGAGGAGACAGATGATGTTAACAACGATCACTCGGTGTAGAGATTCCGGGAACGGGGATCCGTGAGATCTGTGGGCGGGATGTGTTTATTTATGTGGCATCTTATGCTGATTTGCTTCTTGTCCGTACTCGGATCTTGATTTCTGCTTCCTCCTGATACTCTGATGTTTATTGTATGAGGAGCTATTCTAAATTATTATCTTTATCTAGGATATTTGAATCTTGCCGTATGGCGTTGCAATATTTCTATTTCTTTTAGATGGAATGGCTCTGAGGACTGTTGTATGTGGCTTGCATACATACTCACTTGTGTATGTAGTTGATCCCTTCGCCTGCCGATTACGCCGCTCGTTCTTGTCCCGATGCTCTGAAAGTGGTTAGGACGGCCGAAAGGTCTAACGTGAATGGCCCTAGGCCCCACCGTACTATTTTAACCACTTTCGTTCATCCAGGCATGTAACTAAGAGCGTAATTCACCGAGGTAGTTACAATTGGTATCAGAGCCATCCCGCCCTTCAGGGTCTCAGCCAAAATGGTTGTTGTCAGTCTAGCAAATATTTTTGGTAGTTATGTATACTAGGGAAAAACAAAACGTGAGAGTAGGACTGCTTCCATTTTTCTTCTTACCCACCCACCCACCCTTTTCTGGTAAGGAAGTGTAACGTTTTCAATCCTCTTCTAAAAATTCAAACTAGGATTCACGTGTTCTGGGTTCCATAGTACCATAGGTTGTGTGTGTGTGTGAATTCCTTGTCTATCTGTTGCATTCAAATGTTATCACTATTTGCCTCTTGGTTATCAACTGTTGGTACATTCCATACCGACAGGCCTTTGTAAACCGACGCGATCTATTCTGATTCGTTGTGTACCGATGCGATCTATCTTACTCTTGGTTATCCAACATTATATTGTTGGGGTGTTCTTTTTCGTAGTTACCAATCTTTAGGTTCATCTTAAGAAGAAGGTGTTGGGATATGTGTTTTACTGATTCTTGTGCGGAGTAATTATTTGAGTGCGGGATGGAGTCGCGACCATACCACTACTTGTATCATTTGCTCTTGTATGTTGAACTAGTAGAGTCACTAATCTTGATTCGTGAAGTGGTTTTTGCGCATATAGTGGTATTTTAATGCCGAAATTTGCGGAAAATTTTTCTTTGTAGTTTGTGTACCACACTCCTTGTTCAGTCGTGTGCGTTATGCTTAATATCTTCTAGTTGCCTTGAACTTTGTTGATATTTTAATATCATCTCAGTGAATTGCATCCTTGAATCTTGGTTAATTCCATTTTGGTACTATTTTGGATTATTATCATTCTCCATTATAGTACTGACTTGTGTTTTATATCAATCACAGGATGGCACCACCACGCCGTTCTGAGGAGGACATACCACCTGAACTAGGGGCTGCTTTGGAAAGTATTGCAAATGCTTTGGGCACTATGCAGCAGAACCAGCAGCGCTTCGAGGAAAGCGTGAGGAGGAATGAGTTTGTTCCGCTACCACCACCTCCCAAGCGAGGAGACATCAAGAGTTTTCTCAAGTTCAACCCACGTCAATTTGAGGTGTCTGATCAGCCACTTGATGCGGATGATTGGCTGCGCGAAGTGTCAAGGTTGCTGATGACTACGGATGTTCCCGAGCAAGAATGGGTCAAATGTGCCACTCACCTTCTTAAGGGAGATGCAGCTCTGTGGTGGGAAAATTACCTCAAGGCAGACCTCTCTGGTTTTCAGCCTACTTGGGAGCAATTCACTGCTGCTTTCAAAGAGCAATATCTGTTAGAAATTGTCATGGAAAGGATGAAGGAAGTGTTTCTCAACCTCAAGCAAGGCACTGACAATGTCAACACCTACATCAGAAACTTCATGAACCTTTCTCGGTATGGTGGCGATGAGATCTCTGATGACAAGAAAAAGCAAAAGAGGTTCCGGCAAGGCCTCAATGCTTCCATCAAATATGCAATCACTCATGCAAGGCCGGCGTCTTTTCTGGAACTCCAACACACAGCTCTGCAGGAAGAAGCAAGTAGGCAAGTGTTTGAGGAGTCAAAGAAACACAGCCGTGATACAGCAAGTTCTTCTGCTATGATAGCTCCTTCTAAGTGTCGTGTCTGGGTTCCTAACACCCCACCGTCGCTCCCTGCTCCACCAAGACCGTCAAGCTACGCGGCAAGGCCACCAAACTCCTTCACTGTGGCTCCCAGGGGCTACAACCACAACTACCCTAGAGCGCCTGGCGGAGTCCCTGGCTATGTTGCTCCACGTCCACCTACTGCTTTCTATACTTGTGGAAACACTGGGCATCAACACTGGAATTGTCCTATGAACAACAAAGATCTTCCACCACCACCTCCAAGACCTGCGGCAAGTGCCCCTATGATTCGTGCACCTCCACCTCGGGCTCTCAACATCAACACTAAGCCTGGGTCTGAGGTTGCTCGTGCCAACTGTGTCAACGTCGCTCAAGCTGAGCATGCACCTGGAGTTGTCATGGGTATGCTTCCTGTTAACTCAGTTCCTGCACGAGTTTTGTTTGATTCTGGTGCTTCACATTCTTTCGTTTCTCACAAATTTGCAAATGAGCATGAGCTTGTTATAGACCAGCTGGATAAGAAGTTAATGGTTCTTTCTCCCGGGGCAAGATTGTTATCCACCAAGATCAGCCATGGCAATCAAATTGAGATTGGTGGCTCTTCACTTCCGGCTTCCTTAATTGTTCTAGGCAATTCTGATATTGATGTTATCTTGGGCATGGATTGGTTAACAGCAAATGTAGCTGTGATTGATTGCGCTGAACGTTCAGTTTCTCTAAAAATTCCTAAAGGCCATATAGTCTATTCTCCAAGTCTAACTCATGCAATTCAGCTTTATTCTTTGGCGCCTCTGAATGATGATGCTATGGAAGGTATTCAGAGTGTTCTTGTAGTCTGTGAGTTCCCAGATGTCTTTCCTGAAGAGTTACCAGGTATGCCTCCAGATCGTGAGGTTGAGTTTGTCATTGAACTTGAACCTAGTACCGCTCCTATCTCCAAGCGGCCTTATAAAATGGGTCCTGCTGAGTTGGCAGAACTCAAACGTCAGTTGGATGAACAAGAGAAGTTGGGTTTCATTCAGCACAGTACTTCTTCTTGGGGTAGTCCAACCATCTTTGTGAAGAAGCGAGACAAGACTGATAGACTTTGTGTTGACTATCGGGCACTCAATGCTAAAACAATCAAGAATAAATATCCCCTTCTGCGGATTAATGATCTCTTCGATCAGCTAGCTGGAGCTGTGGTATTCTCTAAGCTTGATTTGAGAAGTGGTTATCATCAAATCAAGATCCGCAAAGAAGATGTTCCTAAAACAGCTTTCACCACCCGCTATGGCCTGTATGAGTACACGGTCATGTCTTTCGGTCTCACCAACGCACCTGCCACTTTCTCGAGGCTTATGAACTCGGTTTTCATGGAGTATCTTGATAAGTTCATTGTGGTATATCTGGATGACATTCTAGTCTATTCTAAGTCAAAGGAAGAACATGAAGAACACCTTCGGTGTGTCCTAAACAAGCTTCATGAGAACCGCATGTATGCAAAGTTCTCCAAGTGTGAGTTTTGGCTGCCTCAAGTCACCTACCTTGGTCACGTCATCTCTGCCAAGGGCATTGCCGTCAACCCAGAAACTATTAAGACAATTATGGACTGGCTTCCACCCATAAATGTCAAAGAAGTCTGGAGTTTCCTTGGTTTGGCCAGTTACTGTCGTCGCTTCGTTCAAAACTTCTCGAAGATTGCTAAGCCTCTTACCGATCTCCTCAAGAAAGGCAAGAAATACCTTTGGACTCCTGCATGTCAAGCAAGATTTGAAACACTCAAAGAGAAGCTCACTTCCACACCAGTCTTGGTTCCTCTAGATACATCAAAGCCTTTCCAGATATTCTGTGACGCCTCATTGCAAGGATTGGGTGCGGTCCTTATGCAAGAAAAACAAGTTGTTGCTTATGCATCTCGTCAGGTGAAGACGCATGAGATCAACTATCCTACACATGACCTCGAACTCGCAGCAGTTGTTTTTGCTTTGAAAGTATGGAGGCATTACTTGCTTGGCAACCGTTGTGAGATCTTTTCTGATCACAAGAGTCTGAAGTATATCTTCACACAGCCTGATCTCAACCTTCATTAGAGGAGGTGGATTGAAACAATCAATGATTTCGATTTGACCATCAACTACACTCCGGGCAAAGCTAATGTCATGGCCGATGCTCTCAGCCGAAAAGTTTATGTTAACAATCTCATGGTGGAAGAACAACAGCCTCTCTTGTGCGAGGAATTCCGCAAGCTCAACCTTGAAATTGTGGATCAAGGGTATCTTCTGAACCTTCTGGCAACACCTCTCTTGGAAGAAAAAGTTCGCTCCATTCAACTTGGTGATCCTTACACTAAAAAGATCATCTCCAACATTCAACTTCTGAGGTATGAGTCTTTCCACGTCGACGACCAAGGCACTCTTTTCTTTGAACACCGGATGTTTGTTCTGAACTACCCGGGTTTAAGAGAACAAGTTCTCAAAGAGGCGCATGATTCTGTTCTTTCTATCCACCCTGGCAGCACTAAGATGTACATGGACTTGAAAACACAATATTGGTGGCCTGGATTGAAACGATATTGTGCCAAGTACGTCTCGGAGTGTGATGTCTGTCGCAGAGTTAAAGCTGTCCATCAGAAACCTTCCGGTCTTCTACAGCCATTGAAGCCTCCGGAATGGAAATGGGAGAAAGTAGAGATGGACTTCATCACTGGTTTTCCAAGGTCGCAGAAGGGCAACAATGCAATCTTTGTTGTCATTGACAGGCTTTCCAAAGTAGCTCACTTCTTTCCAGCCAAAGAAACAATTTCTGCAATTCAGTTGGCTGAGCTCTATATCAACATAATTGTCTCTCTGTATGGAGTTCCTCTTGAGATCAGCTCAGACCGTGGAAGAATCTTCACTTCCAAGTTCTGGGGAAGTTTCCAAAATGCTTTGGGAACAAAATTAAACTTCAGCACAGCTTACCACCCTCAGTCGCAAGGACAAGTTGAAAGGATCAATCAGATTCTGGAAGATATGCTCCGTGCTTGCGTTATCTCTTTCGGCATGAAGTGGGAAGTATGTCTTCCTTATGCTGAATTCTCTTACAACAACAGCTTCTAGAAAAGTCTAAAGATGGCACCATTTGAGGCTCTCTATGGTCGCAAATGTAGAACCCCGATTGGTTGGTCGGGCGCAGGTGAAAGAATATTGTTTGGCCCCAACATTGTAACTCAAGCAGAAGAGAAAGTTCACATCATTCTTGAAAACCTGAAGATTGCTCAAAGTCGCCAGAAGAGTAATTATGACAAAAAGCACACGGACATGGAGTATGTCCCTGGTGATCTCGTTTACCTTCGTGTCACTCCTACGAGGGGCACGCACCGCTTTGGTATCAAAGGAAAGCTGGCTCCTAGATACATCGGTCCTTTCAAAATTCGTGGAAGAAGGGGAGAAGTTGCTTATGCTCTTGAGCTCCCTGAACAACTCAAAGTCCATGATGTTTTCCACATCTCTCAACTCAAGAAGTGCTTCAAGGATCCCGGCAGGACCGTGGACCATGAACTCATCAATCTCCAAGAAGATCTGTCTTATCAAGAAAACCCCATAAAAATTCTAGAAGTCGCAGAAAGAAGGACTCGCAACAAGTCCATCAAGTTCTGCAAGGTGCAGTGGTCGCACCATTCCGTTGATGAAGCCACTTGGGAATGTGAAGATAAGCTCCGTGCCAAGTATCCTACCCTCTTTGAGTCTTCTTCTTCTTCCTAGAATCTCGGGGCGAGATTCCTGTTTAGTGGGGGAGAGTTGTAGCATCCCAATTGTCTAACAATTGTAATGCTACTTGGTATAGTAAGATGTTGGCTACTTCCTATATACAATTGTTGCATCATAATTATATCATGCTCATGTCATCATGCCACCTTGCATATGAGCATCATATAAAACCCTTTTCTTTTGGTTCTTCTCTCATATGCATTATTAATTGTATTTGCCTCTTGATATTGTATTTGGTTATTGATATATTGTTTAAATGCCCAAGTTGAGTTGGGGGCATATCTTTTATTCAACTCCATCACCTTTCTTTTCACCACCATATAATTCCACCATTCCATTTACCCATGGGCTTTTAATTTTCTTTTGGTATTATTCTAGCTCATGTGGGATGGAATGGATTCAACTATAATTTCTTTTGCTTGGCCTTTATTCCACTTTTTGGGAATGCATAAGAATAATGCCATGTTAATATTATACACAAGAATAAAACATGGCATTAATTATTTTGCATGGACCATGCAAGAGTACCACCACCTTTAGCTCATTTGTTTTTCTCTTGCTTTTAGTGGTTCTTTCTTTGTGGGATCATCTCCATCTCTCTCCACCATTCCCATGTACTCATCAACACCATTCTCCCCTTCATGCATGATTCAAATAAGGCCTTTTTCCCATAAACCTTTGTCTTCCTCTTTTACTTGGATTCTCCTTCACCTCATCTTATGCTAATTCAAGCCCTCACTTTTTCTCTTAGTTTGATCTTATAAACAAGTTTTAAAATCTAAACACCTAATCAAAACCTAACCTAGATTTCTCTCTCTATTTCCCTCTAACCCTAGTTTTACTTTAAACCCTAACCCCTACCACACCTCTCTCACCTCTCCCTCTCTCTACCATGCTGGACCCACCTAGCCACCCTCTCTCCCTGGCCCCACACCTCAGCTAACCACCTACCCCAACCCTAACCCGAGACCACACCTAACTAACCCGAGTCTCCCCCTCTATCTCTCTCTCTCGGCCTCTCTTTCTTCTCTCGCTGCCACAAGGCCCCACCTTCCCCTCCTCTCTTCCTCGGCCCCACCTGCAGCCCCTCTCCCTGCCCTGGCCTCCCACGTCAAGCACGTGAGGGAGGAGAAACAAAAGGTGGCCGAAGCCACCTTTCCCTTCCCAAGCCCCACGGCAACCGTCTCCCTCTCTCCCTCTTTACCCAACCCCTCACGTCTCCTGGCTTCGCCAGATCCACCCCACAGCCCTGCCTCTCCCCTCCTTCCTCTCCCCCGACGTCGTCTTCTCCTTCGCCAGTCACCGCCAGTACCACCGGCGTCCCTTCGTTCCGGCCGGCGAGCACGACGTGGAAGTGGTCGAGAAGAACGAGAAGGCTCCCCTGCTTCACCCTAGACGTGCCAGCGAGGAGAAAAGGTCCCACGTCCACCACAGTACCGCGACGTCACCAAAACCCTAATCGCGCCGGCCGCCAGCCTCGTCGTCGCCCTGCTGCGCCGCAAGCCGATCCGCCGTCGTCAGCCACCCCGTGGTAAGCCCCTCTACCGCCTAGACATCCTCTGCCTCGCCGTAGCCCCTTTGCCTCGCCGGGCGTTTCACCGAACGCCCTCGGCGCGCCGTCGGTCGTTGTTGTGTGCACGCCCCGCGCCGCGCAGAGCCTCATCTCGCCGTCTAGCCCCCACCTGACACCAAACCCAAGCTACCGCAGTCGCTACCGCCCCCCCAACGCACGCCCAGATCCCCGGTTCGATCCCCCGCTCCTCACAGCCATTGCCGCGCGCGGATTTGGTCGTCAGACCGAGAGGAAGATCCACAGTGCGCGGCCCATTTTGCAAATACCCCCATGCGTCTTTTGCTGCCTCAACCCGCGGTACGCCCAGCCCCACCAGTCAGCCTCCCGTTGCATTTTACAAAAAGGCGCCTGCGTTTTAACCGGCTCAACCCGCGCTCCAGCATGCTCCCCACTTGTCAGCCTCTGCGGGCTCACCCACTGGCACGTGGGCCCGTAGCCGCTGATCCCGCCTGCCATTCGTTGTGGCTAGGTAAAACCACGGTGTAAAAAGGTTTTCCGCGCGCTGCGTCGTCAGTCAGACTGGCCCCACCTGTCAGCGTCTGGGGCTGGGGCTGGAGAAGGGCTGGGTAATAAAAGTTTTTCCCGTTTATCTGTTTTAATAAAACAAATTCAAAATGTTTAAATTCAAATTCAAATTAGATTTTAAATAACTTTTAAAATACAAATCCAAATAACACAAATAATATATGTTTATGAATCAGAAAAGTGTGAGGAATTCAAATATGCCATTCAAAATAATGTTTGACCACTTTAAATTTTCGAGATGATTAAAATTACAATAAAATGCCCTTTTCCTTAATAAATTAATAACTTTAATTCTACAACTCCAAATTTGACAAATAATATGTCTAAATCGATCAGCGCGACGAGCCCGTTCTATCTATGATGTCCTTGTTCTGAATTAAAGAATGCATCATGTCATTATTAAAAATCTGAGCTGTTTATGACAATAAAAGTTGGGTAAATAATTAATAAAATGCTTTATTCTTGTACCCCACACCTCACCATGCCATGCTACTTTAATGCCATGTAAATTGTGCATCATTCATCATGGCATGCTTGTTTGCTTGTCTCATTTTACTTCATATGCTTGTGCACTTTATTTATGTTGGCCTTGTTTGTTTGGTTCTTCTTCGAATAGACGCCCAGCAGGAGAATTACCAGAAATCACAGGAGTACTACCCAGATCCATCTCTCGCTTCAACTGAGCTGCCAGGCAAGCACTACCACATGCTTGCATACATATAGTACCTATTGCCTCTATCTTATTCTTGCATCATTGAGTCGCGATTGCATTAAATTGAATCCCAAGTACTGCATAGCCTTTACTTTTAAACCCCACCGAAGCTTGTTCCTCCGTCCCATGTGCCATTACTACAGGAGTTGTTTGAGCCATGCGAGTCGTAGAAAAGCATGTGCAGGGTATGTGAGTGTCTGATGGATAACGAGGTACCTAAACAACTTAACCTGAGTAGTAATGGGATAACTAATGAAAGAGGCACCGGTGAGCAATATCTGCTATTTGGTTTTTCATGCTCACTTGTGTCCCGTAGGACCCCGAGTACTTGATTCCTGTTCCTTGACTATTTGCACTATCCACATCCGGTAGGCCTTATGGACCCCCCTGAGCCAGAGCTTGATTCATTCTTATTTCTTGGGGCCACAAAGTAGTTTGGGACTTTATTACTATCATGTAATTATGCCATGTTACTGCTTTATTAAGATTGTGCGTGGAGCACCTGTACTGTTTTGGATCGTGGAATGTTTTCGCGGTATCGACAAGCCCAGTCACACTTTCGGGTTCCCAGTCATTTACAGCCATTGACACAAACCTTGGGTCCGTCTCGAAGCCGGCCAACTTCGTTGCGGGTAGTTTAATGGGGTGGCCCCCTGAAATATTTCTGAATCCTATGATTGCTTTGTCATGAATGCCTCATTGGGTTTTGAGTTGGTTTTTTCGAGGTTGATCGAGTGTGTGTTGCTATTCGTGCACCCCTGCAGGGTAAATCTTTCTGAAAGCCGTGTCCGCGGTTATGGACGACTTGGAGCACAGTTTCTCGATCATAGACAAGTATAACTAAAGTACCGCTTTTAGTTTGACTAAGTACTTGACTAGTCAATAGTGCAATACTCATGGAATGGTTAATAAAACTGCCAACGGAGGATGGGGTTGTTCGTCCGCTTCCTCGTTGGTAAGTGAGGAGGAGGATGGATCTGTTAATTATACTGTTATAACTGTTGTTCTTAATTCACGGACATCCGTCTATCATTGGTTAGGCGGATGGTTAGCGAGTATCTATAGAATTGTTAGCTATTATCTTTTGCTGCAATTGCGTCACCCCAGGTTGTGTCCCCTTTGGTGGCATAAAGACTTGCTGAATACCCCTAGGGTCTCACACGATAAATTGTTTGATTCAGATGAACAGGTGTACCCGCAAGATGGATACTGGGTGGAGGAGACAGATGATGTTGGCAACGATCACTCGGTGTAGAGATTCCGAGAACGGGGATCCGTGAGATCTGTGGGCGGGATGTGTTTATTTATGTGGCATCTTATGCCGATTTTCTTCTTGTCCGTACTCGGATCTTGATTTCTGCTTCCGCCTGATACTCTGATGTTTGTTGTATGAGGAGCTATCCTAAATTATTATCTCTATCTAGGATATTTGAATCTTTTCGTATGGCGTTGCAATATTTCTATTTCTTTTAGATGGAATGGCTCTGAGGACTGTTGTATGTGGCTTGCATACATACTCACTTGTGTATGTAGTTGATACCTTCGCCTGCCGATTACCCCGCTCGTTCTTGTCCCGATGCTTTGAAAGTGGTTAGGACGGCCGAAAGGTCTACCGTGAGTGGCCCTGAGCCCCACCGTACTATTTTAACCACTTTCGTTCATCCAGGCATGTAACTAAGAGCATAATTCACCGAGGTAGTTACAAAGGTGTTCTTCCCTCTCCGCTTGGGATCGAGGGAGCATGTTGACCGATCTTTTCTTGCGAGGATTCTATCGGACCGGTGGCCACTGGCAAGAGCAATCAGCCTTGTATCGTGCGAGTTTTGCGTGTGTTCACCGTGTTCTTCACGAGGTGTGTGACTGCTTCCGCTACCTTCTCCCTTTTTCCTCGCTTTCCCATCGATTTGACCACGAGATCCATGAAGATCGGGCCACCCACGGGGTTACCCCTCAACATCTGGTATCAGTAGCTTTTGGTTGCCACGGATTCCTCATCGATTTGGTATATTCCCCATCAATTCGAAAATTTCCAGCAAAAATAGCCCCAAGTCGTGTTTTGGACCGATCTATGATTTGAGTGCGTTTTGGTAGGTTTTGATCCGTGGATTACTTGCTAGACTAGTTGATCTACCTTCCCCTGTGTTCCCATGGCCTAATTCTTTGATTTACCCCTCAGATCTGAAGTTTTTCATCAAGTTTTTCCATAGAAAATCGCGTTTTTCGCGTTCGTGTTCTGACGCCAGGTCCGGAGGACCGATTCAGCCACCAGAATTCACGGTCAAAATTCTGACAAAACCGGCCCAACCGCCGGAAATTCCGGTGCGAATTCCGGTCCGCCGATTTGGGCGTTAACAGATTCAGCTCTACACCATTTTAAGTATAACTTTGGCATACGAACTCGGATTTGGTGTTCTTTAGCTCGTTTTGAAGAGGAGAAGGAGCTCTACATCATAATCCAGGTGGTTCATGCTATCTAATCCATACAAATTCCGTGAGCAAGGCGTAATCCACCAAAAAAGGGTGAAGATCAGTGAGAAAAGGTATATACATTCCGTGACTTCTCCCACTTGCATTACTTTGTGAGCCACACTATATTTGCGAACAACAAACACCTATTGAGACTAGTTCCTCCTATGATTTCTTGGGCTATAAACATTTGATACTTGTAGAATTCCAAGCAAATGTTGTGAGCGCTATCCCATATGGGGAATCTTCACATTGGTAAGTTTCTCACCTGATCCATACTCTATTTTCTTAAATACATGGTTGAATTCATCACATTGGGTATTTAGATGAGTTCATCATATTTTGAGATTATTGTTGATTTCTCACGTTAGGATTTGTAACGTCTACCTATAATCATGTGTTCATGTGATAGAAACTTGATGCCTATATTTTTCTTTAAAAAAATTGCAGCACGATGCATAACATTGGAAGGATTTTTCGCTCGGGAAAGGGCTCAAGTATGGCGGGAGCCTCGGGCTCCGCCAAGCTACGGGTTTCGAAGAAGAGGTGCTCGGAGGT
Source organism: Avena eriantha (assembly GCA_910589775.1). Lineage (NCBI taxonomy): Eukaryota > Viridiplantae > Streptophyta > Magnoliopsida > Poales > Poaceae > Avena > Avena eriantha. The sequence continues at coordinate 292,207,081 of OU342742.1, forward strand.
GGATAGCTTGAGGGCCGCCATGAGCCGAGACTATGAGAGAGTGAGCAACCGCAAGGTTTTGCCCACCAAGTGGGTAAACCGTGAGTTCCTCTCCCGGCAAGGTTTTTTGAGGACTTAGAGCGGATGACTATGCATGTTGGCATGGTCAATTTCTCCTACCTCTCTGTTGACCTACAAGCTCGCCACGTACGAATTCCTGTCATCATTCCATGATTATTTTGAGGCCAAAGAGTGTAATTGCACTGTAAGTTTTGTACTCAATGGGTAGCTCCATAACCTTTCTTTCTATGAATTTTGTGATAGTTCTGGATTCTCCCATGAGGGGAAACTCGATATTGATGACAATGTGCACATGGAGGCAATGCATTCTTGGGAGCAAATTTATGTCCACAGGAACACTGATTATCTGCACAAAAACAGCGCCACCATCCAGAATCCTACTATCTGTTATTTTCATACCTTCCTTGTTAATTCTATTTTTGGGAAAGGTGCTGTCGGGGCAATGGCAGGCCCCGACATAAGTGTAATTCATATGGCCTTGCATCCGGAGATGGAGCACAAGGTAAACTTAGGTGTTTTGCTCATCGAGCACTTTGGCCGCCAAAGGTCAGTTACCGCGAGAGACATTTGTTGTGGTGGGTTGATCACACAGATCGCCTATATAAAGGAATTTGTCCTACCACAAAGAGTTGTGGCTGGCAGTAAGACCCTGGATGACATTCATATGGCTAGAACCAAGTTCATGGGGGTCTATAGACTCGAATGCTCCCTTCATTCTTACCAGCTTTATTTTGAGCCTAACGGTGATCTCCACCAAGTTTTGCTTCTTTTTGTCCAAGATTTTGGTTTGTCTGTTCGGTTGCACTTGAGTTCGACTCCACACTTAGTTTGTTATCTTTTAGGACTTGAGCTCAAAGGTTTTGTCACCACTTTCGTTAAGACTTTCGACAATTAATATCAGTTTGAAAGCTACCCCTTGGATTAAATTCCATAATTCTAAGAATAAGAGAAAGTGTCTATGGAAACTTTGGTGCCATGTTTTTGTCTTAAGGGCTGATACGTCATAAACGTATCTATAATTTTTGATATTCCATGCTTGTTTTATATCTACTTTCTTATGTTTTGTTCACACTTTGGGGTATCTTTATACATTTTCTGAAACTAACCTATTAACAAGATGTCACAGTGCCAGTTGCCTATTTTCTGTTGTTTTTGGTTTCAGAAAAGCTAGTAAGGAAATATTCTCGAAATTGGACAGGACAGAAGCCAAAGTCAATATTTTACCCGAAGCAACAGAGTCCGGAAGGGAGACGAAGTGGCACACCAGGGCGGCAACACCTGGTGGCGGCGCGGCCTGGGGGGCGCACCACCAGGGGGCGTGGACCCCTGGTGCTCCACCGACCTTGCCCCTTCGCCAATAAAAATCCCCTGGGACGAAAACCCTAAGTACCCGATCAAAGATCCAATCAGAAACCCATGGAAGAGTATGTAGCCGTCACCATCTCCATCCCTAGATCGGGGGGTCCGAAGCTCTTCCTGGAACTCTGCCGGAGGGGAGAGATCACCCTGGACGCCTTCTTCATCACCATGCCTGTAATACCTCAAATTTTAATGCTAATTTTTGTGTGCCTATTTAAGAAAATAAATAGACCATGAGGACATTGAAATCTAAATTGGAAATAGGAAGGTAGAAAAAATAATAATAATATGGTCTAGTGCTTGCACTTGTGACCCGCGGTTTGAAAACATGTAGGAGCAGCTAGCAGTCGGTTGCTCCTTGAAGCTTTGATAGTAAAAATCTGGACACGTTTATTTTGTTCCTTTCACAAGAAAAACAAACGGGCCGAGCTAGGCTTTTCGTACCTGAGTTGGACTCATACTGCCTTGGTCGCTTAGTATAGCCGAGGGGGAGCCACCGCCACCACATCTCTACCCTAAACGTTTCCAGCACCTAGTTTGCCGCCACCGCTGCGTCCTCTAGCTGTGCCACATCACGACCGTCGGGTCGTCGTCAAACCGTTGATGCAAGGCTTCGAGGCTGACCTCTACAGCCATGTCCATCGGGCCATGCCGCCACTGTGTGGAATCCTCTCTCATTCTCCAAGAACTGCAAGGCATCCGGGTATGCTCTGTTGCAATCGCTCTTCTACGAGCTAGGTGGTGGACATTTGTTTGATTTTTGTTAATCAAAGCTGCCATCTGATGAGCATCTCCTCTATAGTCATTGGTGGAAAACAAAAGTGAGTCTGATTTAGATTCTAGTCACGCATGGTAACAGCGGGACTGCAGATGTATTTGTTGATCCCTAGAAAGTTTAGAGTTTGTTAGGTTGCTAGTTTCTTAGAGAAGTTCCATTGCACCTTGTATTTTCTAGGAGTAAACGTTGGTCCAGCATCGAGCGTAATTGGACTAGTATAGTGTCATACTTCTGTAGTATTTTTAGTATCTTAAAGTGGCCTAATTCTGTAGCTTTATATATAGTATAGTAAACTTGTGCAACCTGTGATCCCATGAAAATAATTGATTTGATTTCCTAACACATACTCGTTGGTTGCACGGTGGGACACCTGCTTGGTCTGTACCATGCTAACTTGAGATTTGTTGCCTACGAGTTAGCTTAAGTTAGATAAATAAAAGCTATACACATATTGGATGTGTCACTCCAAATTTACGGTTGAAGAAAACGGAATTGTTATTGTCCTGGTATAAAACAATAAAGTTCTTTGTAGCACTTGGAGTTTGTCCAATGCTGATATTTTATGAAGGTCAGACGATAGAGTGTTGCACATAGAAGCAATGGTATATTTTGTTGTATGCTTTTGAAGTGGTGATGGGTATTGAGCGTTGCATATGTTTCTACAGTAGGTGTTGGTACTTCTGGTTAGGAGTCCTACCACTCACAGTTTGTGCTCATCGGTTGAGGCAAGTTCATAACGGGATAATACCTTGCATGATCCCCTCACTTAACTTTTATTTTCTAGCACTTGTTCTTTATTCAGTTGCTATATATTGGTTATATGTGTGGAGATTAAGTGAATATAGAAAATGGTACAGTTGCGCTTGCATTTTTGCATAGCATGTTAAAGACAGTACATGGTGTTTGACCTACTGAGGTAGCCACATTGAGTCCATTGATGTAGGGACGAGTCCCACATTGTCGGCAACCTCCATAAGTTGGAGTGAGTGGATGCCGACGGGTGTTCACTCAGTGATACCGGTATACGCAAAAGAAAAGTGAAAGCAAATAGCATTAAGGCATACATGATCATCTTCACGACATGACTAGTGTTACAAGATAATCGTTGGTGTCGTGTTTTAGGCGATGCTTATTATTTCTTTATGTACTTGTTGAGTACTTTGTACTCACCCTTGTGGCTTCTATGTTTTTAGGTACCATTTGAGGACGACATGTTTGGTCTAGGAGTAGCACCTCTACATTTTACACACAATACTTTTCACATATTACAACACCTTATAAATAGTGTAGTTTGACAATGCTCAAAATTTACTTGTGACTTATTCTTTACTATATGATTTGGGCCTTTTTGTGGCTACCGAGTTGGTAGGTGTGACACCTCATGGATAAGAAGTTTAAATTTTTTTTGTTGATCCATGTGGATGTTTGTATGTAAAATTTGGATGAGAAATATCATTTTGTTCTTGTGGATATCCCCATAAACAAAGGAGACTCTACTGAAATTTATAATTTTATACCATTATGAGAAGTGTTTAAAGGTTGTGTAGCATTGCCAGATGGGGTGGATATCTGGGGTGTTACAGTTGGTATCAGAGCCTAGGTTTTAGGTCTCTAGAATAGACTAATAGTAAATAGGATTGCCAAGATTTTTTTATAACTCAAACTTGTATTTTATTTTGTCTAAACAACTAAAACTTGATTTAAAATTTTAACAACTTAAAACTTGACACACTGGTGCACAGTAGATGGGTTTGGGTTATGCATTGCATTTACGCTTCCACTATATTTTATTGTTGACTTATTTTATCTATATCTTGTGCATGCTGGAAATTATATTACTATGGAGGTTAGCAAGCCTTTCTTTAAGTATCGGTGTCCCTCTTTTGGTAGTTAACTAGAGAGAGAGACGGAGAGAATCTTCATGGTTGATGAATTCATCATATGAATGGAAATATTTGATCTTGTATGCTAGTTCAATAAAAGTGTGAATAATGTGATGAAGATATTGGATTGATAAATTTAGATATTTATGTTGCTTTGTCTGGGTCATGAGGAGATAGTTGAGGAGTTCATTGTTTTGCGTCAAAGTATGATTTTAATATAATGCTAGTGTGGGGGATTAAAGTTTTGTTTCCTAGAGTTTCTTGAAGTTTTATATAGGTGTGAGGTGGTCCCAAAGGATTTTGAGAGAACCGTTTATTAATCTTGAGATGAAGTCGATCGGGTGATTGATTTTCAAAAGCTACTAGATTGGATAATCTAGTTGGCGGGGGTAGCGGAGTACCAAAATAAGATTATTTAGACTCATGTGGATCCAAATTAATATGAGAAGTTGTTTCCTCTATCCTTTTCCCTTAAACAATAATTTCCTCTTGGCTTCCTTATTCACATCCAACTATTCCTTCTTAGTGCATCACCTACACTTACATTGGCTTGATGATGATCATCCATTAGTGGAATTACCGATGTTTGATTGTTCTTGGATATTCGCTAGGTATTTCAAACCATGTACTTAAATGTCCTCGCTGACTATTAGTGTTCTAGAGTAAACACCTTTTGTTTGTCCCATTCACTGTCTAATATATCCTTCATTGACATTCGTTGGTGCCCCTGCTCCCATTGTTGAGTACAAAGCATGAGGAACACATTATTATCCTTGGAGGCAACCTACTTGTTCCTTTTTGGAAAGCTGTTTTGTTTCTATAAGCTGTTTCCTTAGTATCAATTCAAGGTGAGAAGTTAGTCCTTACTGTATCCTCCGTGAGTGTTAGTTTCCTAAATTAAGTTGGTAACCCTCCTTGTAGTGACCCTTTGTTATTTTAAATATGTGTCTTATACACGCAATCTCGAGTGTTCTTGCAAGATCGAGAGATTAGAATTTTCTAGTAGATTTGCAAGAACGATTGATGGGGGTCGACCTCGAACCTTGGTTCATGCCCATGAAATCTTATTGCAATGCGAGTGAGGATGCCCGAGTGTTAGCATTGTGGGATTCACTATTTCAGTTACAGAGTTAATAGTTTGGGTGTGGGATGGATTGGCCCCCATACCAATTACTCTTACTATTCACTCTTGTACAATGGAGTGGTGAATCATTGTATGTCGATTCCTATCTTTAGTTAAGAGATGGTGGTATGCAGCCTAAACCATAGAATGGTATGATGTTCCACTTGTAGTAGAGGTGTGCGCAACCAAGCGTAGGAGATGTGGTGAGGCAAAGCCTTTGTCCTTTTTGTAGCACCATATGAGAAATACCCTGCTAGACCATCATGAGAATTTCATATAGGTTATGTGGTGTTCACTACTTGGGTTCCAAAGTTGAAGAATGTTAGTTGAGGATTCTTTAGTGATGTAATATCTACAAGGATACTATGCCTTACCAAGGAAAAGGAAAGTTATCTATGAATGTATACCATGCTTGTTTCCAAGTACTCCAAGAAAGAGATGTGGAGTTTCGTGTTGATTTCTTTACTGGCACTCGACTTATCTCTATCTCCTTATCGATTGTTACGACCACTTCAAGAATACTAGAAGAAGTTGTTGGATAGCAGTTATCCAAGAGTTTGGTTAGATGTTGTATCTCATCTTAGGAAGCACCCATTATGTTTAATACCAAGGAGTGTAGTCGACAAGAAGTGTATGGATTATCGTGTTCTTTACACCTTAACCATTAGGAGAAACATCCATTGCTCTGCCTCAAGAACTTATTTGATTAGCTGATTGTAGCTAAGGTGTTTTGGAAGACTGGTCTCTAGCCTAGCTGTGATCATATTCCTGTACGGGAACATGATATTGAAAAAAATCTCCTTCTCCACTAGGTATGCGCATTATGAATATAGGGTTGTCTTCTGGACTAATCAATGTCCTTGTCGTAATATGAGAGCGATGGAAAACTTGTTGTGTATGTTCCTCCCATTGTAGTTTGCTCATTACTTATTTTTGAATGGATGGTCCTCTCATTTTGTTTTGCTACATTAGATTCTTCAGTCATCCATTCTAGATAGGTGGAACAAAAGGATTGATTGTTACAGGAATTGCGAGAGCGCATTCTCGCGGGTAGAACTAGATAGTTCACTATAGATGGAACCATGTTTGTTTGGATTTCATAGTCATCTTTGTATGCCACAGAAGTTCTATGTGAAGGAGGGCATTCTAAGGGAGGCACGTCGTAGCCTCTACATTGTTCATCTAGAGAGACAAAGATGTATCAGGACCTAAAAGACTTACTGATGAAAAGTTATGAAAGTTGAGGTACCAAAGTATGCACCATCATGTGGGTTTGTTAGCAAGTAAAAGATGGATAATTTGAATCCATAGAGGTTCTAGAATGGCGGTGGGATGACATTTCCACATTTTTTGTTGTTGGCCCACCTCATACGCGAAGAAGGAAGGATGCAATTTGGGCGGTCATGGATTGAATTAGCAAGGCTTCTCAATTTTTTCTTATCCGCACCATAGACTGTGCAAGTGACATGGCACCGAAATATGTGCATGAGGTAGTAAGGCTGCATGGGGTTTCCAAAACCATTGATTCTCATAGGAGTGCTAGTTTTGTATAAAGCTTTGAGGAGATCTTGAAGAATGCCTTGGGAAGGCGGTATAGACTTAGTACGTGTTTCGATCTCAAAAATCGATGGCTTGTTAGAGCGTACCATCCAAACTCATAAAGTTATGCTTGAGCTGGGGTGTCCTAACTTGGCAAGAGAGTTGTGAAGATCACTTGTCATTTGTGAAGTTTTCTTACGACAACCACACTTAAGCTAGCAAACAAAAATGTCAACTTATGAGGCTTTGCATGGAAGAAGGTATAGATATTCACTTTGTTGGACTGCCCTAGGCAGGAACATAGTGTTGGGATTAGTTTGGGTTCTACAAACTACAAAAGAGATAGATAACACATTTTAGCAGCATGGAGCATGCAAAAGAGTGATACTTATCCTAAGAGGCTAGATATAAAATTTCAAATAGTTGAGGATGTACTCTAGTGTGTCACCAATAGAAGGTGTTATAAAGTTTACTATCAAGGGAAAGCTTGCGCCCATAATACATTGGACCTTTATTGATAGCTCCACGAGTGGGGAAGCTAGCCTACCGACTTGAGTTGCAGAGTCGATGAAACTTGTGCTTAGTGTGTTCCATGTCTTTATGATGCAGAAGCATTTTTCTAGTCCAAAATAAAATATTACCATGGAAACAATTATGATTGAACAAGATTTAACCTTTGAGGCTCGCCAGGTGAGGATATTGAAAGTCTCAGAGAGCGATGAGGCATAGGACGCTAAAGTTGGTGAAGGTTCTTTGGTCACAACACATCGAGCGTGAGTCGACTTGGGATTTTGAATCCCGCATGTGCTAGAAATTTCCAGAATTGTTCATGGCTGGATATGATGCATGATTATATTATTACGTGTTATGTTTAGTTGTGCGACTAGTAAAACACGAAGAATCCGGGACGAATTCTGTTTGAGGGGGTAAGAATGTAATACCCCAAATTTTAATGCTAATTTTTGTGTGCCTATTTAAGAAAATAAATAGACCATGAGGACATTTAAATCTATATTGGAAATAGGAAGGTATAAAAAATAATAATAATGTGGTCTAGTGCTTTCACTTGTGACCTATGGTTTGAAAACCTGTAGTAGTAGCTAACAGTCAGTTTCTCCGTGAAGCTTTGATAGTAAAAATCTTTACCTGTTTATTTTATTCCTTTCACACGAAAAACAAACGGGCCGAGCTGGGCTTTTCGTACCTGAGTCGGACTCATACTGCCTTGGTCGCTTAGTATAGTCGAGGGGGAGCCACCGCCGCCACATCTCTACCCTAAACGTTTCCAGCACCCAGTTTGCCGCCGCTGCGTCCTCTGGCTGTGCCACATCACGGTCGTCGGGTCGTCCTCAAACCGCTGCTGCAAGGCTTCGAGGCTAACCTCTACAGCCATGTCCGTCTGGCCATGCCGCCACTGTATGGAATCCTCTCTCCATTCTCCCAGAACTGCAAGGCGTCCGGGTATGCTCTGTTGCAATCGCTCTTCTGCTAGCTAGGTGGTGGACATTTGTTTGACTTTTGTTAATCGAGGCTGCCATCTGATGAGCATCTCCTCTATAGTCATTGGTGGAAAAGAAAAGTCAGTCTGATCTAGCTTCTATTCACGCATGGTAATAGTGGGACTGCAGATGTATTTGTTGATCCCTAGAAATTTTAGAGTTTGTTAGGTTGCTAGTTTCTTAGAGAAGTTCCACTGCACCTTGTATTTTCTAGGAGTAATGGTTGGTCCAACATCGAGCCTAATGGGACTAGTATAGTGCCATACTTCTGTAGTATTTTTAGTATCTCAAAGTGGCCTAATTATTTAGCTTTTATATATAGTACAGTAAACTTGTGTAACCTATCATCCCATGAAAATAATTGATTTGATTTCCTAACACATATTCGTTGGTTGCACGGTGGGACACCTTCTTGGTCTGTACCATGCTAACTTGAGAGTTGTTGCCTACGAGTTAGCTTAAGTTAGATAAATAAAAGCTATGCACATATTGGATGTGTCACTCCAAAATTACAGTTGAAGAAAACAGAATTGTTATTGGCCTGGTATAAAACGACAAAGTTCTTTGTAGAACTTCGAGTTTGTCCAATGCTGATATTTTATGTAGGTCAGCGATAGAGTGTTGCACATACAAGCAATGGTATATTTTGTTGTACTATTTTGTTGTATGCTTTTGAAGTGGCGATGGGTATTGAGCGTTGCATATGTTTCTACAGTAGGTGTTGGTACTTCTGGTCAGGAGTCCTAGAACTCACAGTTTGTTCTCGCCGGTTGAGGCAAGTTCATAACGGGATAATACCTTACATGATCCTCTCACTTAACTTTTATTTTCTAGCACTTGTTCTTTATTCAGTTGCTATATATTGGTTATATGTGTGGAGATTAAGTGAATATAGAAAATGGTACAGTTGCGCTTGCATTTTTGCATAGCATGTTAAAGACAGTGCATAGTGTTGTGACCTACTGAGGTAGCCACATTGAGTCCGTTGATGTAGGGACGAGTCCCACATTGTCGGTAACCTCCATAAGTTGGAGTGAGTGGATGCCGACGGGTGTTCACTCAGCGATACCGGTATACGCAAAAGAAAAGTGAAAGCAAAGAGCATGTCGGCATACATGATCATCTTCACGACATGACTAGTGTTACAAGATAATCGTTGGTGTCGTGTTTTAGGCAATGCATATTATCTCTTTATGTACTTGTTGAGTACTTTGTACTCACCTTTGTGGCTTCTATGTTTTTAGGTACCATTTGAGGACGACATGTTTGGGCTAGGAGTAGCACCTCTACATTTTACACACAATACTTTGCACACATTACAACACCTTATAAATAGTGTAGTTTGACAATGCTCAAAATTTACTCGTGACTTATTCTTTACTATATGATTTGGGCTTTTTTGTGGCTACCGAGTTGGTAGGTGTGACACCTCATGGATAAGAAGTTTTAAATTGGTTTTGTTGATCCATGTGGTTGTTTGTATGTAAAATTTGGATGAGAAATATCATTTTGTTCTTGTGGATATCCCCATAAACAAAGGAGACTCTACTGAAATTTATAAGTGGTTGTTCGTATGTAAAATTTGGATGAGAAATATCATTTTGTTCTTGTGGATATCCCCATAAACAAAGGAGACTCTGCTGAAGTTTATAATCTTATACCATTATGAGAAGTGTTTAAAGTTTGTGTAGCATTGCCAGATAGAGTGGATATCTGGGTGTTACAATGGCTGCCTTCAGTGTGATGCGTGAGTAGTTCATCCTTGGACTATGAGTCCATGTAGTAGCTATATGGTTGGTTCTCCTCCTTTGTTCTATCATGTTTAGATCTTGTGAGCTCCGTTCATGATCAAGATCATCTATTTGTAATATTACATGTTGTGTTTACGGGGATCCGATGGATATTGAGATGCTATTTCAGATTGATTATTGATTCTATCATGTCTATGTTATTTGTGATCATGCATGCTCTCCGTTGTTTGTAACTATCTTGGCCAAGTAGATTCTTGCAACTCCAAGAGGGAGTATTTATGCTCGATATTGGGTTCATGCCTCTAGTAATCTGGGGAAGTGACAGGAATCTCTAAGGTTGTAGATGTGTTGTTGCTACTAGGGAGAAAACAGCAATCCTTTGTACATGGGACAATTGTATTGTTTACTTTACACACTTTGCTTAATGCAATTATCTATTGGTTGCAACTTAATACTGGAGGGGGTTTAGATGATAATCTGAAGGTGGATTATTAGTCATAGAAGTAGTTGGATTACGGTCTATGTATAATGTCGTAATGCCCAATCAAATCTCATAGGAGTCAAGACGATTAGTATATGCATTGTATGCTTTCTCAAATTTGTCAATTTCCCCGCTGTAATTTGTTCACTCAACATGCTGTTTATCTTAAGGAGAATCACCTCTAGTGAACTATGGACCTCGGTCCATTCTTTTACCATTGATATATCATCTACTATTTATTGTTTATTTTCTCCAAGCAATTACTATCTTCCACACAATACGTTTAATCTTTTGATTTCAGCAAAACCGGTGAGATTGACAACCTCACTGTAAGTTGGGGCAAAGTTATGTGGTTGTGTTGTGCAGGATTCCAAGTTGGTAGCAACACCTTGGGGTTGTTTCCTTGCTCCTACTGGTTCGATGACCATAACTGAGGGAAACTTGCTACTGTGCTCATCATACCTTCCTCTTGGGGTTCCCAACGAGCTCGAGATATCTTCAACCATCAAGCCTTTTTCTGGCGCCGTTGCCGGGGAGTTAAGGACAGCTTCACAAGGGGAGTCCCTCAAAACCAATCTCTTTACTTTGTTTTTTTGCTTAGTTTATTTTGCTTTGTTTGCTTGTTTCTTTTTGTCCAAAACACAAAACATTAGTCCCTATTTTAGTTTCTATTTCTATTGGCTTGCTTTAATCTTACAAAAATGAATAATCCTGAAAACACTAAGTTGTGTGACTTTACTAGCACAAACAACAATGATTTCATGTGCACACCTATTGCTCCACATGTTCCTGAAGCTACTTTCTTTGAAATTAAACCTGCTTTGCTCAATCTTGTTATGAAAGAACAATTCTCTAGTGTTGGTACTGAAGATGTTGCTGCTCACCTTAATAACTTTGTTGAACTTTGTGAGATGCAAAAACATAGGGACATATATGGAGATATTATTAAGATTAAATTGTTTCCATTCTCTTTGAGAGGAAAAGCTAAAGAATGGTTGCTATCCCTAACTAGAAATATTATTGATTCTTGGACTAAATGCAAAGATGTTTTCATTTGAAAATACTATCCTCCTGCTAAGATTATATCTGTGAGAAATGAAATAATGAAATTTAAACAATTTGATAATGAACATGTTGCTCAAGCTTGGGAAACAATAAAATCTTTGGTAAAGAATTGTCCCACTCATAGACTGACTGCTTGGATGATTATCCAAACTTTTTATGCAGGGCTGAATTATTCTTCAAGAAATCTACTGGATTCTGCTGTTGGAGGCACCTTTATGACCATTACTTTGGGTGCTACAACAAAACTCGTTGATAATATGATGGTTCACTATTCTGAATGGCACACTAAGAGAGTTCCACAAGGTAAGAAGGTAAATTATGTTGAAGAAACCTCCTCCTTGAGTGATAAAATTGATGTTATTATGTCTATGCTTGTTAATGGAAAAGATCATATTGATCCAAATCATGTTCCCTTAGCCTCTTTGGTTGCTCAAGAAGAGCAAGTTGATGTGAACTTCAATAGAAATAACAATTTTAGCAACAATGCCTACAAGAATAATTTTGGTAATAACAATTATAGGCCATATCCTCCCAATAATGGCAAAGCTTATGGAAATTCCTACAACAACAATAGAAGTGCACCCTCTGAACTTAAAGTCATGCTTAAGGATTTTATTAGTAAACAAACTGTTTTCAATAAAATTGTTGAGGAAAAACTTCTGAATGCGGAAAAAATATATCATCTTTGTCTGAAGTACAATCCTCTTTGATTAATAAAATGGCTGCTAAACCTGAAACCATGGAAAACCCCTTTGCTGCTACTAATGCCATACAAGTTAGAATTGATGAAAATGTTAGACTGTTAGCTGAATTACATGTTAAGTGGGAAATAGAGGATGAAATTGCTAGAAATAATAGTATTTTTACTATTACCACCACCAATGTTGATGCTACCAAACCACATGAAGTCCCCATTCCTTTTGCAACAATACCTAAAACCAATGGAACCTTTTCTAATAAAAATGCTGAAATTCTTCGAAATATAGGAAACAATAGCTCTACTACCTTGGATGGTAATTATGATTTTGATCTTGATGGTTGCAATATCTCTGGAGTAATAACCTCTCCTTATTCTTTTTGTGTGGTTTGTGTGCCAAGAATAACCTCTAATGAGAGAGAAGTAAGACTTGGGAAATTTGTTGTCCCGGATCAGATTTTTGTGCTTCACTGTAAAAAATCGTGAAAAATCTCTGTACGTTGGATTGAGCTGTAATTATTTGTGCTTCTGACCCAGGTTGTTATCTAACTTTCATTAGTTTAACACCTTTCGATTTGAGCAACATAAGGTCTTTAAAAAAATCGGTTTTTACCTGCTGGTATGTTTTGACAAATTTCTGCCGTTATTTGCATTTGCCTCTTAATCTCTTTATCTTTGAGTTCTTGCCAATTACTTGAACTTATTAAAGGAATTGCTACAGTATCTTTTGTTTTAATGGAAGTTTTGCTTGTGTTGAAACTGAATCCAAAGATTTATTATCTTGAGTACACTAATATTGGTAATGAAGATTGTGTGAAGTTTTGTATGAAGGAAACTTTAAAGTGTAGGGAAGAATAATGTGATGAGATAAAGTTTGGACAAAAGCTTAAGCTAGGGGATGCCACCCGTGTCACCCCAAGAAATATTCAAGAAGTACAAGCATCAAAGTTTGGGGATGCCCAAGGCATCCCCTTTTTCATCAATAAAAATCTTAGGTTTTCTTCCAAACACTTTGTTTTTATTGTTTCATGCATAATTGTGTTGTTCTTGGAGCGTCTTCGTTTTTGTTTTTAGTTTTCTTTTGTTTGGTTTGCTTAAATAAATTGGTTAGACCCCCGCATTCATACATAGTTTCAAATACGTTGATTTGGATTGGAAAAGAGTAGGAAAGTTTATGCTTATAAGTGGTATAAAAGGAGTTTTGTTTTAACTGTGGCCTAGACTTTATCATGTCATGTTTGATATTGCTTTGACTTTATGATTAGGAATTATTGTTGTAGCATGACTTGTTCCAAACAATTGAGATTGCTTAATGTGCCTTGAAAGAATCATGCATTGTTTAAGCATACAAAAGCACAATATTGTGGTATTCTCCTTTGATACTTTATTTGGGTTGACTTAGCGCATGCTTACACCATGTTAAGACTATACCAGTCACCATAGCCTCTATGATCATTTAGTTGTTGACTTGTAGTATCACTTTATGCTTTAATTAATAATGTTTTGTCGCTTTGCATGATTATGGCCATTATTGCTCTCTTAGTTGGTCGCTCCTAGTCTTTTGCTGGCCTCCACATGTACCAACTGTGAGTTCCACTCATGCATCCAACTCCAAATAAAACCAAGTTATTCCTAAGAGTCCACCATACCTACCTACTAGCACTGTTGCTATTTCAAGTATATTCATGTTTTTATCTACCTTCCGAATTAAACTTGTTATGTGAAAATTAGTGATTAAAGCTCTCACAAACTTGGTGGCACACTTTACTTTCTTGCACTTAATAAATTTGAACCATTGTGTCCATCTATGTTGCGTATATGCTTGCGCTTTATAAGTTGTGAATTAGCAGAACCATGTTACCATAGGAAACGCTTTCAACATTGCACTTTATTCAGTTGATATCGTGTTCTTTTGTTTATGGATCCCGATAGTGTGAAATAAAAAGGGAGCTTGTAAGCTCAAGGAGTTTGTATATGTGTTAGCGAAACGCCTGGGCGGCTAGCCTAAGCCATGCCTAATCATGGTGGAAACTTGTAGTATAACCATAGTGAGCAATCTGTGAAGCATCCTCAATAAAAACCTATGCAAATAGAAAATAAAAAGATCGCTGAGATGCTCATGGTATGTTGCCTAGTCATTTTGACATGGGATAGCTCTTGTATCATGGGGAATGGGGTACCCCGTTGGCGGTTCTCTATGATACACATGTACTTACAATGACAAGAACTTACTCGTGACTAAAGTTGAGTAGCATGAGGATCGGTACTCGTAAGCAAGGGGCATGAGATTTTCAACTTATAACTTGTCAAGCATATCCTCATATTTGTGTCACTTTAACATTAATCACCTAAAGATGCTTATGGTAGGGGCACTGAGAGCTGAAAGCTAATAAGTACAATAATTTTAGGAAGCTCTTTGTGAGACTTGAATCCCTGCTTCCTTCTATGAAGGGCCTTTCTTTTAATTTTATGTTGAGCCTCCCTCTTCTATCTTTATGCACCAATTGAGAGAGCATAGTGATCATTCTTAGTTTAATGTACATTGTTCTCAAAACTTGTTGATTGATTCATAACTTTGATATTGCTTGTTCTCAAATTATTTATATCTAGTCACCCTTATGAACTTTGAAGGTGTTCTATGCATTTATGTTTTGCTATACCATGAGGGACAAGGTGAATACCATTCTTATTATGTTTTCTGTATGTGAAACAAACAAACGTCTTTCAAAGCATAGTTATTCATGAATCTTTTGTTTATACCTTTTCATGTTACAACATAGTTGATATGTCTTACTATTAGAACTATGTCTTTCATGTCTATGTTAGAGTACTCTGATCCCAGCTATCAATGTTTTACAAATACCTTGATCAAGATTGTGATGGTGCATGTCACCTCAAAAATTATTCTTTTTTATTACTTACCTACTCGAGGACAAGCAGGAGTTAAGCTTGGGGATGCTTGATACGTCATAAACGTATCTATAATTTTTGATGTTCCATACTACCGTGTGTGGTTATACTTTCGAGTGCAACATAAGCATACTTTCTGTTGTTGTATTGGGAACGGCAGTACCTAAGAAGGTTAGATAGAGGTGTGGGGACTAGCAGGGAAGCTATCGACGGTGTCAGCAGGCGGGATTGGATATAAGAAAGCGTAGTTGGACGCAGGAAGTACCCAGGTTCGGAGCCCTCGTGATGAGGTAAAACTCCTACTCCTGCTGATCTGACTATGAGGGATATACGAACTACAAGCGCTCCTAGAGCTGTATTCTCTAGCTACTGTCTTAAATGCACTGAGACAAACCCTTTCTACTGAGGCCTTGCATCTCCTTATATAGGCAGAGACGCAACGGTCTCCCTGGCCAGTCTGACTGGCGGGCCCCACAGGTGGGTCCCAGCCGGCTGGTCATCTACAGTATCCGGTACGACATGTCCCATCGGAGTATGAGCGGTATGGCTGTCGTAGGCACAGTGGATGCCGTGGGAGCCTATCGTCAGCATCGGGCCACTGTTCCTACATCATCCCCGCGAAGTCTTCGGTATGGCCGAGTAGTTGTCGGTCTTGTCGTCGTACAGGGCGTACCGCGCACTGATCCGCATGTCGTCATGTCTCCTTGATTGGTTCCGGCTACATTGCCGTAGCCGGCCGCTTCTCGTCGATCCGGCTACCATGCGGTAGCCGGCCCGACCTGCCTTGTCCGATTGCACTTGGTCAGCCGAACACGATCCGACTGCCCTGTTTCTTGTCCGGTTGGGGTATCTAGGGATCATCCCCCCGACACTAGCCCCCGAGCGCGTGTGGATTCCGCCCTTAGGCGAAATGTGCACGCGCTCCCTCTTTGTTTTGAATTTGTGACCGGCTATGTCTGGCGGTTGCGCTACCCGTGACGTCAGTGCTGACGCCGGCCACGCGCGCACACGCCATCATTGCTCTACGGCGGACAGCGTAACGTCTCGTCGCACGTCACCTCGGAAAACTGCCGCCTGACGCTTCGGTTTCCGCCCCCGGATCTTCTGCGTGCCCCGCGTCTGCACACGGGATCTGGGCGGCGGTTGGGGTGAGGGTCACCTGGATAGGTGCCACGTGGCGCCGTGGACGGTTGCTCTTCTGGCCCTTTAAAGGGACACCGCGGGAGGAGCAGTTCCTTTCCTCTGCTCTCCTGCTTCTAGTTGCCCTCTCCCCTTCTGCGCTCCTGCCTTCTGCGCCCTGCCTTTGCTGCCGCTGTAGCCTGCTGCGCCGCCCCATTATCGTCGTTGGCGGCACGGGTCACCGTCAGTCGTCTGCCACCGTGCCCTCCGACGAGCCAGAGATGGCCGCTAAACATGGAGTGTGGTGTGGCTCCTCCATCACGGAGGACCACATCTAGAAGTACTGCGCCACCCACGTCCTTCCGCCGGAGGAGGAAGTAGAGGTGTGGCTAGCGTCGGCAGGAGAGGTGTCGCCACATCCGGCGGAGGGAGAGCGGGTAATCTTCCTCTCGCACCTGGCGTGCAGGTTCGCACTGCCGGTGCACCCGTTCTTCCTCACGTTCATTGCTTTCTTCGACCTCCGCCTCCACCATCTCGGCGCCAATGCAATCGGCACGCTGGCGCACTTTATGGCCTTCTGCGAGAGCTACCTCGGGATCCAGCCGGATCTCGGGCTCTTCTGCCGGCTCTTCCGAGTGCGGCCGCAGGTGCAGTTTATGAAGGGCCGCTAATCGTCTGTGGCGGTGCCTCCATCTACTCCCATGCGCAGACTGGCTACCCGAAGTTCCGGCTGCATGACATGGTACGACTGTGGCAGCAGTCGTACTTCTATGTCAAGAAGCGCACCAACGTGGACCGGATCAACCTTCCGGCGTTCCAGGATGTCGAGTCCAGCCGGCAGCACTGGGAGCTGAAGATCTATGGCGAGAAGGCGGAGTCGGACGCGATGCTGCAAAGCATGCGCTCCCTCGTCACTTGTCGGCTGACCGGCCTAGACATCACCCTCAGCTGGATGTCCCGGCTGATGATGCCGTTGCAGCAGCGAGCGCACAAGATGTGCTTCTACTCCGGTCGGCTGGACCTGACCCGGTTGTTGCGGTGATCCCCGCTACCACAACCTGAAGGAGTGGGTGTGGACGATCACCAAGGATTGGTTGCCGGAAGGCTAAACCTTCAGCCTGGCGCCCTATAGCCGGGACAACCGTGCGCCCCGCGTAAGCACTTTCAGCCGGAATTTATGTTTTTCTTGCCCTTCTTTTTGGTCTTATCCGACTAATCTTTTGCGTTTGGCAGATCTTTCCTTGCATCCTTCGTGAGGAGGGCGACGCCCCCGTCGAGATGTTCACGTCTGACTTGCCCGAGCCGCGTGCTCGGCGGTCTGGCGAGGAGTCGGATGGGGATGGGGATGTCTTCCCCAGCCAGAACGACGAGCCGGCCGCCGACCCCCACGCGGAGGTTGACGAGGAGGAAGAGGTCGCGCCGACCTCTGATCCGGCGTAGCGCCTTGTGACGGACGGCGACTCCATCCAATCTGGCGCTGGCGGGAGCGGCTCCAGCCATTCCAGCGCCAGCCGGCCTGCCGCAGAGGAGCCAGACCAGTGCCCTTCCCCCAAGCCGCCTTGGCCAGAAGAAAGGGCCACCCCCGGTGGTACAGGGGTAAGTTCTTCTTCGTGCGCTCTTGCTATTTCTGCTTCTTTTGGTTGCCTTTGGCTTACTTGCTTCTTTTTTCCTCTTTTTCTTCTTTTGCCTCTTTAGCAAGCTGGTCTCCTTTGGAGTTGCGAGCCCGGTGCGAGCGCCGACCGGGTTGCCGCCTCGCGCGCCTGCCGCCTCCATCTCCGCCCCCTCTTCTTCCGAGGCGCCGCCTCCGCCACCACCTCGAACCGAACCGGCTGCCTCAGCCGGAACGGAGGGCCCCTAGCCGGACGTGACGGACTAGCTGGAAGCGGAGGGTCCTCAGCCGGGTGGCTTTTCAGCGGGCACACGGGGGGCAGCAATCAGCAAGGAGCTCGTGGTTGTCGGCGACGACAACTCCGAGGACGAGCCGGGGAGGAGCGGAGGACAGTGGTGGTTGCCGCGAAGGAGTCCTTGGCCACCAACGTCATAGATGACGACGCCTCCTCCACCGCCTCGCTGACAGACCTCGCCGCCACCCTCGAGCTGGCGGTGAAGGAGATCCGGCTGCTGGAGGCCGTAGCCGGCGGGAACCGGTCATTGGAGCAGAAGCTCGCTGCTGCCAACAGGACTTCCCAGAGTAAGTTTGTCTTAGCCGGAATCATTTTTTTTTGTTGATAGCCGGCTTTGTCGCAGCTATCCTCGTGTGCACTCGGCGCAAGATCGATCGCTTGAAGAAAGCGAACGACCGGTTGAGCAAGTCCAACTCCATTCTGCGGCTGCAAAACAAGGATTGGCACGCGAAGGTGGACGGTCTGGAGGCCACCGTCAAGGAGCGCGACGCCTTGCTCGCCAGCCGGATCGAAGCCTTCAACCTTCTCGAGGCCCAGAACAAGGACCAAGAGAAGGAGATCAAACGGCTGGCGACGAATGAGAAGGCCTTGGTGGAGGAACTGATGCAAGTCGGTCACACGGCTAAGGGTAAGTTCCCTTTTTCCATCTCTCTGTCTTTCCGGATCCGGTAGCCGGATCTGACTATCTTTTTTCTGACAGCATTTTATCCCGACATAGACCTGCTGGCGTACAACCAGCTGCAGGAGAACTAGCCGGGAGCGCAGCCGACGGCCCAGGAGCCCGTTGTCCTTCTTGGTGAGGAAGCTGCCAAGCTTCGTCAAGCGGCGCGGGACATCTTCTCGTTTCTGTGGCCGGAAGCTCCGGTTCCAGAGACGATGGCGCAGCTAGCTGCGAAGGTGGGGGAGGTGCCGGCTGCAGTGGACCGGCTACGGGACCTGGCGGCGTGAGCCGGAGCGGAGATGGCTCTGGCCCTCATGCTTTCCTGGTACAAGGACGCCCGCGTCGAGAAGATCGATGGAGGCTTCCGCGCCGGCGCCGACCTTGCGGCCATCCGCCAGGCTCATCCGGAGCTCCGAGGCTCCGCCATCAAGATCGCCGACTACGTGGATCCTGGCGAGGTGCTCACCGACTCGGAGTCCGTCGGTACTCCGGATGCGGAAGCCCCAACGCAGCCGGCCGTGGGCGTCGGAACTGGGTCGAGTGTCGTGCCTCCTCCTCCGCCTGAAGCTACCGCTGGCCAAAACGCTCCGCACGGCAAGGGTCCTGCCGCCTAGTTATCACCCCTGGATGCCGGGTGTATTTGGTTGTCTTGCTTTGCCTTAAAACTTGTCTGTATGTACCGGCTGCCTCCGGTGCCGGGTGAACTTATGGGAGCTTCGTCTCCTCTTTTTCTTTCCATGTTAATTTTGAACTAGCTTGGTTTCCCTTCAACTTGTGCACTTTGCATTTTCTTTCAATATTTCGCCGATTGACTTTATCCGGCTGACTTTGCCCGGCTACACGCCTTTAGCCGGGGGAACTGCACCTCTAGTGGGGGCGCGCTAGCGCACCCACTGGGTGTAGCCCCCGAGATTCGTAGTAGCTAGCATAGCCAGGTGCTTCGAATCTTCCTTCTTTTCCCAAATCTTCTAACTTTATCCGACTAGACCCGTCTTAGTCGGTTGCTTTCGCTAGCTGAACACCTTCAGCCGGGGGAACTAACATTCCAGTGGGGGCGCGCGAGCGCACCCACTGGGTGTAGCCCCCGAGACTTGGAGTAGCTGGCGTAGCCAGGTACTTCGAATCTTCCTTGTCTCCTCTTGATCCTGCCCTTGCCCTCACCTGGGCTCCGAACGCCCGGCTAAACGCCTTTAGCTGGTCGGGAAACTACAAGATTCCACTGGGGGCACGCGAGCACACCCAGTGGGTGTAGCCCCGAGATTCGGAGCGCTTGATGAAGGCAAGGACTTCGAATCTTCTTCTCTTTTCTTCCTGAATTCTGACTCAAGGTAGTCGTACAAGAGTATACATACACATACATTCTCACATGTTAATAGGTTAGTCTGCTAACTGTAGCCGGAAGGCGGATTTGCTTTTTGAAAACTAGCTTGCGCCTTTCTGGACACTTGGTCGTTTCCCTGTGCGCTCTGCTATTTTCGCTGCGTCCTTGCTAGGCAGCCGGGTTGCGGTCTGCAGCCGGAATCGAAGGGAGCTGATAGTACATCGCGCACGGTACTAGCGGCTTAGCAACCGGATTGTCTTAAGCTAGTTGCGAGGCCGGGATGCCCGATCTATTGCGTCTTCTCCCCGTTTTTCATGTGGGATGCCTCGGGCTTTTGCTCTTGCTAGCCGGACAGCCGGGTTGCGGTCTGTAGCTGAGACGAAGAGTGGGCCTCTGACATCGTCGCACACTACTCAGTCGGTTTGTTGACTTAGCAGGTCGGGCCAGCCGGCAAGCCCCGGGTAGGGGTTGCCGGAGCCGGAAAATCATAACCGGAAAATAGGTACAAACACATTTCTAGCAAGGAGCCCCCGAGCATCTCACAGGGGTCCGCATTTTCATTCATAGGGTTTGCGGGATACATACACTGTCTGGTGACTAGGTGTAAAACGGGCGCAGCAGGGCCGCGTTCCAGGGACGCTCGGTCTCCACGTCTGATTTGTCCATCTTGTTCTTGCGCGGCTGTTGCGCGTCGATGAGGTAGTAGGAGTCGTTGGGCAGCGCCCGTCTGATGATGAAGGGGCCCTCCCAAGGTGGCGATAGCTTGTGCATGCCCTTCGTGTCTTGTACCAGCTGGAGGACCAGGTCGCCCTTGCGAAACGCGACTGGGCAGATCTGGCCTGAATGGTAGCGACGTAGTCGTTGCTGGTACAGGGCCGACCTGGACAATGCCAACTCGCGGGCCTCCTCCAGGAGGTCCACACCGTCCTCCCGCGCCTACTGGTTGGCCTTTTCATCGTAAAGGATCTTACGCGGGGAGTCAAACTCGATATTCATGGAGAGGACGGCTTCTGATCCGTAGACTAGGAAGAATGGAGTGTAGCCGGTTGATCTATTTGGTGTGGTGTGGAGGCTCCATAGTACAGCCGGAATCTCCTCGATCCAGCATCCGGGTGACCGCTCCAACGGCTCGATGAGGCGCGGCTTGATGCCGGCTAGCACCAAGCCGTTTGCCCTTTCGACCTGCCCATTGGACTGCGGGTGCGTGACGGAGGCCAGGTGCAGCCGGATGCCCTTGTTGTTGCAGAATCGGGCGAAGGCCCCCTTGGCAAAGTTTGTGCCATTGTCGATGATGATGCTGTTGGGGTAGCCGAACCGGTTGATGATGTCGGTGAAGAAGGTAACGACTGTCGCCCCGTCCAGCTTCCGGATGGGCTTGGCCTCGATCCACTTTGTACATTTGTCCACTGCCACCAGCAGATGGGTCATGCCCACGCGTGCTCGCTTGAAGGGACCGACCATGTCGAGGCCCCAAACCGCGAAGGGCCAGGTAATCGGTATGGTCTTGAGCACCAAAGTCGGCATGTGCCTGAGCTTCCCAAAGCGCTGGCACCCATTGCACGCGTGGACCAGTTGTTCAGCGTTCTCGAGGGCGGTGGGCCAATAGAAGCCATGGCGAAACGCCTTGGCGACTATCGCCCTTGACAAAGTGTGGTGCCCGCACTCGCCCTGGTAGATGTCCTTGAGTAGCCGGTAGCCTGTGTCCACATTGACACACCTTTGGAAGATGTCGGATACGCTGCGCTTGTATAGTTTGTTGTTGATGATGGTGTACGTGTGCGCGCGCCGCCGGATTTGCCTGGCTTCCACCTCGTCATCCGTAAGTTCCCCGTTGGCGATGTAGTTCATGAAGGGTTGTGCCCAGGATGGCACTTCCCGAATGACGAGGATGCTCCTGCTCTCCGGTTGATGGTCGTCGGGGGTCCGTCCGGATGGGGCACCCGGGACGGCAGCCCTCGAGCCGCTTGACGAGTCGACAGCCCTCGGGTCTTGCGAGATGGAGGGTACTGATTCGCCGCAGTTGGTGCGTGCCTTCTTTTTTGGAGGTTCTGCCGGCTCCGCCTCTGTCGCCCCATCAGTCGGAGCGCTCCCCGCCCATATGATGGAATCCGACTCGGGTGATGGGTTGATGGAGGGCTTGCGCAGGTGCTCCAAGGAGACCCCGGGTGGGATCGCCTGCCTGGTGGATCCGATTCGGGCGAGAAAATCGACTGCCTCGTTGTTGACGCGGGGGACGTGATGGAATCCGCATCCGTCGAAGGAGGCGTTGCGCTTCTGGATGTGGAACCGGTAGAGGGCCATGTTTGCATCACGGGCGTCCCATTCTCCGGATACTTGCTACACCACTGGATCCGAATCACCAAAGCAAAGGATCTGGTTGACACTGATCTCCCTGGCTAGCTGGAGTCCGTGCGACAGTGCCTCGTATTCGGCTACGTTGTTGGAGGCCTTGAAGTGGATCTACAGGACGTACTCTACCCGGTCTCCCATGGGCGAGGTGAGCACGATGCTGGCTCCCAAGCCCCCGAGCATCTTCGACCCGTCGAAGTGCATGTTCTAGTGGTCCGAATCCGGAACCGGTGGGAGATACTGGGTCTCGGCCCAGTCGACGAGGAAGTCCGTCAGTGCATGCGACTTGATCGTGAGTCGAGGCTCGTACTGGATGGAGTAGGCGGCGAGCTCGATGGCCCACTTGGCGACTCGGCCGGTGGCGTCTTTGTTGGCGATGATTTCCGAAAGGGGTGCGGTGCACACGACCTTAATCGGATGCTCCTGGAAGTAGTTCTTGAGCTTCTTGCATGCCAGGTACACGCCGTAGCACATCTTTTGGTAGTGGGGGTAGTTCTGCTTGGAGAGGGAGAGGACCTTGCTGAGGTAGTAGACGGGCCTCTGAACCGGCTGGGCCTTGCCTTCCTCGAGGCGCTCCACCACCAGGACGACGTTGACGACCGGGCTGATGGCTGCTATATAGAGCAACATCAGCTCCTTGCTAGCCGGCGTGGCTAGATCCGACGCTGTGGATAGCATGCGCTTGAGGTCATGAAATGCGGCGTCGGCTTGCGAAGTCTAGGAGAACTTGTCTGTCTTCTTCATCAGCTGGTACAATAGGAGTGCCTTCTCCCCAGCCGGCTGACGAAACGACTGAGGGAGGCCAGGCATCCGGTGAACTTTTGGACTCCAAGCAGGCTCCTGGGCGGCTGCATCCTCTCGATGGCCGCGATCTTCTCCGGATTTTCCTCGATACCTCGTTGTGATACGAGGAAACCGAGTAGCTGACCGGATGGCACTCCGAAGACGCACTTCTCCAGGTTCATCTTCATTTGGTACCGGTGGAGGTTGCCAAATGTCTCTCTAGGTCCTCGAGGAGGGTGCGCTTCTCCTTGGTGTTGATGACCACATCATCCACATAGGCATGCACGTTTTAGCCTATCTGCGAGTGCAAGCACTTCTGCATGCAGCGCTGATAGGTAGCGTCTGCATTCTTCAGACCGGAAGGCATGGTTACATAGCAGAAAGCCTCGTAGGGGTGATGAATGATGTCTTAATATGATCATCCAGGTTTAACCGGATCTGATTGTAACCAGAATAGCAATCTAAAAAGACAACAAATCACAGCTGGCAGTGGAATCGATGACTTGATCGATACGGGGCAAGGCGAAGGGGTCTTTCGGGCACACCTTGTTCAGGCTGGTGTAGTGGATACACATGCGCCAGGTCTTGTTCTTGTTCAGCACCAGGACTGGGTTCACCAGCCAGTCCGGGTGGTACACTTCCATGATGAACCCGGCTGCGAGGAGCCGGGTGATCTCGTCACCGATAATCTTTCTCTTCTCCTCCACGAACCGGCGCAGAGGTTGCTTAACCGGTTTAGCATCCGGCCGCACATGAAATGAGTGCTCGGCGAACTCCCTCGCTACACCTGCCATGTCCTTTGGTGACCATGCAAAGATGTACCGATTCTCACGGAGGAAGTCGATGAGCGCGCCTTCCTATTTGTTGTCCAAGTTGGCACTGATGGTGACAAACATGGTCGGGTCGGAGGGGTCGAGCAGGATCCTCTTCGTCTCCTTGGCCAGCTGGAAGGCTCCTTCTCCAGCCGGTTTGCTGCTAGCGGTATGTCCTACTGGGCCATGGCCACATTGCGCATGATCACGCGCTTCTCCTCAGCTATGATGAGGGCCTCTGCCAGTTTGGAACCGGCTGAGGCGCACTCCATCGATCGCCTGAAGCAGTCGGCGATGGTGATCACGCCATTGGGTCCCGGCATCTTCGTCTTGAGGTATGCGTAGTGGGGGACGGCCATGAACTTGGCGAGGGCGGGGCGCCCGAGGAGAGTGTGGTAGGAGCTCGTCAGGTTTACCACCTCGAACCAGATCGGTTCGCGGTGGAAGTTCTCCTCGGTCCCAAAGATGACATCCAGCTGGATTTACCCAGCGGGGCGCAAGCTGGCCCTGGCAGCATGCCATGGAACGTAGTGGTAGTCGGGCGCAGGTCGCATTCGCGAATGCCCAGCTTCTCCAGCAGGACTGGTAAAGGAGGTTGAGGCTGCTGCCTCTATCGATGAGGACGTGCGAGAAATAGCAGGTACGCACGTTGGAGATGATGAGGGGGTCGAGCACCATGGCGTAGCCCCCAGGAGTCAGCAGATGCTCCGGCTGGTCTTCGCGGCTCCAGGTGATGGGGGTTTCCAACCAGTTCAGGTACTGGGGGATCGGAGAGACGATGGCGTTGACCTCCTTGGAGCGTCGCCTGCGGCTGTGCTTGTCGTCCAGCTCCGTCTCGAAAATGTGGTAGGCGGCATGCGGCTGGGGATAGCCATTGTTGTTGCCGCCGTTGCCGTTGTTACCATCATTGCCGGCTCCCCTAGCCGGTGGTGGTCATCCACCAGGAGTGGGCGGGGGGGAGACGTGGCTAGCCACCCTGGTCTTTTAGCTGGCGAGTCCAGTTGCAATTCCGGGTGGTATGCGTAGCTGGTTTGAAGGGACCGCTGTGCCACTTTCACGGGCCGTCAAACATCTGGTCGAAGGTGAGCCGTGGCTTCTGCCTTCTTGCATCATTAGCCGGCGCGTCGGGTGCCCCTTCGACGGCATTGACCTGCCGCGCGTGGTAGAGGGGCTTCTGTTGTCCGGCTTGGCGGTCCCCATGGAACCGGTTATCGTTGCCGTGGCGTCTGGAGGATCCGGCTTCTCCAGCCGGATTGCTCGGACGGTCGCGAGCCGGCTCCGTAGGAGTCGGACGCCCGTCAGCATTTACTCGGAGGGGTTTCTTCATGGCGGCATCCGCCGTGGCGTACTGGTCCGCAACCGTCATGAGCTCCACCATGGTTTCCGGCTCGTCACACAGTAGCCGGTGGCGAAGCATGGTGCCTTCTCAGCAACCCTCGATGAAGAAGCCAATGGCCCGGCTTTCCAGGATGCCCTCGCAAGTGTTGCGCAGCTCCGTCCACTTGGCGAGGTACTCACGGTCGGTCTCCGGTCACCCTGGACGCACAAGGCCAGGTCGCGTGGGCGTCCTGGACGCTTGTACGTGCCATTGAAGTTGCGGACGAATACCTTCTCGAAGTCTGGCCAGGCGTTAATATTGTTGGGCGCAAGGCTGTTGAGCCATGTCCTTGCCGACCCAGTTAGCATAAGGGGACGTAGCGCACAGCTGTGCGCTTGTTCCCATGGGCGATGCCGACTGCTGTAGCATAGTCGGTCAGCCAATCTTCCGGCTTCATGCTGCTGTCGTACTTGGGGGTGTCCCTAGGCAGGGAGAACTTATTCGGAAACGGCTCGTTCCGGATGCGGGGTCCAAAACAAACCGGTCCGGTGGAGTCTTCTTCCTCCATGACGCGCGCTTGAGCGAGGAGCTCGATGCGGTCATGGGCATCCGGAAGATCCGGGTTGGGCACTCCCACCCGGCCCGAGAGACGGGAACTGGCGGGTCTTGGTGCTCTGGTTGGTGGAGGGGGAGGCGGTGGGTTGCTGTTCACCGTTTGCTCCTGGCACGGCTGGCCCTTGTTGCCAAAGCTGCGACGCCTAATGCGGGCCTTAGCCGGCTGAGGGGAGGATGCTTGTTGGGTGTCGCGGGGCGCGCTCTTACTGTTGACAGGCAGTTTGCTCCCCCTAGAGTAGCTAGAGTCCTCCTGCATCTGCCGGTTGGCATCAGCCTGCTCATCCGCGATGCGGAGGAGCTCCTATACGCGAGCGTGCTGGCGGGCTCGCTACTCGCCCTCCAGGTTGGGCAGTTCTTCTACCGCGGCTCGCACCGCGCGCAGGTTCTTGATGGGCATGCTGTAGGTGGGCCGGGTGAGGGCGGGCGCGGGATCCGGCTCCCCATCCTTTTCCATCCTTCCGCCCAGCTCGCCGCCCCGGTGCTGCACCTGGCCGCGCCGGCTCAGCTCCACTGTAGCCGGAGTGAAGCCATGCGCACGGTCGTACTCGCGCCGGGTGATCTCGAGTTGCTTGCGGGTTGCCACCAGCTCCATGGCCTCCTGGAGGAGGATATGTCTCTCCATGGCGAAGTTGGCTTCCGCTTCCTCCGGGTTATCCCCGAGGTTAACCGGCGTCAGGAGCCGATCAATGGCATCCTCCACCGGATTTCGAGGCTGCGGAGGCGCGGAAGTTCCGCCTTCGTCCGCGCCTCGCTCCCGCAGCTGGCAGGGGTGAGAACTGGAACCGGCCATCATGACCTCCACGCCGCAGGAAGCGACGGAGGCGCTGCTGCCCGGATGCGGTAAGTCCGCGATGGAGACGATCTCCCTAGGAAAACACTCCGGAACGGTGGAGACATAGACGGGGAGATCACCGAAGAGTAGGATGGAGCCGTTCGCCAGGAAGGAGGTTCTAGCGAAGCAGGAAGCGTTGTCGATGACACAGTCGAACTTGCCGAGCGTGAGCACCAGGCCGGAGGCCACGCGCTCACCGGCTGAAGTGCGGGGTCCCATGCGGAACGTGACTCCGGTCGAAGCCATCTGCCCCACGGTGGGCGCCAACTGTCGTTGTATTGGGAACGGCAGTACCTAAGAAGGTTAGATAGAGGTGTGGGGACTAGCAGGGAAGCTATTAACGACGTCCGTAGGCGGGATTGGATACAAGCAAGCGTAGATGGACGTAGGAAGTACCCAGGTTCGGAGCCCTCGTGATGAGGTAAAACTCCTACTCCTGTCGATCTGACTATGAGGGATATACGAACTACAAGCGCTCCTCGAGCTGTATTCTCTAGCTAATGTCTTAAATGCACTGAGACCAACCCTTTCTACTAAGGCCTTGCCTCTCCTTATATAGGCAGAGAGGCAACGGTCTCACTGCCCAGTCCGACTGGCGGGCCCCACAGGCGGGTCCCAGCCGGCTGGTCATCTACAGTATCCGGTACGACATGTCCCATCGGAGTATGAGCGGTATGGCTGTCGTAGGCACAGTGGACGCCGTGCGAGTCTGTCGTCAACATCGGGCCACTGTTCCTACGTCATCCCCACGAAGTCTTCGGTATGGCCAAGTAGTTGCCACTCTTGTTGTCGTACAGGGCGTACCGCGCACTGATCCGCACGTCGTCCTGTCTCCTTGATTGGTTCCGGCTACGTTTCTGTAGCCGGCTGCTTCTCGTCGATCCGGCTACCATGCGGTACCGGCCCGACCTGCCTTGTCCGGCAGCACTTGGTCAGCCGAACGCGATCCGACTGTCCTGTTTCTTGTCCGGTTGGGGTATCTGGGGATCATCCCCCCGACACTTTCGAGTGCAACATGAGCATACTCCAGAATACACAGTAACACCCTTCATTGTGGGTGTACTTCCAAGTGCATCACGTGCGTACTCAAAAATACAAAGCGGCGTACTTACGGGTGTAACACTAACGCACCGAAGTACAAAAGTCAAGTATACTACAAATCAAAGTAAAAAAAGTACACTAAGAAAGTGTTGCACAACTACACTGACAACCGAGTACACATACACTAAAACCCAAGTACAGTTGTAATAGTTTAAAAAATATAAATAAACGTGTTTTCCGAAACCTACCAACATGAGATCCAGTCTGAAGATCTCGATGTGAGAAGCTCAAAAGTGAAAACCGTTGTAATTTAGACAAATATTTCTCAAGATATTTTGTTTTAAAATTTCTCTCTTAAAAAGACAAAAACTGAGATCTCCCAACCTCTTCTTTCCTTCTCTCATTACTCATCCCCAATTTGTTTTTTCTTGCGACTAGAGGGGTCAGGGAGACACTCAATAAGAGCACGCGAAGAAGAAGGTGACACTTGTCACTGTCGCAAGAAGAGCATGCTAAAACAGAAATTTGTGAAAGTCAACATTTTCTATTGATTTTGGAACATTGTAAAGCTATAATACCGAAATTTTATCACGTGTTCTCCGTCGTGGACATTTGGATTGTACAAAGTTTTGAAGACAATTTGTAGCATGTTCCATGGTTCTAGGCCCGCTAAACTACGGAAAGGCTTAATGAGTCGTATTGGGTTGAGTTTGAGTAGAGCCAAAAATTTGTCGTTGTGTGGGGGTGCCCCTAGTTTTCTCTCTTAGGCTTTGTTCATTTCATCCCATCCCGGCAGGGATCGGGCCGTGATCCCCGTGGGTCAGCCGGGATCAAATGGCCTTGTTCGGTTGCAGGTGATTAGATCCCCTAGTGGGTCTAACCCCTACAGGGATTGGGTGAACCCCACTTGTCACCCCAACCCCCACTAATCCCCGTCCCTATATTCCATGTTTATCCCCTGATGCTATTGCCCATTCGGTTATTCCCTACAGCACACACACAAGCAAATGTTGTGCAGCAACAGGAGCAGCTCCAAACAGCAGGCAAGAAAATGTTGTGCACCAACAAGCAAGAGCAGCTCCAGAGTAGGCAAGCAAATGTTGTGCAACAACAAGCAAGAGCAGCTCCAAACAGCAGGCAAGCAAATATTTTGCAGCAGAAACACAGAACAGGAAAAAGACAATAACTTTGAATCTAAATAATATCTTCTTCAACATAAACTTGAGCATTGTTGAAAGCTAAAACAAAACAAGATAACAATACAAAATACAATGTTGTCGAAAGTATATAGATGGAACATAAGTATTTCAAAATAATCGATTATTTCAGGCTAGAGTCGATCTGTTCTCGGAAAAACTACTGACACAACATCTGACAAAGTATAGCGAATAAACATTCAGTCTTCCTATTGTAGAGCACACATGAATTGATCGCCACAGCAGCCTTGTGTTTCTTCTTTTGGATCTTCTTCATGTAGAACTCTAGCTCTTTTCCCTCATCATGTACCTAATATACACAGAAAAAATATGGGAACATGGCTCATACAGAAAATGATACCAATGTTAAGGAGACCACAAGATAAACCAACCGCGTGCAAAGGCAAAGGAGAACATGGCTCAGTGAATACTCCCAACTGTCCTCATTGTTGGTACCAATGTTGAATTATATCACTCATGCAGAGGAAAAAAACAGAAAAAAATTCATGAAAAGGTTGGCAAGCCAGAACGATTTGTAACATCCCGAACCGCATGGAAAGGCAAATGAGAAGCATTTTTTTATGATAATACAAATGATTGTTGTCCAAGAAGGATAGTCACTAAAGAACTCGCAATTGCATCAAAGAGTAATTTGAGATTATCAATCAGACCTGACACTCATCTACACAATGAGGATAGTTAGGAGCTTCTAACAGAGAGCCTTGCAATAAGAAAGAACAGAAGTTCTCAACTTAGAAAGTAAACATCTACTGCAGCGAGCTAGTAGCATAGTAAAAACAGAAAAGGCTAGATGTGACACTATTTATGATGCGTCGTAGCCTGTAGCTGATGCAAGATATAAGATATACTCCGTATATAGGTATAACCTAAGAAACCTAGACTGGACTCTGCCAGCAATGACATTTACCAAATGTACAAGCAGCTCCTTATTTGTATATCTAAAGTGAAGGCCATCCCTCGTGTACAATTTTTCATTTTGGAGAGCCAAACATTTTGGAGAAACCAATATATGCTATTGATGTCTGCTAGTACTGCTACAGCCACAACCACACAAGCAATAAGAGACGATTTTACCTTTCCTATGCCACATGGTCTCGAGCTCTTGACACTCACGGTCTACTAAGATTAACTGCAGGTCTGCTACTCACATAACCTTGATTATTAGAACAATCGTGTAACAAATAATTGACACAAAATTATTTTCATTCTTCTAATTTACACATTATTTCCAATTATTGTGCATTTGTTGCTTGAATGCAGTTTAGTTTATTTGATTCAGAATCATGTGCAAATGTATGAATATTCGAATGTATGAGATGTATGCACAAAATAAGAACCTACATATATATCGTGTTGTCTTCTCTAGGTCCAAGGAAATGGGTTGTTACAAACAAGCTAAAACATATTCTCTTCCTAACAGATGCATAGAGTCTTTGCCTCTAAACACAACAGCAGTCGTCTTCAGGGTGACATACACATCACTACCTAATGTAGAAACAAAAAAAAAGGTGCTAAAATTGAATAGACCAACCCACTACAGCTAACATGTATAACAAGAAAAAGCAGCATCAGCGTGCGAGTGTAACAGAATGATCTTGGAGTGTGACTGGCCATGTAATTAATTTGTTAGGATTGTAAACCTAGTTCACACACTTAGTTTCCTCTTTGAGATACATGGTGTATTTAACAAGGCCGGGGTATTGCCACTACACCAAATCTATGACAGCAGTCAGATCCAACAAGAACAGATCCTACAATCACACAAAATCCATGGCGGCAATCAGATCCAACATGATCAGATCCTACAATCACCTCAACATCTCCTAGACCGCAAGAACATGGCCTTGTTCGGTTGGATCTGATTGCCTACAATCCTCTCCACACATGCATGCGCATTTGTTGGTCTCGGGTCATTACCAACTAGTATTTCTTAATTGGAACTTGTTACAAGCAAAATTAAAAAAGGAATCTTTGTTTACATGGCAAACCAATATGGAAGGTGTTCAGTGTCTTCTCAAAGGATGTATTGTTGGAGATATGCCCAAGAGGCAATAATAATGGTGGTTATTATTATATCTTTCTGTTTATGATGAATGTTTACATCCCATGCTATAATTGTATTATTAGGAAACACTAATACATGTGTGTTTTGTAAACATAAGAGAGTCCCTAGTAAGCCTCTTGTTGAACTAGCTTGTTGATTAATTGATGATCATGGTTTCCTGATCATGGACATTGGATGTGATTAATAACAAGGTTATATCATTAGGAGAATGATGTGATGGACACACACCCATAGTAAGCGTAGCATAAGATCAAGTCATTAAGTTCGTATTGCTATAAGCTTTTAAATGCATAGTAACCTAATCCTTCGACCATGAGGTTGTGCTAATCACCATCACCGGATGGGTACTTTGATGACATCAAACACCGCTTCGTAACTGGGTGGTTATAAAGGTGTCATTGGGTATTCTGAAAGTATGTGTTGAAGCGCATGGACCAAGATTGGGATTTGTCCATCCATATGACGGATAGATATGCTCTGGGCCCTCTCGGTGGAATGTCATCTAGTTAGCTTGCAAGCATGTGACTGGGTCACAAGGGATGACATAACATGGAACGAGTAAAGAGTACTTATCAGTAACGAGGTAGAACTAGGTATGGAGATACCGACGATCAAACCTCGGATAAGATCTACTACCTCCGCTGCTCGCTGGAATGAGGAGAGGAAGGTCTGCTTCGACTCCGTACGTGTGACCGACTGCGGAAGCGCTGCCGGAACGCGGCGCCGGAAGGATCGTCCACTCGATCTTGAGATCGGCAAGTGATCGACTACATCAACCACGAGATCCAATCTCATAACGCTTTCGGATCTACAAGGGTTAGTACAGATCTATCTCATTGCACATGTCTAATAGATTAGATTTTGGCTTTTATCTAGATTAGATCTGGGTTTTGTTCGTTCTTGCGGTAGAATTTTTTTGTTTTCCATGCTATGAACCCATCAGTGGTATCAGAGCCATATCTATGCGTAGATTTGTTGCACGAGTAGAACACAATAGTGTTGTGGGCGTTGGTGCTCGTGCTGTCTTTTGCTTTGTGTACTTTGCATCTTGCGGCATGGTGGGATGAAGCGGCTCGGGCTAACCTTACATGTCATCGCACATGAGACTTGCTCCACGCTTGACGTGTAACTTGCTTTGCACAAGAGGCTTTGCGGGTGTCTGTCTCTCCCACCATAGTATAGATCCAATTTACACTTTGCACTTGATAGCACTTATATCAACGTTGTGGTTCAGTTTCGTAGGTAAGATCAGTTCTTGTTCGAAAGCCCCAAACCACGTAAAACATGCAAAGAAAATTAGAGGCGTCTAACTTGTTTTTTCAGGGGTTTTGTGATGTGATATGGCCATCATGTGATTGTGATTATATTTGATGTATGCAATGATCCTTATTGTAATATGGCGACCGGCAGGAGCCTAATGGTTGTCTTTAATTCTATTAAGACCTGCGTGTCTATTCATCTTGTAATAGCTTTATTCCAAGTAGTTGTAATAGTTGCTAGTGATGATGGACAACCAAAAAGCGGCGCCACTGACCTTGACGCAATGCTGGTGATGATGGAGATCATGTTCGCGCTTTGGAGATGGAGATCAAAGGCG
Source organism: Avena eriantha (assembly GCA_910589775.1). Lineage (NCBI taxonomy): Eukaryota > Viridiplantae > Streptophyta > Magnoliopsida > Poales > Poaceae > Avena > Avena eriantha. The sequence continues at coordinate 292,239,860 of OU342742.1, forward strand.
CAAGAAGAAAGGGCCATATCATATCACACTAATTATGAATTGTCTGTGATGTTAATCCTTTATGCATCTTGTATTGCTTAGATCGCGACGGTAGCATTATAAAATGATCCCTCTCACTAAATATCAAGTAATAAAGTGTTCACCCTTAGTTGGCACCGTTGCTAAGACTCGTCGTTTCGAAGCATCTCGTGATGATCGGATGTGATAGATTCTACGTGTGCATACAACGGGTGCAAGCCAGATTTGCACATGCGGAAACTAAGGTTATCTTGACGAACCTAGCATGTACAGACATGGTCTCGGAACACGGAATACCGAAAGGTAGAGCATGAGTCATATAAATGATATGATGAACATGAAGATTGTTCGCCGATGAAACTACATCTTCTCTCGTGAAGATCGGACTTGGTGTAGTGGACTTGGTTCGTGTAATCACTAAGACAATGTGAGGGATGTTGTTTTGAGTGGGAGTTCACCTAGTTAATTTAAGTATTAAATTTGAACTCAATTCATCATAAACTTAGTCTAAACTACTTGCAAATTTGTTGTAGATTATGGTGACCCCCTCCATCAATTTTAATGCGTTCCTAGAGAAAGAAAAGCTTAAGAACAATGGAAGCAATTTCACGGACTGGTTATGTGGACTGAAGATCGTCCTCAGGGCTGGTCAGTTGACCTATGTGCTCGAAGCACCGCTAGGTGACCCACCTACAGAAGATGCCACCGATGACGTAAAGAATGTTTACGCCACTCGGAAAAATCATTACTCCACAGTTCAGTGTGCCATCCTGTACGGTTTAGAAGCGGAGCTCCAGAAGCATTTTGAGCACCACGACCCGTTCGAGATCATTAAGGAGCTCAAGCTAATTTTTGAGACTCGCGCGGCCATGGAGAGCTATGAGGCCTCTGAAAAGTTCTTTAACTGTAAGATGGAAGAGGGAAGCTCCGTTAGCGAGCACGTGCTCACCATGTCTGGGTACGCAAACAAGCTCCAAGAGTTGGGGATATCGATTCCTAATGAGTTAGGGATTCACCGTCTCCTCCAATCACTGCCACTGAGTTATAAGAACTTTGTGATGAACTACAATATGCACTGCATGAACAAGACGTTGCCTGAACTATCGTCCATGCTGAAAACTGCTGAAGTGGAGATCAAGAAGGAGCACCAAGTGTTGATGGTCAATAAGACCACCAATTTCAAGAGACAGGGCAAGCCTAAAAACAAGGGCAACTTCAAGAAGGACGGCAAGAAAGCTGCCGCACCTGCAAAGAAGCCCAAGGCTGGTCCCAAGCCTGAAACTGAATGCTTCTACTACAAGGGTGCTGGTCACTGGAAGCGTAATTGCCCCAAGTACCTGGTGGATCTGAAGAATGGCAACATCAAGAAGAAAGGTATATTTGATATATATGTTATTGATGTGTATCTTACTAGTAATCGTAGTAGTGCCTGGGTATTTGATACTGGTTCGGTTGCTCATATTTGTAACTCGAAACAGGAGCTGGGAATAAACGAAGACTGGCGAGAGACGAGGTGACAATGCGCGTTGGAAATGGCTCCAAGGTTGATGTGATCGCTGTCGGCACGCTCCCTCTACATCTACCTTCGGGATTAGTTTTAAATTTGAATAATTGTTATTTGGTGCCTGCGTTAAGCATGAACATTATATCTGGATCTTGTTTATTGCGAGACGGTTACTCTTTTAAGTCTGAGAATAAAGGTTGTTCGATTTATATGAGTAATATCTTTTATGGTAATGCACCTGAGATGAATGGTTTATTCTTATTGAATCTCGATAGTAGTGATACACATGTTCACAACATAGATGCTAAACGAATAAAATTAAATGATAATTCTACATACATGTGGCACTGTCGTCTTGGTCACATTGGAGTGAAGCGTATGAAGAAACTCCATTCTGATGGACTTCTTGAATCACTTGATTTTGAATCACTTGAAAGATGCGAAGCATGTCTAATGGGAAAAATGACTAAGACTCCATTCTCTGGAATAATGGAGCGAGCTACAGACTTATTGGAAATAATACATACCGATGTGTGCGGTCCAATGAGTGTAGCATCGCGTGGTGGATATCGTTATGTTCTCACTTTCACGGATGACTTAAGTAGATATGGGTATGTCTACTTTATGAAACATAAGTCCGAAACTTTCGAGAAGTTTAAGGAATTTCAAAGTGAAGTGGAAAATCATCGTAACAAGAAGATTAAATTTCTGTGTTCTGACCGCGGAGGTGAATATCTAAGTTATGAGTTTGGCATGCATTTAAAGAAATGTGGAATACTTTCGCAGTTGACACCGCCGGGAACACCACAGCGTAATGGTGTGTCCGAACATCGTAATCGAACTCTCTTAGATATGGTTCGGTCTATGATGTCTCTTACAGATTTACCGCGATCGTTTTGGGGCTATGCATTAGAGACAGCCGCATTCACTTTAAATAGGGCACCATCTAAATCCGTTGAAACGGCACCGTACGAATTGTGGTTTGGTAAGAAACCTAAGTTGTCGTTCCTTAAAGTTTGGGGTTGCGAAGCATATGTAAAGAAGTTACAACCTGATAAGCTTGAACCCAAAGCGGAGAAATGCGTCTTCATAGGATACCCTAAAGAAACAATTGGGTACACCTTCTATCATAGATCCAAGGGCAAAGTTTTCGTTGCCAAGAATGGATCCTTTCTTGAGAAGGAATTTCTCTCGAAGGAAGTGACTAGAAGGAAAGGAACTCGATGAGATTATTGAATGTTATCTCGGATTTGAGAGTAGCGCAGCACCAGAAGATGTTTTTGTGCCGCCTGCACCAATTGGAGAGGAAGCTAATGATAATGATCATGAAACTTCAAACGAAGTTGCTGCGGAACCTCGCAGGTCAACGAGGGTTCGTACCACTCCTGATTGGTATGACTCTGCCTTGAACATCATGTTGGTGGACAACGCTGATGACCCTGCGACGTATGAAGAAGCTATGGTGAGCCTAGATTCCGACAAATGGCTAGAAGCCATGAAATCCAAAATGGGATCCATGTACGAAAACCAAGTATGGACTTTGGTGGACTTACCGGATGGCCGTAAGGCTGTCGAGAACAAATGGATTTTTAAAAGAAAAACAGATGTTGATGGTAATGTTACCGTCTATAAAGCTCGACTTGTCGCGAAAGGGTTCCGACAAATTCAAGGAGTTGACTATGATGAGACATTCTCACCAGTAGCGAAGCTAAAGTCTGTGAGGATTTTTTTAGCAATTGCTGCACATTTCGATTATGAGATTTGGCAGATGGATGTCAAAACGGTGCTCCTTAATGGTGACATTGAGGAAGAGTTGTATATGGTACAACCCAAGGGTTTTGTCGATCCTAAAGATGCTGACAAGGTATGCAAACTTCAGCGCTCCATTTATGGACTAAAGCAAGCATCCCGGAGTTGGAATCAACGTTTTGATAAAGTAATCAAAAACTTTGGATTTATACAAACTTATGGAGAAGCTTGTATTTACAAGAAAGTGAGTGGGAGCTCTGTAGCATTCCTAATACTATATGTAGATGACATATTGTTGATTGGGAATGATATAGAACTTCTTAATAGTGTCAAAGCCTATTTGAATAATAGTTTTTCAATGAAGGATCTTGGCGAAGCGGCATATATTCTAGGCATCAAGATTTATAGAGATAGATCAAGACGCCTAATAGCGCTTTCACAAAGTACATACTTAGACAAAGTTCTAAAGAAGTTTAGAATGGAAGATACCAAGAAAGGGTTCGTGCCCATGTTGTCAGGTAAGACCTTGAGTAAGACTCAAAGTCCAGCTACGGCAGAAGATAGAGAGAAAATGAATAAAATTCCCTATGCCTCGGCCATAGGTTCTATCATGTATGCCATGCTGTGTACAAGACCAGATATCGCACATGCTGTTAGTTTGACTAGCAGATATCAAAGTGATCCTGGAATGGAACACTGGACAGCGGTCAAGAATATCCTGAAATACCTAAAGAGGACTAAGGATATGGTTCTTTCTTATGGAGGTGATGAACAGCTTGTTGTAAACGGTTACACCGATGCTAGTTGGAACACCGATCCAGATGACTCGAAGTCACAGTCGGGATACGTATTTATTTTGAATGGTGCTGCAGTGAGCTGGAGGAGTGCCAAGCAAAGCGTTGTGGCGAAATCTTCAACTGAATCGAAATACATAGCTGCTTCGGAGGCTGCACAAGAAGCCATATGGATGAAGGAATTCATTACTGAACTGGCCATCTACTGTGACAACACAGGTGCCATAGCTAATGCACAGGAGCCAAGGTCACATAGCAAGATGAAGCACATCAAGCTACGTTTCCATGCTATTCGCGAGTATGTCCGAGATGGTGACATAAAGATTTGCAAAGTACACACTGATCTGAATGTGGCAGATTCGTTGACTAAACCTCTCCCTAGAGCAAAACATGACCAGCACCAGAACGCCATGGGTGTTAGGTATATTACCATGTAATCTAGATTATTGACTCTAGTGCAAGTGGGAGACTGTTGGAGATATGCCCAAGAGGCAATAATAAAGTGGTTATTATTATATCTTTGTGTTTATGATGAATGTTTACATCCCATGCTATAATTTTATTATTAGGAAACACTAATACATGTGTGTTTTGTAAACATAAGAGAGTCCCTAGTAAGCCTCTTCTTGAACTAGCTTATTGATTAATTGATGATCATGGACATTGGATGTGATTAATAACAAGGTTATATCATTAGGAGAATGATGTGATGGACACACACCCATAGTAAGCGTAGCATAAGATCAAGTCATTAAGTTCGTATTGCTATAAGCTTTTAAATGCATAGTAACCTAATCCTTCGACCATGAGGTTGTGCTAATCACCATCACCGGATGGGTACTTTGATGACATCAAACACCGCTTCGTAACTGGGTGGTTATAAAGGTGTCATTGGGTATTCTGAAAGTATGTGTTGAAGCGCATGGACCAAGATTGGGATTTGTCCATCCATATGACGGATAGATATGCTCTGGGCCCTCTCGGTGGAATGTCATCTAGTTAGCTTGCAAGCATGTGACTGGGTCACAAGGGATGACATAACATGGAATGAGTAAAGAGTACTTATCAGTAACGAGGTAGAACTAGGTATGGAGATACCGACGATCAAACCTCGGATAAGTATAGTATCGTGTGACAAAGGGAATTGGTTTCGTATGTAAATGGTTCTATCGATCACGAAGTCATCGTTGAGTATGTGGGAGCCATTATGGATCTCCAGGTCCCGCTGATGGTTATTGATAGGAGATGTGTCTCTGTCATGTCTACATATTCACGAACCGTAGGGTGACACACTTAAGGTTCGAAGTTGTTTTAAGTAGATATGGAATGTGCGTTGGAGACCGAATGTTGTTCGGAGTCTCGGATTGGATCCAGGACATCACGAGGAGATCCGGAATTGTCCGAAGAATAAGATTCATATATTGGGGATCATTTTCTAAGTTAGGAAATGTTCCGGAGTATTTGTATGAGGATTCTAGAAGGTTTCGGAATGTTCCGGAAGGTTCTGGAAGATTTCTTGGAGTTTGCTTGAAAACCAAGAAAGGATAAAGGAGTACTTGCGGGGCAAGACAAGGAGTCGTGGGGGAGGAGGACTCCTCCCCCCCTCCCCAATCCGCCGGCCAAGGAGGGAGGGGAGTCCTACTAGGACTCCCCCTCCCATGGTGCCCTCCCTCCTTTAAATAGAGGGGTGGAGGCGCCACCCCTGGCCCTCCTCCACTACTCCAATCCTAGCCGCCTCTCTCCTCCTCCTTTCTTCTGCTCAGGCTTAGGCGAAGCCCTGCAAAATTCTCTACTCCACCACCACCACGCCGTCGTGTTGTTGAGATTCCGTGGAGAAGATCTACTACCTCCGCTGCTCGCTGGAACAAGGAGAGGAAGGTCTGCTTCGACTCCGTACGTGTGACCGACTGCGGAAGCGCTGCCGGAACACGGCGCCGGAAGGATCGTCCACTCGATCTTGAGATCGGCAAGTGATCGACTACATCAACCACGAGATCCAATCTCGTAACGCTTTCGGATCTACAAGGGTTAGTACAGATCTATCTCGTTGCACATGTCTAATAGATTAGATTTTGGCTTTTATCTAGATTAGATCTGGGTTTTGTTCGTTCTTGCGGTAGAAATTTTTTGTTTTCCATGCTACGAACCCATCATGTATATGGAGAATAGGTGATGGAAATAAGGTGAAGATATGGGAAGACCCGTGGGTGCCAATGAGCAAACAAGAGGGGTATTAACGAGGAAAGGCCAAATTTTACGAACCTATTGTTAGATTTATATGGTCTGCGGCCCCTGTAGGCAGCCCATCTAGTCTAATAAATCCTGAAATCTCAAGGCCCATCTACTATGGCAGCTTGGGAGCCCTATGGGAGACAAAGTTTAGTCCTGCATTGCTAATTGGGAGAGAGTTGGACCAGCTTATAAGATCACATGTTTTACTCCCACTAAGTGAGTGAGAAGAGAAGGAGTCCATGTGCACTCCTCCTCCTTCGCCGCCCGCCTCGCTTCGCCCGCATGCGCGTCGCGTTTCGTGAATCGAGTTTGAGTTAGAAACTCGTTTTGTGAAAGACTAAATTTTTGCATGGTGCACCAGCTGTTGAGTACGTGTCAACATTCGTGTGCATGTTTGACGCATGTCCTTGTCTTCCACCACGTGGCGACTCGGTCGGCTCACCTTCTAGGTTATAGAGCGAGAGGCAGAAACATCTAGAGGTATCTTGTTCTTTCTATGTCTCTCTCGCTGTGTGTCTCTTACTACGCTGCTCTCTAGGCTGCCCCATCCTGACAGCTGCGTGCACTGCTGTTCGGGAGAGCAGGCCTCTGAAATCCCGTCCGTTGAGATCCTGCACTAAGAGACGGGCGATAAGGTTTTTGGGGAGCATCTCGGCGCGACTGCTCGCCTCCGTTCGTGTTCTTCTTCATCAACCAAAGACCTCATCAGCACCATGGGCGACAACAACAAAGACCAAGGTGTTGCTGCAGTGCCGACCTTCCTGATCAACCTGTACGTGTTATTCTTCTCTTTGTATGCACTAGTTCTTGCTAGATTTTCAGATCTACTATATGTGGTTGTTTGGCTGCATGTGTTTAGATCTGCTAGTGCTTACATAATGTTGTTTTCGGTAATTAATCTCATGGGGAAATTGCCTAATATTCCAACAATCCAAAAACCTTATTTATTTAGGCAATTTTCGTCATCTGCCTTTGCTGCTTCTCTGAAACCGAGCCCTTCACGGGTGCTAATTTTAAGAGATGGCAAGGGAAAACCCTCTTGTGGCTCACTGCAATGGGCATAGAAAAAGTTGCAGATGGCACTCCCAGAGGTCCGCTTACTCTCGATGAAGTGAGAGCGTTTAGGAAGGCCACTGTACTTTTTGTGGACTCTGTACTCAGTGTGCTTGCAGACAAGTTGGTTTATGCATATTTGCATATTCGTGATGCCAAGGAACTGTGCGATGCGATGGACGCTAAGTTCGGTGTTGCCGATGCCGGTGGTGAACTATATGCTATGGAGTAGTTCCATGACTATAAGATGGTTGAAAACCAATCTGTAGTAGAACAGGCTCATGAGTTACAGATCATGGCAAAGGAACTCGAACTCCTCAAGTGTGTGCTTCCGGACAAGTTTGTCGCAGGATGCATTGTCGCTAAGCTTCCCCCTTCATGGAGGAACTTTGCCACTTCTCTGAAACATCAGAGGCATGAGCTCTCTGTTGAGTACCTCATTGGCTCTCTGGATGTTGAGGAGAAGGCGAGGGCAAAAGACAAACACACTAGTGGAACCAAGGGACATTCTGCTGGCAATATGGTGCAGAAAAATGCCCACAAGTCCAAGAGAAATAACAAAGTCTGCCAGACTACCAACTTCAAGAAGAAGAAGGGACAAAACAAGGAAAATAAAGAACCTTGCTGGGTGTGTGGCGAGATTGTCCATTGGGCTCATCGTTGTCCATAGAAGAAAGGCAAGAAGGGTCAGGCTGGATAGAGTTCTAAATCTATCATGGCCATTGGCAATACTGATGCAGGAACTTCAGGTTCTGGGTACAATAATTTATTACCTACTGTTCTTTCAGTATTTCAACCCATAGAATGGTGGGTTGATATGGGTGACAATGTTCATGTGTGTGCTGACATTTCCATGTTCACCTCTTATTAGGCTCGAGATTCCTCAGTCATGATGGGGAATGAGTTACATGTTATTGTTCTTGGTGCTGGCACGGTAGATCTGAAGTTTACTTCGGGCAAGATCGTGCAATTGAAGAACGTGCAGCATGTCCCTTATATCAAGAAGAATCTCGCTAGTGGTCTGTCTTCTCAAACATGGGTTTAAGTTGGTATTTGAGTCCAATAAAGTCATACGGTCTAAGTATGTAACCTTTGTTGGAAAAGGCCATGAATGCAGAGGCATGTTCCGTTTTTCATTGGTAGACTTCTGTGATGATGTAGTGAAGAATGTTTGCACTACTAGTAATGAAACTAATGTTTGCCATTCACGATTTTGTCATATTAATTTCGGCTGTATGTCGCGGCTTGCTGGTATGAGTTTAATTCTGAAATTTACTATTGTCAAAGGCTCTAAGTGCCATGCTTGTGTGAAAGAAAAGCAGCCTCACAAGCCTGTAGAGGAGAGAAACTTGGCACCTCTAGAGCTCATTCATTCAGATCTGTGTGAGATGAATGGTGTGTTAACAATTAGTGGAAAGAAATATTTTATGACTTTAATTGATGATTCTACTAAGTACTGTTATGTATATCTCTTGAAAACTAAAGATGAGGCCTTAGATTTCTTTAAAATCTATAAGAAGAAGTTGAAAATCAACTTGAGAGAAAGATAAAAAGAATTCGGTCTGATCGTAGTGGAGAGTACTTTTCTAATGAGTTCAATTTATTCTGTTTGGAACATGGTATTATACATGAGAGGCACCTCTCAATTCCTCTCAATCCAATGGGATTGCTTAGAGGAAAAATCGGATTCTAACATATTTGGTTAACCCCATGTTAGACACTGCCGGTTTATCCAAGGAATGGTGGGGGAGGCTATATTGACTTCATGTCATGTCCTAAACCGTGTTCTAACTAAGAATAAACAGATTACTCCATTTAAAGAATGGGAAAAGAAAAGTTTGACACTCTCTTACTTACGCACTTGGGGTTGTTTAGCAAAGGTAAACGTGTCAATCAACAAGAAGCGTAAGCTTGGACCGAAAATTGTGGATTGTATCTTTCTTGGCTATGCTTCTCACAGTATTTCTTACAGATTTCTTATGGTGAAATCTGAAGTGGATGACATGAGTGTTAGTACCATTTTTGAATTAAGAGATGTTACATTCTTTGAGGATATATTTCCTATGAGAGATATGCCTAGCATATCTAATAAGGAATATGATCCAGTTTCTGAAACTGAAACTCCCATGGAGACCGATGAACAATAAGATAATGAGAATTCAGATTCGGATGAGGATGACAATGAAGCTCCCACAAGGAGAAAGAGACAAAGGATCGCAAGGTCTTTTTGCAATCATTTCATTGTGTACCTAGTGGATGACACTCCCACTACTATTTCAGAAGCCTTTGCATCTCCGGATGCAGCCTACTAGAAATAAGTGGTTCAAAGCGAGATGGATTCCATCTTGGATAATGGAACATGGGAGATATCTGAACATTTGTATGGGTTCAGAAGCCTTTGCATCTCCGGATGCAGCCTACTGGAAATAAGTGGTTCAAAGCGAGATGGATTCCATCTTGGATAATGGAACATGGGAGATATCTGAACATCCGTATGGGTGTAAACCTATAGGATGTAAATGGGTATTTAAAAGGAAGCTTAGGGCTGATGGTACTATTGAAAAGTACAAAGCTTGGCTTGTGGCTAAAGGCTATACCCAAAAAAAGGCAAAGATTTCTTTGATACTTACTCACATGTGGCTAGATCGACCACAATTCGAGTACTACTATCACTGGCTACCTCTCACGGTCTTCTCGTTCATCAAATGGATGTTAAGACAGCTTTCCTAAATGGAGAGTTGGACAAGGAAATTGACATGGAATAGCCTGATGGTTTTGTACTAGAAGGTCAAGAAAGAAAGGTGTGTAAATTAAGGAAATCTTTGTATGGCCTCAAACAAGATCCCAAACAATGGCATGAGAAGTTTGAAAGAACTTTGACATCTGTGGGCTTTATTGTAAATGAAACCGACAAATGTGTATACTATCACCATGGTGGGGGTGAGGGAGTTGTCCTATGTCTGTATGTTGATGACATATTGATTTTTGGGACAAGTCTCAAAGTGATCAATGAGGTCAAAACCTTCTTATCTCAATGTTTTGAGATGAAGGATCTTGGAGAAGTCGATGTTATCCTAAACATCAAGCTACTGAGAGATGAGAATAATGGGATTACACTTGTGCAATCACATTATGTGGAGAAGGTGTTGAGTATATTTGGATATGATGATTGCAGATCCTCTCCCACACCTTATGATCCTAGTGTTTTACTTAGAAAGAATCAAAAGGCAGCTAGAGATCAATTGAGATACTCTCAGATTATTATCTCACTTGTGTATTTAGCTTGCGCTGCGAGGCCTGACATCTCGTTTGCTGTGAGAAAACTTAGCCAGTTTGTGTCCAACCTAGGAGATGATCATTGGTATGCTCTTGAGAGGGTAATGCACTATCTAAAGGGAACATTGAGTTATGGAATTCATTATACCGGGTATCCAAGAGTACTTGAAGGGTATAGTGATTCAAATTGGATATCAGATGCTGATGGGATAAAGGCCACAAGTGGATATATATTCACACTTGGTGGTGGCGCTGTTTCATGGAAGTCTTACAAGAAGACCATCTTAACGAGGTCAACTATGGAAGCAGAACTCACAACATTAGATACTACAACTGTCGAAGTAGAATGGCTTCGTGAACTCTTAACATATTTTCCTATGGTTGAAAAACCAATACCGACAATCCTTATGAACTGTGACAACCAAACTGTGATTATCAAAGTGAACAGTTCTAAGGACAATATGAAGAGTTCAAGACATGTCAAGAGAAGACTGAAGTCTGTCAAAAAGCTGAGGATTTCTAGAGTTATAGCATTGGATTATGTCCAAACGGCTAAAATCTGGCAGATCCTTTTACAAAAGGACTATCAAGAAATTTGATAGAAAATGCATCGAGGAAGATGGGTTTGAGACCCACGTGAGTTGTCAAGGGGGTAACCCAACCTATGTGATCAGAGATCCCGTGAATTAGGACCTGGAAAAACAAACCAAAACAACTGAGTTGACAGAAACTTTTAAAACTCCCACTCCGCTGCAGATGCAATTCTCTCATAGTATTCTGTAAGGAAGGTTGATTATATCTTAATGTGTTCTATTTGTCTCCTTCGGAGCAAAGACGCTGTCCTACAAAGCGATCTTGAAAGAACACACCTATATGAGCTAGACTGCTGGTCACAGTGTATGCGATTTGGGTGAATCTCTAGGAAGCTCATGAAAGGCCGAGGAGTATGCCTTATAAGCTCCACCCGAGGGGTAGCCTATGGCAGCCAAGTACCGGTAACGGCATTGAGTGAAACTTGTCGTGCAAGACTGGCAATTCAAGGCATACTCTATTGTTCAGTTGTAGTAAGTGTATTTCTTTGTCTAGGTGGAAGTTCAACTTAACAGTCTCCACTGAACTTCAGGTATATTAAACAGTGGTTGGAACTAATGTGCCATATGATGTGACTCTGAGACCTGGTGGGGGATTATTATATTTATATGGGTTGCGGCCCATGTAGGCAGCCCATCTAGTCAAAAAAATCCTGAAATCTTAAGGCTCATCTACTATGGCAGCTTGGAAGCCCTGTGGGAGACAAAGTTTAGTCTCACATTGCTAGTTGGGAGAGAGTTAGACCAGCTTATAAGGTGAGCTGCTTCACTCCCACTAAGTGAGTGAGAAGAGAAGGAGTCCACGCGCACTCCTCCTCCTTCGCCGCCCTCCTCGCCTTGCCCACACGCGCGTCGCGTTTCGTGAATCGAATTCGAGTTAAAAACTCGTTTTGTGGTAGACTAAATTTTTGCATGGTGCACGAGTTGTTGGGTACGTGTCAACATTCGTGTGCATGTCTGATGTGTGTCCTTGTCTTCCAGCGCGTGGTGACTCGTTCGGCGCACCTCCCAGTCTATAGAGCAAGAGGCAGACAGATCTAGAGGTATCATGTTCTTTCTCTGTCTCTCTTGTTGTGTTCCTCTTGCTACGCTGCTCTCTAGGCTTCCCCATCCCGGCGGCTGCGTGCACTGCTGTCCGAGAGAGCAGGCCTCCAAAACCCCGTCAGTTGAGATCCTGCATCGAGATACGAGCGATAAGGTTTTTGGGGAGCGACTCGGCGCGACTGCTCGCCTCCGTTCGTATTCTTCTTCATCAACCAAAGACCGCATCAGCACCATGGGCGACAACAACAAAGACCAAGGTGCTGCTAAAGTGCCGACCTTCCTGGTCAACATATACGTGCTATTTTTCTCTTTGTATGCACTAGTTTTGCTAGATGTTCAGCTCTACTAGATGTGGTTATTTGGCTGCATGTATTTAGATCTGCTAGTGCTTACATACTGTTGTTTTTAGTAATTAATCTCATGGAAAAATTGCATAATATTCCAACACCTATGTGAATGAACTCATTGATCCGGCCACGGGATAGTGGGATGAGGAGCTAGTCCGAGAAATATTTTGGACGATCGATGCCGAGCGTATCTTGAGATTACCCCTATCGAATACTATGGAGGATTTTCTAGCATGACACTATACAAAAACTGGGACTTTTTCGGTGAGGTCTGCATACTATGTTGAGTGGGAACACCAACATGGTCGCAAGCTAGAGAGAACAATGGGGATGGGATGAACTGAGATTAATCATGTTTAGCGTAATCTATGGGGAATTAAAGTTCCTGCAATAATTAATGTTTTTGCATGGAAAGCTTCACATGGAACGCTTCCATGTAGAGCAATCTTGGCTAATCGATATATTAAAATATCAGGCCATTGTCCAATGTGTTCGCATGGAGCAGAAGACATACGTCATGCCCTTTTCTCCTATGATCGGGCGACGATAGTGTGGAAGGCCCTGGGATTATAAAAGGTGATAGAAGAAGCTTTGTTGGCTGATAGGGCAAGGCAGGTATCCCTCGAGCACTTGATCTGTATGAAACAAAAAAGGTCTCCTGTACTTGGTCATTCTTCTCTGCAAGTTATGATACTGGTGGTAACCTGGTATATTTAGTGGGAAAGAAGATTGTTTATGAAAGAAGGAAAATTGTAATCTCTACAGAGATTAGCTTAGTCCATTGCCATGCTAGCTTCCAACTATTCAGTGGTAGCAGCGTCGAAGAAGGGGAACATTAAGAAGTTAATCTAGGAGAAACTACCGAAGGGTATGGTTAAACTAAACGATGATGCCTCATTCATCGAATCTACAAGATCAGGAGCCACTGGGGCTGTCCTACGTGACGATCGAGGCTTGTTCATATGCGCCTCTAGCCAGATATTGGTGCAGGATGTAGAGTCTGCCGAAGCGTTAGCAATTCAGCATGGGCTATTATTTGCTATGGAACTGGGATGCAATCAGGTGACAGTTATTGAAGCAATAAATCAGGGCGGCTATTCGTTCAACCCTGAACTCGTGTGCTCAGCTAGCAAGAGAATTTGTCAAAACAACTTACCTTTTCTGCTCTAGAGATTTGAATGAGGTGGCCGATGAGGTAGCAAAGCAGGCCAACAGGAAAGGCTCTGCTAGATGGGCTGACGACCCTCCTTTTATTTTGTCCAAACATGTACTCCCTCCGTTCGAAAATATAAGACGTTTTAGTTTTATATAATGATTGTATCTAGACATTTTTTAATATATAGGTTCACTCCAAACCATTACGAACCTATACACTAAAAGATGTCTAGATACAATTAATTCATAAAACTAAAATGTCTTATATTTTCGAACGGAGGGAGTAGCAGATTTAACTATCATCTCTACTACTTTTTAAAGCAGAAGACGATCGTCAGCTTTCTTCCTCCGTACAGAAAAATCGGATGGCACAAAACTCTCGCACAAAAAAATCGGCAAAGCAAAATAACCTCACCTCACATCCCGCACCCTGGAAAAAGAAATGGTCAATGCATCTTCACCCATCCGCCTCCTCTCTGCCACCCCCAACACGCCGCCGATTCCAAATCCAAACTACCACGACGCCTCCACCTACAGCTCCGGCGGCTGGCTTGGCCATCACCCGCTACGCCGCCAGGCGTAGCCTCCCCAATCCCCCAGCGCCCTCTCGCCTCCCACGGCAACCGCTGCAGCTCCGTGCGTGTGGAACCTCCGGTCAGCTCCGTACGTGGGGACTGCCCATCAAGTTGGTCTAAATCTTTCTCAGTACAGAATTCCCCGAGCCCTCAAACATCCCCACTTCCTATTCTCTCGCCTCCTGTTGCCTCTCCACAGTCCGGCAACCTGGCCAGCCCCATCGCCTATCGGACTATACAACCTTTGTTGATGCCGCCGGTACCGGATACGCGTCCTTCTGCCGCAGAAGTGGTAGTCTACTCCACTCTTAGGTATGTTCTCCATGCTGGCTGCATACCGAATTAGCAATACGTTTAGGCGGTGGTTCTGGAGGGGTTTGATTGATCGATCTTGCAGGTGGAGACGGTGGTTCTGTTGGTGATCACAATGGTTTTTGCATGTTACATGGTAGAGTCTGTCGTCGGTAACCTTCTGCTTGAATCCTTTTCCTTGAGCTGGGTCAGTAGGTAATAGTTTTTATATCCATTACGCCTCAACTCTGTTTCATTGTGACATACAGAATTAGCAATAGTCATCCTGCTACTTGTTCTTGCATTGAAATTGTGACATGGGATATGATGGGAACTAGAACAATGTGTGTTTCTGAATGTAGGACTAGAAGATGATTGATGTTGGGATAACGGTTTGGATCAGTACTTGGTGAACTTTGACATACAGAATGGGTCTGGAGATGAGTATATTGCTAAGACATACAATTAATATTCCAAAACCAAAAGTTGTGAAATACATTGTTCGCTAATGACGTTTAAATTGATACAGCAGAAAAAATCAACAATGTCAATGAGTGTTAACTGGAGATGAGTATATTAGTGCTAAGACCTAAAATGTTTGCAGCCACACTTGTTTATTTTCAGTCACTAGATGACAACTTCGATGAACAAGAAAACTGAATTACAAAGAAAGGTTGCAATATATCCTTGTCATCCATCTCCTCCACCCTTCCGCTAACCCTAGACCGCACCCATGCTAATTTACCATCGCCTAGGCTAGAGAAGAAGAGGTTCATGTAATCATGCCCATGACCGCTCGCGCTTAGTTCCTGATGAGGTGAGTGCATGGGGCGATGGAGGAGGTTAGTTCGAGGCGGGAGATGAGGAGGCCGAGCACATGGAGGCCTGCACCGTGAGTGACGTATGGCTCTGTATCCTACGTATGAATGTGGAGGTAGTAGGCTGGAGAAAAAACGACTTCCCCATTAATTGTCTTTCATCTTTTGAGAATTAGTGAGCACGCGTATATGGACCTCTGTTCTTTTAGGAAGCCATGATCAATCGAGCCTTCTTATGCTAACTGCTTGGTTTGATAAATTCCAATGCATACACAAAGTTCTTTTGAACCCTGAGACAGGATCGTCCACTAAACTGGTAAACCCACACAAATACCAAGAGAACCAAGTGAGCTGACCTTAAACTAGCTTTGATGCCCGAGTGTCAACTCTGCCTGAACTCAACCATGATTATTTATGAGTTTATGTGCACATATCAATCAGTACCATTGCTAAGATGACTGTTAGTAACACGAAAAAAGATTAGGCAGATCTCCCCGAAGGAACCCAACTGACATTTAATAGTTCATTTTCAGTCATATTTTCCAATGATGGATTAGTGTCTGGAATTAATATTCCAAAACCAACAGCTTTCAAATACATTTTTGCTAATGATGTATAAAGTAATACAACAGAGAAAACTGAACAATGCTAATGAGTGTTAACTGGAGATGATAATATTGCCAAGACATACAATGTTTGCAGCCACACTTGTTTAATTTCAATCACTAGAGTACCCCATCTATTAGTGTGTTATCAGTTCAGAGTATTGGCCCTTTAATACCCATGCGCTTATATGTATTCTTGATACTAAACAAGAGCTTGGCATCAGGTAGTTTAAAGGATAAGACAATGCCCTTCTGTTTGTGTCGATTGATAGGCTTGTCTAAATTCTAAAGTAGAAACATGTAGTTAGAGAGTTTTCTGAAATTTCTTTTCAAACTTTACAAGTAGAGCTTGACAACAACTATTGGCTTGATCGTGTGAGGATATACTAAGAAAACAAATGTGTGTCAGTAGGTAATTCTAAAAAAAATCCATTACACCTCAAATTCAGTATCATGTTTGTTCAAATTGATGTGGCAGTGAGCCCCGTGCACACTGCTACGATGAGGCAATAATTTGTAGCTTACCATCTAGCTGAACTGGAGTTGGATCCAGTCTATCTTGAGCTGGTTGGTTTATTTCTAATCTATGACTGATGTGGAGGTTTGCCTGGTCCTGTTTTTGCAGTTCGCTGATCACACCAATTACCTGAATAAATGTTATTTGGTTCTGGAAACCTTAATGACGGTGTACTTTATGTGTTGTTATTATTCTTTACTTTTTTATCAAGCATGCAAGTAAACATGCAATTTTATTTTGCAGATACAAGGCCAAGGTTTGCATTATTGGGCACATGATCCGGAGGAACTCAAGTGAGCAACAAAGTTAGCAAGGAGCCTCTCTCCCCCTCTGATAGCCTACCAAGCATTCAAAAATGTGAGTATTCTTCATGGATCACTGCAGCTTCGAGTGTGTGGGTGCTAATATGTACAAATCTTCAGTATCTTGCAAACATGAAAGCGGAATCTGTAGCGAAGTATTGTGTCATGGCCTATGTTTAACGTGATCACTGGATGTCCTCACTTTTGAAAGACTGTACCATGGTGAAAGCAAACCCTTCCAATGATATTCCTTACTGCTTCATTTTTTGGTTGCATTGCTCATTTGCTTGTATCATATTTATTAGCCTTCAAACAAACAATAAGCCTCTTTTTTCCACGAGATCTTTGAACTTGGACAACATTTTTGGATACTAACCTGAAAAATAAAGTTGGCCAAGATTACTACCGACACGGGGCTGCAGGTCAGCACGCATGTTAAAAATATGCTCTCTACCTACAATTCTCAGATCATCTTTCCCATATATAGTGTTGTGGTTTTTTGTGGTCATTCTTTGGTGGTAATCTTGCCCCTTCATATACTCTCTACCTCCTCCCACACCATTTCTGAATTGCTGCTTAGATGAATGTTTTTGGTTGTTCTACACACCTTTTGTACTATGGTGGTTTCCAAATTTCATGCATTTCTTGGGATGGGAATGTTTTCCATGGAAGTGTGCAACCATATAAAACCTTCAATATATTTGTCTATGCATGTATTATAAGCACATGAGTGCCCGTCCCTTCTTTTATTTGTGTCACATCCCAAAATTTTCTAATTTTGGAATGTGAAATAGATAAAATAAGTTTGGTTGATTGTTTGACTTTGTTGAAAATTCTCAAGGAAAAAAACCTTTTAAATTGGAAAGACCTCACTTTGTTATGACCTAAGTAGCCATATAGGCAAAAATGCGTGGATTGAGTTTTAGTTTTAGTATTTGTGTGAATGTTTGCAAAAATGAAAATCATGAAGCATTCATAAGCATTGAATTGCATCCATGCAAGGTTCCCAAAAATTGAATCCAAATCCTAATATCTAAATCCGATAGTTGATTTGTACAGATGTTCCTATGAGGAATATATAGAGACTTATGAAGCAACAATCTTCAAACTAGTGAAAATGTTACAAATATGATCCTATAATGATCTACTGAATTTTAGAAAAATTTAGAAATAAGAATCATGTCATTTGGAGTTCGTATGCAAAAGATATAAAGAAAATACAAAAATAGAAAAAGAAAAAGAAAAGAAAAAAACCGAAATGGGCGACCGGCCGGCCCACTTAGCCGATCGAACCAGCCAGCCACACGCACATAGGAAGGGATTGATCCCACGCGTGCGAAAATCTATTTTCTAAACCTATAGGTATTCAAATCCTTATAACTTTTTATCTACAACTTCGAATTAACTTCCGTTTGTTTCTACTTGTTCCCTACTCTAAGATCTATCTTCCCACCATTCTAAAAGTCTATATAATACTCCGCAGCCACATCTATATCACTTTTCCTTCTCGAAACCCCGAATCTACACTCTACTGACTCGTATTTCACTTCTAAACCCATCTAAACTTCGTCGGATGCCTTCGGCTCCAACACGAAAGTTCTAGATCTCGTCGAAATCTTTCAATCCTGGCAAACCTCATCTCTTTTCATCCACCACAGCAGGAGAATTTCGCAACGCAATATTTCAGATCTAACGGTGTAATTCCAAGATTTACTCGCGCTCGTTTTTTCAAATCCAAATTCCTTTGGTGAAAAGGTAGATCCAATGATTCTCCACAACTTTTATGTTGTAAGTTTTTCGATTTGATCTACGGATTTGTCTCTCTAACAAATCTGTTTCTAATCTTTTCTGAGGCAAAATCGAGCCGATTTGGAGCAACTTATTTCCTAGCCGCCGGATCTTATCCCGATGGTCCAGATTCAATCGTCCCGATCAGCCGCCTCGTCACTGCCACGTCGTCATCAGGTCATCATCTAGTTCTAGTCAGCATGCACGGTCAGCATATCCAGTCAGCGGAATATTCTCTGAAATATTCCGTTCGAATTTAAAATTGCATATTATTGATCTAACTCGTAAAATTCGTAGAAAATTCATACTATGTTCAAAAATTACATATAATATATCAAATTGAAGATAATTTCATGTAGTTTGATAATATCTGTTTCGATCTAGGTTTTGTTGTATAGATTACTAGCGAATAATTAATTAGTATTATTGGGCTTTTAAATCATTAAATTCATAGTAAATAATCTACAGATCCGAAAAATATGAGTAATATGTACCTGAGTTCATAATCTTACGTAGTTTTCATATCTGTACTTAGTTTTGTTTGTTGTCAGTACGATCTGTTTAGATTAATTAAATTCCATTAAACACTAAATAAATCCTAGAAAAAGATCTATAACTCTGATTAGGATGAATCCAATTGCTACTGGTTCGTATTAAAGCCCTCTATCCATTACAATTTAGATACAAATTTAATACGGCAACTAGTACAGTAGCTACCACAGTTATGTTAAAACCCCTTTATTGGCAATTGAAATTGGATAACAAATACTATATTGCATTAAAACACTTCTACATGCATCATGTGATCTAGTATTGTTTAGATAACTAATTACAACCATTGTGACATATTAAATCACCATGCATGCATTTGATCATCATTGTTTTATTGTATTATTGCATTGTTGCAGGATTGCAATGTTTGAACGATATGTTGTTGTGTCTTTGCTTTTGAACGATAGATTGCGAGGAGTGCAACTACTATGATTGCAACAGCTATGATTGTGAGCATTGTGATTGCAAGTCTTTTGAGTGAGACGAGTGCAACCATTATATTTGTGAGGATTTTCTAATCGACTACATCTACAATAAAGGCAAGTAGATGCTATTTTGATCATGAATCATCCTACTATTTTCTTACTGCATTATGTAGTGTATTTATCGTAGATGCATGAGTAGGAATTACTATCGCTATGCTATGTCCTATTTATCTTGGTAGGAGCCACTTGTAGTTGAGCCGTCGTATGCTAGTTGAGCTTAGCCATGCTATCTAGACGAGGGAAGGGTCTACACCATGCTATGGTATCATGTATGTTTTACTCAACTAAAACAACTTGATCAATGAACTCTCTGGGTGGAATTGGTAATTGCTTGGTTCGTGAATGTCGGGCCCATGTCTATGGTTCACCCGAGTAGGTCACTTGTGGATGGCCACCCAGGTTTCTGAGAAATGATTAGTGTCTTGATTTGGTAGCTTACGTGTACAACCATATGCCAGTGAGTTATGGGTGGCTGGATAGACTTAGTAGGTCGTGGTGACCCGAACTCTTCGTATCTAGAGATGTAGTGAATGTGATAGGTTGGTACGGTGTGTTGATGGGCTTGGGGAACTACTTCCCGAATTGTCTCTTCTTGGGCTTCTCCCTATCATGACTCAATATGTGTGTCATGGTACGAGCGAGTCGACCAAGTCATATGGGTAAAGTGTGCAACCCCTGCAGGGTGTAAAACTAAGTGCTTAGCTGTGTCCCCGGTAATGGACGATTGAGTTGCTGGATATGGGTGCTATGACATGTTCTCGCTCATTCCAATTTCTAATTACTAAAAGATGATGGGTGAACTTAATGGGTTGTTGTGATCAAACTTGATTTAAAAGTAGGGTAAAACTGTTTAAGAAAATGCAAGCTATCCAAAGCCCCGCTTAGCCAATAAGCATGTAGTTGCTAGGTATACTGTCTCCTTACTTAGCTCTACTTGCCATACATTCCAAGTATTGACCCTTCGGGGCTGCTACGTTTTATGTTGCAGGTTATACCGATCCTGAGTGATCGTATTAGGTCGTGAGACTCCACTCAACAATTATTCGCTTGTGGCACATTTGAAGGATGGAGATCTACCTTGTATTGTTTCCGTTGTAATATAATATAAATTCTAGATCATATTCGTTATATTCATGATGCACGGTTATATCTGGTATCATTTTGTACTGTGTGTGCTAGTGAACCGATCCAGGGATTAGCACTATACACAGGAACTCAGCCTTATCAGGTGAGGGTGTTACAAGAAGGTATCAGAGCTGTGTGTTGGCTGTAGGATCGTGACCTAGGAATAGAATAGGAAAGCCATATGAATTATAGAATCTATTCTATGTTCTTCTCTTCATACACTTCTTTCTAGTATCCTCTTACCACTTCAATTCTCATACTTCTACTATTAGAAGTAGTCTAACACAAATATCCATATCCCTAAATGGTACTTGGCCTATAAGTAAAATAAGTAATAAGATGACACAATAAATGTCTCACCAAGTTTGAGTAGATATAGACCACCATGTTCATCTCTTTAGGAGATCATCGCTATCATGTTAGCATATTGATCTTACCAACTTATGTGGTAAAGGAAATACTAGTTGCTTGCTTGATTGATTGAATTGTTTGTGTTCTTGTTGCTTTGAGTGTTGTGTGATTATGTTAGCTTAGGAATAACGTTTCTCCTAGACCTCTAACTTGCCTATGATAGATGCCCTAAGACTCTAAAAGATTTTTAGGATAACCCATTTGCAACCCACTTTCGCTTAGCTAGAAACATTTGATGTGGAGATTTGTTAGTTGTCATTCCTTCCTTGTTTTCTTAATAGCTAGGAATTAAACTTATTTCTAGTTTGTATGGGTATCTTTAGCTTCTTTCCTCTAGAGTCTATTCTTTTCTATCTTAAACCCTTAGAGTTAGAACGATGTGTTCAATACATGGAGAAGGATTTAGTGGAAATGTTTCGATGATGATGCCCTAATGAAGGTGAATAGCTGATCTAATGCAACAAAAGGGATGTGGAAGTAAGAAGTGTTGTAAAGGATGTTATGTAGTTGATTACGCAACGTGAATGTTTTGGAGCATCGATAGCCTAGTTTTATAGTAGCTTTGTTGATTGAATACATGGGAGTCTACATCGAGCATTGTTTCGTGCCCATGGAAACCATCTACAAGGAAAGTGAGGATGCCCGAGTGGTAGAAAAACGCGATTCACCTATCCTCATGCAGGGTAATGATTTGGGTGCAGGATGGATTGATCACCATTTCTACTACTCTTATTATTTTCTCTTATACTGTTGGCTTTGCAAATATTGAGTGCCTTTCCAACCTTAGAAAAGAGACGGTGTTAAGCCTAGACCTTAGAATGGTATGACTTTGAAACTTTACAAACGCATCCACTACTAAGCGTAGGAATATACGGTAAGGATGAATCTCAACCGTTTATAATGGCTATCGTGAAGCAAACATTTCCTAATTGCCTACCATGAGAGTTTCGCTAGTTCAAGTAGTGTTAGCCTAGAATCTATAAATCATGAAGTTTAGAAAATGTAGGGACATTGTACCAATAAATGTCCAAGGGAGAATCAATAGGAGATCTCTTGTCATTCTTGCCTATTGATGAGTGCATATTTGCATCATGTTTTATATTATTATTTTGCATTGTAGTTGTAGGATCTTGGTATTTTATAATGTTCGCGTGCACATTTTATGTCTATTTTTACTAGGATCAGGACAGATGATAGATACAATGGACAGAATCCTTGGAGCAGTTATACTAGGGAGAAAAGGAGTCAAACACAATGTAAATCGCCTATTTGGGAAATATCAATAACACTAGAAGAAAACCCGAAGCGACCAAGGCATCTAGAGAGTTTAACGACCAACTATATGACCGGAATACTTTTTCCGGCCGTATAGTTGCGGTCGTATAGTTGGAGTCGCCACCGCCTCCTCAAATAGTTTCACCCCGTCCAACTGGATCAGGGAGACGACATACAGAACACCCAGAAATCGCCAAAAACCTCACCTCCGGAAGGAATCTAGAGGGGGGACTCGCCCAAGGGATCCATCTTTGCCCTACGTAGATGACATCGTCTTCATTTCATCAACCGCTGCACCACCATCATCTCCATCCATCCCATCTTCACCCATCTAGATCTTGTGTTGTAATTTTCGTACATGTTGTGGATTTATACAAGAACTATTCATTTACAATTGATTCCATTACCATTACTATGATGTTGATTGCCTCCATGTATGAGTAGATCATTAGTTCTTGGGGAGATGGAGAAAACGCTAGCATATGATTGAGATAAGATAGAGATTATTATGTTATACATCATTATGTGTATGTCTTAATTGTCTTTATCTTGATGTTGGGAGTTGTGCACCTCCTTAATATTTTCCTCATATGGGCATATTATGAAGGGGATTACTTGTTGGTAGATGGAGGGATGATAGCACTTACTGTGACTATAAAGCTGTTGTCATTCTTTACGTACTAACTTGGGGAAACAAGTAGAACTCATAAAGCCATGGCCATGCCACGGGAGAAATCCCTTAATAGCGGGATAATACAATTGATGTCGTTTATCTGTTAGCTGTGGTTATGAAGGATGATGTGAGCAGTGGTTGTTGCCTATTTATCCATATATGGAGCTCCTCCCATAGACATACATATCATGAGAATATTTGTTATGATAATCTTGATTGCTTAGTCTAAATTGCTAGTGGTGTATCCACCACTCCCTGAGAACGCCTTTTTCCCTATTGCAGTTCCAAATTCTTTTACATACGCAATTCTTACTTTCTGTATTAAGTTTTACTTTACTTGATTCGTTCAATCAAAAACCCAAAAACAATTCTACTTTTCTTGCATCTTAAAGTTATTCCTTAAAGTACTATGTTTAGTTTTAGTTAAAATCATTTTAGTCTTTCGCCTACTGCTCTCTATGGGATCGATATCTTTATTTTGAAACTAGCTATAAACGATCTGTGCACTTGCAGTCATTAAGCTATTTTCTGGCGCCGTTGCCAGGGAGCTTAGCGTTATAAGTCACTTTACTTTTATTTATTTACTTTTGTTGTACTAATTTTTAATTTAAGTTGTAGGACCACAACAATGGACAACACTCAGCATTTAATCTAGCTTGAGGCAGTAAGGAAAATGGGATCGCCCATGGACGCTTTTATAACTGTCAATAAAAGCATAAATCCGGATGGAATTGACATCCACCCTTTATTATTTGAACTACTGCACTCTAAGAAATTTGCAGGAACCATATGGACACTTACAATTCTTTGAAGACGTTCTTAGTTCCTTTATATTCGATGATTGTAATCTTCATATGGTTAAAACCCAGTTGTTTAGGCAAACTCTCTCTAACAATGTTTGCAACTGGTATAGATCTTTTTGTGCAGAAGCACCAAGGACATGGACGGAATTGACAACCAATTTCCTATCAAAATATTACTCAGAAAGCAATGCTCACAGCATGAGAGGTATTATTATCAGTTTCAAAAATAATCCTGATGAGGGTTTGTATGAAGGGTATCTAAGGTACAAGAGCTATCTAGATAATTGCCTCCATCATCGTTTGCTTGATTGGTTGATCACTCATACTTTTTATGGAGGGCTTAATAATAAAAATAGAATGGATTTAGACACCGCTTCTAATGGTAGTTTTCTATCTTATACCTATGATAAATCTTGGAAATTAATAATGAAAATGAGGGAGGCAACGGAAAATATTAAAAATGAGGAGAACATTACAAATAGTTTTTCTGAATATGTTGTGTTAATGATTTCCTTGTAGGTGAAAGGACTTGTGCAATGATTAAAACTCTTGGTAATGATTCTTACTCAGTAAAGAAAATTATTGAGAATTATGCAGGGCATTTACAGGTACCTACAGAATGGGAACCCCATAAACCCCTCGAAGAAAAGAAGCATGCAAGAGAGCTAATGGAAGAGTTTTCCTCTGCACCTATTCAAGAGAATATCAAGGAAAGGCAAAAAGAGGAAGAACAAATAAAAACAAGATTAAAGAAACCAGAAAAGAACCCCGAAACTACCAATATAAATAATGTTATATTGAAGGATCTTATGGAAGCACGAACAGTGGATAATGAAGTGGTTATGCTAGACTTTGAAACCTCAGAATTCATCGAAGGTAAGGTACGAGGTAACGAAACTTCTAAACCTACGACTCCTATATATTGTGGAGATACTTTCTTATACGGAATTTGGGAGCCGATTTCCACTATAAATATTATGGCTTCATCACTTTATGAGGAACTTCGCTATAATTTAAATAATCCAGATGTGGAACTGCTAGACACTACTATTAAATTGTCTAATAGAACTAATATAAAACTGGAGGGGGTTATCAGAAACATCTATGTATTTATTGGATCACTCATGTACCCCCTTGATTTTCATATTATTGACATGCCTCGAGATTATTTTTGTCCTATTCTTTTATGTAGGCCTTTTGTTTTCATAAACAAAGCTCGAGTTGATAATAAGGAGACTATTTCACTGATGTTTGGAGAAGAGGAAATGACATTCCACTTTAACAAACTAAAGAAGAGGCCATATGAAGTGGAAGATATGAAGGAAGAGAAAACGATTGCTGAGCTAGCCGCAATTCATTTTAGTACTCCACAAGATGAATTAGAGAGAAGCC
Source organism: Avena eriantha (assembly GCA_910589775.1). Lineage (NCBI taxonomy): Eukaryota > Viridiplantae > Streptophyta > Magnoliopsida > Poales > Poaceae > Avena > Avena eriantha. The sequence goes on from OU342742.1 coordinate 292,265,234, forward strand.
TAATTAATTGGTAGGAAGCATCGGATGATGAGGAGAGAGAAAACATGGATGATTACCTTGATTCAGTTCCGGAAGCACAAAATCCGCATGACTATGAAGAGCTGGTAAGAAAAGGAGATGAAGAACCTCCACCAATTGAATTGAAACAACTTCAAGACAATATGAGGTATGAGTTTTTAGATAATGAAAATAAATGTCCTGTTATTATTAGCAAAAATCTATCAGAAAATGAAACAAATAAACTCATTTCGGTCTTGGTTAAGCATCGTAAAGCCTTTGGATATACTCTAAGTGATATTAAAGGAATATATCCATCTATTGTAACACATAATATTACCATGCTTGATGATGCTAAACTTGTAGTTGATACACAAAGAAGGCTTAATCCGAAAATGAAGGAAGTAGTAAGAAAAGAGGTTATATGTTTATTAGATGTTGGCATAATATATCCTATTTCTGACAGTAAGTGGGTTAGCCCAGCTCATTGCATACCAAGACAAGGGGGTCTTGATGCTGCTATGAATGAGGATGGTGAGCTAGTTCCTATAAAACCTATTGTTGGATATCGCATGTGCATTGATTTTAGAAAACTAAACCGTGAGACACGAAAAAATCATAAGCCCATATCATTTATAGATAAAATTTTAGAAATACTTAATAATAATTCTTATTTCTATTTTCTTGATGGTTATTCTGGATAATCTCGAATTTCTATACAACCGAAAGATCAAGAGAAAACAACTTTCACTTGCCCTTATGGCACATATGCTTATAGATTAATTCTGTTTGGGTTATGTAATGCAGCATCAACTTTTCAAGAATGTGTTTTAAAAATCTTTGATGATTTTGTTGAGAAGACTATGTAAGTTCTAACAAATGATTTTATTGTTTGTGGAACAACCTTTGATAATTGCCTCTACAATCTAACCAAAGTTTTGCACAGATGCATGCAATAAAATTTGGTTTTGAATTGGGAACAATGACGTTTCATGGAAAGAGAAGGTAAAGTTTTTGGGCATAAGGTTTCAGAGAAGGGTATAGAAATAGATAAAAATAATATAAATGATATAGAAAATCTTCCAATACCTCAGGACATAAAAAACTTAAAAATATTTCTAGGACATGCAGGGTTTTTATAAGCGTTTTATAAAAGATTTTGCTAAAATAGCTATGCCTCTCACCAACATTCTTGAGAAAGAAACTCCATTCTACTTAGACCTTAACTACATTGCAGCTTTTGAGAACCTTAAAAACAAATTAGTTTCAGCACCAATCATGCAATCTCAAAAATGGGATGAACCTTTCGAAATCATGTGTGATGCTAGTGACTATGCTTTAGGGGTTGTGTTAGGACAGCGAGACGGAAAGAATTTAAATGTTATTTATTACGCTAGTAGACCTCTTAATAAGATTCAGAAAAATTATGCTACTACAGAAAAAGAGTTCCTAGCTATAATTTTTGCTTGCGACAAATTTGGATCTTACATCATTAATTCTAAGGTAATAGTTCATACGGATCACCAAGCTTTGCATCACCTCCTTGTGAAAAAGGATGCAAAGCCCAGGTGACTAGGTGGGTTCTATTACTACAAGAATATGATTTGCAAATAATAGATAGGAGGGTAAGGATAATCCGGTAGAAGATCATCTCTCTAGGATGGAGGGAATAATTACTAACCCCGTACCTATAAATGAGACATTTTTGGGAGAATATTGATCAAATGTTGAAATTGCCGATCCTTAGTATGCGGATTATGCTAACTATCTCGTAGTAAGATTTATACCTCCTGGTATGACAAGAAATCAAAGGATGAAATTCTTTAATGATATTAAATTTACTTTTGGGATGATCCATATCTATATCGTCATGGACCTGACGGAATGATTCGGAAGTGTGTTCCTAACCATGAAATGAATGCAATTTTGCAAGCTTGTCATGACAGCCCGTATGGAGGACATCATGTAGGCAAGCGAACTGCAACAAAGGTAATTCAATCTGGATTCTATTGGCCCACCTTGCTCAAGGACGCACACAGGTATGTAGAACACTGTGATGCTTGACAAAGAAGAGGTAATATAGGTAGGAGACAAGAAATGGCAATGAATTATAGTCTTATAATTGAACCCTTTGATGTATGAGGAATGGTTTACGTGGGACCTTTTATAGAATCAAATGGTTACACTCATATTCTTGTTGCTGTCGATTATGTTACTAAATGGATTGAAGCTATTCCAACAAGCCATGCAGATGCAACCGCCTCAGTGAAGATGATCAAGGATGTTATATTCCCCAGGTTTGGAGTTCCTAGATTCTTAATCACTGATGGTGGTTCTCATTTTATGAAAGGAACTTTCACGAAAATCATCAGCAAATATGGAGTAACTCACCGCGTTGCTTCACCATATCATCCTCAAACGAGTGGTCAAGTGGAACTCTCCAATAGAGAATTAAAGATCATACTCGAGAAGACGATGGACAAATCAAGAAAAGATCGGTCATACAAGTTAAATGACACTCTATATGGACATACCGTACTGTGTTTAAAAATCCAATGAGTATGACACCTTATAAGATGGTATACGATAAGGCATGCCATTTACCTTTAGAATTGGAACACAAAGCTTTTTGGGCAATCAAGAACCTAAACTATGATATTAAAGCAGCAGGAGAAAAGCGTTTATTAGATATCCATGCTTTAGATGAGTTTAGAAGTGAAGCTTATGAGAATGCTAGATTGTTTAAAGAAAAAGTGAAAAGATGGCATGATAGAAAAATAAAAAATAAGACCTTTAAAAGTGAAGACAAAGTGCTACTCTATAATTCTCGTCTTAAGTTGTTTCCAGGGAAGCTCGGATCAAAGTGGGAAGGCCCTTATATAGTTGAAGAAGCCTATTCATCGGGAGCAGTGAAGCTCCAAGGAAAAATGCCCTCTCTTTCATGGGTGGTAAATGGACAATGCTTGAAGCATTATCGAGTAAAAGAAGATATAAGTGTAATCACCATACAAATGATCACCCCAAAAGAGGTGATTAAGCAAAGATATACAAGGAATGGCAACTGTAAAAAAATGGACTCGGGACGAAATAAGCAACACTATGGTAAAGCTATTGACCATACAAGAGCACTTAATGGGAGGCAACCCATGCAAAGTAAAGGTTTGAGTAAGTTTTTAAATTTTTAATTAAAGTTTTAATTGAGCTTGTGTTCAATAAGGAACATTTGAAGCTCTAGCGAAGAAAAACGAAGATTGATAATGCCAATATTGGTTGAAAATTTAAGCTGTCATTTTTCTATCAAAACTTGATATTTCGTTAAGTTTCAGATTAATAAAGAATCCTCGGAGAAGCAGGAAATTTTTGGTGGATCCAAAAGGTTTAACGACCAACTATAAAGTGGGAATAAAAATGCTGGCCGTATAGTTGCGGTCGTATAGTTGTTTCGACATCACCCCTTCCGTCCACGAAAGGTACTAATAGTTTAACGACCAACTATACGGCGGGAATACAAATTACGCCCGTATAGTTGACGTCGTATAGATATCGATGCCTTCGACAAAGCCCTTTTTTGGGTACTGGTAGTTTAACAACCAACTATACAGCGGGAATAAAAATCCCGCCCGTATAGTTGTGGTCATATAGATATCGACCCATCTCCAAAAAAATTGTTTGGAGTATAGAAGGTTTAATGACTAACTATACGGCGAGAATAAAAATTCCCGCCCTTATAGTTCCGGTCGTATAGTTGGTTCCACCGTAGAAGAAAATCTATAGTCGGTTCATAACTATATGGCGGGACCTATACGGGTCGTGCCCATATAGTTTCTCGTTACGGACGGTGGCTAGGGTTTTTGACCTCCCCTTTTAAAGTTGATCGCATCTAACATTTTTCATTAAGTTTTCATAGAGCTATAGCCTCCAGCCACAAAAAATCCTCGCCATCCCTATACAAGCCCCTTCTAACAATATTCGTGCATCAAAGCCATGTAGCCCTTCCATGTCAACAAGATTTGGAGGAAGAAAGAAGATAAGCCCATGAAGAGGATCGAAGAAGTATAATGTAAAGGATCATCATCGTCCAATCCGGAGATCAAGCCTCTCCCAAACTAGGAGGACATGTTCCTGCAAAGGATGGAGATGATGAGGCAAGCTGAGCAAGGAAAGAGCAAGGACGAGTATCTCCCTAATCCCTATCGATACAACATAGGATCCTATTATAAACCTCCTCTTGGTTCATCACCTCTTAAACCTAAGAAGGTGCGGCAAGATGAGATTCATGATAAGGTCTATGATTTGGAAAAAGCTTCGAAGGCATGTGTTGAAACAATTGGAGAAGGGATTGACTCCTACTGGATGATGAGCAAAGACCTTGAAAAAAGGTCGATGAGATCGATGGTAGAGTTGGTTTCTTGATTAAAACTGTTTTTGAGTTAATAGATGAGAAGAAATTCCTCGAGAAGAAAATTTTGAAGCTTCAATACGACATGACCGAGCTTAGCATCCGCTTTGCAAGCATAGTTAAAGATGGCAACACAGAAGAAGAGGGCAATACTCTTCCTACCCAGGAGGAAGAATAAGTACCAACAAGGAGTTATTTGATCCCGCCTGGCTTGATTCCAAGCTTGTGGAGATCTTTAAGACCTTGTAGTCTATCTTATAAGTTTTATATTAGTATTTTAGTTTTGCATTAGTTCGAGTTTAGAAATTAAGTTTGCATCATTTGGATTCCCTTAAGGAAAGTCGATCCCATTTCTGAAATTCCGAGTTTATTATCATATATGGAGCATTATTGAGATTGTGCTTGTCTTATTGTATATATGAATGGCTTGAGTATAATTTTACTTGCACCTGATGATAACAATAGAAGTCTTCCACACCATTGGTATTAATGGAACATATAAAGATAATTTAATCAATATGTTGTAAGTTCATGGTTTGACTTACAAAAGTAAAAATAATCTACTTAGTCAAGTTGAAAAAAACCTTGAACAAAGGAAAATTAAAGTGCTATCAAAATAGAGTGAGGACAAGTCGAGGTAGAATCTTCAAGTCATAAAGATGCTTCATATACAATTAAAATTTGGTAATTGAGATCGTTAAACTTTGGATTCCTACATGAAGTGGAATGTATGGCTAGCTTGTTTGCACAACACTTAAACAAAAGTGTGAGCATATATATGAAAAAAAGAGCGAATGTGCAAAGAGAAAATAGGCATACACCACTATATTGTGGTATGACAAAGAAGCATTTTGAGATTTTGAATCCCAATTGAATATGTTAATCCTAAAACACTTGGGACTACCTCGCTGACTAATGTCTGCAAGTGCATGATATGTCATAAACGTATCTATAATTTTTGATGCTCCATGCTTGTTTTATATCAACTTTCTTATGTTTTGTTTACACTTTGAGGTATTTTTATACATTTTCTGGAAGTAACCTATTGACAATATGTCGCAATGCCAGTTGTCTGTTTTCTGCTATTTTTGGTTTTAGAAAAGCTAGTAAATAAATATTCTCGGAATTGGACGAAACAAAAGCCGAAGTTCCTATTTTTTCCGACACGACACAGAAGTCCAAAGCAGAGATGGAGGAGAACCCCGAGGCGGCCACACCATAGGGTGGCGTAGCCCCCTAGGCGCTCCAGGCCCTTGTGTGGGCCCCTCGGGCAGCCACCGACCTCGCCTATTCGCCTATATAAACCCCCGAGACGAAAACCCTAAGGGGAGGATCAGAATTCCATGAAAAGTTCCGTAGCGCCGCCGCCACCAAAGAGGAGATTCGGGGGACAGAAGTCTCTATTCCGGCACCCTGCCGGGATGGTGAAGTGCCCCCAGAGCCATCTCCATGGACTCCACCGCCATCTCCATCAACGTTGCTGACTCCCATGATGGGGAGGGAGTAGTTCTCTCTCAAGGCTAAGGGCTCTACCGGTAGCTATGTGTTCATCTCTCTCTATGCGTGATCTTATTGAGATCATGAGCTTTGTAATCTAGTTGAATAAGTAGATCTATTCTGCTACTCAAGTGCTTTAATTAATCTCTGCTTATCCCCACGTGTGTGAAGTTGGCAGTATGCACACTGTGTGGCACTTAGGCTAAGGTTATAGAAATACTTATCATGAGTATAATTTGAGTTGGATGTCTCTATGAGATTGTGGTGTTTGTTGGAACCATCTAGCGTTCAAGGTGATAGTGAGGGGTTATCTAGATGGGGAATGCGAACTTTAAGGTGTGTTGTTATAGCCCTACATCATCCAACCGGAGAGTAGTTCAGGGCAGCATAATGAAGAGAAGATATGTATATGAGAGTGTCCACTAGTGAAAGTATGACCCCTAGGCCTTATTTCTAAGCATTGAAACACCATTTACAATCAGTCATATTACATGTTTGCTTGCTGTCACTCTTATTTCAGATTGCAATCACCACTTATAATCATCCATATTACTTGTATTTCACTATCTCTTCGCCGAACTAGTGCACCTATACACCTGACAAGTGTATTGGGTGTGTTGGGGACACAAGAGACTTCTTGTATCTTGATTGCAGGGTTGCTTGAGAGGGATACCTTTGACCACTGCATCCCTGAGTTCGAACCTTGGGTGATCCACTTAAGGGAAACTTGTTGCTATTCTACAAAACTCTGCACTTGGAAGCCCAACACTGTCTACAAGAATAGAAGCGTGCGTAGACATCAAGCTATTTGCTGGCGCCGTTGCCGGGCAGGTAAGGTAAAAGCTACTCACATCCTCTGGCTATTAAGCTATCTTCTAGTATTGTTGCTGGTGTGTGAGTGCTCGAAGTTATTTCCTTTAGATTCTGCAATTATATCTTTTTGTTTCTTGTTTTTATTTTCACTAGTTAGGCTTAATGGATAACAACAACAAAAGTAGAGAGTTTTATACTATTTATCTTGAGTTAGGACATGAAGTGTTTGAAGAGAAAATTCAAAAACCCATGGAACTTTCTTTGCATGCTAATAGCAATGTTATTAGTATGAATTCTTTGAACATCATTATTGCTAATGCTATGGAAAAGTCTAAGCTTGGGGAAGCTGGTTTTGATGAGCATGATATTTTTAGTCCCCCAAGCATAGAAGAGAAAATTTACTTTGATGATACTATACCTCCAATATATGATGATTACAATGATAAATATGATATTTTCAGTCAACCTACTATTAAGGAGAAAATTAATTATGATTACAATATGTGTCCTATATTTGATGATTATGGTGATGATAATAATAATGATAGCTATTTTGTTGAATTTTCTCCCACTATGATTAATAAGAATGACTATACTTATAGGGAGAGTAATAATTATTTTATGCATGTGGCTCATGATAAGAATGTTTTATGTTATATTTATATTGTTAATTTTATTCATGATGCTACTGAAATTTATTATGAGAGAGGGGAACATGGTTTTATGTATCTCAACAATAATAAGTTTCCCCTCTTTATGTTGAAATTTTTGAAGTTGCACTTGTTTTGCTTTCCTATTCATAATTGGAATTAGGTTTGAGGACCTAAACCAACCATGAACGCAAAGTGTAGGTGGGGTGCAAAAGAGTGGGAATGAAGTATCGTCGAACCTGTCAACTGGGCGTTCCCAAGTGACGCCGCTCGTTCAATTACATGCGCATTCTGGTGAGAAAATTCTCGCATCTCGACTTATCTAAATCAATAGTGGTTTCCTTTGAGTAAATATTTTATTTATACTACCACTTGATGATCAGGTGAAGTAGATAACTCTCCACCATGGAGGTGACGTTGTCTAGGTTGGAAGAGGAGTATGATCTTATGCTCAATTATGCATGCGTGCATGTCTTGGCGGAGAAGACGATGCTAAAGCAGCAGTACAACACTGAGTATGTGTGTCAACACCCGGATTTTTAATCCCAGATGCCTGTTATGCCATACCTCGCAATCCCAGGATTACCATTTTTGCGAGACATAACAGAATTGGTACCATAGTACATCATCCATTACAAACCATAATAAAGCTCTTACAAATAAAGGAATCATGATCCGGTCTTAATACAATCAAAGCAGCAGAAAGTAAACGTAGTAGCGGCTCCATCTTCAGGGTCACAGGAAATGCTGACGATGGGAAATGATCCTAGTTGTTGCAGACCTCCTGCTGTCCATCATCCTGGTAGTCCTCCTCATAGTCTGGCCACGGGAATAGCTAGGGACAAAGCCATAAGTACTCTTTAAGTACTCGCAAACTATCACTAACAAGTAACGTAGTTCTAGTAGGAATCCTAAGCTCTAGGTTTATTTGCAAAAAGCAAGGTTTATTTCTAACTAAGTTTAGAAGTAAAGAAAACTAATTTAATGTTCTAAAGCACTTGAGTGGGAACCTAGCTTTCATGTTCACAACCTTGTTGTGGTCAAGTCAAAGTCATAGTTCACTTCACAAGTCATTCTGAAAACATCTGACGATGGAATAGTATGGCCACTCCAACTATCCATGACCGTTGACGTGGCTATTCGAATAGTTTGACACTCTACAGAGGTGGTACACTTTCACCACAAAATTCGATACATCCATCAGGGATAACCCTGAATCATCATACTTAGTATGTGGATAATCAATCATAACCTTTCAATTACACACTCTATTATAGGCACCTCCCCTATGAGCTTGGCCTCCTAGCCATGGCCATCTGCCATCCTGGGCACTGCATAGGTGGACATTCACACTCACGTGGTAGCCTCAGCTCAACCTGTTTCCACGAGGGAACCCATACTAAGGCATATAAATTTCTGGCTAAGCCCTGCCCAATTCAGGTATTGTGGTTCTACGGTAAAATTGGAATGGTATCGCATCCGAACCCAACCAATAGTTTTTATAAAAGGGCTAAGGCTCATGCCTCAACATTTTCATCATCCAATCCTTTAGTGTTTCTCAACACATGTCAAAACATTTCAATAGAATGAAATCTCATTCCAAGGTTTTCATAATCATTTTCACCAAGTATTCCCATCTAAAGCGATCAACTTTTATGCTTAGCACTAGCCACTAAAGTTGAGGGTATTAACTAATGAGGGGTGATAATCAAGTGTAACTATCCAACTCTAATCTCATGCTTTGGAATGACATCTAAGTATAACTAGTTAGGCCTATTTTTATACTCTTTATGGTATCTATACTATTTTCTAATACTCATGAAGCACTAACTAAAAGTAAAGAACTTTGGTAAAGTAAAAGAATAAAGATTGCAAGTAAAACTTGGGATTGGTATAATCAAAGTTGCATAACCAAGCATGCCTAAGGCATCTTGCATAGGTTATCTTGCAAGGATGGCTTGCATAGGTATGAGACTTGCAAGTGTTAGCTTGCCTTGAGTAGTGTAGTGGTTGAAGTTTTCTTCTTCTTCTTCCTGGTAGTACTCCTCCTCCTCGTATCCCGGGTCGGTACTATCATCTATAAATGAATACGAGGTACACAATCACCAAACAGTACTTAACTACTTCTATTTAGCACACTAAGGCTCACACTAGATGATCTAGCATCATCACAATCATCACATGAAATAAGGACTTAATCTTATTTATCTTATTTTAGAAAAGTAATTTCTACTCATTGAAAATACTTAAGATTTAATATTCTCCAATTAAAAATATGGGATCAAGTTGACACATGTCATCACCACATATTCCCATACATGGGAATGTGATTTAAAGTGTTGGTCATATTTTATAAAGTTTAAGAATATCATTTAATAGATTTAAAGTGACTAGAAATGCCTAAATAGCATTATTTTGGTACTAGTCCAATGTCACTGCATGCAAACCTAAATATTTTTACATATTCAGATATGTATTGTCAAATGTGATTTTTGAGAGTTGGAATCCACTCAAAAGCTTTATGGTTGATTTTTGAAAATGTTTGAAGTTAGAAAAGTCTATGTCTTGTTATTTTTACTATAGGTGATCTCTAACTCCAAATAATTTGAATCCAACGGGCTTGGACAGATAATTTGAATATCTTTCTAACAAAATTGGAATCATGCAATTTGGTTCAGTGAATCTCTTTGAATTGATTTTTGAATCTACTGATAGAATCTAGTTTCAACTAAATTGGAAAATACTTATTTGAATTCACAGGCCTGCGTGGGAAACTAACTACGCCGACCCAATCTGCACAGTGCGGCGCGGCGGGCTGCTGACAGGGGTGTCCTACTAGTCAGCGACTCAGTCTAACCGAAACGGTATCGTGTAATCTAGGCCCTATGATTAGAAGGTGATCTAATGGCGGAGGTTCATCGTCGATGACGAACAGCTTCAGCGAGGTCTAAACCCTAACGTGGCGGTGGGGGTCATGTGAGGCTCACCTGGGCTCAAGCTAGGGTCGGCGATGGGGGTGAATGACGTGGTCGACGACGGCGGTTCGAACGATGGTTGCGCCAGCTAATGGGGTGGCTCCAATCGACGGCGCCCTTCCGTTCCTGCAGCGCAGGGCTCCGTCTAAATTCCGGCGATGCGGAGCTCACCTTGCTCCGGGGAGAAGTGTGGGAGGCTCGGTGAGGAGTGGGGAGTGTGAGGTTGTGGTGGATTGAGGCGGAGGGGCCTCAATTTATACACCGGCGAAGGGACATTGCGGCATGGGCGCGGGCTCGTCGGTGACGACGATACAGGTGGCTAGCAGCGTGGCTGAGGGTAGGGGGCGATGCGGTGCTCCCTGGCGGTCATCACAGGGTTAATGGCGCGGCACGGGGCGGTCTAGGTTGGTCGGGCGCATGTGACGCTTTGCACGGAACTGGCGGTGTTCGAGACGGCGCACGGGAGCAACGGGTCGTGTGGTGGCGAACGGGGGTGTCTGGTAGCTAACTATGATCATGGCGAGTTAGTGCACGCATGGAGAGAGCGAGGCGCGGAGCGTGCGAGCTGGTCAGCTACGGCGCGCTCTCGGCACGGCGCAGACACTGGGCGCGGCGTTGCTAGGGTGGTCCAGGGCTCTCCTGCGGTTGAGGGCTAGACAGGGGGTGGCGGTGGACGGTCGCTTGTCTCCTATCTCATGCGCGTCGTGGGAGAGGGCGGTGTGATCCGTGGCGCTCTGTCCATGGTCAGCTAGCGAGGCTGGCTTCGGGTGGCGCTTCACTCATGCAAAATGGCCAAGGGGGAGCGTGTCTGGTGCTGCTAGAGACTGGGGGACACATGGGGAGTGCATTGGGGGAATTTGGTCTAGTGATCAATGCTCCGAAGAGTGAAGTTAGGCAGGATTACATTAGTGTCTGCCAGGTGTTTGATTAAATGGCCGAAAGAAATTAAGTTTGAAATTTTTGAATGAAATTTGGGGAGTGTCTTGATCTTATGCTTGACTGTCTATGGTTGCTTGGAAAACTCAAGGTGAATTGATTTAGTTGGTTTTTGCAAAATGGTGATCTTACCATATGAACTTGATTCAATTTTCAACTATCCTTTAAATAGATTTGAAAATAGTTTATGTGAGTTTGTAAAGTGGGCTCGGGTTCACTTTTACTTGGTCTAGCAAGGAGAAAAGAATTGGAAATGTTTCTGTTAGAAAATCTTTACTAGGAACACCCAAAGGGAATAAGACACGACTGTCCCGGTTCAAACGACGAAAGATCTTCGTGGAACACACAGGGGTCACATGGCCATCCAGGTCCCTCTGTTGATCATTGGTCCGGGAGTGTCCCGACCATGTCTGGAGTGTTCCCGAACCGTAGGGTATCACGCTTAAGGGTTTCATGATGCTTAGAGAGTGTTTATAGGATCAGAAGAATCGCTGAAGAATAGTAGAGAAAAAACCAGAACGGTTTCGGTAATCTAGAGGATGTCCGGAGTGGAGGTGGAAGGTGTTCCATAGCCACGGAGGTTGAATAATATATGAATGAATGTTAAATATTGATTTAATCATTTATTCATAATTATTTAATAAAAGCGAAAATCAATTAAATGGTCAAAGGGCTTAATGGGCCAATTCCCGGAGGGGAGAGGGCCCATTAGGGAAAGGAGAGAGGGAGAAGGGGCAAGGGGGTGGCCGGGTGGGCCAAGCCCCTCCCCCCGCACGGCACCCACTAGGGCCGGCCGGCGGCTTCCCCTCCCCCTCCTCTCCTTTAGTCCCACCCCGGGACTTTGAGGGAGGTTGTACCTCCCCTCCCCCTATATATAGTGGGGGTATTTGGCCAGATAAATACACACAATATTCAATAAAGGTCTTCTCACTTTTGGGAAGACCTCCAATTCATATTCTCTCTATCTCTCTCTCTCTCTCTCTCTCTCTCTCTCTCTCTCTCTCTCTCTCTCTCGTGACCGTGGTCCCAAGTTCGGACTGCGCGAACGAGAGATATCTTCACCGCAGAGCTGAAGCACATCAAGCTACGTTTCCACGCTATTCGCGAGTATGTCCGAGATGGTGACATAAAGATTTGCAAAGTACACACTGATCTGAATGTGGTAGATCTGTTGACTAAACCTCTCCCTAGGGCAAAGCATGACCAACACTAGAACGCCATGGGTGTTAGGTATATTACCATGTAATCTAGATTATTGACTCTAGTGCAAGTGAGAGACTGTTGGAGATATGCCCAAGAGGCAATAATAAAAGTGGTTATTATTATATCTTTGTGTTTATGATGAATGTTTACATCCCATGCTATAATTGTATTATTAGGAAACACTAATACATGTGAGTTTTGTAAACATAAGAGAGTCCCTAGTAAGCCTCTTGTTGAACTAGCTTGTTGATTAATTGATGATCATGGTTTCCTGATCATGGAAATTGGATGTGATTAATAACAAGGTTATATCATTAGGAGAATGATGTGATGGACACACACCCATAGTAAGCGTAGCATAAGATCAAGTCATTAAGTTCATATTGCTATAAGCTTTTAAATGCACAGTAACCTAATCCTTCGACCATGAGGTTGTGTTAATCACCATCACCGGATGGGTACTTTGATGACATCAAACACCGCTTCGTAACTGGGTGGTTATAAAGGTGTCATTGGGTATTCTGAAAGTATGTGTTGAAGCGCATGGACCAAGATTGGGATTTGTCCATCCATATGACGGATAGATATGCTCTGGGCCCTCTCGGTGGAATGTCATCTAGTTAGCTTGCAAGCATGTGGTCACAAGGGATGACATAACATGAAACGAGTAAAGAGTACTTATCAGTAACGAGGTAGAACTAGGTATGGAGATGCCGACGATCAAACCTCGGATAAGTATAGTATCACGTGACAAAGGGAATTGGTTTCGTATGTAAATGGTTCAATCGATCACGAAGTCATCGTTGAGTATGTGGGAGCCATTATGGATCTCCAGGTCCCGCTGATGGTTATTGATAGGAGATGTGTCTCTGTCATGTCTACATATTCACGAACCGTAGGGTGACACACTTAAGGTTCGAAGTTGTTTTAAGTAGATATGGAATGTGCGTTGGAGACCGAATGTTGTTCAGAGTCTTGGATTGGATCCAGGACATCACGAGAAGATCCGGAATTGTCCGTAGAATAAGATCCATATATTGGGGATCATTTTCTGAGTTAGTAAATGTTCCGGAGTATTTGTATGAGGATTCTAGAAGGTTTCGGAATGTTCCGGAAGGTTCTGGAAGATTTGTTGGAGTTTGCTTGAAAACCAAGAAAGGGATCAAGGAGTCCTTGTGGGGCAAGACAAGGAGTCGTGGGGGAGGAGGACTCCTCCCCCCTCCCCAATCCGCCGGCCAAGGAGGGAGGGGAGTCCTACTAGGACTCCCCCTCCCATGGCGCCCTCCCTCCTTTAAATAGAGGGGTGGAGGCGCCACCCCTGGCCCTCCTCCACTACTCCAATCCTAGCCGCCTCTCTCCTCCTCCTTTCTTCTGCTCAGGCTTAGGCGAAGCCCTGCAGAATTCCCTACTCCACGACCACCACCACGCCGTCGTGCTGTTGAGATTCCGCGGAGAAGATCTACTACCTCCGCTGCTCGCTGGAATGAGGAGAGGAAGGTCTGCTTCGACTCCGTACGTGTGACCGACTGCGGAAGCGCTGCCGGAACGTGGCGCCAGAAGGATCGTCCACACGATCTTGAGATCGGCAAGTGATCGACTACATCAACCACGAGATCTAATCTCGTAACGCTTTCGGATCTACAAGGGTTAGTACAGATCTATCTCGTTACACATGTCTAATAGATTAGATCTTGGCTTTTATCTAGATTAGATCTGGGTTTTGTTCGTTCTTGCGGTAGAAATTTTTTGTTTTCCATGCTATGAACCCATCATCACTATCTCAACTATAACTAAGCGTAAGGTGGTGAACGGATGCCAATGACTACAACAAACTATGCAAATTCACTTTGATTGTGTTTATGATAAATTGAGTTCGACTAATCCAAATTACAAATGAACTCCCACTCAAAACAACATCCCTCGAGTTGTTTTAGTAATTACATGAACCAAATCCACTACACCAAGTCCGATCATCACGTGAGATGATGTAGCTTTAAAGGCGAACAATCAACATGTTCATCATATCATCCATATGACTCATGCTTTACCTTTCGGTATTCCGTGTTCCGAGACCATGTCTGTACATGCTAGGCTCGTCAAGGTTAACCTTAGTTTCCGCATGTGCAAATCTGGCTTGCACCCGTTGTATGCACACGTAGAGTCTATCACACCCGATCATCACGAGATGCTTCGAAACGACGAGTCTTAGCAACGGTGCCAACTAAGGACGAACACATTATTACTTGATATTTAGTGAGAGGGATCATCTTATAATGCTACCGTCGCGATCTAAGCAATACAAGATGCATAAAGGATTAACATCACAGGCAATTCATAATTAGTGTGATATGATATGGCCCTTTCTTCTTATGCCTTTGATCTCCATCTCCAAAGCACGGACATGATCTCCATCATCACCAGCATTGCGTCAAGGTCAGTGGCGCCGCTTCATGGTTGTCCATCATCACTAGCAACTATTACAACTACTTGGAATAAAGCTATTACAAGATGAATAGACACGCAGGTCTTAACAGAATTAAAGACAACCATTAGGCTCCTGCCGGTTGCCATATTACAACAAAGATCATTGCATACATCAAATATAATCACAATCACATGATGACCATATCACATCACAAAACCCCTGCAAAAACAAGTTAGACGCCTCTAATTTTCTTTGCATGTTTTACGTGGTTTGGGGCTTTCGAATAAGAACGGATCTTACCTACGAAACTGAACCACAACGTTGATACAAGTGCTATCAAGTGCAAAGTGTAGATTGGATCTATACTATGATGGGAGAGACAGACACCCGCAAAGCCACTTGTGCAAAGCAAGTTACACGTCAAGCGTGGAGCAAGTCTCATGTGCGATGACATGTAAGGTTAGCCCGAGCCGCTTCATCCCACCATACCGCAAGATGCAAAGTACACACAGCAAAAGACGGCACGAGCACCAACGCCCACAAAACCATTGTGTTCTACTCGTGCAACAGATCTACGCATAGACACGGCTCTGATACCACTGATGGGTTCGTAGCAGGGAAAACAAAAATTTCTACCGCAAGAACGAACAAAACCCAGATCTAATCTAGATAAAAGCCAAGATCTAATCTATTAGACATGTTCAATGAGATAGATCTGTACTAACCCTTGTAGATCCGAAAGCGTTACGAGATTGGATCTCATGGTTGATGTAGTCGATCACTTGCCGATCTCAAGATCGAGTAGATGATCCTTCCGGCGCCGCGTTCCGGCAGCGCTTCCGCAGTCGGTCACACGTGCGGAGTCGAAGCAGACCTTCCTCTCCCCGTTCCAGCGAGCAGCGGAGGTAGTAGATCTCTCCACGGAATCCCAGCAGCACGACGGCGTGGTGGTGGTGGTGGAGTAGAGAATTCTGCAGGGCTTCGCCTAAGCCAGAGCAGAGGGAAGGAGGAGGAGAGAGGCGGCTAGGGCTTGGAGTGGAAGGGGGCAAGGGGGTGGCGCCTCCACCCCCTCTATTTATGGGAGGGAGGCGCCATGGGGAGGTGGAGTCCTTGTAGGACTCCCCTCTCCCTTGGCCGGCGGATTAAGGAGGTGGGGGGAGAGTCCTACTCCCCCACGAATCCTTGTCTTACCCCACAAGGATTCCTTGATCCTTTCTTGGTTTTCAAGTAAACTCCAAGAAATCTTCCAGAACCTTCCAGAACATTCCGAAACCTTCTAGAATCCCCATACAAATACTCCGGAACATTTCCTAACTTAGAAAATGATCCCCAATATATGAATCTTATTCTCCGGACAATTCCGGAGCTCCTTGTGACGTCCTGAATCCAATCCGAGACTCCGAACAATATTCGGTCTCCAACGCACATTCCATATCTACTTAAAACAACTTCGAACCTTAAGTGTGTCACCCTACGGTTCGTGAATATGCAGACATGATGGAGACACCTCTCCGATCAATAACCATTAGCGGGATCTGGAGATCCATAACGGCTCCCACATACTCAACGATGACTTCGTGATCGATAGAACGATTAACATACGAAACTAATTCCCTTTGTCATGCGATACTCTACTTATCCGAGGTTTGATCGTCGGTATCTCCATACCTAGTTCTACCTCGTTACTGATAAATACTCTTTACTCGTTCCATGTTATGTCATCCCTTGTGACCCAGTCACATGCTTGCAAGCTAATTAGATGACATTCCATCGAGAGGGCCCAGAGCATATCTATCCGTCATATGGATGGACAAATCCCAATCTTGGTCCATGCGCTTCAACACATACTTTCAGAATACCCAATGACACCTTTATGACCACCCAGTTACGAAGCGGTGTTTGATGTCATCAAAGTACCCATCCGGTGATGGTGATTAACATAACCTCATGGTCGAAGGATTAGGTTACTATGTATTTTAAAGCTTATAGCAAACGAACTTAATGACTTGATCTTATGCTATGCTTACTACGGGTGTGTGTCCATCACATCATTCTCTTAATGATATGATCTTGTTATTAACGACATCCAATATCCATGATCAGGAAACCATGATCATCCATTAATCAACAAGCTAGTTTAACAAGAGGCTTACTAGGGACTCTTTTATGTTTACAAAATACACAAGTATTAATGTTTCTGTTTAATACAATTATAGCATGGGATGTAAACATTTATCATAAACATAAAGATATAATAATAACCATTTTATTATTGCCTCTTGGGCATATCTCCAACATGAACCACCAAGAGATCCAAAAGAAGAATCCAAGATTGTTTAAACTTCATCATTTGAATTTTGTCTGACCGTTTTAGCTTGCCTAACTCGCGCTGCATAGAGAATTTGTCGCATCATGCTTGTGTAATTCACTCAGGGTAGTTTTGGTACCTTTTGCCCTACACCTCTAGGCTGAGTGTTGTGGCACCCACAACATAGTGGATGGGTTCTTCCTTTTTTTAATAAAATAAGATTGCACTAGGGATTAATTCAGCATTAGAGGGTGCCACTACAAATATTATTGCCCTTTTCATGATGGGTCTTACACAAGTCTCGCAATTTGTTTATCTTTGAAACTAGGTCGGGTGTTTTTCATTGATGAGGAATTTAGAGGATGTTCTCTGGAAACTTGATAGCTGAGAGGACTAATGTCTTTGAGAGGCAGGAAGTTCTGATTCATGTTCTCTGATCTTGATACAACATATATTCCAAATCTGTTTGTCTTGGATAATGTCTTAACATGGAATTACGTTGTTCTGCAATGAGCATTTATCGTAGTCCTATTCAGAATATAAGTTAAAAAAATTCAAAAGAGAGAAAGAAAATATTTACTAGAGGTGCCACGATTTGAGGGACATGCTAAACCCAAAGCATAAAAAGACGGAAAACACAAGGAAAAGAGAAATTAGCCGATGCCCGAAGGCATAAGCGCAACCCTGTAAGCCAGAGTTCGCTCCTTACGTCCTCACGCCTAGAGCAGGATAAGTTATAGTGAGCATATAGGTTAAAACTCTGAGTAAGCATAAGGCGATATTTCATTATATGTTGTCATCAGTGTAGTTTTAAAATGTCTGTGTATTTATATATATTGTTCCATAGCAACACACGGGCATTCAACTAGTTGAGTAATAAAGGTTGCTTTTCACTGTTAAAAAAAGCTATTGGTTCTGGTATGCCTGTTCGTATGGTCTTTTTCAATTTTTGCTCCGCGCATTTCAAAGCATTTTCAAAGCCGAAAAAGTTCAAATACGAAAAATGTACCCATCCAAAAAAGTGTTCTAGTTCAAAAAAATGTTCTTCAAAAAAATCGGATTCAAAAAAATTTCAAGTTCAAAAATGTTCGAATATAAAAATGTTCGAATTTGAAGAATGTTTAATTTTGAAAGTTGTTCATATTTAAGGAAAAAAGAAACAGACAAGAAAAAACGAAGGAAAAACCCCGCCCCGGGAGTCCTATTGGGCCGACCGTTGCTCGCGGGAGGGTGCGCGGAGACATTCCGTCCCGCAGTGGGCGGAAAATAGGGTCTGCCGTCGTCGCGGGCTCACCAAATCGCTCCTCCGTCGTTTCGTGTCGTGTCCTCCTTTGCTCTCTTCCAACCGAAGAATATGCAAAAATCATCTAAAAAAACCGAATATGCAAAAATC
This sequence comes from Avena eriantha, assembly GCA_910589775.1. Classification (NCBI taxonomy): domain Eukaryota; kingdom Viridiplantae; phylum Streptophyta; class Magnoliopsida; order Poales; family Poaceae; genus Avena; species Avena eriantha. The sequence goes on from OU342742.1 coordinate 292,283,830, forward strand.
CGATTCCAACCTCTTTTGCAGTTCGTTCCGTTTCCCAGCGAGACCACCGCCGCAGCGACGTCTCGTGCGTGTTCCGCCGAGGTGCCGGGGGTTGTTTATGGCCTCCGGCGAAGGCGACGGGGGAGAAGGGTGGGAGGCGGCGGTGCGTGCGGAGGTGGGCACCGGCTGGTGGGACGATCCCGACGGCGCCGACCTCCGCGCCAGGTTCAAGGCCTTCACGGGACAGCGCCGCGACTGGGCCGAGCCCAAGCTCCTCTTCTGGAAGGACCTAATCCTCCGCGTAGCTCGCCGCCTCCGCCTCTGCTCTGCCGCAGCCTGCCTCGTAAGTGACCGCCACCTAACTCGCGACTTGCGAGGGTTCATTTGCTTTCTCTTTTGACACCGTGACGGCGACAACGGCAGGTGACGAGCATATGGTTCGCCCGCCCCGGAGGCATCACGCCGCTCTGCTTGCCGCAAGTCCTGGTCAGTTTCCGCACGAACCACACTACATTGGTGTTATATCGCTGTGAGAAATAGTGACCAAAAATAAGAACTGGATGTTAAAACGCTTTTAGTATCTGTTTGGCTAGATCTGTTCGGTAGAACACTTTGCCATGTATATAGTTACCGAGAGGAAGATGGGAGAGAGAGTATCTTCGCCGGTGCTCGATGAGCTCGAGCCGTTGGCCATGGGATCGACGGCGAGAGCGGGGAGTGAGCGGGCTAAGCGGCGGCGGCGCTGGTGAAGCTTCCCGTGGCTAGCGCTAACCTAGATCGGCTAGGATTGTTGGTGGGGAGAGCGGCGACGCGACGAACCTCGTAGTGCGTGCCCTGGCCCCCACCTTCTTTTTATAGCGCTGCCACAGGGGCCCACCAACCATGAAGAGGTTGGACGCCCCCGATCAGGGCACGAGATCCAAGGGCCGTTGGGCCTAGTCGGGTGGAGATCAACCTAACATTCTTCCCCTTGATCTCAACTTTACTTTTAACTTTATTCTTTATACTTTATTCGTTTCATCATGGTTCGGTACATAGAGCATGTTTCATCGTCACAGCTCAATTGCCGATAGAATCAGACAACTATAATATACCTCTTGTTTTGAAACAAATTCTGTTTCTTTTTGGGCCTCTTATGATCTAGGAATCATAGTTAAACCCATGCCGGCTAAGTGTTCCTTGAACACACTGGGTGGTAAGCCTTTCGTTAGCGGATCCGCAAGCATATCCTTTGTACTTATATGCTCGAGACTTATAGTGTGATCCTGGATTTTATCCTTCACAACATAATACTTTATCTCTATTGGTTTGGAAGCATTACTCGACTTGTTGTTGTGAGTATAGAATACTGCGGGCTGGTTGTCACAATACATCTTTAGTGGCTTGTCAATGCAATCTACCACTTTCAAGTCGGGTATAAATTTCTTTAACCATATCGCCTGCCCCATGGCCTCATAACATGCTATAAATTCTGCGTACATCGTGGATGATGCAACTATTGACTGTTTGGAGATTCTCCACGAAATAGCCCCGCCTGCAAGAGTGACGACATATCTAGTCGTGGATTTTCTATCATCTCTGTCTCCCGCAAAATCACCATCTGAATACCCTCTTATCTCTAGGGAATCAGACCTTCTATATGTTAGCATGAGGTCTTTAATGCCTTGCGCATAACGCAAAGCTTTATTTACCATCTTCCAGTGCTCTATGCCTGGATTCTCTTGGTATCTACCGAGTACCCCGGTCAAGGCGAGTGCACACTTGTGCATACTATAAGCTTCCAACTGCCGAAGCATACGGTACTGCTTTCATTTGATCGATCTCGTATTGACTCTTGGGACATTGAAATTTCCCAAAGTTGTCGCCCTTGACTATAGGAGCAGGTGTGGCATTGCACGCATGCATGCTGTATTTCTTTAGAATCTTCTCTAGGTATGCCTTTTGCGATAGTCCTAGAACCCCATTTGTCCTATCTCGGTGAATTTCTATGTCCAAAACATATAAAGCTTCACCTAGATCTTTCATATCAAAGTTTGAGGACAAGAACTTCTTTGTTTCTAGTAGTAGACTGACATCGCTGCTAGCAAGCAAGATATCATCCACATACAGGATTAGGAAAATATATTTCTCACTTTTAAACTTTGTATAAACGCAATTGTCCTCAACATTCTCTTTAAATCCAAATTTCTTAATGGTCTCATTAAACTTTAGATACCACTATCTAGAAGCTTGCTTTAATCCATAAATGGATTTCTTTAGGCGGCATCCCATATCTTCCTTGCCCTCCATGATAAAACCCTTGGGTTGTTTCATGTAGACACTTTTTTCTAAATCCCCATTTAGAAATGCCGTCTTTACATCCATTTGATGCAGCTCTAAATCAAAATGTGTAACTAATGCCATTATGATTCTGAAGGAATCCTTACATGAGACTGGGGAAAAAGTCTCATTGTAATCTACTCCTTTTTTTTGTGTAAATCCTTTTGCCACAAGTTGCGTTTTATACTTTTCTACATTCCCTCTAGAGTCATATTTTGTTTTGTAGACCCATTTGCAGCCTACTGTTTTGGCTCCTTTAGGAATTTCCTCTAAGTCCCAAACTTCGTTGGTACTCATCGATCTCATCTCATCTTCCATGGCCTCCAGCCACTTCGATGAGTGAGGGCTACTCATAGCTTCTTCATATGAAGTGAGATCATTCTCCATATGAACTCTTTCTGTATTATAAACTTTATAATCAGTAGAAATGGCTGATCTTTTGACTCTTAGAGACCTTCTAGGGGCCTCATCTGTTGGGACATTACGTGCCCTTCTAGGTGCCTCATTGGTTGGCACATTGTGTGTCTCAACGTGTGGCACATCTTGTTGAGGTGGTTGCTGCTCCTCCCTTTTATGCACAATGGGTTCAGTCAGCTCCTGATGGACAAGTTTCGGATCTTCACTCATTATTGTCACGGGTGGAGTTGCAGCAGGTGCTTGCACCACAACCTCAGGGGTTGTCGATGCAGGAACAACAGGTAGTGAAAAGAATGGCTCCTGAGTCATCAGATTAGGTGCATGCACCCTCTTCTTCTCAAGATCAATTTTCTGAGCTACCATGCCCCCCTCATCATTTCGTCCTCTAAAAATGGAAACCTTTTGATCTTTCAGGATAGCCAATGAAATGGCAACTGACTGTTTCAGCATCTAGCTTCGCGATGTTTGGATTAAACACTTTGGCCTCAGCTGGGCTCCCCCCCACCCGCAGGTGTTGTAGACAGGGTACTCTTCCTGTCCACAGCTCGTACGGTGTTTTGGGCACCGACTTGCTTGGTACTCTATTGAGAATATGAATGGCGGTTTTTAATGCCTCCATCCACAATCCCAATGGTAAGGTGGAGTAGCTCATCATACTACGAACCATGTCCATAAGTGTACGGTTACGCCTTTCAGCTACTCCATTTTCCTGAGGCTCGCCCGACATCGAATACTGGTGAAAGGCCCAACTTTGATCAACTAGAGGGGGGTGAATAGGAGACTTGCTCGAAAGTAAGTTATCTAGATATGCAACTAGATGAACAACCTATATGCCAAACAATGCAACAAGTAAACAAGACGGTAATTGCAAGTAGTAAAAGAGATGAACGAGTAAACCGACAAGGGGACACGGAGATGTAATTCCCGTAGTTCACTTCCAAAGAAGCTACGTCTACGTTGGAGAGGTATCGGGGCCACACAAGGTCACCCGAACGCCACAAAGGCCTCACCTTCTTCTCCGGTGAGCACCACCACAAAGGCGGCCTCACAATCCACTAACCGGTGACCTTGAAGGCGCCAACCAAAACCTTTACAACAAGATTGAGGGGAGACTCCACAATTCAATTGGAGGCCCTCAACGACACCACGAAGCTTTACAACGACTGCCCTAGCTCCGAGGATTCCCTACACAGTTTAGGGTTCCAAGAACCCAAGAGTAACAAGATCCACTAAGTATGGGTGGGGGAAATCACGATTCCTTTGGTGGAAGTGTAGATCTAGGTCACCTCTCCCAATCCTCAAAAGATTAAGAGGTTTGAGCGGGTAGGGAGAGAGATCTAGGCAGATGAAGCTCTTGTATTAATGGAGGAGAGAGAAAACGAAGAGATAAGATGAGGGGGAGGAAGAAGGGTGCCTTAAATAGGCCCCTTCAAACCGAGCAGATTTCTACCCCTGCGACACCACCGGTACTGCCGGTGGCAGACCGGTATTTCCGGTGAGCAAGGCCCCAACTGTCTGGAGCCGCTCCTTGGAATGGTCACAAAGCCAGCTCAACGAGCACGACTTTCTGACCGGTACTACCGCCACAAGTTCCGGTCCAAACTCCGGCAAATATGTCACTTCGAGATTGAAGTATACTGCAGCGAAGATTTGCTGGGAGAAGCTGGAGCGGAACTAGCGGCGAAAATACAGGGTCGCGAGGTCCTGACCGGTACTACCGGGCCGCAACGGTACTACCGCGCAAGGGGTGTGGGCTGGCTGAGCTGGCCGGAAGTTCCAGCCAGGAGCAACTGAAACTTTTGGCCGGTACTACCGAGCCAAGTTCCGACTCTAATTTCGTCAAATAGTTCATATGGACACAGAAGTATACTGAACGTGAGCGAAAGTAGCGCCGGAACAAGGGCCGAAAATACCCCTAGGCCAACCACACAGAACCCGCTGAGCGGTACTACCGGCGCGCGGCCGGTACTTCCGGTCAGGGCAGAAAACCCTCAACCACCTCAGAAACTCACTCTCGCTGAACAATAGGATGGCTGTGGATGTGCAAGTATGGTTTGTGCATGAAAGCGTGATTTCGCACAACCTTCCCAGGTGGACCCCCTCTTGATAGTACGGTCTCCTAAAAACATAAAGAGAGAGAAAGTGCAAAAAAGAGACACCGTCTTCAAGCTCCTTCAAGAGAGAGTCCACATGCTAAACCCTCCATAGGTAAAACCTACAACTTAGGCACACGGTTAATCCACAATTGAAGTTGTCATCAACACCAAAATACAAAGAGAAATCAATATCCTTTCAATCTCCCCCTTTTTGGTGTTTGATGACAACCCCATAAGATTTGCATAAAAAAATAACAAAGCGAGACAGACTTATGTAAGAAGGGAGAAGCTCCCCCTGGATGTGTGCAAGATGTGAAGGATTGCTTATGGAATGCAACAAGCACACATACGGGAGAGCTCCCCTTGACAACACAACAACAACAAAGGTGCAAGGAAAAGGATACAAAAGGGAGAGAATCATACCTTTGCACCAACAAACATGTGGTGAGATAATATAAGATAGAAGGAGATAATTCCACCCAATATAACCACTAGAACATCACATAGATATCACAATACATAGTCTCACCCACATAGTATCACACATAACGGAGGTCCACGGACAAATAGATAACGGAGGTCCACAACATACATAAGGAGATAAAAGTGTGCACGAGCATAAAGGATCAAAGAAAAGAACGAGCTCGTGACACAACCCATGCAAATCCCGTAGCTCTAGAGGAACACTTTCTCTCCCTTTGGCATCAAGACGCCAAAAAGGGACAAAGAGACAGACTAAGCGCCCCAACCACCAACAAACGGAGGAGAAGGCTCGGGTTCCCATGTGGCGTTGTTCCAAGCAGGCGGATATAGACCGGTGACCTCAGACTCATCATCGTTCTCAGTCCACCTGCAATGAGCATTGACCCACTGATCCTTGGGTGCAGTGACGGAGCTGGTCTCAGGAGATACCTCAATATCAAGCTTCCTCATGATTGCCTTCTCCCTCTTGACACTATGCCTCTGAGCAACATAGGATTGATACTCACGGTCCTGAATAAAGCAGAAGGTCTTCTTCACTTTCTTCAGCAGCTTCTTAGCCCAAGATGACTGTCTCTCAAGTCGGGGTGGAGGAGAAGCCTCAGCACGGTCCCCATCACTAGCATGGCCTGATGCCTCAGCATTGTCTCTGGCAGCCCTCAACGCAGCAGCTTCCCTCTCAGCTTGAGAGCGTGGTTTCTCGTGTTTCATCACACAAAGGGTCTTCTCCTCATGAATAGCGCAGCCATCCTAAGGAAACGGAGTGTTTGTGGCAGCCAACCACTTAGCATTGATGAGGGTCTGGATGTAAGGAGCATAAGGACACAACCTCTTCTCAATCAGGGCAGACCATATCTCTTCAAATAGATAGTCCATAACATCAAGACGTTTCTGAGAATCTCTCTGGCAATAAGTCTGAAACATGAGATCAATCTGGAAAGCATGAAGCTGATCGAAGTTACCTGCCTTGGGAGAAATGGTGTTCTGGTAAACTCTGCGCATGATATCATAGGTAGGAAGGAGATGAGCTACCTGACCATTGACACCCGAGCCCTCAATGTACAAGGGCTCCAATACTTTAGGAGCAGAGGCCTTGGACTTGTGAACGCACCACCCATTATCTCGCTTGCCTTGCAGAATGGGATAACCAAGGAGATCGGCAAACTCAGACCACTTGGCAGTCAGTAACCTATTGTGAGTCATCCACTTCATAGTTCTATCTTGAGGATCAATATCAATGTGAAGAGTAGAGTAGAACTGTGCAATGGCCCTCTCATCATAATCTTGACGATGCTCCATAAGCTTGACGAGCCCAAACTTCCTGCACATCTCAAAAGCCTCACCAAAATACCCAGGCTTGCTCTCCATATGAACCACATTGATGGGCTTCTGAGGGGCAACAACATTTTTCTTCTTGGAAGCATACACCTCGAGATAGATCTCTTCTTGACGCTTCGTGTGGAAGAAAGTGTCTTGAGACAGACGGTCACGGGGAGCAGCATAGGGATCCAACTTGCGACACTGCTCATAAGCTGACTGAGGCCAGGACAAGATCTTCTTCTTGTTGGTGTCGGGCCCAGTGGCGGTTTTCTTCTGCCTGGCCAGAACATGCCTCTTTCCTTCAGCCGCAGCAGCGCGGCGCTCAGCAGCAGCTCTCTAACGGGCAGTCTGACTAGGAGGGTGCACAACCTCGAGATCATCTTCATCAACTTCCGGAGGACCATGAGAGGAAGCACGAGACCGCTTGTAGCCACCATGGAAACCACCTTTCCCTGAGAAGAAAGCATAGAGCAGGGAGGGAATGGAGGATAAGTGCACAAGGTCGAAAGAAAAACAAACGAAGAGAGATTGACAGAATACATAATTGGAGTCCAAACATAGGTGCAGCGGTAGTTCCGCTTAGCTGCCTGAATTACCGGTGGTGCGGAGCCCACCAGAAGTACCGATCGTGCCCCACCAGTAGTACCGGTGCGAGCACGAACGAGGCAGTTCGTCGGATCTATGGGCACGAATACATGAAATCCAAGCAATGTATAGAGTCAATCTACTCTACCAACGGATCCTAGGCCTACCAAGATCTCCCTAGACAGTTCTAGCCAAAGAAGAGCCCTAGACATGGCAAGCCCTAACTCAAGCACGAGAATGGCCAGATCTCCATGAAAGGAGGGAGAGAGGGGCAAATACCAGGGTCCATGGCGGGAAATCGAGGTGGGGAAGGTTCCCATGGAGCAGATCTGGAGGGGACGGACGGAATCAGAGGCCCCAGTGGCGCCTCCGCGGGAGTTCTTGCAGTCGGCGGCGGTTCTCTGTAAAGAAGGGGTCGGGGAAGAAAATAAGGAGTGGTCCCCGTTTTCTTCCCAGGCCCGTTATTTACAGATCGAGGAACCCGACCGGTAGTACCGGACAGCGGCCGGAACTACCGGTGACGCAGATTTTCCAGGCACGAGCGGTAGTACCGGCCCGGGGAGTGCTTCCAGGGAAAAACTCCCAGGAGCGGTACTACCGGCTCCGGCCGGAATTTCCGGTGCCAACAGTTGAAGAATCCCAGGTTTAGATTGTGGCAAGGAATGACCTTGTGCTAGATAGAGAGGGGTTCTTGGGGAGGATCAAAGGCTTGGGATAGATCGCATAAATTGGGAAGAACAAAATGAAGATCCAAAAACAACCAAAAACACCAAAAATGAGGAAAAACAACACAAATGAACACAATGAAACGCACACAAGGTAGGTGGCTTAGGCCACCATATATGAGTATACTTGGCTTGACACCGCGAAGATATATCTTGGGTTCATTACCAAAAACTCATCATTGAAGCTCATTTTGTCTCCTTGAGAGACCATAGAGAATGAATGCATTAATGTGTGCATAATAAGGAGAGTGTTGATTCATGAGAGGAACTACACTCCCCCTAAATCCATGCATATATCCAAACAAGATATCCTTTGAGACACGGGTAGGTGTGCAAGTCACTCAAGCCACATTGCTCGAATCTATGATATTTAGCTCATGCCTTAACTCCCTTAACCTTGCTTCATCAAGAGGCTTCGTGAAAAGATCCGCTAGGTTGGCCTTGGTCGGAACATACTCCAAGGTCCCGAATGAAATGATGACGAATCTCAATGTGCTTGGTTCGGTTGTGTTGCACCGGGTTGTGAGAAATAGCAATGGTACTCTCTTTGTCATAAAGAAGGGGCACCTTGTTGAAAGAAAGTCCAAGATCCTTCAAAGTTTGGTTCATCAATAGCAATTGAGCACAACAACTTGCGGCGGAGATGTACTCGGCTTCAGCAGTGGACATAGACACGCAGTTTTGCTTCTTTGAGGACCAGCACACCAAGGATCTTCCAAAAAATTGACAAGCACCGGAGGTTGACTTCCTTTCCACCTTGTATCCCGCCCAATCCGAATCCGTGTATCCAATGAGGCCAAACTTGGTTCCCTTGGGGTACCACAACCCAAACTTTGGGGTATGAACCAAATATCGAAATATTCTCTTGACCCCCATCTTTGGTGCGGCTTGGAATCTTGCACACATACCCACGCTCAACATGATATCCGGACGGGATGCATAAAGGTAAAGCAAAGAGGCAATCATCGAGCGATAAAGTTTTTGATCCACATCCTTACCCTTGGGATCAAGATCAAGATTAACCTTTGTGGACATGGGATTTTTTGCTCCATTGACTTGATCAAGGTTGAACTTCTTGAGCATGTCTTGAACATATTTGGCTTGGTTGATGAAGGTGCCATTTCTCAATTGCTTGACTTCAAATCCTAGAAAGAATTCCAACTCCCCCATCATAGACATCTCGAAGCGGTCGGTCATGAGCTTGGCAAAATCCTCATTGAAAGCTTTGTTAGTAGAACCAAAAATAATGTCATTAAGAAAAGCACTCTTGACATCCATTTGTTGCAATTTAAAGTTATGATGGGTAGCACAAGCAAGAAGCATGTGAATGGATTCTAGACGAGCAACGGTGGCATAAGTTTCACGATAGTCAATGCCCTCAACTTGAGAGTATCCTTGGGCAACTAATCTTGCCTTGTTGCGGACGACTATCCCATTGGCATCCCTCTTGTTCTTGAAAATCCACTTGGTCCCAATCACATTTTGACAATCTCTTGGCTGCTTCACTAGTGTCCACACCTTGTTCCTCTTGAAGTTGTGAAGTTCTTCATTCATAGCATCAAGCCAATCATCATCTTCAAGTGCTTCGAAGACTTTTTGGGGCTCAACATGAGAAATAAAAGCATGATGAGAACTAAAAGAGGTTAGTTGTCTCCTAGTAGTAGAACCCCTATTAAAATCTCCATAAACATTATCAAGGATATGGCCATCTTTGATGAGCTTAGCAAGACGGTAAGCTTGACGGCAGGCTTGGGTCTCAAGACGAGATTCTTGAGCAACCACTTAATCATCACCACGGTTCGAGTCCCTACCTTGACTATATGCACGAACTTGATCACTATCTTCATCAATATCAACCGTAGGAGAGTCATCATCAATGGGTGGAGATACATTAGGTTGGCCTTGGTCATTGTTAGCTTGACCTTGACCTTCTCTAGTTTGGCCTTGTCCTTCTTCAACTTGACCTTGATCAACATCGTCTTGAGGAGTTTCACCATCTTGGAGAGGTAGAGCTTGATCATATTGAGGTTGACTTGAGCTTGGAGAGTCATGGACATGATGATCTTGCGAAGATCTTGAAGAACCTTAAGCAATAAGTTGTCCTTAAGAGATAAGATGGTCTTGCGAAAGTGAGGGCTCCACTTGACTAGAGCTTGGTCCTTCTCCTTCGGCCATAATGGGTTCCTTAATGGGGTGGAAGAATCCCACACCCATTCTTCTTATGGCTTAGGGAGCAAATTCATCACTTGGATCTCGAACACCATCTTGCCTCACGAGGGACTCATGATCTTCATCGAACTCAACATTGCTAGATTCTTCAACTCTTCCATTTTCTTTATTGTCGACTCTATAGGCATGAGATTGTGTGGAGTAGCCAACGAAGATCCCTTCTTGAGCTCTAGACTCAAACTTTGACAAGTGGACACCCTTCTTGAGAATGAAACATCTATACCCAAACACCCGGAAGTATTTGACATTGGGCTTGTATCCGGTGAGAAGCTCATATGGAGTCTTGTTCTTCTTGCGTAGGTAGAGACGGTTGGTGGCATGGCAAGCGGTTGAGATGACTTCGGCCCAAAAGTTATATGGTGACTTGAATTCCACCAACATGGTCCGGGCCGCATCCATCAAGGTGCGGTTCTTTCTCTCGGCTACACCATTTTGTTGAGGGGTGTAAGGAGTTGAGTATTGATGCTTGATCCCCTCATCACTAAGGAATTCATCCAAGGTGTAGTTCTTGAACTCGGTCCCATTGTCACTCCGGATGGTAAGGATTGTAGCATTGTGTTTTCGTTGAACTTGATTAGCGAAGTCAATGACGGTTTGTTGAGTCTCGCTCTTGTATTTGAAGAGGTAGACCCATGTGTATCTTGAGAAGTCATCTACAATCACCAAACAATACTTCTTTCCTCCAAGACTATCATGAGAAGGAGGCCCAAAGAGATCCATGTGAAGAAGTTCCAAGCACCGCTCGGTAGTTATTTGATTGAGGGTCTTATGGGGCTTCTCATGCATCTTTCCTTCAATACAAGCCCTGCACACATGATCTTTGGCAAAGGAAATATCTTTTAGTCTAAGGATGTGGCCTCTGGTGTAGAGACTTTGCAAAGACTTCATGTTTACATGGGCCAAGCGACGATGCCACAACCAGCCCACGTCGGCTTTCACATAGAGACATAACATGTGTAGAGGGCTTTCCGGAGAAATCCACCACATACAAGTCATGCTCTACGTATCCAACGAAAGCCACCATGAGAGTCTTGCTCCACATGAGGACCACGGAATGCTCATTAAAGAAAGACGAAAGACCCATAATGGCTAAAGCACAAACGGAAAGGAGAATATACCCAAGTGTTTTGACAAGCATGACATTAATCAAGGAAACATCCGGGGTTACTACCACCTTACCAAAACCCAATACCCGAGAACTTGTTTTATCACCGTAGGAGACCATAGTATTGGCAAAATTAGGCCTAATCTCCGACATGATAGACTTGCTTCTGGTCATATGGCTTGTAGCTCCACTATCAAGCACCCATTTAGCTCCACCGGAAGCAAAGTCCTACAAGAAAATCAAGCTTTGGTTTTAGATACCCATTTTGCACTGGGTCTCCTTTTGTTAGTCACAAGGGTCTTTGGTACCCAAATAGTCCAATGATAATCATGAGCATAAGAAGTCCCAATGTATTTTGCATAAACATGACCATCAAAAGATTTGCAAAGAATGTAGGAAGGGTTGTTCTTCCTGGCAAAATTATCACTTTGCACAAAGGTAGAACCATAAGCGGGTCTTTGAGCAAAGCTCTTGCTCTTCTTCCTTTTGTTGTTGCTCTTCTTTTTCTTGGGCCTAGAGGTGTACCCAATACCCTTCTTATCAACTTGCCCTTTTGCAAGTTGTTCTTTCAACTCCTTGTTTTCCTCAACAAGATTCACATGCTTGCAACAAGGGTTAGAAGAACAAGGCAAATGTATAATAGGCATAACAGAAGACTTTGATTGATCATTGTTCAATTAATTTTGAAGTCGCTCATGAGCCTCAAAAAGGCTTGAGAATTTGCTCTCCAAGGCTTGAGAATTTGGTTGGGGTGGATGATCTCATTCGGCGAGTCGAAGAGAGATACTCGTGGGGTAGAAGTAGCAATAGCGGCAACTCCCATGATCTCTCCACCTTGACCTTCACTATCATCATCATCATCCGCTCCCGAGAAGTACTCTTCATGGACCATCATTAATCTTTCCTTGTTAGCATCGTTCTTGTTTTGAAAGTTCTTGTTCATTGGATGAGAAGGTCTTGGCTTGCTCTTGCGGATAAGATGGCCCCCATTGTCTTCTCTATTCTCGAAGGGACATTGGGCAATGAAATTACTCTTGTCGTTGCAATTGTAGCAAGATCTTGCCTTAGGAGCCTTCATGGTGGAGTTGAATCTTGAATTGTCCCTTGACCTTGACTCCATGCCCGGCTTATTCCAAAAGGCCCTTGATGCTAGAGCCAAATGCGCATTGAAGGCACACTTAATGTCTTCTTGAGACCACTCACTAATGTCTTCATCTTCATCAACCTCCACCACTTGAGCCTTCAAGGCTAGATTCACCTTTTGATATCCATATGCACGAGCACGAGCAGCCTCCGCATTCTTCTTAGCAATAGTCATGGCAATGACTTCACTCAACACTTCTTGTGACGTCATGATATGATAGTTGCTTCTCCCTTTGATGGAGTTGAGCTTTTGTTCCTCAAACGGAAGAAGGGCTTGAACAAACTTTCTCTTCATGAACTTGTCATCAACATAGGTAGCTCCAAGGTCCCTCATAGTGCAGCAAAGAACCTTGAGACGGCGATACATGTCTTCAGGAGTCTCATCATCTTGCATAGCAAAGCCATCGGACTTATTGTTGACTTCATCAAACTTGGAGCTTTGAATGCTAGCATTCCCAACAAATAGCTCGGTGAGATGATCCCAAGCTTCTTTGGCGGTGGAGAATTGGCGAATGTGTGCGAAGTCCTTGGGAGTCAATGCCTTTTGGATCATGCTCAAAGCGGTGGCATTGAATTGTTTGTCCACCACCTCGGCCTGGGTCAACTTCTTTGCATCGTATGGTGAGAATCCTTCTTCCACAATCCTCATCAATTCAATAGAAGAGCTGGAAATGTGAGAGCGCATTAGATATTGCCAACTGGCGAAATTTGAAGTATCTAGCATGGGAGGTGCTCTTTGAGGTATGATATGCGGCATGGGAATAGGTGGGTCCGGAGTAAACTTCGGAGGTGGGGGAACCGCCGAGTAATCCTTTCCCTCATCTCTCTCCTTGGAGGATGAGTCACCAAGCCCCTCGGTACTCTCGCTTGGGCGCTTGTGAGTTTGAGCAACATAGCCTAAGCCCAAGTGAGTGGATGTACCCACGGGGGCATCCTCGATAACATTCACGGGAGGAGGCTCAGTGGTTTGAGAGGCAACATGAGGAGTGGTAATTATGGGGTTAGGCTTAAGGGACTGCAAAAGGGTCATCATTTTCTCAAACTTGGTCATCATGGATGTCTCCAATCGATCAAGGTCATCCATGGAGGCCAAGTTCTTGGTGGCTTCTACCCCACTACCCTCTATGTCGGCCATCGTCTCTTAGGCGGTAAAGCCCGAAGTAAGAGCCGAGACTCTGATACTTCTGTGTCCATATGAACTATTTGACGGAATTAGAGTCGGAACTTGGCCCGGTAGTACCGGCTAGAAGTTTCAGCTGCTCCTGGCTAGAACTTCTGGCCAGCTCAGCCAGCCCACACCCCTTGAGCGGTAGTACCGCTGCGGCTCGGTAGTACCGGTCAGGACCTCGCGACCCTGTATTTCCGACGCTAGTTCCGCTCCAGCTTGCTGAGCAGATCTGCAAGCTGATCCTTGGTGTTGATGTAGCTCGCCGTGATGCTCCTTTCATCCAAACAGCTTCGTATGAAGTGGTACCTCACCCGGATGTGTTTGCTCCGCTCGTGGAACACGGGGTTCCTCGCCAGCGGACTTGCTGTCCACCCTGAGCTCCACCGCTCTAGTGTCTCGACCGAGGAGATCACCAAGCAGTCGAGCGAGCCAGAGCGCCTGAGTGGAAGCGGTGGAGGCCGCTATGTACTCGGCCTCGCAGCTAGACATGGCCACCACCTGCTGCTTGACTGATTGCCAGCCAGCTCACGAGGCACTTGCCGAGGAAGAACAGGATCCCGCTTGTGCTCTTGCTGGTGTCGATGTCGCCGGCGTGGTCGCTGTCGCTGTACCCGACGAAGTGTGCCGCCCCAGGGCACCTAGGGTAGTAGAGACCGTGGTCGAGAGTCCCCGCAATGTAGCGGACGATCCCTTCACGGCCTGCTGGTGCTCCGTCGTCGGTCGCTGCATGAACCGACTAACGTAGCCGACGGAGAATGCCAAGTCCGGCCGTGTGTGGGCGAGGTAGCGAAGGCTCCCCACAAGACGCCGGTACTGCGTAGCGTCCACCTCCTCCGTCGTGCTGTCGCGACTGAGCTTCAACCTCTCCTCCATCGGAGTGAGGGTTGGGTTGCAGTCGGTGAGCCCAGCTAGCTCAACGATACGCTTGGCGTAGGCGGTCTGTCGAAGCGTGATCCCGGAGTCGTCCTGGTGCACCTCGATTCCCAGGTAGAAGGAGAGGGGCCCCAAGTCACTCATCTGGAAGGTGGCCCTCATCTCTTCCTTGAACGCCGCCACCTCCGCATCCTTGGTGCCGGTGATCACCAAGTCATCGACGTAGACGCCCACTAGCAGGGCATTTCCTCCATTGCCCCGCCGGTAGACGGCTGCCTCGTGCGGGCTTTGCTCGAAGCCCATCCCCTTTAGCGTGGAATCCAACTTGGCATTCCACGCCCTCGGTGCCTGCCGTAAGCCGTAAAGGGCCTTGCGCAGGCGGAGCACCTTGCCCTCCTTGCCGGGGATCGCAAATCCCGGCGGCTGGTGCACGTAGACCTCCTCCTTCAAGTCACCGTTAAGGAACGCCGACTTGACATCCATGTGATGGACACGCCAGCCCTCCTGGGCAGCCAGCGCAAGGAGGAGTCGCATGGACTCCATCCGTGCCACGGGAGCGAAGGCGTCGTCGAAGTCAACCCCCTCCTGCTGCACGAAACCTCGTGCCACCAAACGAGCCTTGTGCTTGACGATGGCGCCAGCTTCATCCCTCTCCAGCTTGAACACCCACTTAAGGGTGATCGCGCGGTGACCATGAGGGAGGTCAGCAAGCTCCCAGGTGCGGTTCTGCTCAACCGCATCCATCTCCAGCTGCATCGCGGCGCGCCGTGCCGCATATCTCTCGGCCTCTGCAAAAGACCGAGGCTCGCTTTCGTCACACGCAAGGTGCAACTGCGCCTCCAGGTCGTGTGGCACCAGTCCCGGCACCGGCTGGTCGCCGAGAAGCTTCTCCATCGTGCGGTACCGCAGCGGCTCGCCGTCGTAGTACGCGTCGATGCGCTCCTCGTCGTGAGGGAGCGGGGAAGCGAACTCCACCGGGCTGTGCTCGACGTGAGCTGGTGGTGGAGTAGACGTGCCCGGAGGGGTGGCTGTCGGTGCTGGAGTACGAGGCGTCGCCGGCTGTGCTGGAGTCGACGAAGGACTCGTCGTAGCTGAAGTCGTGGTCGGAGAGCGTGGTGCTGCCGGGGTCGATGAAGACTCGGGGGCTGAGGTAGGCATGCTGGGCGAAGAAGAGCTACCTACTCCCCAGCTCCCTCGAAGTGGACGTGCTCGACAATGAAGTCGTCATACATCGGAGTCGAGTCGTCATCCACCACCTTGTCCCACGCCCATCCTCGCCCTTCGTTGAACACAACGTCTCGCGCCGTGCACACACGCTGTGTCTTCGGGTCGAGGATGCGGTAGGCCTTCGAGCCCTCCGCGTAGCCGATGAACACTCCCGGAATGCTCCTGTCGTCGAGCTTGCCGATGTGGCCAAGCTCCTTGGCGAACGCGAGGCAGCCGAAGACCCGCAAGTGGGAGACGCCGGCTTGCGCCGATGCCAAGCCTCGTACGGCGTCCTGCCGTCGAGCGCCTTGGTGGGCGAGCGGTTGAGGATGTAGACGGCCGTCACCACCGCCTTTCCCCAGAAGACAGCCGACATCCCTCTCTGCTTGAGGAGGGACCGGGCCATCCCCACAACCGTCTGGTTGCGCCGCTCGACGACGCCGTTCTGCTGTGGACTGTACGGCACGGAGTGGTGATGCTGAATGCCCTCATCAGCGCAGTACGACGCGAATTCAGCCGCTGTGAATTCGCCGCCGTTGTCGGTGCGCAGCACGCGCAGCTTGCGACCGCCCTCCGCCTCTGCAATAGCCTGCACGCGCCTGATGGCGTCCGCAGCCTCTCCCTTGCTGCCGAGGACCATCACCCACATGTAGCGGGAGAGGTCGTCGACGAGCAGCAAGAAGTAGCGTCGTCCTCCCGGTGTGGCCGGTGTCACCGGGCCACACAAGTCCCCGTGCACGAGCTCGAGCCTCTCCTTGGCTCGGAAGCTCGCCCTCTGGGGAAAAGGGGTCCGCCTATGCTTCGTCATCACACAGACGTCGCAGAACTGCTCCACATGGTCAAGGCACGGTAGGCCTCGCACCATCTCCGTGGTACTGAGCTGCTTCAGAGCCTCGAAGTGAAGTTGCCCGAAGTGCTCGTGCCACTGCCACGCCTCGTCGTCCCGACGGGCGGCGAGACAGAGGGGTTGTGCCACCTGCACGTTGAGGATGTAGAGTCGACTCGCACCTCTAGTTACCTTGGCAAGAAGGCGACCATGGCGATCCCAGACGCGTAGGATCCCATGCTTGATCAGCACGCTCGAGCCGTTCTCATCCAGCTGTCCCAAGCTGATGATGGAGTTCCTCAACGCGGGAATGTAGTAGACACTGGTGAGCAGCCGGTGCTCTCCAGTCTTGGCGGTGAAGATGATGGAGCCGACGCCCTTAATCTCCACTGCGGAGGCATCCCCAAACTTGACGGACCCTCGCACGCTGGGGTCGAGCTCGGCGAAGAACTCCCGTCGACCAGTCATGTGATGGGTAGCGCCGGTGTCTAGGCACCACTCGTCAGTCTTGTCGCCGCCGGAGCCGTCGCCGAGGAGGGCGTGTGCCTTTGGCTCGTCAAGGTGGAGGAGAGCCGCCGTGGCTGGTGCCGCTGGAGTTAGCTCGATGCTTGCATGTGCCATGAACAGAGCCGGCTCCTCCTCCGCCCGTGCGAAGTTGGCCTGGCCGCGTTGTGGCTGTCGACAGTCCTTGGCCCAATGGCCAAGCTGGCCGCAGTTGCGGCAGCTGTCGTCTCGTGCCGGCTTCTGCTTGCCGACGGCGCCGCCCTGGGCGTCTTTGCGCGCCTTGCGAGGCTTGCCGCGCTTGCGGCCGCCTGTCGTGGAAGAAGGCTCCCCCTTCTTCCTATCACCTTGGCAGGCATCCCACTGCTCCCGAGTGAGAAGTAGCTTCCAGCCAGTGGTGATGGACCCTGACTGAGGCTATGGCTCGTCAGAGTCGGCGACCTTGAGGCGACCTATCGCCTCCTCGATCAACATCGTGGAGAGGTCCAGCAGAGACTCGATCGAACGAGCCATCTGCCTGTACTTCTCGGGAACGCAGCGAAAAAGCTTCTCGACAGCTTTCTCCTCGTTGTAGGTGTCCTCGCCGAACTGCACCATCTTCTGCAACAAAGTGTTGAGACGGAGGGCAAAGTCATCAACGTCCTCACCTGGCTTGAAGGCCAAGTTCTCCCACTCCTTGCGAAGTACTTGCAGTGTGGACTTGCGGGCGCGGTCGCTGCCTATGCGTGCCGCAACGATGGCGTCCCAAGCCTCCTTGGCAGTCTGCTTGTTGGAAAGCGAGAACTGCATCTCGGGCTGGACTGCAGCGAGGAGGGCGTCCAGTGCCCATCGATCTTCATGGTGGTGGACGTTGCCATCCTGGACTGCCTCCCACTTGTGCCGCACTTGGAGCCGGACCTTCATGACCGCGGCCCACTCGACGTAGTTGGTTTTGGTGAGGGTAGGTCACCCAACACCGGGACCAACGTCCCTGACCACAGTCCGGACCTCATGGAGGCCACGGTCTTGGTCGTTTCGGCCACACGCGCCTCCTCCGGGAGCGCCACCGCCGTGCGCGCCTCCTCCGGGAGCGCCACCGCCGTGCGCTTGGGCGTGCTCGGCGGCCCACCGCGCTGTCCGCTCGCCGGCCGCGTCGTGGTTTCCGTCGACGCTGCTGTCGCCTGAAACGGAGCCGCTGATGCTGCCGCGCAGAGCTTGGACCTCCGCCGCTGCCTCACGTGCTGCATCCTCCGCTGCTGCTGCTTCCACCTCCGCTCTGGCTGCTGCCAGCCTCGACGCCCTTGCTGCCGCCGCAGCGGTTGCTGCCGCCACTCGCTCGCGCTCCTCTGCCGCGGCGAGCTCGGCCTCCTGCCGACGCCGCGTGCTCGAGGTTACCGAGTGCTGAGAGTGGCTTGCGGACATGGCTCGCCGCTGGGGAGCTGCTGGGTGGAGAGGGGGCTGCAACCGACGAGCTGCTGCTCGTCTGCACAGAGAGAGAGGAGTGAGCAGAGGCAGCCGGAGCTGCTGCTACTGCCGGGGAAGGAGATGAGCAGGAGATGCTCAGGCTACAAACTAACCTGGCTCTGATACCACTTGTTAGTCGCTGACTTCTAACTCTCATCGAGGGAGAGGATGACACAAGGAGTTGGGGCAATTTTCTGGTTTCTATTTCTCACACAAACTCACACAAATGCCATGCCAACCTGAGGGGTTGGGGATACATACTTATAGGCTGCTAACCAGCCAAGAATATGCTAGATGCTAGTCTAAGATGCTAGTCTAAAGGCAGCAGTCAAGGATGCTCTATCTAACAACCAGTCCTTGATGCTCTATCTCTACTGCTAGTCCTTGACACAAGGACCATGTGTGCTGTCCCACAAAGACCATAGGACAGAGACTTATCCATCAGCTATCGCCCTTATTCTCCTCACAGGTGGTTCCGGTGTTTCCAAGACCTACAAGCGCCGTCCTCGCGCCAAGTACTTTCGGGACGACGGTCAAGGTAACCTAGTGGACGAAGTTGAATTGAGGAGAAGGAAGAACGAAGAGAGGCAAATGGCTGAACAATCCAGGAGGACTAGGAAGGGGGTGTCCAAGAGGAAGGGCAAGGAGCCCAAGATCAACTACAAGGCTTTGGATGCAGTCTCCTTCTCTGCCATCCGTCACCGTGACTTGTTTGCTGAGCTGCCTCGTGATGATGAGCTGGGGGATACCCGCTTTTGGTGTGCCGAACAGAAGGGGATTTATGAAGACATCTATGCCAGGCTGAACATTAGGCCTATGCACCCTCTGGTACTTGCTGATGCCTTGGAGAAGGCGCATCTTGTGGATGCGATGTATGTGGCTGAGAGGATGGGGCTGCACCATCTCATGTCTCCCTAGTGCCTCCCGTGGCCCGTGAGATCAAGCAGCTAAACTGGTTCCAGCGTCACATTCTTTGCATGGGCGTGGACACGCGCAAGGTCAGTACGAGGCATACAGGCAGCGCCATGAGTTGGCTCACTCCCAACAGCTAATTCTCCACCACGTGTCTGGCGCTTCGGGTGCTCCTCCGGCTCCTACACTTCCCACTTCGTATGCTCGGTGGAACTCTTCCTCCGGGCTGAACTATGATGAGCTGGAGCGTCACTTGTTCCCCTCTGCGCCTGATGCTGATGATGAGGAAGGTGACACTGAGGAACTTGAGGATGATGATGAGGAAGAGCATGCAGAAGAGGACGAGGACGAGGACGAGGACTATGATGAGTGATCCCACGGAGCGCTAGCATCGCTCTTCTCCCTTTTTGGTGTCTCGCTGCCAAAGGGGGAGAAGTAGTTCTATTAGGTTGTCCGTGGATTTGCATGGGTCGGGCATAAGCACTTGCACTTTTTATTCGTTATTTCTTGCTTATGCCCATTTAGAACTTTTAAATTCGTGGTTTGTGATTTGTGGTTGAGACTTTATGTGGCTGTCTAGAGACTTTATGTGGTTGTCTGGATGGTACCTATGGACTTCATATCATGGATTATGCTCATGGCTATATCTATTCATATCCTATTGCTGGAGGTTTATCACGGAAGGCGCGCGCTCATAATGGTTATCCAATAATAATTGTGATTTTTGTCAAGGATGCCTATTCTCTACTTCGGTGGTATGTGCTTTTGCCCTTATGTCTATGGAATAGATTCACCTATTTGTGTGCATTTGTATTCCAATGCAAAACTCTATTATGCACACATTGAGGGGGAGTCCCTTTCATAGTTATTGCTGTTTGTCTTGTGTCTTTCTCCTGCAAATCCTGGTATTGTCATCTAACACCAAAAAGGGGGAGATTCAAAGAACATTTCATGTTTTCCTTTGTTTTGCGTGTTAGATAACAATACTATGGAGACTTTTCATGTGTGCTAAGTGTGCAGGAAGTTTTGAGGGGGGCCGGATAATCCGCCCCTCCAAGGGCCGGATAATCCGGCCTACCTCATCTCTCAAGGAAGCCAAGGCGCGTCGCTCTGTGTCCAGTCAGATTTTCTCCCGGAAAATCCGAACTGGGGCGGTTTTTCCTCCCCAGGCCGGATAATCCGGGTTTCGCAAGGCCGGATAATCCGGCCCCCAGTTTTCGAGCAAAAGGAGCCAAGGCGCGTCGCTCGGTATCCGGTCGGATTTTCTGGGGCGGTTTTTCTTCCCTAGAAGATGATCAAGGACAAGCTCGGCGCGTCTCACTGTGAGGGGGCGGATTTTCTGCCGGAGATTCCAAGTCTGGGGCGGAGTTTCCCCAGACCGGATAATCCGGCCCCCACTTGGGCCGGATAATCTGGCCCCCAAAGTGTGCAACGGCTGGTTTTTGGAAGGGGGTATAAGTACCCCTTCTTCCCCAACGTCCAGAACACTTGATTCACTCGAATTTGACCAGACCTTGTGCAAGAGCTCTAAATCTCGATCTCCCACTTCAACCACCCGAAGGTCTTGATCTTTGGTGGAATTGAAGGAGGAGAAGTTCATCATCAACATCAAGAATCAAGTGCTTCAACTCCTCTCCATTCACTTGGAGAAATCCCTGATCTAGTATTCTTGTTAATACCTAGATCTTGTTATTGTATTTGACAACTTTGTTCTTATGGCAGCTTGTTGTCATTTCGGGAGCCTCCAAGTTGTTGTGGAGTTGTTGCCCCGCTAGTTGTGTAAAGGCGCCGGTGCCCGCCTCGAAGGGTACCTATAGTGGAAGGTGGATCAGGCCTGTTGTGGTGAGATCCATCGGAGAACAGGGTGAGGCCTTTTGTGGCGTGGTGGTCTTAGTACCGCCCACCCCTCCAACGTAGACGTACTTTCCTTAACAAGGAAGGAACTGCGGTCAAACAAATCCTGTGTCTCCGCGTGCTTCACTTCGGTTCACTCGTTCCTCTTCCACTCGCTCTTTACTCGCTAGTAGATAGGTTTGCATATAGGGAAATTCCACACATTAGTTTATCTAGAGAATTTACCTTTGCGCTAAGCCTAAAATTGAAAAAGAATTAAAAATTGGTGTAGCACCTATTCACCCCCCCTCTAGGTGCCCATACGATCCATTTCACTCACGCACACAAAACCGGCGCCCCCCGACCCGGTATCAAACCCTAGCTTCACTCGCTCACTCCCCCACGCGCGTGCGTCCGCTCTTTGGCAGCGGCGTCGCTTCTTTAGTTGCTGAGGGTCGGCGAGGAGGCAGCGCCGCACGGCTAGGCAGGCGACAAGCCCCTCCCTTTCTCCTCCTTTCTTTCTTCACCTACTGAACGCCTCTACCAGAGAGTGAGCAGCGGCGAACAGAGAGTGAGCAGCGGCGCCCCCTTGGCTCCTTGCTGACGAGCGCATCCACCCGCGGGTGGGAGCGCCGTCGTCAAGTGGCCTAGTGGTGGTGCCCTTTTCCGGCGACTGCCGGTGGTCAATTTCCCTTGATAATTGGGGATTTCTTTCTCTGTTCGAGTTGGATTCGGGGTTTTGCCTTATCTTTTCTTTTCCCCGCAAGGGGGTGGTTCTTCTTCTAGATGCCTCGCATAGGTGTTGGACTGTTTTGGTCATCAGCAGTGACAGTTGATATTAAGAGCTATAACTTACATCATATTGATGCAGTAATTCAGTGCAAGGATGGGTTTGTTCCTCCATGGCGTTTCACAGGAATTTATGGTGAATCTCGCAGAGAGAATAGACATCTAACTTGGACTCTGATGAGGAGGTTACACCAGATCCGAAATCTCCCATGGTTGTGTAGTGGTGATTTCAATGAAACGCTATACAGCACGGAACATTTTAGTGAGCATGATAGAGATGAGTGGCAGATGAGGGCTTTCAGAGAAGTGACTGAAGATTGTGGTCTGATTGATCTTGGTTTCTCTGGTTTGCCTTATACTTGGGACAATAGACAAGAGGGTAGTGCTAATGTTAAGGCAAGGATTGATCGAGCTTTCGGTAATGATGGCCTTCTGAATCTATTTCAGGTTGTTAAAGTTAAACATATTAGTGTTGTTCAGTCTGATCACTGTATGATTCATACGGAGTTAAAGAAACATATCAGTCATCGTCCCTTGGGGAGGAGAGCTTTCAAATATGAGAATGTTTGGCAAACCCATGGTGATTATGACAAAGTAGTTGTGGATCTCTGGCAGAAGGCTGAAAGAGGCGTTGGTCTTGAGGGGTTTGCGAAAACTCTTTCAAGTATGCAAAATGGTTTATCATCCTGGGGTACAACAACCTTTGGGGATTTCAAGAAAAAGCTCAGTAATTTGAGGAGGGAGCTTGACAGGGTGAGGAGAATTTCCTTGGGCAGAGGTCCTTCATCCGAGGAAAAGAAAATTATGGAAAGAATTAATGAGGTTCTGTTCCAAGAAGAGATTTGGATTAAGCAAAGATCTCGGGTTAACTGGCTAAGATCAGGTGATTGTAATACTGCTTATTTCCATGCTTTTGCTTCCCAGCGCAAGAGAATGAACTCAATATCCTCTCTCCAACGCGAGGATGGTACATGGTGTGATGATGCGGAAGAGGTAAAAGATGAGGTACAGGGTTTCTATAAAAACTTGTATACGTCAGAAGGAGCTCCTGATATGCAGGGACTTATCGATCTAGTTAATGAGAGAGTGGTGCAAGAGGATAAGGTCAATCTTGAAGCCGATTTTACTAAAGAGGAAGTCAAGAGAGCTCTTTTCCAAATGCATCCCTCTAAGGCACCAGGTGTTGATGGCTTCACGGCAGGGTTTTACCAACGCCACTGGAATCTAGTAGGCCCGGAGCTGTGTGGTGCGGTGCTAGGTTTTCTGAATGGAGGGGAAATGCTGGAGGAGATTAATGATACTGCTATAACTCTCATTCCAAAGGTGAGAAATCCCCAGTCCATTAAGCAATATAGGCCCATTTCTTTGTGCACTGTTCTTTACAAAATTGCAACTAAAACGGTGGCGAACAGAATGAGGCCTGTACTGGAGTACACTATCAGCCAGGAACAAAGTGCTTTTGTGCCAGGACGGTTAATTAGTGACAACGCTTTGGTGGCTTTTGAGTGTGTTCATGCTATGAAGAGAAAGAAGAAGGGAAAAAAGGGTCATTGTGCAGTCAAATTAGATATGATAAAAGCTTATGACCGTGTGGAATGGCCTTTTGTGGAGTCAATACTGACTAAACTCGGATTTCCACCTAGGCTAGTTCAGATAATTATGAAGTGTGTTTCTACAGTTCGTTTCTCTGTTAAGGTGAATGGTGGTCTGCTCGAACCTTTTACTCCTTCTCGAGGAATCAGGCAGGGAGATCCTATGTCACCATATTTGTTCCTTGCTTGTGCTGAAGGATTGACTGCTCTGATACATCACTACAATTCAGGCTTTATTGATAGGGGAGTTCGTGTGTGCAAAAGATCTCCATGGATCTCTCATCTGTTATTTGCTGATGATAGTCTTATTTTCATCAATGCAAACGGGGCTAGTGCGGCCAGGCTCAATGAAATTCTGGATATATATCATTTGGCGTCTGGACAAAAAGTCAATAAGGAGAAGAGTGCTATTTTCTTCAGTCCTTGTACTTCGGATACTCACAGGGAAGTGGTGAAACAACATCTGAATATTCATATTGAAGCCTTCAGTGAAAAGTATCTGGGTCTGCCTACCGTTAACAAGCGAGGCCTTTGAGTATATTACTGAAAGTGCAAGAAGTAGTGTGAATGGGTGGGCTGAAAAGAATCTATCTTACCCGGGAAAAGAAGCTTTAATAAAATCAGTGGTCCAAGCCAAGCCGATCCATGGTATGAGTTGTTTTTTACTCTCCAAAAGTACTTGCAAAAAATTCACTTCTGTTATGGGACAATTTTGGTGGAGTGGAAATTTAGACAGAAGGTCTATGCATTTGTTAGCCTGGGATAAATTGGCTATTCCAAAAAACCAAGGGGGTATGGGTTTCCGAGATATGCAGGCTTTTAATGTAGCTTTGCTAGGAAAACAGGCTTGGAGAATAATTATGAAGCCAGACTCCTTGTGTTCCCGGGTTCTTCGAACCAGGTATCTCCATAACCAGGAGTTGATGACTGCCAATGCTCCAAGGACAGCATCGAAAACCTGGCATGCGATTCTGGTAGGAAGGGAGGCTTTGAAATTGGGTCTTATAAAGCGAATGGGCTCTGGTCAGTCTATTTCGATTTGGGAAGATTGTTGGCTCCCTAACTCTGCGACAATGAGGCCAATGGGTCGTCTGAAGGAAACTGATCTTGTCATGGTAAACGAGCTTTTAACTGCAAGTAATGATTGGAATGAGCCTTTGATCCGTGGGATCTTCTTTGCTCCAGATGTTGATTCCATTTTGAGTATTCCGTTGAGGAGTACAGGGGGTGATGACTGGCTGGCATGGACCAAAGAAAAATCTGGAATTTATACAGTTCGGTCGGCTTACAAGTCCTTGATGGAAGCGCGTCAGTCGGAGGAGGCTAGGAATAATAATGGACATGCTGTGTCTTCGTCTGAAAATGATACTGATTTATGGAGACGATTATGGAAACTGCCAGTAGTACCTAAGGTGCGTGTTTTTTGGTGGCGAGTTCTTCGAGGAATTCTTCCTGACTATAGGACTTTGTCACGGCGACATATAATGGATAACAGCACCTGTGCTCTGTGTTAAAGCAGAATCTGAGAGTGTGATGCATGCTTTAATTGAATGCAGTCATGCGAAATTGTTTTGGGAAGCCGCAAAGGAAATTCTTTTAGTCAAATTGCCGAAGCTACATACAGTGACATGGGCAAAAGATATCCTGTGCGAGTCTTTTTTCAACCAACATGACAAAGTTATTATAACTTCAGTCATGTACTCGATCTGGTCATCGAGAAATAATCTGACTCATGGTGAGAGTGGTTTTAGTCCCGCTAAAACTATGGAGATGGTGAAGGAAACCTTGCAGACTCTTGAGTTACCAAGGGACAAGGGTGTTCCTAAATCTGCTAGGCCGGAATGTAAGTGGCAGAGACCACCTGATGGAGTTGTTAAAATTAATTCCGATGGTGCTGTTAATGTCAATGACAATCTGGCAGCTACTGGTGCTGTTGCACGTGAGGGGGTGGTCTTCCGTGGTGCTACGGGTAAGACTTACCGAGGTGTGTCTGATCCTTTGACGGTGGAGTCCCTTGCTTTTAGAGATGCTGTTGTGTATGCAAGAAGCAGGGGTTTCACTAATGTTGTTTTTGAAGTTGACTCTGAAGATTTGGTCCGACTTTGGCAAAATAGAGCTAACGATCTTTCAGTAGTCAAGCAGGTCTTAGATGAGATTAGTGAGCTGAGTTTGTTGTTTACAAATTTTAGCTTAGTTCATGCTCGTCGCGAGGCTAACCAGGCGGCTCGTTCTTGTGCAAAATATATAAGCCTACAGGATGGGTCGTTTTCCTGGGATGCTGAGCCACCTGCTTTTCTAGTTCACAGCCTTGAGGCTGATTGTAACCTGGTGTGAGTTGTGGGCTGCAAGTTTCTGACGCACTCTTTTCTTTACCAGGGTACCTAAGGGGGCTGGAAGGTTTTTAATGAGGCGGCTTGCTAGCTTTTAATATATATTATCTTTAAAAAAAAAGGATACTCATCTAGATCGAGAGGAACGGCGCGGCTGGGTGGTGGCGCTCGGTTCCTGTCTTTTTGCTTTACTACTCGAAGAGATCTATGCACTAAACATGGCTCTGATACCAATGTTAAAACGCTTTTAGGATCTGCTAGGCTAGATCTGTTCGGTAGAACACTTTGCCATGTATATAGTTACTGAGAGCTGAGAGGGAGATGGGAGAGAGAGAGAGAGAGAACCTTCGCCGGTGCTCGACGAGCTCGAGCCATTGGCCATGGGGTCGACGGCAAGAGAGCGGGGAGTGAGTGGGCTAAGCGGTGGTGGAGCTTCCCATGGCTAGCGCTAACCTAGATCGGCTAGGATTGTCGATGGGGAAAGCGGCGGCGCGATGAACCTCGTAGTGCGTGCCCCGGCCCCCACCTTTATATAGCGCTGCCACAGGGCCCACCAACCATGAAGAGGTTGGGCGCCCCCGATCAGGGCGCGAGATCCAGGGGCCGATGGGCCGTTGGTCCCAGTCAGGTGAAGATCAACCTAACACTGGACATTTCAGGAAGAGATGCGTGCCGATGGGGAGATCCTGCTGAAATCCGAGCTAATTGACCCGACCACAGGGAGCTTGCATCAGCTTCTCTGGAGGGTGAACCAGATGACTATCTCAAAGCGTCCGATTGCGCAGGAGGACATCCTGGTGTTTAGATCTTTGATCGAGGTATGCATTTTTGTTTGTTTGTTTCCAAGTTCTGATGTTAGTATAGTGCCAGTATTCTTATTGATACCTGATAGTCAATTGCAGGAACGGTTTGAGGACATTGTTAGGCAGCTGAGTGGTTCCCATTGGACATCAACGTGTATTGTTACTATTAGCAAATTCAATAACTTCTTTGATGGACGGGAGGAGGCTCATGCAGCATTATGTTACTTGACGCAACGTGGGAAAGCACGGTATCTTGTAGTCAGGAAGGCAGACCCTGTTGAGGTTCATGATTTCTATTGTCCATTTTCCACTGTTTTGTTGCAGCATGTTCCCTAGTGTGTTTTTACCTAAATTGGGTGGCTACATTCAGGGTGTGAAGTTTCCACTTGTGTATGCTCAAGCTCCTGCAGTTTCAAAGCTCGATTGTGATACCTTGCACTTAATTTGGGCAGAAGAGAAATTGCAGCAGCAGCTTGATGTGCTTGATCGCCGATGGGAAATGTTAGTGAACTTGTAAACCTTTTTAGTCAAGTGCCATCTAGAATTTGTATGCAACTCTTATGTGTTATAGCAGAATGCCTTTGTTGATTGCAGAGACCTAAGCCTTCACATTTGAACAGTTGCTATTGTAGGGCAGTTTTACTTTCACACCTGATGTATTTCAGGTATTAGTTTGGGTGCCATCATACATACCTATCAAGGTTTTCATGATAGTAAGGGTTGTTACCGTAGTTACTGTAATGGAAATTCTTTCCAATGTTTACATGATTGGTGATTAAACTTTTACTATTTAATAGTAAACCTTGATCCCACATGGTATAATCCTGGCACCGCTGCTGAATGCAATAGTACGCATAATTAGATTTGCTAGTTGACAAACATGAAACCCTATTTTCAGATATCAGATTCTCCGTCACTTGCTGCATCATTGCTTATCTTATTCATATATTGTTTCCGATTTAACACTTAAGAGATGGGCTTCGACACCATTCATTCAACTTTATGGTGTATATTCTTGTTTTTGGTGCTGGATGAATTGCTTGTCCACATTGTTGAAATTAATGTCGTAACTACAGGGATTTCTGATAATTCTGCATTAGGGACTTATCTTCTAAATATATTATTTGTGGTTTAAGAGATGGGCTTCAACACCATGCATTCCACTTTATGGTGTATATTCTTGTTTTTGGTGCTAGATGGATCGCTTGTCCACATTATTGAAAATAATCCCGTAACTACAGGGATTGCTGATAATTCTGCATTAGGGAGGTCTAAAATCAATAAAGAACTTGAGAAGATTACATTAAACATCAAACACATAACCATGTTTTTATTCTGAAGCTTCTCTTTCTTTATTTTGGTTGAGTTACTTGATATAATACTGGAATTTGTAATTAAAATCCATATACTTCAGTTCAAAGAAAAGGGTGTTGGTGTCCTTCAAAGTCGGAAACAAAAATGCGGCTTTTCGATATGTAAGGCAGTCTAAATTGTTCTCAGAAAGCAGGAACAAATGCACACAACTACTAGAGAGGGTTGAAGAAGTTATATCTCTGATTGCTACTGCTGAGTCCACTAAACAGGTATGGTAATATTACAAAAAGGGTCATGATGTTCAGTCACAGATAGACATATTATATAAACAATGAATTGGTATTAAGACATATTATAGACATGTTATATAAACAATTAATTCCGTACATATAATCTTCAATTAGGTTTATGAGGCAACCCAAATTGGTATTAAGGTGATGAAGGAGCATAATGCCAGCATAGAGGACATTAACACCCATCTTAAGGAGGTCAATGACCTTGTTGCAACACAAAGAGAAATTGATGCTGCCTTAGGTAAGTTCTCAACTTGGAAATTCCAGCTTCCATTTGAGAAAGTTTATCTTGCACACCAGGTAGTTTTTTTCCTTCTGCATGAGAATATTACAGTTTGTGCCCAGGTCTAACCAATTAAGCTCAACCTAGTTCAAACTTGACCTAAGCCAAGGTCCCATATCCAATGTAGCCAGGCCAAGCCAATCCCTACTCGACTATAAGTTAGCAGCAAGCCCGAGAGCGAGTGGATCTCGTCGGAAATCACAACGACACTGTGATTTAACTAGGTTTAAGCCCCATGAGGTGGGTAATAGTCATACTTCTATTGTATTTCAATACGAGGATTACTTAGTACAAGCTAGATTGGATCTACAAACCTAGCTTTTGAGAGCGGTGACCCGTCAAGGGTTCCGGGATGAGTTGAATCTTCAGTGAGGGTCTCCGACTCCTTTTATATGGAGGCACCTTGCTCCAAAGGAGTCACCTTGCTCCAAATCTCTGATATTCAGTGCAGTACGATATGATTAGTTCAAAATCAAAGGGGGGGATCTCCTTGCTATGATCAGATCCTGGATTTAGTGTGCCCATCCTTATCCCCTCCTACTGCTTGCCTTTGCACGACTGGGTGTAGGTCTTGGGAGACTCACACTCATTAGTTGACTTAGTCTGTCCACACCCGCAGGGTATGTACCTCCAATAGTTCCAGGACAACTCACCATCAGAGATGAAAGCACCAGCATAATCTTGTTTCTGCTGTAAGATCATGCATATTATGATTATTTTAATGGTATAGTTTATTATCTAGGTTTAGCCTCTGCATGATCTATATGTGGTCCATTTGGGCGGCAGAAGTTTGTAAGGGTTAATTGATGTTTATATGTAGGGCTGTATGTGTATGTAAGAATTCTGATCCCGTTTTTATGCAGAGTCAGTACCGCTGCAATTGTTAGCTGATGAAGAAGATATAGAAGAAGAATTCAGAAACCTCGAAGCAGAATTGCAGGATAAGATTCCTCATGTGCATGTTGAGGAGCCAGAACGAGTTTTACATGCAACTCATGATTCACCTGATGAAACTGTTGAATCACTGAGCAACAACCTGTCAAAGATTAAACTTGGAGCCATATAGACGCTCCTCTTTTTACTTGTTGAATGTGACAATTAGTAATTTAGTGAGATCCTTTTGCCCATCATTATGTATTGTATGTCTTCTGGTGTTCTCATGATATAGTGGTAGTTCAGTTGTAAAAAAATTCCTGATAAGTAATGTGGGTGTCATTAACTTTATGAAGTCATGTAGATGGTGTTTGAGCTTTGGTAGATCTTTAATTGTTTTTCTTCATGATGTGCCTGGTTCAAACTCCCTAGTTCAATAAAGTTACTTATTATAACACAATTTTCTTTAATTGCCAACTCTTCCATCACTGTTGCTACTTGAAGGGTGGCATAGAAGCATGTATGGATCTGGTCCAACAAAGGAATTTATTGGTCAGAAAACAGTTCTCTCTCCATGATGCAGACATATTGAGGATCAGTCTTTGCTCTTCAACAGAAAGGCCATCAACATTTAATTGCAGAGATACTGAAGAATCTATTTTGACTCGTGAGTATGTTGGGTTTAGTCTTCTATTAAGATTTAGTAAAACTACTTCTGTGTAATTATTGTTTTCATATCATGCCAACGCTAATAGTCTCTTTGTCACAAAACACGAACATAAGCCCTGAAACTGATTCATGATTTCCATTTTTATAATGATTGATGATGGTTAATAAAAATTAAGTAGTCATGGAAGCAATGATGCTGGCCCACTTGCTAATCAAGTTAGGTACTCCCTCCGATCCAAATTAATGGACTCAGATTTCTCTAGATTTGGATGTATCTAGACGTGTTTAGTGCTAGATATATCCGAATCTACACAAATATGAGTCCATTAAATTGGATCGGAGGGAGTAGCTACAAAACTCCATGTAGTTCTGTTAACCAAAAACCACATGAATTCCATGTGCTGAAACCCTTCCTATCATAAGGTTGTTGCAGGGTTTCAACACAGCTTAGAAATAGAATTATTTGTACCTTGACACCATCTAGCCAATTGTCTAACTGTTGGATTATGCTCGACTGTCAAGGGCAAACTTCTGATACTGTTATATGCATTTTGATGCGTATCTCAACACCAAATGGATTTAGTATTTGACATGTAAAACACAAATAAGGAGAACATAGCTTGATGCATAGTTTTTTAATATGACAAAAAAGACGAAACAAAAAAAAGAGAGATATTATGCTGAAGTGATTCTAATGATCTATCTACTGAACTGCAACTATATCATTCTTTTAAACAGTTCTGTTAATGGAAGTCAAAACAAGTAAAATGTCATATATGGGGATTCTTAATGTGCACCTGACATGACATATAGGCATGTTAGAGTGGATTAAGATATCCAGCTATCCGAATAACAGTAACTGCACATGATTTCGATCTAACTTAGGATGTATCGGACCTGTTGTGCTATTGCTCATTTCCATGTTTTTAGAATCTATTTGTGCAATGGTCTACTTGTGTGGACTCATAGCATACTAAATCATCCAAACTTGGTGTAAAATTTGTTAATATGTAGCTTAGACTAAACAGCTTTGCTCAAAAACAGAAGTTCTTTCCATTGTGGTTCAGTTTGAAATTAAAGAATCTTGAATTGCAATATATCAATTCGATTAACTGCGTAAATTTGATTGTGATAGTTGAGCCCATCAGCGCAGTGTACCTCTTGGTTCATCTCCAATAATAATATCTGGAATGAAGACAACAGAGTTCGTTTATGATGTGCACCAGGGCCAACTAACACCACATGAAATGTTTTTACGGGCCATTTTGATGGTAGGACCTTCTTCAGCCCATCGAATATATGAGTCTGTGTGTAGCTTTCTCAGATATCAATGTCTGTGACTTCCCATACTGCAGTAATGCAGTTTTTTCACGGCAATTCATTGATAGAAAAAGAGAGTATTGTACACCGTATATACAAGCGGCTCAGAAGCCAACACCCCATACAACTCAACCCACTAGACCTACGGGGCCACAGGGATCAAGGCCCGGAGGCCAGTCGCACCTGCAGCAGCCCACGATCGAGCTTCAGAGCGTATTGTAACGAGAAGGCTACTCATGTTTGGCGGCACATTGTCGAAGACAACCGCATTGCGCTGCTTCCAAATCCACCATGCTGTCAGCATAATCAGCGAGGACGTCCCCTTGCGAGTGGAACGAGGGGTAGAAAGCGAGGTCTGCGGCCACCAATCCACGAAGTCATCCTCTCCATCCAGAGGCGCGGCCGTGGCCCGGATCTAGGAAAGCACCTCATGCCAGACTGCCGCCCTAGAGAAGGGGCAACCTACCAGAAGGTGAGTCATGGTCTCGGCCGATTGGTCGCACAGGGGGCAGCGCGGGGGGTGGGCAAGGCCTCGTCTCGCCAGCCGCTCGGCCGTCCAACACCGGTCTTGGCAGGCCAACCAAATGAAGAACTTGACTCTAGGTGGGGCCCAAGTATGCCAGTTCAACTTCCAGGATCTGGATGTGATTGATCTCTGGAAAAGGAACTCGTAACATGATTTGGCTGAGTAGTGCCCATCCGTGGTCCACCTCCAGATCAGGGTGTCTGGCACATCAGTCAGCATGACGTCACGCGTCCTCACCCAGAGTTGAACGTACTGCTATAGGGCAAGCGGGCTCAGCGCGCCCTGGATGTCAGCAATCCAACGGCGCTCCAACAACGCCTTTCTCACCGTGCGGCGCTCCCTAGCGCGTCTCGGAATCAGCGCGAAGAGTTCAAGCGCCAACTCCTCGATGGTCTTCCCGTCTAACCATCGATCCAACCAGAAAAGAGCCGTAGCTCCATCACCCCCGTCATCCGACAAGAAGCTCCGAAGACTTGGAGCTCTGTGTTGGAGAATGACATGTCCAGTCCGTGCCAAGGGCGCAGTGGATCCGTCCGCATCCTCTAAATCTAGCGAATCCGAAGACTGATCGCCATGTGGCCTAGGTCAGGGACACCCAAACCTCCGAAGCACTTGGGCCTACTCACCTTCTCCCAGTTGACATGGCAGTCCCTCCATTGGCTTGCGCTCTCCTGGCCCACAGGAAGCCTCTCACTATCTTTTGTATCTGATGGAGCGTTTGCTTGTTGTGTCCTAGCACAATGATCTGGTGAAGGGGTATCGCCAGGAGCACCGATTTGACTAAGGCTAGGCGCCCAGCCTTCGTCATCATGGATGCCTTTTAAGATGGTAGCATGTTAGCAATACTGTCAACCAGGGGCTGGATGGCCGAAGCCGACAACCGGCGCAACGATAGGGGGATCCCCAGGTACTTGACCGGGAAATGTGCCAACTGGCATCCCATAATCGTTGCCGCCGCCTGCAGGGCCTCCTCTTCGGACCAGGCGATCGGGGATACCGAGCACTTGGTGAAGTTGGTGTGCAGCCCTGATGCCTCCCCAAAGAGTCTCAGGAGTGTGTGCACTATGCGCAACTCCGTCTCGTCTGGGTAGCAGAAAATCACGACGTCATCCGCATAAAGGGAGACCGTCGTCACCACCTCCTAGGATGCGATGCGCTTCAGCATTCCAAACTCCAAGGCCTTGGCCATCACCCTATTGAGCGTGTTTATGAATAACACGAACAACATTGGCGACAGTGGGTCTCCCTGTCTTAGTCCCCTCCGATGCCAGATCGGGGGTCCTGGCTCGCCATTGAGCATCACCCTCGTGCTAGCCGTTGAGAGTAGGATAACCACCAGCTCGCGAAATCTGGTGCCAAACCCTACCTTACGCAGCACCTCTAGCAACAGCGCCCAGGAGACCGAGTCAAAGGCTTTGGCTATGTCAAGCTTTAGCATGACCCTTGATTCCTTCAACCTATGAAGTAGGCGTGTTGTCTGCTGAACCAACATGAAATTATCATGAATGTAGCGCTTCTGGATGAAGGCGCATTGGTTCAGGTCTACCAGGGCACCAAGCTTAGGAGCGAGTCGTGAAGCCAGTACCTTTGCCCCAACCTTGGCAAAGATATGGATCAGACTGATCGGTCGGTAGTCACCCAAGGAGGCTGCATCACTATGCTTGGGCAGCAGTACTACCAGTGCCTGATTGAGGCCTTGGAAACCTCGCCCGTTCATGGTGTACAGCTTGGCGAAGGCGGACATAAGGTCTTCTTTCACCACTCCCCAGCACGCCTGCAGGAATTCCGCAGTGAAGCCATCCGGTCCAGCGCCTTACCGTGAGGTACTCGCTTAATCACCTCCCACACCTCCTCCTCGGAGAAGGGGCATCTAAGTCTGAGAGGTCTGCTGGAGTGTACCCAAGAAAGTCCAGGTCCAGCGAGAACTGCCGCTCTCTACCCGTACCAAGCAGCTCCTGGAAGTGATCAAACGTAGCCTCAGCCATGGTAGCATGGTCAACAACGACCGTGCCATTCACCTGCAGGCTACGGATCACATTCTTCTGCCGACGGTAGGCCGCTTGTTGGTGGAAGAAAGCTGTATTGACACCCCCCTCGCTCAGCCACCTAATCTTGGCCTGCTGGCATGCCATCATACGCTCGAGCGAGGCCAGTCCGAGGTAGGTGCGTTTCAGCATTGCACGGAGGACGCGCTCATCCGGAGAGAGAGGCCTATGATGGATAAGTCTCTGTCCTATGGTCTTTGTGGGACAGCACACATGGTCCTTGTGTCAAGGACTAGCAGTTAGAGATAGAGCTTCAAGGACTGGTTGTTAGATAGAGCATCCTTGACTGCTGCCTTTAGACTAGCATCTTAGACTAGCATCTAGCATATCCTTGGCTGGTTAGCAGCCTATAAGTATGTATCCCCAACCCCTCAGGTTGGCATGGCATTTGTGTGAGTTTGTGTGAGAAATAGAAACCAGAAAATTGCCCCAACTCCTTGTGTCATCCTCTCCCTCGATGAGAGTTAGAATTCAGCGACTAACAAGTGGTATCAGAGCCAAGTTAGTTTGTAGCCTGAGCATCTCCTGCTCATCTCCTTCCCCGGCAGTAGCAGCAGCTCCGGCTGCCTCTGCTCACTCCTCTCTCTCTGTGCAGACGAGAAGCAGCTCATCGGTTGCAGCCCCCTCTCCACCCAGCAGCTCCCCAGCGGCGAGCCATGTCCGCAAGCCACTCTCAGCACTCGGTAACCTCGAGCACGCGGCTCCGGCAGGAGGCCGAGCTCGCGGCGGCATAGGAGCGCGAGCGAGTGGCGGCAGCAACCGCCGCGGCGGCAGCAAGGGCGTCGAGGCTGGCAGCAGCAGAGCTGGCAGTAGCCAGAGCGGAGGTGGAAGCAGCAGCAGCGGAGGATGCAGCACGTGAGGCAGCGGCGGAGGTCCAGGCTCTGCGCGGCAGCATCAGCGGCTCCGTTTCAGGCGACGGCAGCGTCGACGGAAACCACGACGCAGCCGGCGAGCGGACAGCGCGGTGGGCCGCCGAGCATGCCCAAGCGCACGGCGGTGGCGCTCCCGGAGGAGGCGCGCACGGCGGTGGCGCTCCCGGAGGAGGCGCGTGCGGCGACGGCGGCCGAAAAGACCAAGACCGCGGCCTCCATGAGGTCCGGACTGTGGTCAGGGACGTTGGTCCCGGTGTTGGGTGGCCTACCCTCACCAAAACCAACTACGTCAAGTGGGCCGCGGTCATGAAGGTCCGGCTCCAAGTGCGGCACATGTGGGAGGCAGTCCAGGATGCCAACGTCGATCACCATGAAGATCGACGGGCGCTGGACGCCCTCCTCGCTGCAGTCCCGCCCGAGATGCAGTTCTCGCTTTCCAACAAGTGAACTGCCAAGGAGGCTTGGGACGCCATCGCTGCGGCACGCATAGGCAGCGACTGCGCCTGCAAGTCCACACTGCAAGTACTTCGGAAGGAGTGGGAGAACCTGGCCTTCAAGCCAGGTGAGGACGTTGATGACTTTGCTCTCCGTCTCAACACTCTGTTGCAGAAGATGGTGCAGTTCGGCGAGGACACCTACAACGAGGAGAAAGCTGTCGAGAAGCTTTTTCGCTGCGTTCCCGAGAAGTACAGGCAGATGGCTCGCTCGATCGAGTCTCTGCTGGACCTCTCCACGATGTCGATCGAGGAGGCGATAGGTCGCCTCAAGGTCGTCGACTCTGACGAGCCACAGCCTCAGTCAGGGTCCATCACCACTGGCGGGAAGCTACTTCTCACTCGGGAGCAGTGGGATGCCTGCCAAGGTGATAGGAAGAAGGGGGAGCCTTCTTCCACGGGGGAGCCTTCTTCCACGACAGGCGGCCGCAAGCGCGGCAAGCCTCGCAAGGCCCGCAAAGACGCCCAGGGCGGCGCCGCCGGCAAGCAGAAGCCGGCACGAGATGACAGCTGCCGCAACTGCGGCCAGCTTGGCCATTGGGCCAAGGACTGTCGACAGCCACGACGCGGCCAGGCCAACTTCGCACGGGCGGAGGAGGAGCCGGCTCTGTTCATGGCACATGCAAGCATCGAGCTAACTCCAGCGGCACCAGCCGCGGCGGCTCTCCTCCACCTTGACGAGCCAAAGGCACACGCCCTCCTCGGCGATGGCTCCGGCGGCGACAAGACTGACGGGTGGTGCCTAGACACTGGCGCTACCCATCACATGACTGGTCGACGGGAGTTCTTCGCCGAGCTCGACCCCAGCGTGCGAGGCTCCGTCAAGTTTGGGGATGCCTCCGCCGTGGAGATTAAGGGCGTCGGCTCCATCATCTTCACCGCCAAGACTGGAGAGCACCGGCTGCTCACAAATGTTTACTACATTCCCGCGTTGAGGAACTCCATCATCAGCTTGGGACAGTTGGATGAGAACGGCTCGAGCGTGCTGATCAAGCATGGGATCCTACGCATCTGGGATTGCCATGGTCGCCTTCTTGCCAAGGTAACTAGAGGTGCGAATCGACTCTACGTCCTCAACGTGCAGGTGGCACAACCCCTCTGTCTCGCCGCCCGTCGGGATGACGAGGCGTGGCAGTGGCACGAGCGCTTCGGGCACCTTCACTTCGAGGCTCTGAAGCGGCTCAGTACCACGGAGATGGTGCGAGGCCTACCGTGCCTTGACCATGTGGAGCAGTTCTACGACGTCTGTGTGATGACGAAGCATAGGCGGACCCCTTTTCCCCAGAGGGCGAGCTTCCGAGACAAGGAGAGGCTCGAGCTCGTGCACGGGGACTTGTGTGGCCCGGTGACACCGGCCACACCGGGAGGACGACGCTACTTCTTGCTGCTCGTCGACGACCTCTCCCGCTACATGTGGGTGATGGTCCTCGGCAGCAAGGGAGAGGCTGCGGACGCCATCAGGCGCGTGCAGGCTGTTGCAGAGGCGGAGTGCAGTCGCAAGCTGCGCGTGCTGCGCACCGACAACGGCGGCGAATTCACAGCGGCTGAATTCGCGTCGTACTGCGCTGATGAGGGCATTCAGCGTCACCACTCCGCGCCGTACAGTCCACAGCAGAACGGCGTCGTCGAGCGGCGCAACCAGACGGTTGTGGGGATGGCCCGGTCCCTCCTCAAGCAGAGAGGGATGCCGACTGTCTTCTGGGGAGAGGCAGTCGTGACGGCCGTCTACATCCTCAACCGCTCGCCCACCAAGGCGCTCGACGGCAGGACGCCGTACGAGGCTTGGCATGGGTGCAAGCCGGCGGTCTCCCACTTGTGGGTCTTCGGCTGCCTCGCGTTCGCCAAGGAGCTTGGCCACATCGGCAAGCTCGACGACAGGAGCATTCCGGGAGTGTTCATCGGCTACGCGGAGGGCTCGAAGGCCTACCGCATCCTCGACCCGAAGACACAGCGTGTGCGCACGGCGCGAGACGTTGTGTTCAACGAAGGGCGAGGATGGGCGTGGGACAAGGTGGTGGATGACGACTCGACTCCGACGTATGACGACTTCATTGTCGAGCACGTCCACTTCGAGGGAGCTGGGGGAGTAGGTAGCTCTTCTTCGCCCAGCATGCCTACCTCAGCCCCCGAGTCTTCATCGACCCCGGCAGCACCACGCTCTCCGACCACGACTTCAGCTGCGACGAGTCCTTCGTCGACTCCAGCACAGCCGGCGACGCCTCGTGCTCCATCACCGACAGCCACCCCTCTGGGACGTCTACTCCACCACCAGCTCACGCCGAGTACAGCCCGGTGGAGTTCGCTTCCCCGCTCCCTCACGACGAGGAGCGCATCGACGCGTACTACGACGGCGAGCCGCTGCGGTACCGCACGATGGAGAACCTTCTCGGCGACCAGCCGGTGCCGGGACTGGTGCCACACGACCTGGAGGCGCAGTTGCACCTTGCGTGTGACGAAGGCGAGCCTCGGTCTTTTGCAGAGGCCAAGAGAGACGCGGCATGGCGCGCCGCGATGCAGCTGGAGATGGATGCGGTTGAGCAGAACCGCACCTGGGAGCTTGCTGACCTCCCTCATGGTCACCGCGTGATCACCCTTAAGTGGGTGTTCAAGCTGAAGAGGGATGAAGCTGGCGCCATCGTCAAGCACAAGGCTCGTTTGGTGGCACGAGGTTTCGTGCAGCAGGAGGGGGTCGACTTCGACGACGCCTTCGCTCCCGTGGCACGGATGGAGTCCGTGCGACTCCTCCTTGCGCTGGCTGCCCAGGAGGGCTGGCGTGTCCATCACATGGATGTCAAGTCGGCGTTCCTTAACGGTGACTTGAAGGAGGAGGTCTACGTGCACCAGCCGCCGGGATTTGCGATCCCCGGCAAGGAGGGCAAGGTGCTCCGCCTGCGCAAGGCTCTTTACGGCTTACGGCAGGCACCGAGGGCGTGGAATGCCAAGTTGGATTCCACGCTAAAGGGGATGGGCTTCGAGCAAAGCCCGCACGAGGCAGCCGTCTATCGGCGGGGCAATGGAGGAAATGCCCTGCTAGTGGGCGTCTACGTCGATGACTTGGTGATCACCGGCACCAAGGATGCGGAGGTGGCGGCGTTCAAGGAAGAGATGAAGGCCACCTTCCAGATGAGTGACTTGGGGCCCCTCTCCTTCTACCTGGGAATCGAGGTGCACCAGGACGACTCCGGGATCACGCTTCGACAGACCGCCTACGCCAAGCGCATCGTTGAGCTAGCTGGGCTCACCGACTGCAACCCAGCCCTCACTTCGATGGAGGAGAGGCTGAAGCTCAGCCGCGACAACACGACGGAGGAGGTGGACGCTACGCAGTACCGGCGTCTTGTGGGGAGCCTTCGCTACCTCGCCCACACACGGCCGGACTTGGCATTCTCCGTCGGCTACGTTAGTCGGTTCATGCAGCGACCGACGACGGAGCACCAGCAGGCCGTGAAGAGGATCGTCCGCTACATTGCGGGGACTCTCGACCACGGTCTCTACTACCCTAGGTGCCCTGGGGCGGCACACTTCGTCGGGTACAGCGACAGCGACCACGCCGGCGACATCGACACCAGCAAGAGCACAAGCGGGATCCTCTTCTTCCTCGGCAAGTGCCTCGTGAGCTGGCAGTCAGTCAAGCAGCAGGTGGTGGCCATGTCTAGCTACGAGGCCGAGTACATAGCGGCCTCCACCGCTTCCACTCAGGCGCTCTGGCTCGCTCGACTGCTTGGTGATCTCCTCGGTCGAGACACTAGAGCGGTGGAGCTCAGGGTGGACAGCAAGTCCGCTCTGGCCCTGGCGAGGAACCACGTGTTCCACGAGCGGAGCAAACACATCCGGGTGAGGTACCACTTCATCCGAAGCTGTTTGGATGAAGGGAGCATCACGGCGAGCTACATCAACACCAAGGATCAGCTTGCAGATCTGCTCACCAAGCCTCTTGGGCGGATCGCGTTCGTCGGACTCTGCTCTAGGATTGGGATGGTCCAGCCTTCCCACAAGACGACGCACAAGACTTAGGGGGAGAATGATGGATAAGTCTCTGTCCTATGGTCTTTGTGGGACAGCACACATGGTCCTTGTATCAAGGACTAGCAGTTAGAGATAGAGCATCAAGGACTGGTTGTTAGATAGAGCATCCTTGACTGCTGCCTTTAGACTAGCATCTTAGACCAGCATCTTAGACTAGCATCTAGCATATCCTTGGCTGGTTAGCAGCCTATAAGTATGTATCCCCAACCCCTCAGGTTGGCATGGCATTTGTGTGAGTTTGTGTGAGAAATAGAAACCAGAAAATTGCCCCAACTCCTTGTGTCATCCTCTCCCTCGATGAGAGTTAGAATTCAGCGACTAACAGCCTAGACTCCATGGCCACATCGAAGCGGTATACGATCGCCCGTGCTAGAGAAAGCTGCAGTTTTACCGATCCCACCTTCCTGTCCGCCTAGTCATCAGCTGCCGGTGGTGCGTTTGAGCTTGGAGACAAGCCTCCGGAAGGGGTCGGGGTCGCCGTCGATGGTCATCCAGGCCCTAGTGACCACTTCGCCGAAGCCATCAAGCTTCAGCCAGAATTGCTCAAACTGGAACCGTCCACGCCCGGCGGCAACCGGGGTACAGTCCAGGAGCAAGGGGCAATGGTCCGAAATGACCGTAGAGAGGCAGCGCAAAGAGCAGCTGCTATGCAGTTGTTGACCGAGACTTATAGTTCACTTGATATGGAGAGATAACTGTACCATTCACAGCAAGTAAAATACAGATCATTGAAAAAGAGAGGAGGCAAAGAAAAGATCAGCTGGCGAAAGTGAATAGTCTCGCAACGCAAAGCATTTCTCGTTTTGAGGGTAGCAACGCCCATGAACGGAAGATCTGAAGATAGGCCTGAAAACTGAGGACATAACACATAGGCCTGAAAATTCATGATAAGGCTTGAATTATTGGAGGGCGCTTTGCTTGTGCTTGCTCCACATGCACAGATGCATGAATCTATCAGATGCCTGTCCACACCAGTCTTCAGTGTTACGTCATATCAGGAATAGAATAGGATGAAAAAGCAATCCTGTTCCTCCATTAAGTGATATACAATAATGCTAGATACCACAGCTGGCTTATCCTCTTACATAGGTTACTGTAATGACGTTAGTGGGCAATAGAAACATATAATTCAAAATGTCGTGGCAAATCAACCAGTAGACTCTCAATCTGGTTGTACAACGAGATTGAAGGCTGCTTGTTGCGTGCAAAGGTTGTATACTTTAAGACTGCCGATTCATGAGCAGCGCTTCAGATAAAATTAGTCCCATTTTTTGCGTTCCGCACTGTACCTGGCTATATGTTGGAAACCTTAACCTATTATAGTATTGCTAGGGTGTACTATAATAATAACATAGCCATTAATAATTTAATGATTGTTTCCTGATTGACTAACAAACTAAGCTGACAGTTGAAGTCAGCATGTTGATGCAAACGTCTAACCAACTGCAGTTAAAATCCCTAAAATATTCTCATGAATCATGATTGCCTTTTGCATGTCCTCGAGTAGCAAAAATTCCTAATAACTGAACAACATACTTTTCGAAGAAAGAATATCTCATCGAACAGCGTACTGGTTATATCTTATTGGCAAGCAAGTATAGAGCGCAATTCTTAGGTGAACAAGTGTGGTGATTGTAACATCTTTTGTGATAAATATGCTTACCTACTTGTACATTGAGTAAATTGCTTCAGATCAGTTCCCTGTTGTTCCAATGGTACTCAACTAAAGATTTGCTATCACTACAGCTTCCAGGGTAGTGATCATTTGAGTCTTCATATTGTCAGAATGAAGTGCTCCGAAGGGTGCTCCTTACGCTGCTAACAATCTTACTGAACCTGACGGACTCATGGGCCTAAACATCTCGGAATCATGTTAGTTCATTATTTGCATGAGAAAGCACTATATAGTTAAGCAGGGCAAGTAAAATCGCATGGAAACCAAGTGGCCCCAGCAGACATGATGAGTAAAAATAAAAGCAGTTTGGCATCCATCTGATAATGCAACTAAGGGGAAGTGATATACATCGATCCAAGAAGGCTCCAGCGAAATAAAGAAAGACTACTCAAGGGAGACTGCACTGGCTATCAAGAATTACAGTTCATAACCTGGTAGCATCTACCAACTACATAATGCACAAAATTCTGGAGCATCTTGGCTGATACATGACACATCTGCTTCGTGGATTAGGATGCTTGGTAAGTTCTGACCGGACAACTAGTTAATTTTCATGTCTAGAGCTTGTTAATTGGTACTTGAAATTGATCAGCTGTGGGACGAGAACATTGCACTTCAATGATCTCTCTCAAGTTTGGCATGAAAGTTATGTTACACATCCACGCCATTTTTTTTTTAATGTTTCAGCTCCACTTCTCCCTGTTGTATTGTATCGGTGCTCTTGCCTCTACCATCCAAAAATTGACTGGATACCCGGTTGTCACCCTGCATGAATGAAGAAAATTGGAGATGAGTGATGCACACAAGAACTGAAGATATCAGATCTATCTGTTTGGAACTTTTGTGAGTTGTTACCTGAATAACGATCTGCCAGATCACATGTGTTTGCTCACTGTTTAGCTTCCTTGTTCAGACCTTGTTGCTGCGGATTCGCTATGCCTTGCTGTTGCTCCTGCACCATGTTAGGCATGGCTCCTGAGACTTGAGGGGCTAGGTTTGGCCTAATAGGAAGACCGGCCAAAGATGTAAATGGTGGTACACTGGAGGCTGATAAAGGGAGTGCTTGCCCAGGGACTCCAAACATTGGCATGGCGTTTACACCAGGGATGCCAATACCTTGTGGGGCTGCACCTGGGATCA
The DNA here is from genome assembly GCA_910589775.1 of Avena eriantha. NCBI lineage: Eukaryota > Viridiplantae > Streptophyta > Magnoliopsida > Poales > Poaceae > Avena > Avena eriantha. The sequence continues at coordinate 292,326,034 of OU342742.1, forward strand.
TTTGGCAAGGAAAGTGAGCGCCAGGCATGGGTGACATCGGAATCGATCCTGTGCTGTTCATGTCGAAGACACCCATCCCGTACCCCAGTCCCATGCCAAGATGAGGGAAGTGAGCCATTGGAGAAAGTTGCAAGTGCTGCATGGCTGGTGGTAGCAGCATAGGAGGAATGCACAGTCCAGTTCCCATGGACATCATCTGTGTGAAGAGAACCATATATTTTCAGTTCCTCTCCTTTACCTTGCATAACCGTGTTACATTTGGCATGAGGCAGTTAGTATGAGTGTACCTGAACTTGAAGCTGAAGAGTTTTGAGGTATTCTATAGCTTCATCCAGCATTGAGGCCTTGTCGATCTACACAGGATGATATGCCGGATTTGTTACCAACTGTCCTTGGCATGTAGACACTCCTGAGGAAGCAAGATAACAGAATAGCGTAGCAGTAACCTGTACCTTGTTGCAGTTGGGAATGAGCTCTTGAAGAGCACGCATTTTTTCATTGATCCTGTCTCTTCTCCTCTGAAGGTTGTTGCATTACAATACAATCAATAGGATTGAAGAATGATATTGAAGGAATGGAACATAAGGTGATCAACGAACTGGGAAGTGTGTTGCCTACTTACCCTTTCTGACAAATTGTGGACCTCAGCGGTGCGGCTGCGTTTCATGCTTCTGCTGGCAGATCTTAGCAATGCTCCGGACTCATCGTCAAGATCCTGAAGATATTCAATTTCACCATAAGCACTATAAGAGATTCAGTTTCCAGAAGCACTATAAGTTATGTCAGCTCACATTCCCATATACTGCATCACATGTCGTTTACTTACTTCATCTTGACTAGCTGAACACTCTGTCTGGATCTTTCTCTTCTGCTGGTGCCAGCGTTCATCGTTTGCAGCACCATTGGCAGAGCACACCGAGGAAGCCGCAACCGTGGCCTCTGGTGCCTTTCTTACCGCATCCCTGTGTGCGACCCTATTATTGCTAATTCTTTCACGAGTCATCATCTCTTGCAAGTTACTGACTGGAGCAGCGGCAACTTCCGACGCAAACCGCACACCCTTGGGATGCGGCCACACCACCCTCTGATCGGCGAACACAGGGTCGTTCCTTTGCCCACTCGTCGTTTGGAAAACCGTGGACTCCATGGGGTTGCTTGTAGTGATGTTAGACACCTTGTCGGTGCCTTCTGGCCTCTGCACGCTCTGCAGAGTTGCCCTTGCCAGGGCTGCTGGCCGAGAGAAGAGCGAGAAGTTCATCACGCCATGCTTGGCAGTAGCAAGATCTGCCTGTGGGTGGGAAGTCCGGGTGCTAGGAGCTGATAACCCATGGTTTTCCTTGAAGGGTGCTCTGCTGCTGCTGGCAACCGGAGCACCTCTATTGTTGGTGGCGTTGGGATTAGTAGTTGGCAGAGAACCGAGGTTGGCCGTTGCTGCTGCCGCTGCCGCCTCCTGGAGCTCCGAGAAAAAGTCTGAGCAGTAGTCAGCCGTGGTGAGAGCAGGGGCGGTGCTGCCGTCGTCCTCGATGATGGGGTAATTGATCCATGGGACGGTGTCGTCGTCCCCATTCTCGTGGTTGGCGTGTAAGCCGGAAGAGAAGTCATGTAGTGATGGAGCCATGCCTACGGCGCCAAAGACGCTGCCGGACTTGGGGAAGGCCATCATGTTGTCACCACCAGATGAGTGCTTTTCTTGGACTCCGCTGGTGGGCTGGAAGGCAGGCTGCGGGTGCTTCCTCCGCCCGTGCACCACCGCCTGCCCGTTCTCCCAGAGCAACTCGGAGAACTCGTTACCGTCGGACCTACAACCAGTCACGGAGGCTCACATGCATCAGCATCATCATCATCGTGCTAAGAATCAATCGATAGAAACGTCTACTAGATCGAATGAGAAGAACTGGAGGCTCACTCACATCTCTGGGCAGGAGGCGGGAAGTGGATAGACGGAGGGGCAGTGAGTAGGAGAGACCAGCCACCGGTGAAGCCCTTGCGCCGCTTCTTGTTTCTTTGGAGTTTGCAGTGGGAGGGGAGAGAGGGAGCTCTTGTGGAGTCTGGAGACGAATAAGTAAATACGATGGTAGCTGCCCTTGGTGCCCTGCGTCTGCGTGGGAGATAAGAAGCGGGCAGCGGGCAGGGGCGGGGGGGGGGGGGGGGGGGGGGGGGGGGGGGGGGACAAGCCGGTGACGGAAATGGACAGGCAGATACGACGCCCAAATGTGCAACGCAGTAGCAGCAGCTAGCGGGGTTCTCTGCACCCGCGCCACGGTAACGTATGCGTATCCGTGCACAGTGCACTGTACTCTGGCTAGTATATCTTGTTTGTATTTTCCTTCCGTTGGAATTGTGCTCTCCTCTCGTTGTAGCAGTTCTAGTAGTTAGCTAGGGGTTATTGGGTACCACAATTGCTCCATCATCCATTATTATGTATAATTTTCACTGTTAATTCTGGAACATAAATCATGACAGTAACAGCCATAATCACGTGAACCTCTAATATACTAGATGTATTGATCAACATGAGCAGCAGCAGTGCATACGCAACAATAGTATAGTATGACAACAAATCGGATCACGGAATACGTACTGATTGGTTGTTGATGAAGTCGCAGTAGTAGTAACATTGGGGAAGACTGATCGAAGCAGACGGCGGCGAAGACGACGAAACCTTATTCGCCCTCTCTCGTACAGGATCGCAAAGGCGAGTGGTTTGGAGACCCGCTCTCCCGTTCGTCCGTGCACGCCGGCAAGCGGGATGGAGTAAACTATGGTGGCGGCGCAAGCAGAGAGAAGGCAAAACCCTAGATTGGTTTTCGGTGTGTACGTGGTGGAAGCCGCACATGCATTTATATAGATCGGCTTGGGAAACCCGCACAGGGCACGTCGTGGACCAAGCCCACGTTGCACACGTTTAGGTCGGTTACAGATAGCACATGATCCGGGAGCGATCCGAATCTACTAATTATTGATACGTCTGTCAAAACTGCACCAGTTTTCCCAAGCAGCAAAAATAAAGCTCGGCTCGGCGAGATTCCCGCAACCCGCGGCGCGCGCGTCGTGACAAGACGGGCGGCGGCGTTGTCATCGGAGGAGCGCGCGTGTAGTTCTCCTATTCTCACTCACTTTACTAAGTGGTAAACCACTTCACCTTATAAGGTGGTGTAACTCTCCTCCAACTTTCCATGTGGGACTAAACTTGAGCTCCCACTCTACTCACATGTGAGCTACCACCTACTTAGGCCAAATCACACATGGGCTTTGAGATTTAGGGAAAATCCGAAATCACATATGAGCTTAAATAGATTAGCCCATTATTTCTAACAATCCCTCACCAGATCTCAAATGCCCATTTAAAGATTTGCCAATCCTCGCTACTTGTTTATATACCAGTGTTTCAACATAGAGTGATAAGTTGAACTTCCGCCTAGAATCTTAAGCTATGTCTATCAGCAACTTGAACAATGGATGAACCTTTAATTGCAAGTTTGGTGCCAATAGATTTCACCCAAAATCATAACTAGTACCTAGCTACCAGTAGCCTACCCCGCGGGTTGGAGCATATGCATCATACTCCCTGGTCTCTTCATGAGTTGACCACCCAAGTCTCATAGACCGCGACGTTTACAGTCGAGCTCATATAGGTGTGTTCTTTCAAGAATGCCTTGTAGGATGGCATCTTTGCTAGTTATAGCCAATAGAACACATTAAGGCATGTTGTCAACCTGCCTTATAGATTTTTGAGAATTATGCATCTTCACATAGAGAGGGTTGCAAAATACTCTTCTCAGTCAACCACTAGCTTGTTCTTCCCAGATTCTCCGATCACATAGGTTGATTACCACTATGGTGTGACATTCATGGGTCTCAACCCCATCTCCCTCGATGCATTTTCTATCATAGTTCGTGATAGTCCCTTTGTAAAGGGATCTGCCAGGTTTTTATCTGTTTGAATATATGTAACAGTTATTACTCCAAAGTTTCTCAATTTCCTGACAGATTTCAAACGTCTTTTGACGTGTCTTGATGACTTCGCGTTATCTCTAGAATTGTTCACTTTGACAATAACAGTTTGGTTGTCACAATTCAAAAGGATTGCCGACACAGGTTTTTCAACCATAGGCAAGTCCATCAAAAGCTCACGCATCTATTCTGACTCAACAGTGGTTGTGTCTAAAGCAGTAAGTTCTGCTTCCATAGTTGACCTCGTCAATATGGTCTATCTAGGAGACCTCCATGACACTGCGCCACCTCCAAGGGTAAACACATACCTGCTCGTGGCGTAGAGTTCATCAACGTCAGAGATCCAGTTTGAATCACTATATCCTTCAAGCACAGCAGAGTGCCTGAATAGTGAATCCCATAGCTCATTGTACCACACAGATAGCGCATGACCCTTTCAATTTCCTGCCAATGATCAATACCCGGGTGACATGAACCTACTCAACTTGCTCACAATAAAAGAGATATCGGGTCTTGTAGCGCTTGCAAAGTACATGAGAGAATCAACAATTTGTGAATATTTCAACTCGTCTGTTGGTTCCTTCCTATTCTTGCGCAAAGTCAAACTGGGATCATAAGATGTTGGAGAAGTCTTGCCATCAATAACGCCAAAACGGCTCAAAACCTTCTCAACATAATGAGATTGCGTTAAAGTAATCTCATTCTCGTTCTTAATAAGCTTGATGTTCAGAATCACATCAGCCTCTCCCAGATCTTTCATGTCAAAACTCTTTGACAGGAAAGCCTTAACTTCATTTATCACATTCATGTTTGTACCAAAGATCAGAATATCATCCACGTACAAATATAATATAACACTATCGCCCCCACCATGGCGATAGTACACACACCTATCAGCCTCATTAATGACAAAGCCAATAGAAAGTAGAGTTCTGTCAAACTTCTCATGCCATTACTTAGGTGCTTGTTTCAGGCCATATAAAGATTTTAACAACTTCACACCTTTGTCTCTTCACCTTTTACCACAAACCCATCTGGTCAATCCATATAGATCTCCTCTTCCAAGTCTCTATTAAGTAAAGTTGTCTTCACATCCGTTTGATGAACGAGAAGACTGTAAGAGGTAGCCAGGGACAGTAGTACTCGAATGGTGGTTAGTCTAGTGACAGGTGAATAGGTGTCAAAGTAATCTTCGCCTTCTTTCTGTGTGTAGCCCTTGGCTACAAGCCGTGCCTTGTACTTTTCAATAGTACCTCTAGGCCTTAGCTTCTTATTGAACACCCACTTACATCCCACAGGTTTACAACCATAGGGACATTCTGATAATTCCCAAGTTCCATTAGAAAGAATCGAGTCCATCTCATTTTGGACAAGTTCTTTCTAATCATCTGCATCAGGAGATGCATATGCCTCAACAATGGATCTGGGAGTATCGTCCACAAGGTACACGATAAAATCATTACCAAAGGATTTTGCAATCCTCCGTGCCTTACTTCTCGTGAGAGGTTCATCGTCATCCTTCTCTAGGATTTCCTCATGTGGTTGTTCAAAATTCTCAATAGATGCACTAGATTTAGGAAGTATTTTAGAAGAAATTCTAGCGGCGCTATGCATATCTTTTATAGGAAACATATTCTCAAAGAATGTTGCATCACGAGATTCCATTATAGTATCAACATGCATATCAGGAACCTCAGACTTAACCACTAAAAATCTATAGCCTACACTCCGTGGAGCATATCCTAGAAAGATACAATCCATTGTCTTAGGTCCAAGTTTGTGTTTCTTGGGAATTGATATGTTGACCTTCGCCAAACATCCCCAAGTGCGCAAATATGAAAGTTATGGTTTTCTCCTAGCCCACTCCTCAAGAGGGGTCTTTTCTTTATTCTTGTTAGGAACTCTATTCAGGACATGACATGAAGTCAACAAAGCCTCCCCCACCATGCCTTTGATAAACTAGAAGTGGCTAACATGGAATTCACCAAGTTAGTCAGCGTGCGGTTTTTCCGCTCGGCAAACCCGTTTGATTGGGGCGAGTAGGGAGGCGTCCTCTCATGAATAATGCCATGTTCCTCATAGAATTCTTCAAACATTTTGGGAACATATTCACCACCACGATTCGACCTAAGACGTTTGATCTTTCTCTCCAGTTGATTTTCAACTTCAGCTTTATAAATTTTAAAGTATTCTAAAGCTTCATCTTTAGTGCATAACAAATAAACATAGCAATATCTAGTCGCATCATCAATCAATATCATGAAATATCTCTTTTCACCTTTTGTCAACACACCATTCATCTCGCATAGATCGGAATGTATGAATTCTAGAGGTGCCAAGTTTCTCTCCTCGGCAGCCTTGTGAGGCTTTCGAGGTTGCTTTGATTGCACACAACTATGACACTTAGAACCTTTGGCAATAGTGAAATTCGGAATTAAACTCATGTTGGACATCCGAGACATCAAACCAAAATTAATGTGACATAAACGAGAATGCCAAGCACTAGTATCATCATTAACATCGCCACAAATATGATTCACGGTTTTATTACAAAACTCTGAAAGAGAGAAACGAAACAAGCCTCCAAACTCATAACCTTTACCAATAAATTGTCCATGTTTCGAAACAACAACTTTATTAGACTCTAACACAACCTTGAACCTATCTCTGCACAGAAGGGAGCCACTAAGGAGATTCATGTTCATAGTAGGGACATACTGCACGTTCCTCAGCTGCACGGTTTTTCCGGGAGTAAACTTCAGATCCACTGTGCCAACACCACGAACATAAGCATGTGACCTATTCCCCATTAGGATGGAAGAATCCTGTGCGACCTGATAAGAAGTGAACATAGAGATGTCAGCACACACATGAACATTACCACCTATATCAATCCACCAACAAGGTGATTGACATACTAAAAGAACAGTAAATAAATTACCATACCCATCAGTGTTGCTAGCAGTCACGATGTTGACATTCTTCCCTCTTTTCCCCTTGCGATCTGCACGTTCTGGGAAGTCCTTGGAAAAGTGACCGAGCTCTCCATAGGTAAAGCAACCTAGCTCGGCCTTGTTCGGCTTCTTCTTCTTCTTCTTCTTCTTCTTGAAGGTTGTAGTCTTTTCAAGATTACTGAAAGAGGGCTTATAGTTCCCTTTGTTCTTGCCGAAGGTCCTCTTCTACACCATGTTGGCACTAGACTGACCCTCGCCTCCTTTCTCAGGAGTGTCCTTAGCCCGAGCCTTCTCCTCAACATCAAGAGACGCTATCAGGTTTTCAACTGATATCTCTTGTCTCTTATACTTGAGAGTTGTGGCAAAGTTCCTCCATGAAGAAGGCAACTTTGCAATTATCCACTCAATCACAAACTTGTCGGGCAAGATACACTTAAAGACTTCAAGCTCTTTGGCAAAGCACTGTATATCATGAGCTTGTTCGACTACAGAACGGTTGTTAACCATCCTGTAATCATGAAAGTTCTCCATGATGTACAGTTCACTACCAGCATCAGTTACACCGAACTTAGCGTTCAGTGCCTCCCAGAGCTCTTTTTCATCTTTGATGTGCATGTACACATCAAACAACTTGTTGTCAAGAACACTCAGAACGCATCCCATAAAGGCTAGATTGGTTTTCTTGAACTTGTTCTGATCTTGCTCAGATATAGTTCCTTCAGGTAAACCCTCACTAGCCTCGAATACTTTCAGAGCTTGCAGCCACATAGTGGTCTTATACTGCCACCTCTTATAATGAACACCAGTAAACTTTTCCAGCTTCATCGCATCGACCAAGTGTCCCATGTTTAACTCAGGAAATTTCCTATAATGAGGTTTTTGGATTGTTGGATTATTTGGCATAATTTCCACGATTAATTCCAGAATATAAATCATAATAGTAATAGCTACAATCATGTGAACCTCTAACATACTCGATGTATTGATCAACATGAGTAGCATCAGTGCATACGCAACAACAGCCATAGTATGACAACAGATCGGATCACGGAATACGTACTGATCGGTTGCCGATGAAGTCGCCGTAGTAACGTTGGGGAAGACTGATTGAAGCAGACGGCGAGGAAGACAATGATAGGCAGCACCGCCTGACTTGGATGGAAGACGACCCATCATGAAGAACTTGAGCAGTCGCGCAGAGCGCTTCCTAAAAACCTTATTCGCCCTCTCCCCTACAGGATCGCAAAGGCGAGTCGTTCCGGACAACTGCTCTCCCGTCCATCGGTGCATGCTGGCAAGCGGGATGGAGTAGACTACGGTGGCGGCACAAGCAGAGAGGAGGCAAAACCCTAGATTGGTTTTCGGTGTGTATGTGGTGGAAGCCGCACATGCATTTATAGAGAGCGGCTTGGGAAACCTGCACAGGGCATGTCGTGGACCAAGCCCATGTTGCACACGTTCGGGTCGGTTACGGATAGCCCACGATCCGGGAGCGACCCGAATCTACTAACTATTGACACGTCTGTCAAAACCACACCAGTTTTCCCAAGCAACAAAAATAAAGCTCGGATCGGCGAGATTCCCGCAACCTGCGGCGCGCGCGTCGTGACGAGATGGGCGGGCGGGCGGAAGCGTTGTCGTCGGAGGAGCGCGTGTGTAGTTCTCCTCTTCTCAATACACTTGTCAGGTGTATAGGTGCACTAGTTCGGCGAAGAGATAGTGAAATACAAGTGGTATAGATAATTATAAGTGGTAACGTTCATAGAAAATAGCTTGATGGCGTGGAAAAGACTAAAGGCAAACTGAAATAAAGATGGAAGCAAGCAAACATGTAACAGATCTAATTTCAGACGGTGTTTCAAAGTTTAGAAACAAGGCCTAGGGATCATACTTTCACTAGTGAACACTCTCATATAAATATCTTCTCTTTATGATACTACTCTTAACTACTCTCCGGTTGGGCACTCTAATCGATGGTAGGGCTATAACAACACTCCTCAAAGTTCATATTTCCCATCTAGAAAACCCCACACTTTCACCTTGAGTACTAGATGGTTCCAACAAACACCACAATTTCATAAAGTCATCCAACTCCAAATATAACTCATAACAAGTATATGTAATCTCTAGCCTAAGTGCCACCATGGTGTGCACACTGTCACTTTCACACACATGGGGAGAGCAGAGATCTATTAAAGCACTTAAGTAGCAAGGTAGATCTATAGATTACAAGCTCATGATCTCAATAAGATCATGCATAGAGAGAGAGATGAACACATAGCTACCGGTAGAACCCTTAGCCTCGAGAGAGAACTACTCCCCCCTCATCATGGGAATCAGCAACGGCGATGGAGATGGTGGTGGAGATCGATGGAGATGGCTCCGGGGGCACTTCCCTGTCCCGGCAGGGTGCCGGAACAGAGACTTTCTGTTCCTCGAATCTCCCCTTCGGTGGCGGCTGCACTGTGGAACTTTTCGTGGCTGGAGGCTTGACTATTTAGGGTTTATGCATCGGGAGGAATATATAGGCGAAAGGGCAAGGTCGGTGGAGGCCGGAGGGGCCCACACCACCTGGTGGCGTGGCCAAGGGGGACCCGTGCCACCATATGGTGTGGCTGGCCCCTGGCCCCTCTCTGTCTCGTCTTCTAGGTCTGTGTTCCCCCCGGTGAAATATTGACTTTGGCTTTTGTCCCATCCAATTCCGAGAATATTCATTTTCTGACTTTCTGGAACCAAAAACAGCAAAAAACAGGTAACTGGCACTGTGGCATCTTGTTAATAGGTTAGTCCAAGAAATCATATGAAAAGTACTCCAAAGTGTGGACAAAACATAAGAAAGTAGATAAAACCAAGCATGGAACATAAAAAATTATAGATACATTTGCAATGTATCAACATCCCCAAGCTTAACTCCTGCTCGTCCTCGAGTAGGTAAGTGATAAAAAGAAAGAATAATTTTTGAGGTGACATGCACCATCATAAACTTGATCAAAGTATTTGTAAAACATTCAAAGCTGGGATCATAGTACTTCAATCATAATATGAAAGACAAATTTCTAGCAATAAGACAAAGAAACTATGATGCAACATGAAAATGCAGAAACAAACGATTTATGAATAACAATGCTTTGTAAGACGTTTGTTTGTTTCACATAAATAAAACATAGCATAATAGTATTCATCTTGTCCCTCATAGAGTAGCAAATATAAATGCATATGACACCTTCAAAGTTCATAAGAGTGACTAGATACAAATAGTTTGAAACAAGCAATATCAAGTTATGCATCAATCAACTAGTCTTGGGACAATGCACATAGAACTAAGAATGGCCACTATGCTCTCAAAGTAGGTGCATAAAGGTAGAAGGTGGAGACTCAATATAATGGTGGAAGAAATGCCTTCATAGAAGGAAGCACAGATTCAAGTTTCATGAAGAGCTTCAAAAAATTATGGTACTTATAGCTTTCAGCTCTCATTGCCCCTATCATAAGCATCTTGAAGCGATTAAGGTTAAAGTGAACAAACTATGGTGTACATGCTTGACAAAGTATAAGTTAGAAATCTCATGTCCCTTGTATACGAGGGCCGCTCCTCATGCTACTCAAGTTTAGTCACCGGTAAGTTCTTGTCATTGTAAGTATATGTGTATCATAGAGAACTGCCAACGGGGTACCCCTTGCCCAATGATACGGAAGAATCCCCATATCAAAATGACAAGGCAAGCAGACAACTAGCATCTCAACAATCTTCTTATTTACCATGGGAATATGGTGCTTTTTCTCTCTTTCCTCTTTTCATAATCTCTTTTCTCTTTTTTCTCAATATAGGACTCTTTTTTTATAAGAAGAATGCTTCATAGACAGCTCATTATGGTTACGCTGCAGGTTTCCACCATGTCAGCATGGATTAGACCAGCGGCCCAGGCGTTTCTCTAACACATATACATAACTCCATGGACTTACAAGCTCCCCTTTCATTTCACACCGACGACATCCATATACAAAAGAGCATGATATCAACTAGGTACAAGTACCAAGTGCAATGTTGAAAGCGTTCCCCATGAAAGCATGGTTCTGCTAATTCCCAACAAATAAGTGCAAGCATATACAACATAGACGACACAATGGTTCAAGTTTATTAAGGGCAAGAAAAGTAAAGTGTGCCATCAAGTTTGTGAGAGCTTTAATCACTAGTTTTCTCATAACAAGTTTAATTTGGAAGGTAAACAAAAGCATGAATATACTTGGAATAGCATAAGCTAGTAGGTAGGTATGGTGGACTCTTTGGAATAACTTGGTTTAGGGATTTGGATGCATGAGTGGAACTCATACTTTGTTGTGGAGGCTAGCAAAAGATTGTGAGCGAAAAACTAAGAGAGCAATAATGGCCATAATCATGCAGAGCGACAAAACATCATTGATAAAAGCATAAAGTGATACTACAAGTTGAAAACTAAAGGATCATAAAGGCTATGGTGACTTGAGATAGTCATAACATGGTGTGAGCATGTGCCAAGTCAACCCAAACAAAGCATCAAAGGAGAATACCACTATACTACGCTTTAATATGCTAAAACAATGCATGATTCATCCAAGGCACATTAAGCAATCTCAATTGTTTATAACAAGTCATGCTACAACAAAGAATACTAAGCATAAAGCCAAAACAATATCAAGCATGGCATGACAAAGCATAGGCCACAGGCAAAAACGAGCTCTTTTTACCACATAAGTATGAACTTTCCTACTCTTTTCCAAACCAAACCAAACTATTTGCAAACCAATGTATGAAAGAGGGGGTCCAACCAATTTATTCAGAAAACTAAGAAAACAAAAGCAAACGAAAAACCAAAACGAAAACGAAAAAGAAGACGCTCCAAGAAAAACACAACTATGCATGAAACAATAAAAATGAAGCGTTTGGAAGAAACCTGTGATTTTTATTGATGAAGAGGGGGATGCCTTGGGCATCCCCAAGCTTTGACGCTTGTACTTCTTGTATATTTCTTGGGGTGACACGCGTGACATCCCCAAGCTTGAGCTTTAGTCCATCCTTCATCTCATTACTCATTCCTTCCATACACCTGAATTTTCCTTCATACAAAACTTCACTCAATCTTTATTAGCAACATTAGTGCACTCAAGATAATAGGTCTTTTAGGTTCAGTTTCAATACCAATAAAACTTCTATTAAAGCACTAGCTACTGTAGCACTTCCCTTAAAAAGCTCAATTCCCAAAAAGAACTCCAAAAGGAACCAACAAGAAGCAAATGCAAATAATGGCAGAAATCTATCAAAACAGACCAGCAGTTAAAGACGAATTTTTTCAAACACCTTCTGTTGATCAAATCAACAAGTGTTGAACTAACGAAAGTTAGATAACAACCTGGGGCAGAAGCAAAAAAATTCACGCCTCAAAAGGACGTACAGAGATTTTACACGAATTTTTAAGGTGAAGTACAAAAATCTGTTTCGGGACAGCAACTTTCCCAATCATTACTTCTCTCTCATTAGAGGTTACTCTTGGCACAAAAAGCAAATAAAAAGGATAAGGAGCGATTATTACAGAGGTAATACCTTTCAAGACTCAACTGAAACTTTTGGGTTATCTCTCAATAAGTACTTTTTTTAACGCCTTTACGTTAGGCATGATAGTTTGAGAAGATGCTCACATAAGAAATATGAATTTAAGTAAAAGAGAGCATCAAAAAACAAATTCAAAGAACATTTAAGTCTAACGAACTTCCTATGCATAGGAATATTGTAAAGAAACAAGTTATGAAAGCACAAAGCAAAAAGCATAGGAAAGCAAAACAAGTGCAACTTCAAGACTTTCAATATAAAGAGGGGAAACTTAATATTATTGAGATGCATAAAACCATGTTTCCCTCTCTCATAATAACTTTCAGTAGCATTATGAATAAAATTAACAATATAACTATCACATAAAACATTCTTATCATGAGCCACATGCATATAATTATTATTACTCTCCACATAAGCATAGTCATTCTTATTAATTGTAGTGGGAGCAAATTCAACAAAATAGCTATCATTATTATTCTCATCACCATAATCATCAAATATATGAGGCATATTGTAATCATTAATTTTCTCCTCAATAGTAGGTGGACTGAAAATATCATATTTATCATTATAATCATCATATATTGGAGGTTTGGTATCATCATAAGCAATAGAATAGTTAACTTCCAAAGCTAGGGAACTAAAGAGATCATTTTCATAAAAACTAGCTTCCCTAAGCTTATACTTTTCCATTGCATTATTAATAATGGTGTCCAAAGAATTCATACTAACAACATTGCTATTAGCATGCAAATAAAGTTCCATAGGTTTTTTAATTTTCTCTTCAAACACTTCATGTCCTAACTCAAGATAAATGTTATAAAGCTCTCTAATTTTGTTGTTGTTTTCCATTAAGCCTAACTAGTGAAAACAAGAAACAAAAGACAAAATTGCAGAATCTAAAGGAAATAACTTCGAGCACTCACACCGGAGGATGTGAGTACCTTTTACCTTACCTCCCCGACAACGGCGCCAGAAAATAGGCGTTTGCCGTGGGAGGTTCTTCTTCTTTAATCCTCTGTTGTGAATACCTTTTACCTTACCGCCCCGGCAACGGCGCCAAAAAATAGCTTGATGTCTACGCACTTCTATTCTTGTAGACAGTTGTTGGGCCTCCAAGTGTAGAGGTTTGTAGAACAGCAGCAAGTTTTCCCTTAACTGGATCACCCAAGGTTTATCGAACTCAGGGAGGAAGTGGTCAAAGGTATCCCCTCTCAAGCAACCCTGCAATAGAGATACAAGAAGTATTTTGTGTCCCCAACACACCCAATACACTTGTAAGGTGTATAGGTGCACTAGTTCGACGAAGAGATAGTAAAATACAAGTGGTATCGAAGATGGAAACAAGCAAACATGTAACGGATCTAATTGCAAACGGTGTTTCAAAGTTTAGAAACAAGGCCTAGGGATCATACTTTCACTAGTGAACACTCTCATATAAATATCTTCTCTTTATGATACTACTCTTAACTACTCTCCGGTTGGGCACTCTAATCGATGGTAGGGCTATAACAGCACTCCTCAAAGTTCATATTTCCCATCTAGAAATCCCCACACTGTCACCTTGAGCACTAGATGGTTTCAACAAACACCACAATTTCATAAAGACATCCAACTCCAAATATAACTCATAACAAGTATATGTAATCTCTAGCCTAAGTGCCACCATGGTGTGCACGCTGTCACTTTCACACACATGGGAGAGCAGAGATCTATTGAAGCACTTAAGTAGCAAGGTAGATCTATAGATTACAAGCTCATGATCTCAATAAGATCATGTTTATAGAGAGAGATGAACACATAGCTACCGGTAGAACCCTTAGCCTCGAGAGAGAACTACTCCCTCCTCATCTTGGGAATCAGCAACGGTGATGGAGATGGTGGTGGAGATCGATGGAGATGGCTCCGGGGGCACTTCCCCGTCCTGGCAGGGTGCCAGAACAAAGACTTTCTGTCCCCCAAATCTCCCCTTCGGTGGCGGCGGCGCTGTGGAACTTTTCGTGGCTGGAGGCTTGACTATTTAGGGTTTATGCATCGGGAGGAATATATAGGCGAAAGGGAAAGGTCGGTGGAGGCCGGAGGGGCCCACACCACTTGGTGGCACGGCCAAGGGGGACCCGCGCCACCCTATGGTGTGGCTGGCCCCTGGCCCCTCGCCGTCTCGTCTTCTGGCTCCGTGTTCCCCTAGGTGAAATATTGACTTTGGCTTTTGTCCCGTCCAATTCCGAGAATATTCATTTTCTGATTTTCTGGAACCAAAACAGCAGAAAACAGGCAACTAGCACTGTGGCATCTTGTTAATAGGTTAGTCCAAGAAATCATATGAAAAGTACTCCAAAGTGTGGACAAAACATAAGAAAGTAGATAAAACCAAGCATGGAACATCAAAAATTATAGATACATTTGCAATGTATCAGGGACTAAACTTTACCTCTACTCCACTCACATGTGAGCTGCCACCAACTTGGGCCAAATCACACATGGGCTTCCACACACATGGGCTTTGAGAGATAGGGAAAATCCGAAATCACATATGGGCTTAAATAGATTAGCCCATTATTTCTAACAATCCCCCACCAGATCTCAAATGCCCATTTGAAGATTTGCCAATCCTTGCTACTTGTTTATATACCAGTGTTTCAGCAGAGACTGTTAAGTTGAACTTCCGCCTGGAATCTTGAGCTGCGTCTATCAGCAACTTGAACAATGGAAGAACCTTGAATTGCATGTTTGGTTCCAATAGGTTTCACTCAAAATCATAACTAGTACCTGGCTCCCAGTAGCCTACCCCGCGGGTTGGAGCATATGCGTCATACTCATTGGTCTCTTCATGAGTTTACTAGAGACCACCCAAGTCTCATAGACCACGACGTTTAGAGTCGAGCCCATATAGGTGTGTTCTTTCAAGAATGCCCTGTAGGACGACATCTTTTCTAGTTATAGCCAATAGAACACATTAAGGCATGTTGTCAACCTGCCTTATAGATTTTTGAGAGTTATCCATCTACACATAAAGATGGTTGCAAAATACTCTCCTCAGTCAAACCACTAGCTTGTTCTTCCCAAATCCTAATTCACAGGATCTCCGATCACATAGGTTGGGTTACCACTATGGTGTGACATTCATGGGTCTCAACCCCATCTCCCTCGATGCATTTTATATCATAGTTCGTGGTAGTCCCTTTGTAAAGGGATCTGCCAGGTTTTATCTGTTTGAATATACGTAATAGTTATTACTCTAGAGTTTCTCAAATTATTGACAGATTTCAAACGTCTCTTGACATGTCTTGATGACTTCGTGTTATCCTTAGAATTGTTCACTTTGACAATAAAGTTTGGTTGTCACAATTCAAAAGGATTGCCCACACAGGTTTTTCAACCACAGGGAAGTCCATCAAGAGCTCATGCAGCCATTCTGACTCAACTGTGGCTGTGTCTAAAGCAGTAAGTTCTGCTTCCACAGTTGACCTCGTCAATATGGTCTTTTTACGAGATCTCCATGACACTGCGCCACCTCCAAGGGTAAACACATACCCGCTCGTGGCATAGAGTTCATCAACGTCAGAGATCCAGTTCGAATCACTATATCCTTCAAGCACAACAGGGTGCCCTAAATAGTGAATCTCATAGCTCACTTTACCACATAGATAGCGCGTGACGCTTTCAAGTGCATGCCAATGATCAATACCCAGGTTAGACATGAACCTACTCAACTTACTCACAACAAAAGAGTAATTGAGTCTTGTAGCGCTTGCTAGGTACATGAGAGAACCAACTAGTCTATTGGTTCCTTCATATTCTTTCGCAAAGTTAATCTAGGATCATAAGGTGTTGGAGAAGTCTTGCCATAAATAAAAGCCAAAACGGCTCAAGACCTTCTGAACATAATGAGATTGTGTTAAAGTAATCCCATTCTCATTCTTGATAAGCTTGATGTTCAGAATCACATCATCCTCTCCCAGATCTTTTATGTCAAAACTCTTTGACAGGAAAGCCTTAACTTCATTTATCACATTCATGTTTGTACCAAAGATCAGAATATCATCCAAGTACAAACATAATATAACACTATCGCCTTCACCATGGCGATAGTACACACACCTATCAGCCTCATTAATGACAAAGCCAACAGAAAGTAGAGTTCTGTCAAACTTCTCATGCCATTGCTTAGGTGCTTGTTTCAGGCCATATAAAGATTTTAACAACTTCACACCTTTGTCTCTTCACCTTTTACCACAAACCCATCTGGTCAATCCATATAGATCTCCTCTTCCAAGTCTCTATTAAGTAAAGTTGTCTTCACATCCGTTTGATGAACGAGAAGACCGTAAGAGACAACTAGGGATAGTAGTACTCGAATGCTTGTTAGTCTAGCGACAAGTGAATTGGTGTCAAAGTAATATTCGCCTCCTTTCTGTTTGTAGCCCTTTGCTACAAGCCATGCCTTGTACTTTTCAATAGTACCTTCAGGCCTTAGCTTCTTCTTGTACACCCACTTACAACCCACAGGTTTACAACCATAGGGACGTTCTGATAATTCCCAGGTTCCATTAGAAAGAATCGAGTCCATCTCATTTTGGACAGCTTCTTTCCAATGATCTGCATCAGGAGATGCATTTGCCTCAGCAATGGATCTAGGAGTATCATCCACAAGGTACATGATGAAATCATTACCAAAGGATTTTGCAATCCTCCGTGTCTTACTCCTCGTGGGAGGTTCATCGTCATCCTTCTCTAGGATTTCCTCATGTGGTTGTTCAAAATTCTCAACAGATGCACTAGATTTAGGAAGTATTTCAGAAGAAATTCTAGCAGCGCTATGCATATCTTTCATAGGAAACATATTCTCAAAGAATGTTGCATCACGAGATTCCATTATAGTATCAACATGCATATCAAGAACCTCGGACTTAACCACTAAAAATCTATAGCCTACACTCCACGGAGCATATCCTAGAAAGATACAATCCACTATCTTAGGTCCAAGTTTACGTTTCTTGGGAATCGATATGTTGACCTTCGCTAAACACCCCCAAGTGCGCAAATACGAAAGTGATGGTTTTCTCCCAGCCCACTCCTCAAAAGGGGTCTTTTCTTTATTCTTGTTAGGAACTCTATTAAGGACATGACATGAAGTCAACAAAGCCTCCCCACCATGCCTTTGATAAACCAACAGTGGCTAACATGGAATTCACCAAGTCAATCGGCGTGTAGTTTTTCCTCTCGGCAATCCTGTTTGATTAGGGTGAGTAGGGGAGAAGATCATTTTGTGGCCCGGAAGTTGGGGCGCCCAGGCAACGCGGTACCCAAGTTGCCTGTAATCAGCCACAATGACTATAGTTGGTGTGCCAAATACTTAGAGGGTCTTTTTCGGCACGAATTCAACTTTACGTTTCAATACAAAATATCAGGCTAACGGCCGTCAAGTTGGCCCCCTATTAGTTCTCGCCTTTATGTCACTCCCATCTCTTAGGTGTCAATTAGGCTTGCAGCGTTGGCGTCTGCATCCATTACGTGTCTTCTTCTTCCTCGGAGCGGCAATCTGTGGGGCGTCGTAGCCATGGCACGGAGCTGGGACGTGGAAGAACCTGCTCGGCCCCGCTCTCCTCCCTGTAGGCTTGAAGTGTTGGCGCCTGCAACCATTACGCGTCTTCTTCTTCCCTGGAGCGACAATCTGTGGTCGTGGCCGTGGCGCAGAGCTGGGACGTGACGAACCTGCTCGGCCCCGCTCTCCTCCCCATCCCGAGTCGGAGCTCACCCTCACCATGGATGCACCCATGGCACGGTGCGGGGACGAGAATTGGTTCCCGGTGAGATCTGTCACCATGTCGACCATGCTCGGTTCTGTTTTCCTCCTCCATAATCGGAGCTCGCCGTTGCCGTGGTTGCACCGGCACCAATTCTGCCACCTCTGCCGAGGTTTCTGTGGTAGCTTAAGTTCTGCCATGTTGGACCTGTAAGCGAACTCGGAGCTGGGCGGCGGCAACCCATTTTTAAACCTGTAAGGAATTTGCTGAAGACTGCGTGCCGCTCCAAGGTCTTCGGCTGATGCCTTCGGCTTCTGCCAACGTCCACCGCCGATGTGAGATCATTTAGTTACTTTAATACAAATTTTCGACCAATTTAACTTGTTGATGTATTCCTTGACAATTATAATATAATCGAGCACTAGAAATATTTTGTAGTGTGCATGAGCATGATCAGAAATATAATTGAACACTAGAAATTTTAAGGCACTCCATATAAAGGAGTAGATTAATATAGAAGGTTCACCAGAGACACCACGGATATATTGTCTTACATGCCACACACAAGTAATAATTAACTAAAACAAAATAAAAGAAGGGGCGGCAGTAGGAGGCCGAGACACGGAGACGCCTAGCAGGGCAGGGGCATTAGCAAGAGGCAGGGACAGCGTAGTCGATGGGATACAAGCCAGTCCTGACATAATCCCGGAGGAATTTGCCGAAGGCTGCGTGCCGTGCCAAGGTAAATGGCCTATGGCTTCTGCGTCCACCTCTGGCAATGCCCACCGCGTGCTGGATCATGCTGTCGAGGTCCACGTTGATTGCTCTACCACATAATGGGTAAAACAGTCTCCCCTATGGTAGAAACGGATAGCCCACACCGTAACCGCCTCAGCATGTAGCGGCTCTTGTTGTCCCTGGATTCCTTGCTATCGTCCACTTCATCATCATTCTCCTGTTGATTTTTAAGAACATAACTTAGAACTCATACATATGATTGAATTGTATTACAACTCAAGAATTAACAACATGTACATGTAAGACAATATATACGTGGATATCAAAGATAAAGCATCTCAGCAATAGTTTGATCAGTTCATATATCATTTCATCTCAACACAATGACAATTAATTGCATCAGAGTGTATGTAGAATAAATCTAGGGACCTCATAAGTTTCTTCAGGGATGGAGTGGGCAAACCAAGTAACAATTGCACAACCTATAATGTTCTTATACATTGCCCCAGGTTCGCTAACTCATCCCTGAAAAAATCTGACACCAATGTGTCTGCCTTTCTTTGGGGGTAAATTTGAATCATTGGCCACAATAAGAAATTGAAATGTAACCGTACAAAACAATATTCAGGGATATACATAGTTAGGTACAATAAACAAGCCTAAATATTGTAATTATAAATAAAAAACCAAAAAATTAATCTTCAGGTACTTATGATCAAAACAATTCATATACATATGCATCGTACGAATCATTCAAAGATCAGAAACAATTCAAGGATCATATATGTAGTTCCATATGAGAATAAATCAAGGGCCTCATAATTTGTTTCAAAGATGGAGTTGGAGAACCAAAGTACCAGCAGCACAACTATATTGTTTGTGTGCATTGCTACCTCAGGTTCACCAACCCATCCCTAAAACACGACACCATCATACGTGTCTCCCCTTGAACTCTTTTGGGGCAAATTTCAATCATCGGCCTCAGTGACAAACTGAAATATAATTCTTATACACTATGAATGCATGTAATAGATAATTCAAATATTATAGTTCTATGAATGTAGAATAAAGATTGTGGCCTCATAAATTTCTTCAAGGATGGCGTAAGCGAACCAAGTAACAATTGCACAGCTTATATTGATCTTGTACATGGCCCCAGGTTCGCTAACTCATCCCTGAAAAAATCTGGCACCAATGTGTCTGCCTCTCTTGGGAGCAAATTTGAATGATTGGCCATAATAAGAAATTGAAATGTAATCGTACAAAACAATATTCAGGGATATACATATGCATCATACGACACATTTATAGATCAGAAACAATACAAAGATTATATATAGGTCCATATGAGAAAAAAATTAGGGCCTCATTTTTTTCAGAGATGGAGTGGGAGAACCAAAATACCAACATCACAACCTATATTGTTTATGTGCATTGCTACCTCAGGTTCACTAACCATCCCTAAGAAAACAACATCATCAGATGCCCTTGCACTATTTTGGGGCAAAATTGAATCATTGGGCTCAGTAAGGAATAGAAATTTAATGTTATAGGCATGTTGTGTATCGAAATCAAGACTCAACTAGCAAACTCAACTAGATGGCAGATGAGCGGATTGGGGTTTTGTGACTAGATGGATTGGGGTTTTGTGACCAGATGGCAGATGTATCAATCGACCGATCGAACTATATATATACTACCCTACTTCAAGAGCAAAAGAATCTGTACACGATTGAGCAAATTCTATGTATGAACAATGAAATCTGCGGCTGCGACTAGAGAAGCTAGGAATGTAGTACCTTGGGTTCCTCATCAGGGACCTCCTCCTCGAACTCTTCATTCTCCGCGATTGCGTCGAAGATTTCTTGGACGGCGATGGGGTCGTTGATGTAGAGCACCGGATTGCCTCCGCCTGCCGCTTGCGCCCATCCAGATCTTCCACTGGCACCACGACGTTGTTGGCCACGACGTTGTGAGCCACCTGCTGCTCGACGGCAAAGGCTACAGGCTAGACGGATGAGCTCAAACCCTCGATGGCGCAACGACGAGCGACGTTCGTGCCAGGAGAAGATGCCTCCGCTTTCTTGGCGACGACCGAGCCATCTGCTGCTGCGCCTTCAAATGGCTTCACCTCCGGCTCGTCTCCACGCGTACGCTTCATGGCGCACCTAGGAAGGAGGTAGTGCAAGCGAGGGAGCTTCGGCGCGCGCGGTAGGTGCAGATTGGGGTTTTGGGACTAGACAGACTGGGGGAAAATGACACAAGCACATGGAAGAAGAAGGTCGAGCGGGTTTATAAACACCAGACCATTCGTAGTCCTCGAGTGGACACGTGTGGTGGGCGGGGGGCTACCACGATCTCCACCTTTTTTTGGGTTCCCTTTTTTTGAAACAACCACGATCTCCACTTTAGAGCTGCATTGAAAACACGCTCATGGCAGACCTCGATTCCACTGCATGCAAGTGGTGCTGACATGGGTATACCCTACAGGTACTCGAGTTTGGTATATACGGCCTGGATACAGTGGAATCCCACAACATTGCCAAGTCCCAAATGGAGAACTCAAGTGGCCCAAAGACTCTCGATTGCTTGCGAGACAAGAATAAGCCAAAGATAAAGTTTAAAGGGAAAATCCTAACCTGTAATCGACTTGACCAGCTTCCCGAGACCTAGCCTATCTATATAAAGGCTATGAGGGGGTAGCGCGGATGACACACACGCAACCCTAGTTTCCACAACCTTCGCCAGATTGCATCTGCGCAACATTGTAATCTTCGATTCCTTCGTTAATTCCAAGAGCAGACAAGCAGGAGTAGGGACCTCTATGAGGCCTGGACCTGGGTAAACCTTGCGTCCCTGTGTGCTTGTTTACTAGCCGACTAATACCTCCAGCGCTCCCTCCTTCTCCAAAACCCAAGTCCATAACAATGGGCATTGATGAGTTAAACCCTCGTCAATTGGCACCGTCTGTGGGAATTGGGAGTGCTGATGTCGTGGCTTCTTCGGCTCCATCAACCACGATCTACAACTTTGCAACAACAGAGATTCACCAGCTTTTTGGCGCGTTCGACTTCACCGTCCACACGCCAGCCACTCGCCCGGCTTTCGAATCCGTGGGCGATGGAATTGGCCTGGCTATCGGGAGCTTCCGCTTCCAAGTTGGTCAGATGGGCACGCTTCGCATACCTGACCAGCCAATGGCACCCTTGATTGCCCCAGCATCGTGGTTCCCGCCACCAATCGGCACCCTTAGTGAGCTTAACACCTCAATAGCAGCTAAGAGCACGGACATCGACAATAGCCGCGGATCCGATCTGGGTGACCTAGCAACGGAAGATGGAGTCTACGGCTCCGGATCCGAAAGTTGCGAAAGCAACAGCTTTCCCAACCGCTTCATGTGCGCCATCATCAACACCGGCGACACCAGTGCCAATCGCGAAAAACGGTGGCAACGGATCTGATCCGCCCAATGGTGGCACACCTAATGGTGGGACGCCCAATGGCGGCCCCATCAACGGTGGCAATGGCGCGCCCGTCAACAATGGAGGGGCAGTCGAACCACCAACCATTGTGAACAAAAACACTGGAGAGCGTGTGGTGATCAGGCTCAACGACAATGAGTGGGCCTGCTATCGAGAGGCCCTACGAGGCAATCCTCTGCCTTTCGACTCCCGTAGAACATGCTGATGGGTTACCATTGGCTACTGAAGGAAGAATTCAGGCGCCAGGTGCATGCAGTCGCGCAAATCGAAGCGCACAAAAAAGCGGCAGACAAGTCGAGTCTTCGACGGGCTGGGCTCTCCTCCCACAGAGGATCCTCCTCTAAAGGCAATGAGTACGTCGCCAACAAGAGGCGATCTCGAGTGGCCCATCTCACCGAGCAAGAACGCATAGAAGCTGCAAAGGTCCTCGACTTCAGCTCTATGACAGTCGACACGCAGGGCAACGTGGCCCCAAAGACACCGCAAGCTGCGGTAACAGCGGCCACCATGTACCTCCTCAACAACCAGCGGCCAGCTGGAGATCCCCGAGCCGCCATGCACCGATCCACGATCGCGGGCTTGGGGCTAGTCGAGGCCGCCCTCGACAATGAGCCGATGCCAGAGCCAAAGAAAGGCAAGGCCCTGGCAAAACGCTAATCCTCACCCTCGTCCAGCGATGACAGTCACGATCTATCTCGACGTCGCCACTCACGGCGACACGATCACGACTACGATGCGCGCGATGACCTCACACAGCACAAAATCGACAAATCAAGGGCACGACGTGCCTGTTCGACTAACTCAGAGGACAAAGACGTAGAGCTCCGCGGCGCCAGATGCTTCAGCAGAGCCATCAGGCAGAAACGCATGCCTAAGGGGTTCAAACTCCCATCGGAGAACCCAAAATTTGACGGTCTACATGACCCGAAAATCTGGTTGGAGGACCACATCTCCTCCGTCAGGCTCCATGGCGGGAGTCAAAGCACGGCCATGCGGTGCATGCAGCTGCAGTTGCGGGGCGCCGCTCGTGCATGGCTCAATAACCTCCTGCACGGATCCATTCGCAGCTGGGAAGAGCTAGTCTACAGCTTCGTCCGCAACTTCAAGGGCACCTACAAAAGGCACGCATCAATCGAAGAACTAAGGAGTTGCCAACAGAGATCGGGCGAGTCATTGCGCTCGTACATCTAGAGGTGGTCCATCTTCAAGAACTCCACAGAAAACATCTCGGAGGATCACGCAATCGACGCGTTCAACGGTGGTGTTCGCCGCATAGAGCTCAGTGAGGAGCTGGGCTGCTCGAAGCCCAAAACAATTGACCACCTGATGGAAATCACGAACCGGTGGGCAGATGGAGAAGCCTCGGTGAAAAACTGCGTTCACTCAAACGATGAAGCGGAACTCGAGCGCAGACGCGATCGCCGAATGCGCATCTACGATGACCGCGATGACGTCAACATGGTTGCAGCAGGCTACGCCGAACAATGCGACGACAACCGCAATAGCGGCTATCGCAACGGTGGATACCGCGACTCCGGGAAAACCATGCAAGTATGGCAACACCGTACTCGCGAAGAGGTACCCGCGACATCCATCAAGGACAAACTGTCCGGGCCATGCAACATGCACTTCTACATCAACAAGCACGACGACAAAAAGAAATCCAGCCACCTCCTCAAGGACTGCCGTGAGTTCCTCAAACTCCATGAAGGCCTGGCTCGGATGAATCGCGGCGCGATCAACAGGGCTACGGAACCGCCCTAGGCGCTGTGGCACATGGAGCTCCTCCACCACCACCTGGACCACCACTGCCCGCGGCTGCACCAGTCCAGCATCACGGAGGCGAACCATACCCACGACCCGTGGGCAACATGGGGATGATCCAAAAGGGGCGTCCCTCAAATTAAGTGCAGAAGGCCATCACTCGCCAAGTCAACTCGTCTAGGCCACTATCCCCTCGTACTCGAGGCCCAGATTAGGGGCTTAGACATGAGCCGCGTCTTCATGGATGGCGGCATCGGTATCAACCTAATGTTAGCGAGTACCTTGCCCGCAATGAGGATCCCTCTGACGTGTCTGGAAGTTTCAGATACGATGTTCCATGGCATCGTCCCAGGGAAAGGCGTATATCCCCTGGGCAAAATCAACCTCGACGTCATCTTCGGCACGCCGCAAAACTTTCGGCGAGAGCGCATCGACTTCGAGGTCGTTGACTAGCCCTCACAATATCACTACATCCTCGGACGCATTGCGTTCGCAAGGTTCATGGCAGTGCCACACTACGCCTACCTGCAGATGAAGATGCAAGGCCCAAACAGCGTAATTACAATCAACGGCAACGTCGAGAGGTCTGATAGCTGCGACAAGGAATTCATCAGAATCACTCAGTCCTTTGGCATGCTGGAGGAACTCGCAAGATTGAAGGTGTCGACAAACAACAGTCTGCCTCCCCTGAGCCGGCCAAGTTCACCCGACCTATCCTTCGACTCGTCCAAAACGGCCCTCATCGCCAACAACTTGAGTTCCGCATAGGAACTCCCGCTCGTCGAATTCCTCCTTGAGCACTGGGAAATTTTCGCCTGGTTTCCAGTGGACATGCCAAGGGTTCCCAGGGAATTCGCCGAGCACGCACTCAATTTCAACCCAGACGCAAGGCCAGTCAAGCAGACAATTCAACGACTATCTGAACCAAGAGCAAAGGCGGTCGGCATGGAGATCAACAGACTCCTTGACGCCAAATTCATATGCCAGATCAAGGAAAGCACTTGGCTCACCAACACGGTGTTGGTACCTAAAAAAGGCACGGATATCCTGCGGATGTGCGTGGACTTCACCTCCCTGAATAAGCACTGCCCAAAGGATCACTTCCCGCTGCCACGAATCGACCAAATCATCGACTCTACTGCGGGATGTGAGCGCCTCTGCTTCCTCGACGCTTACTCAGGCTATAATCAGATTCGAATGAAGGAGGAAGATCAAGAGAAAACGGCGTTTACAATGCCTTTCAGTGTGTTCTTCTACAACACAATGCCATTCGAGCTCAAAAACCCAGGAGCCACCTATCAGCGGTGCATGCAGGCTTGCCTCAAGAATCAACTGGGTCGCAACATCCAAGACTACGTTGACTACATCGTCATCAAAACCAAAGAGGAAGCCTCACTAATCGACGATTTACGCGAGACCTTTGCCAACCTTGACCGCTACCGGATCAAGCTCAACCCGGACAAATGCGCCTTCGGTGTACTATCTAGGCAACTACTCGGGTATCTCATCTCCGCGAGGGGGATTGAGGTGAACCTGAAGAAAATAAAAGCCATACTGGCCATGGAGAAACCGAAGAATGTAAGAGGCGTCCAACAATTGGCTGGGCGAATCACGGTGCTCAGCCGATTCATTAGTCAAATGGGCAAAAAGGCGTTGCCTTTCTACCAACTTCTCCGCAAAGCTGACAAGTTCGAGTGGACCGACGAAGCACAAGAAGCATTCGAAGACCTCAAGCGTCTACTATCCTCCTCGCTAGTACTGGTGACTCCACGCGAAAAAGAACCACTATTGCTCTACATCTCCGCCACCAACCAGGTGGTCAGCACTGTGCTCGTAGTGGAACGCGCTGAGGATAACAAGGTCCACGGAGTGCAGCGCCCAATCTACTACCTCAGCGAGGTGCTAACACCAACAAAGCAGCGGTACCCGCACTATCAGAAGCTGGCATACGGCGTCTTCATGACATCCAGGCGACTACGCCACTACTTCCAGGAGCACCCAATCGTGGTGGTCAACAATGCCCCGCTTGGGCATATCCTCAACAACCCCGATGCCACCAGGCGAGTCGCGCTTTGGGGAATTGAACTGTCTCCACGAGACATTACATACGAAAAGGACGACATGATCAAGTCGCAAGTTCTCCCTGACTTCCTCATGCACTGGATGGAGAACCAGCTCCCCAAAAAGCCAGATATGTCCTACCTCTGGACAATGCACTTTGATGGATCTAAAAGAAAGGACGGGGCCGACGCAGGTGTCATACTGACATCGCCCCAAGGAGACAAGCTGAAATACATTCTGCGAATGCAGTTCACCGCCTCCAACAATGAAGCTGAGTACGAGGCCTTGCTGCACAGGATGCGGATGGTGAAAGCCTGCGGCGCCAAGAGGCTCATCATCTACGGTGACTCCAAACTGGTGGTAAACCAAACGATGCACAAGTGCGACACGCTGAACGACAACATGATCGCCTACCGCGACCTCTACGACCCACTCGAAGGGGACTTCGACGGCTGCGAACTGCGGCACGTAGGCTGCAAAAGCAATGAAGAAGCGGACGCACTCGCCAACATTGGCTCCACCTGCGCCCCCATACCACCTGGGGTATTTCTTGAGCGTATCTGCGAACGCTCCATCAAGCCGAATGCCACAGAGAAGAAAACAAGCACAAAAACGGACTCGGGTGCTACGCCACCCAATGAGCCAATGGCACTCGACGACCTGGAGCCTGGAACATGACTCGAGGGACCAATGGGGGTAATGATGATCGAGTCATCTTGGACTCAACCCTACATCACATATGTTCTCAGCAAGAGGCTGTCGGATGTAACATCCCAAAACTTCAATCCAAGCTTATCAAGATCAAATCAACCAAAAATAGGGTTAACAAAAACTTTTCCAAATTTAAAATGAAAGCATTTATATATGTGTGCATTTATAATAGGAGTTGTTTGAATTGCCATGATTGAGTGATCCAATGCTTGTAAAATGTTTCTTAGGTGATTTAAACATCATCTACATCATTCCCAAACTTTTCCTAAAGAAAATCAAATCAAAAAGAATTAAAAAGGAGGAATGGTCATTTTGGCCATTTTAATCCACTACACTACTTTGAGTGTTCCTAGCACTCATTTCTTAACAGAAACAATTCTTGATCCTTGTACCCCTTGCTAGTACACATAATGAGGTACCAAGGCCCACCTTTGGATCTGCTAAAAACACTCTTTTAATAATTTAAAATGACAGTTTAAAATTGAATCTAATGCATATGCATAGATCACCCCTATTTCAAAACCCATCTATTTGAGCTCCACTTTCAAAACCCTTGCAACCAGAGACTACCTAGCACTAGTGGAGATCACTCAAAAATTTTGAAACCAAAATTCAAAACTTTCTTTCTTGCGGCCATTTCCACAAACACTTGGCAGGCAAGAATCTAACTCTAATCCTAGCTCACTGTTTACTATAGAGTTTTGCCCCCATTTGATCCCCATTTCCTCCCTCTGTCTCCAAATGATCTAACCAAAGCCTAAACACCCATCCCCTACACCCCTAGCAACAATGCCATGCCAACCCGAGCACCTAGTCGCCGGCCCAACTTGCAACCACCGTAGCAGACCGCCCCTCTCTCCCTCCATGTCTAGGAGGTAGCTCACACCTCACCGCCACCCCTTGTCCCCTACTCGAGCCTAGCCCTGCAGTGGACCACCGAGGATAGCCCACGCCCAGTGTCACCGCACCATGCCGGTGCCGCCCCCAGAGCACGCTCTGTCCCCGTTCGCCCAGACCGCCCCTTGGCCACAACCCGCGCCCGCCGCTCCGTCTCGACCTTGAGAACACCCAGACATCCCCGCTGGCCGCCCACCGCCTCACAGCCAGCGCTCGCCGTGGACGCCGCCGCCTCTACCGCGCAGAGCGCCACCTCGCCCAAACCGCGTGCCACCGCCCCTACGGCTGCTTTCAAAGCCTAGAGCACCGCCAGGGAACCGCACGTCGATCGCCACCCGCAGCCATGCCTCTACCCCGCCGTAGCCATGCCTCCATCGTCGCCTGCCCATCCCGCTCGGTCTCACCGTCGAGCCTATAAAAGGAGCCCTCCCCAGCCTCTTCTCTCCACACCATTCCACTCCCCTCACCTCTCTGAACCTCACCCACCTCTCGCTGGAGCAAGGCGAGCTCTTCCTCGACGGAATTGGAGCCGGAGCAGCCGCGGTAGGAGGAGAAGGGCGCCGCTGATTGCGACCACCCCAAGCTCCGCCGCAACCGCGCCTCGCCTCGCCGTCGTCTTCCACTTCGTTCGCCCGCCTCGCCGAACCCGCTGGAGCCCTGGTACGTCCCCAGCAGACCCCCACCGAGCCGCTAGGGTTCGAGCTCGCCGACGACTTGTTCGTTGTCGACGACGACCCTCAGCCGTAGATCTTCCTTCTAATCCTACGGCCCACAGCACACGTACCGTTTCGCGTGTTAAGTGATGCTGACAAGCGGGACCCCCTATCAGCTGAGCCCCGCGTCGCGGAGCGCTACTTGGCCGGCCCAAGTCTTTTCCCGCGCTAGCCCAACCGTTCAAATCTAGATTTTTCTTTTTAGTTAAATCTAGTTTCTGCCCACTATTTCAAAATTCAATTCTAAGAGTTTGACAAATCCAAATTGAATGAAAATAATTTTGCCTGAAAGGTATTAAGATGATCTATCCAAGACCGTTGGATTTAATTCAATTAGAGTTATAGATCTCTCCTAATAAAAATAAGAAGACAGAAGCATTTGCAACTTGCAACATTTTTATAAAATCAACCAAGTTAGCTTTTGAGTTGATTCCAACTCTCAAAACTCACATTTCATCATATCTATATAAATATGTAATAATATTAAGGTTTACATGCAGTGACTTTGGACTAGTACCAAAATAATGCTATATAGGCATTTCTAGTCACTTTAAATCATTAAATAATGAACTTAAACCAAAGTAATGTTGATCCAACCTTTAAATTCATTCCCACATGTTAGAATATGTGGTGAGGACATGTGTCCACATGATCCCATATTTTAGGTGGTGAATATTAAATCTTAGTTAATTTTTCAATGAGTAGAAATTACTTTTCTAAAATAAAAAGAATGAAACTATGGAATTAAACTTGTGATGCTTGTGATGATAATAGATTATCAAAATGTGTGTCTTAGAATGCTACTTAGCTTAGTTAAGTATTGTTTGGTGATTGTGCACTCCCTATGTATTTATAGACGATAGTACCGACCAAGCTTTCGAGGAGGAGGAGTTCTACCCAGAAGAAGAAGAAGAAAACTTCAACCACTGCACCAACCAAGGCAAGAAACTATTAGCAAGCTAGCACTATTTAAGTGCAAGCCACCATTAACAATGCAAGTTAACACTTGCAAGTTTAGTGTTTAACAGGCTAGGATCAACTAGATGGTTTAGCTAAGATGCCTTAGGCATGCCTTGATCACACCCCTTTGACTATTAGTACTCCAAGTCTTAGTTACAAGATTTACTCCCTTAGTTTACACCAAGTTCTTTACTTGTTTTGAAGGTAGCATAAAAAGTATAAAACTTAACCTATTTTAGAACCCTTTAGATGTCATTCTATGGCATGAGATTGAACCCATCTTTTCCACCTTAGTGAACACTCTTAACTTAGTAGTTAGAGTAGATCAAAAACTTGAGTCACTTAAGTGCCCAAGATGACTGATGGTCATGGTTGGGAGGCCATGCTCATAGGAGAGGTGCTTATACTAGGGTGTGTAAAGGGAAGGTTATGTTTGATTATCTGCATACTAAGTATGATGATTCAGGGTTATCCCTGACAGATGTATCGAATCTTGTGGTGAAAGTGTACCACCTCTGCAGAGTGTCAAACTATTCGAATAGCCGCGTCCGCGGTTATGGACAGTTGGAATGGCCATACTGTTTCATTGTCATATGTTTTCTTAATACTTTGAAATGAATGATGAGCCTTGACTTGACCACAACAGGGTTGTGTTTATGACAATAGTTTCCCCAACTTAAGTGATTCTAGAGTTTTACCTTATCTTTGTTTGCTTCAGAACTCAGCTTAGGTTTCAAACTTAACTTTATAGTTAAGCAGAGATTTAGCACTTTAACTTAGATTTATAATACTTGTTAGTGGTAGTTCGCGAGTACTTAAAGAGTACTCATGGCTTTTGTCCCTAGCTATTATCATGGCCAGACTATGTAGGGGACTATCAAGATGATGGCCAACAGGACGGCTATGATAACTAGGACTATCTGCCTTCATCAGCATTGCCTGTGCCCCTGAAGATGGACCCCACCACTACGCTTATCTTTTATTTCCGCTGCTTGTTGTATTAAGACTGGATCATGAGATGCTTATTTGTGTAAGACCTTATGTATGGTTTGTAATGGATGATGTACTGTGATATCCAATCCGTTATGTCTCGCAAAAATGGTAATCCTGGGATTCTGAGGTATGGCATAACGGGCATGTAGGATTAAAAATCCGAGTGTTGACAAGTTGGTATCAGAGCCATCCTAACCATAGGAGACCCTAGTTAGAATGGACGTCAAATAAAAACTTAGTTTCAAAACCAAAGTGAGTATTTCCGAAAAACTATCTCCTCTCTTACCCTTGTGGATTCTTTCTAAAAAATTCATGTGCCTCAAAACTCTTACACTACTATTTAAAAAAATTTGACACACTTGATCACTTCACGAACTTCCTCATCCTTAATTCTTGTAGATGGAGAATCAGTTCAACAAGTTTTACCAGTTGGGAAACGGAGGTCAGCTGATCTTCGAGACTGTCCGAGTTACTAGGACGCCCGCACCCAGAGTTTCTTGGAGCTCAACTTCCAGGACCCCCAGGAGGAGACCTACAGTGGCTAGTCACCGCAGATCTTAGAGGAAGCATTGAAGCACCAACTTCTGGAAGACTTCAGTTCTCCATGAGAGAGAACAACTGGCTAGATGGATTAGCCAGGGCAATGCATGAAGCTCTCGCACGTCTATGTGCCCTCAGCGTCAACAAGACCCAAGGAACCCGTTTTGCCCACTATGCAAGACGTGATTTCATGGGAATGCCAATGGAGATGCCGGGCCACCCCGAGTTGAGGCGTCAAGTG
This sequence comes from Avena eriantha, assembly GCA_910589775.1. Classification (NCBI taxonomy): domain Eukaryota; kingdom Viridiplantae; phylum Streptophyta; class Magnoliopsida; order Poales; family Poaceae; genus Avena; species Avena eriantha. Next base: position 292,357,376 of record OU342742.1, read on the forward strand.
GAGAACCTTGACTTCTTGCTTCACGAAAGACAGCAGGAACTGGACAATGCCAGAGAGTTAGCCAATCACAACTGTGCCATTGCCGACCAGAAGGCCCAGACTTTTGCACTGCTTGTCCAAGACCGTCAGTATCTTCGCCTCCAGCGTGCTAAGAAGGATAGCACCATTGCCCGTCTTCGCAAGAAGGTGGCCGACCTCGAGAAGACCGTCAAGGAGCAAGAAGCTCAGCTTGCAGCAAAGGAAGAAGAAGGTGTGGGTGAAGACATCTAGGGAAACATGGACTCGTACCTCAGCAATGATGATGATTTTCTGGCGGAGGATGCCGTGGACTTCTACACTGATGATGAGGACTCCGACTTCATGGACGATGAGTAGATGCACTAGAACACTATCGTAGCATGAGATGTATCGATCTCACTATATCTTAGCTTGCAGAATGGTTCTTCAAACCATCTGTTTTCCCTTTGATTGTTGTGGTGTGTGTTGTATCGTCTGCTTGCTTGCATGAATGAAAATGAAGTTAGTTGAAAAACCTGAGTCTAACTCAAAGTTTTAGCTTTGAAAACCCCAAAACCATGAACCTTAGAAATTTCCCTCTTACCCCTATATCTCAATCTTCAGATGACTCGTGGGAACCAAGGAGGGAGCAGCTCGTCGCAAGACCCAATGCTGCAGATCTTGCAGAATCTCGTCGCAGACCATGAAGTAAGCCGGGCAGAATGCCAAGCCAACTTAGCAACACTTCAACAGATCGCCCAGATGGCTCTCAACAACCAAGGGCATGGAAATCAGGATCACTAGGGATCCAAACTCAAAAACTTTCAGAACACTAATCCCCCAATCTTCAATCAATCTGAAAACCCATTAGATGCTGATGATTGGTTACAGACCACGGAGAACAACTTAGAAGTTGCCCGAGTTGATGAAAACGAGAAATTTCTCTTCGCCACCCACTATCTGGCAGGAGATGCAAGAGCTTGGTGGAATAGTATCCGCAATATGAACCATGGTCAAGTGATGACATGGGAAGCATTCAAGGTCAAGTTCAGCCGCACCCACGTGCCGCAAGGTCTAGTCAATAGAATGAGAGATGAGTTCTGTGAATTGAAGCAAGGAAGAATGACTGTTGTGGAGTACCGTGACAGATTCCTGTCACTTGCTAGATATGCACCTGATGAGATCAACACGGAGGCCAAGAAGAAGGAGAGATTTTTGAATGGACTGCATGATGAGATGCAGACCGTCCTCGTCAACATCCATTTCCAGGATCTCGAAGAGCTAGTCGACTCTGCCATCCAGATGGAAGGGAAGATTAACCAGGCAAACGACAACCGCAAGCGTCGTATGATGCAGAAGTCTGGATCCAACAGTCACCAGAAGTACCGTCCCAACCCTTCACCAGGATATGCACCAAGGAACAACTGACCCCCAAATTCTCGCCCAAGCTACCCCAACCGTAGCGGAAGCAATGTGAAGTCCGGAGGAAACAATCACAACTCCGGTAATGCCAACAATTTCAACCGTAAACCTCCCAAGAACCACAACAACAACAGCAACACTGCACACAGAACTGGCAGCAATGCTTTACCTATCACAGTCAAGGACAAGTCCCAGATCACTTGTTTCGAGTGTGGAGTGAAAGGTCACTACTCCAATGAGTGTCCCAAGAAGACTGCAGCCAATGCTAATGTGAATGCCCAGCTCAGCAGCAGCGTCGTGTTCAACCAGGAAGGAGATTTGCCCCAGGGAACCCTCACAACCGCAACGGCCGTCTCTTCCACATGTATGCAGAAGAAGCCCAAGAAGCGCCAGATGTAGTACTGGGTATGTTTTCTGTCAACTCAGTTTTAGCAAGAGTATTGTTTGATTCGGGAGCATCGCATTCATTTGTCACCGAAGAATTTGCATGCACTAGTAAGATTCGTCCAACCAACCTGAAGCATGTCATGATAGTTCAAATCCCCGGTTCAACAACCAAAGCTAGAAAAATTTGCAAAGCTGTACCTATCAGAATACATGGGATAGATTTTTATGCCAACCTAATTGTACTTGGAACCAAAGGATTGGAAGTAGTACTAGGTATGGACTGGATGTCAAGACATAAAGGATTGATAGACTGTGCTAAGAAAGCCATCACCATGACCAGTAATTCTGGAGTCACAGTAGAGCATATCTCTGAAATCTTACCCCAACAATTCAAGTGCAACCAGAGTGTAGCCTTGCCCACCATAGACCAAGTCAGAGTAGTCTGTGAATACCCCGACGTATTCCTAGATGAATTGCCGGGTATGCCCCCGGATAGGGATATTGAGTTCATTATCGAACTAATCCCCGGAACTGGACCTATAGCCTAGAGACCCTATAGCATGAACCCCTCAGAGTTAGTGGAACTGAAGAAGCAGTTGGATGCTATGCTAGCCAAAGGTTTGATTCAACCAAGTGCATCGCCATGGAGATCACCAGTGTTATTCGTCGACAAGAAAGATGGAGGCAACCGTCTATGCACAGATTACAGAAAGTTGAATGATGTCACCATCAAGAACAAGTACCCCTTGCCAAAGATAGAGGATCTATTTGATCAGTTGACTGGAGCTCAAGTATTCTCAAAGATTGATCTTAGGACTGGTTATCACCAACTTAAGATCCGTGCAATGGATATTCCAAAGACCGCCTTTACTACTCGCTATGGGTTATACGAGTATACAGTTATGTCTTTTGTATTAACCAATGCCCCTGCTTATTTCATGAATCTCATGAATAAGATCTTTATGAATATACTAGATAAGTTTGTAGTTGTGTTTATCGACGACATCCTTATCTACTCCAAGTCCGAAGAAGAGCATGAGCAACATCTGAGAGTTATCCTAGAAACCTTGAGAGAGCATCAGTTATATACCAAGTTCAGCAAATGTGAGTTTTGGGTGAAAGAGGTAGGATTCCTAGGACATATTGTGTCTGCCGGAGGAGTCTCTGTTGATCCTGCCAAGATCAAAGATGTCGAAGAATGGGAAGCCCCAACCACTCAAACCCAAGTCCGTGCATTTCTCGGATTAGCGGGATATTACCGCAAGTTCGTAGAAGGATTCTCGAGCATAGCCCGACCAATGACCCAATTGTTGAAGAAGGACAAGAAGTTTGAATGGACAGACAAATGTGAAGCCAGTTTCCAGGAGCTGAAGTGGAGATTGATATCAGCCCCAATTTTGGTCATGCCAGACATCAAGAAGCCCTTTGATGTGTATTGCGACGCATCCAAGGTTGGTCTAGGATGTGTATTGATGCAAGAAGGCAAAGTCATCGCTTATCTGTCTCGACAACTGAAGCAGCATGAGCAGAACTATCCAACCCATGATCTTGAGTTAGCAGCTGTAGTTCTAGCACTTAAGACATGGCGTCATTATTTGATGGGAAATCGCTATGAGATTTACTCAGATCATAAGAGCTTGAAGTATATCTTCACTCAGAAGGAGCTGAATATGAGGCAAAGAAGATGGATAGAGTTAATCAAGGATTATGACCTTGACATTCACTATCACCCCGGCAAAGCCAATGTGGTAGCGGATGCTCTTAGCAGATTGCCGTGTAGGCTTAACACCATGATCAAGGAGAAGCAACCCAGTTTGTATGAAGAATTAGAGCAGTTCAGGACGGAATTAGTTAGCAAAGGATTCCTAGCTAGCATTGAACTTCAACCCACTTTGATTAGTCAAATCAAGGAAGCCCAGAAGGGAAATGAAAGTATCGACGGAATCAAACGTCGTATTGGTACAGGAAAGGTACCTGGATTCACCGAAGACGAAGAAGGGGTATTGTGGTACAAAGGACGTATCTGTGTTCCAGCAGATTCAGAGCTGAAGGAAGTTATCATGAAGGAAGCTCATGATACTCTTTATTCTATCCACCCCGGAGGAACAAAGATGTATCAGGATTTGAAAGAGCAATTTTGGTGGCACAAGATGAAGAGAGAGATCGAAAGCTACATCGCCAAATGTGACATCTGTCAAAGAGTTAAAGCAGAGCACCAGAGACCGGCAGGACTGTTGCAACCATTACAGATTCTGGAATGGAAGTGGGATTCCGTCGGAATGGACTTTATCACCGGTTTACCTACTTCTAGTAGGGGAAATGACTCAATTTGGGTCATAGTTGACGGACTGTCCAAGGTCGCCCACTTTATACCTGTCAAGACAACTTACAAGAGTGCAAAGTTAGCAGAGCTATACATTTCTAGGATTGTTAGTCTGCATGGAACCCCCAAGACCATAGTATCAGATCGAGGAACCCAGTTTACCTCAAGATTTTGGCAGAAAGTCCAAGAAGGATTAGGAACCAAGTTGAACTTCAGCACAGCATATCATCCGCAAACAGATGGACAGACTGAGAGAGTCAACCAGATCCTAGAGGATATGCTTAGAGCTTGTGTATTAGAATATGGATCAAAATGGGAAGACTGCCTGCCTTTCGCAGAATTCTCATACAACAACAGTTATCAAGCTAGTTTGCAGATGGCACCATTTGAATTCCTATACGGAAGAAAGTGTCGTACCCCTTTAAATTGGTCGCAAGTAGGAGAGAGTCAGATCTTCGGACCCGACATTCTCCGAGAAGCAGAAGAGAAAGTTCACAAAATCCGTGAGCACCTCAAGACCGCCCAATCCAGACAGAAGAGTTATGCTGACAAGAGAAGGAGAGACCTGACTTTCAATATCGGAGATTTTGTATATCTCAAGGTTTCACCATTGAAGGGAACTCAACGCTTTAGTCTGAAAGGAAAGTTAGCCCCCAGATATATCGGGCCCTTCAAAATTCTGAACCGTCGAGGAGAAGTATCGTATCAGCTGGAACTGCTTGAAGAGATGTCAGCCATCCACAATGTGTTCCATACCTCGTTACTTCGCAAATGTCTGGAAGTGCCCGAGAAGACTGAAGTTTTCAAGAACATCGATCACAGAGCTATGGAAATCAACAATGACCTGACCTACAGAGAAATACCCATCCGTATCTTAGAAGAAGCCTACAGAACCACCAGGACCAGGAGTATCAAGTTTCTCAAGATTCAGTGGAGCAACCATACCGAAGAGGAAGCTACTTGGGAGCGAGAAGATTACATTAGGACAGAGTTCCCAGATCTCTTTAGTTCCTAGTTTTCCTTGTAAATATCGGGACGAGATTTTGTTTAAGGGGGGAAGGTTTGTAACATCCCAAAACTTCAATCCAAGCTTATCAAGATCAAATCAACCAAAAATGGGGTTAACAAAAACTTTTCCAAATTTAAAATGAAAGCATTTATATATGTGTGCATTTAAAATAGGAGTTGTTTGAATTGCCATGATTGAGTGATCCAATGCTGGTAAAATGTTTCTTAGGTGATTTAAACATCATCTACATCATTCCCAAACTTTTCCTAAAGAAAATCAAATAAAACAGAATTAAAAAGGAGGAATGGTCATTTTGGCCATTTTAATCCACTACACTACTTTGAGTGTTCCTAGCACTCATTTCTTAACAGAAACAATTCTTGATTCTTGTACCCCTTGCTAGTACTTATAATGAGGTACCAAGGCCCACCTTTGGATCTGCTAAAAACACTCTTTTAATAATTTAAAATGACAGTTTAAAATTGAATCTAATGCATATGCATAGATCACCCCTATTTCAAAACCCATCTATTTGAGCTCCACTTTCAAAACCCTTGCAACCAGAGACTACCTAGCACTAGTGGAGATCGCTCAAAAATTTTGAAACCAAAATTCAAAACTTCCTTTCTTGCGGCCATTTCCACAAACACTTGGCAGGCAAGAATCTAACTCTAATCCTAGCTCACTGTTTACTACAGAGTTTTGCCCCCATTTGATCCCCATTTCCTCCCTCTGTCTCCAAATGATCTAACCAAAGCCTAAACACCCATCCCCTACACCCCTAGCAACAATGCCATGCCAACCCGAGCACCTAGTCGCCGGCCCAACTTGCAACCACCGTAGCAGACCGCCCCTCTCTCCCTCCATGTCTAGGAGGTAGCTCACACCTCACCGCCACCCCCTGTCCCCTACTCGAGCCCAGCCCTGCAGTGGAACACCGAGGATAGCCCGCGCCCAGTGCCACCGCACCATGCCGGTGCCGCCCCCAGAGCATGCTCTGTCCCCGTTCGCCCAGACCGCCCCTTGGCCACAGCCCACGCCCGCCGCTCCGTCTCGACCTGGAGAACACCCCAGACATCCCCGCTGGCTGCCCACCGCCTCACAGCCAGCGCTCGCCGTGGACGCCGCCGCCTCTGCCGCGTAGAGCGCCACCTCGCCCAGACCGTGTGCCACCGCCCCTACGGCTGCTTTCAAAGCCTAGAGCACCGCCAGGGAACCGCACGTCGATCGCCACCCGCAGCCATGCCTCTACCCCGCTGTAGCCATGCCTCCATCGTCGCCTGCCCATCCCGCTCGGTCTCACCGTCGAGCCTATAAAAGGAGCCCTCCCCAGCCTCTTCTCTCCACACCATTCCACTCCCCTCACCTCTCTGAACCTCACCCACCTCTCGCTGGAGCAAGGCGAGCTCTGCCTCGACGGAATTGGACCCGGAGCAGCCGCGGTAGGAGGAGAAGGGCGCCGCTGATTGCAACCACCCCAAGCTCCGCCGCAACCGCGCCTCGCCTCGCCGTCGTCTTCCACTTTGTTCGCCCGCCTCGCCGAACCCGCTGGAGCCCTGGTACGTCCCCAGCAGACCCCCACCGAGCCGCTTGGGTTCGAGCTCGCCGGCGACTTGTTCGTCGTCGACGACGACCCTCAGCCGTAGATCTGCCTTCTAATCCTACGGCCCACAGCGCGCGTACCGTTTCGCGTGTTAAGTGAAGCTGACAAGCGGGAACCCCTGTCAGCTGAGCCCCGCGCCGCGGAGCGCCACTGGGCCGGCCCAAATCTTTTCCCGCGCTAGCCCAACCGTTCAAATCTAGATTTTTCTTTTTAGTTAAATCTAGTTTCTGCCCACTATTTTAAAATTCAATTCTAAGAGTTTGGAAAATCCAAATTGAATGAAAATAATTTTGCTTGAAAGGTATTAAAATGATCTATCAAACCCCGTTGGATTTAATTCAATTAGAGTTATAGATCTCTCCTAATAAAAATAAGAAGACAGAAGCATTTGCAACTTGCAACATTTTTATAAAATCAACCAAGTTAGCTTTTGAGTTGATTCCAACTCTAAAAAATCACATTTCATCATATCTATCTAAATATGTAATAATATTAAGGTTTACATGCAGTGACTTTGGACTAGTACCAAAATAATGCTATATAGGCATTTCTAGTCACTTTAAATCATTAAATAATGAACTTAAACCAAAGTAATGTTGATCCAACCTTTAAATCTCATTCCCACATGTTATAATATGTGGTGAGGACATGTGTCCACATGATCCCATATTTTAGGTGGTGAATATTAAATCTTAGTTAATTTTTCAATGAGTAGAAATTACTTTTCTAAAATAAAAAGAATGAAACTATGGAATTAAACTTGTGATGCTTGTGATGATAATAGATCATCAAATGTGTGTCTTAGAATGCTACTTAGCTTAGTTAAGTATTGTTTGGTGATTGTGCACTCCCTATGTATTTATAGACGATAGTACCGACCAAGCTTTCGAGGAGGAGGAGTTCTACGCAGAAGAAGAAGAAAACTTCAACCACTGCACCAACCAAGGCAAGCTACTATTAGCAAGCTAGCACTATTTAAGTGCAAGCCACCATTAACAATGCAAGTTAACACTTGCAAGTTTAGTGTTTAACAGGCTAGGATCAACTAGATGGTTTAGCTAAGATGCCTTAGGCATGCCTTGATCACACCCCTTTGACTATTAGTACTCCAAGTCTTAGTTACAAGATTTACTCCCTTAGTTTACACCAAGTTCTTTACTTGTTTTGAAGGTAGCATAAAAAGTATAAAACTTGACCTATTTTAGAACCCTTTAGATGTCATTCTATGGCATGAGATTGAACCCATCTTTTCCACCTTAGTGAACACTCTTAACTTAGTAGTTAGAGTAGATCAAAAACTTGAGTCACTTTAGATGGGAACACTTGGTGAAAATGAATTATGAAAACCTTGGAATGATGAGTCATTCTATTGAGATATTTTGACATGTGTTGTGAAACACAAATGGTTGATGATGATGAAAATGTTGAGGCATGAGCCTTAAACCTTTTTATAAAACTGATGGTTGGATTCGGATGCGATACCATTCCAAATTTACCGTACAACCACATTACCTGAATTGGGTAAGGCTTAGCTGGAAATTTATATGCATTAGTATTAGTTCCCTCACGGGAGAGGTCTGAGCTGAGGCTACCTCTCAATGTTGTCCACCTATGCAGTGCCCAAGATGACTGATGGTCATGGTTGGGAGGTCATGCTCATAGGAGAGGTGCTTATACTAGGGTGTGTAAAGGGAAGGTTATGTTTGATTATCAGCATACTAAGTATGATGATTCAGGGTTATCCCTGACAGATGTATCGAATCTTGTGGTGAAAGTGTACCACCTCTGTAGAGTGTCAAACTATTCGAATAGCCGCGTCCGCGGTTATGGATAGTTGGAATGGCCATACTGTTTCGTTGTCAGATGTTTTCTAAATACTTTGAAATGAATGATGAATCTTGACTTGACCACAACAGGGTTGTGTTTATGACAATAGTTTCCCCAACTTAAGTGATTCTAGAGTTTTACCTTATCTTTCTTTGCTTCAGAACTTAGCTTAGGTTTCAAACTTAACTTTATAGTTAAGCATAGATTTAGCACTTTAACTTAGATTTATAATACTTGTTAGTGGTAGTTCGCGAGTACTTAAAGAGTACTCATGGCTTTTGTCCCTAGCTATTATCATGGCCAGACTATGAAGGGGACTATCAAGATGATGGCCAACAGGACGACTATGATAACTAGGACTATCAGCCTTCGTCAGCATTGTTTGTGCCCCTGAAGATGGACCCACCGCTACACTTATCTTTTATATCCGCTGCTTGTTGTATTAAGACTGGATCATGAGATGCTTATTTGTGTAAGATCTTATGTATGGTTTGTAATGGATGATGTACTATGATATCCAATCCGTCATGTCTCGCAAAAATGGTAATCCTGGGATTGTGAGGTATGGCATAACGGGCATCTGGGATTAAAAATCCGGGTGTTGACACCGGACTACCCGACGGACGCACGACACATTGCACGGCGATCTAAGGCATTCACCGTTATCAATGGCGAACTATACAAGCACAACATCACAGGAGTACTCCAACGGTGCGTCTCTATAACACCCTCAAATCGTCCCTATGCAAGTTTTAGCGATTCCCGCCAAACTCGCATAGAAACGATTCAAAGATGCCCACCAGGCACTTGCGTGCGGGTGGAAAACGAAGTAATACCATTACACAATAGTTCACGATGGAACCCACAACACATATATATACAACAACAACTCCATGAGTCAAGAATGCAGATATACAATACAAAGATCCAAATCACTCGAAAAACGATACAACATCCGAGTACGGATAAGATGCAAATGGGGCTAAGAGCCCTGAAGAATAACCAATGGCGTCCATAACCCTGCCCAGGCCAAGCCGGAAGGGTAACCCTGCTAACGACATCGATCTCAAACCTGCTAAAACAAAAGGGGTGCCGACAAAGGGCAAAGGAAAAGAGGAGCGTTAGTACTAAGGCCAGTACACAGCGAGGCTAGAATTCGGCGGCTCTCGCCTACATAGGTATGGTGGACTGAAGCGACAACAAAGCATGCACTAAACAACCTATAGAGACTTGATAAACTGTCGGCTATTAGAGAGAGATAAGAAAGACCTATTCGGAACCAACCTTTTACTAACACCAATAATACTCATCCTGGTATTCCCCCTCAAGACCAAACGAGGAAGTCAAACCGAGGAGCTCACACAGTTGGCAGTTTTATTCATTCCATTATAGTTGAAGCATTTACTAGTCAGACATAGATAACATGAGTCATCCTGATAGCATAAGTAGTGGGCAGTTTTAGTTAACCATTCAGTTGTAGTTGCAGTACTTACTAGTCAGATACAATTAGCATGTGACATCCCAAATCGAGCAGTCGTTGACACTTTTATTTCATTCCATTGGAGTCACGATACTTACTAGGCAGGTATAACATGACATAATACACCCTAGTTCCACCAGTTGTTGGCACTTTTATTATCCATTCCATTGTAGTGAAGCTGATCACTAGTCACATATTAAGTCAAATTTATAGCACTACTTTAGTTATGCTTGTCTATGATCGAGATACTATGCTCCAAGTCGTCTATAACCGCGGACACGACTTTCAGAAAGATTTACCCTACAGGGGTGCACAAATAGCAACACACACACGATCAACCTCGGAAAAACCAAATCAAAACCCAACGAGGCTTTCACGACAAAGCAATCACAGGATTCATAAATTATTTCAGGGGGCCACCCCATTAAGCTACCCGCAACGAAGTTGTCCAGCTCCGAGACGGACCCAAGGTTTGCGCCAATGGCTGTAAACGACTTGGAACCCGAAAGTGTGACTGGGCTTGTCGATACCGCGAAAACACTACGCAATTCCTAAACTGTCGTGGTGGTGTCACGGTAGATGCCATGGATAGGCTAAAGGTGGGGACTAAATGCACTAGGGGAATCCAGGGAGGGATAGTGTAGTGATTCCGCACATAGTTGTTTTGTATTCGATTCACTTCCATAGTTTACAAGTGCTCCTTGAGCTGCATTGGGGAGAGGAGGAAGAATAACTCTCTTACTCTCACCACTAGCTAGCCCTCAGGAACACACTAGTAAACCGCAACACACTAGAGATCAACCCCTTCTACTGAGGCCCTAGCCCTTCTTATATAGGAGTAACTGGGTCTCCAATTAGGGCATACGTGGAGGCATATTCCAAGGAATATGCCTCCTCCCAAAATAGTAAGCCGACCGGGTCACTTTTGCCCAGCGTCATCCATGCAGAGGCTACGTGAGCCTCTGTGGCTCCTGCGTCATCCGACATAGGCATCGTCACCTTTGTCGGCCACGCCTCGGGGTCCTGGCCTCTGTCTGCTTTGCTCACGCTCTGCACACAGTGGTCACCCTATGACCAGCGAGATACCTTCCTTCTCTTACAAGCTTGATATAACCCAGATCGTACCTAGTTGATCCGGCCACACCCGTACCTACATATAAGTTAGATACATCTTACCGACATACAGCATAAGTCGGTTGAGACCCAGTTAGGTGGACGTCCCCTGGTCCGGGTTACTCCGTGATTCGGCCTGGCTTGAGGTGACTCGGCCATCACCTGCTTTGACCTTGCCGTACCTCGGCTAACTTGGCCTTTATACCCCGGCGTGACCCTACCCGGGGGTATCCCCCCAACATTAGTCCCCGAAGCTAGTGCGGTCTTAGCTGCCTTAGCTACTAAGGCCACATCAGTTTCAATTTTACCGAGCTTCTTGCTCCTTTTCTGAGTTACCTCATAGCCCAGATTTGATAGGTTTACATTCCCTTGGCACATTTCGAGTTTTCGCTCGCTGGCCGGGTCACCTCATTCTCATCCGGGTCATTCTGCCTTCTCTTGTACGCTTCCCCACGTGGAGGCTAATCATTACTTTGCCTCATTTTAAGGGCCTGCGACAGTAATCGCTGCAGTTATTGTTAGATTTTACTGTAGCACACGTCACATCGTGCCTACCTCCTCGTTAACTGTATCATAACGTCCCGTCGTGGGATCTGCTGCGCCCTGTGGCCCTTCCTGTGGCTCATCGTTGATTGGTCGATCCGGGTCATACACGGCCACACCGTGTGGCCCGTCCGCATAGCGCGATCCCACTACCCCTCAAGGGCGTGGTTAAATAGGGGAGGGGTACACCCCTTGGGTTTTCTCCCCACTTCCGCGCCCCTCTGCCTCTCCTTCTCCTTCTTCTTCCTAGCGACAGCACTGCCGCCACCGCACTTGCGTAGTTGCACCGCCGCCGCACCGTTTCTTTGTGCACTTGCGTTGCCGCCACCTCCGCACATCTCCTCCGCCACGGGTCCTTGCCAGTCCAGGCCACTGCCCCCCACCACCACTAGCGCTAGTGAGGACAGTGACCTTGGGATGATAGAGGAGGAGCTCATCGTTGCGGAGCAAGAAATGGAGGAGGACGCGGGGAACACTGACCGTGGCACTTGGGCTGGGTCCTGGGTGTGCCAGGACGACCTTGATTGGTTGTACCGCACCCGGCGTATCCCGGAGGGCGTCACCACGCGCCTCGCCGCTGCGGAGCTTGCCCCCTTACCCAATCCGGGTGAGTATGTGGTATTCCTCTCCCACTTCCAACGTGGGTTCGGTCTCCCTGTTAGCGATTTTTTCCACGACTGGCTCAACATGTTTGAGCTTCAGCCGCATCATCTTCCGGCTAACGCCATCACCTCTCTCTCCGCCTTCGCTTCCACCATCGAGGGATACGCCGGACTGTGGGCCACGAAGGAGCTCTGGATCCGGTTCTTTGCCCTCTTCTAGAACGTGAATCCGAATATAGAGCTTAATCCGGAGGACAAGCAGCCCACACAGTTCGGCGCAACTTCCATTTCTCCTAGGAAACAGTCTATTTCCCCCCGAGTTACGGGGCTTGACTCCTGCAAGGGTTGTGCCCAAACTTTCTTTTATGTCCGGAACAACACATCTGAAGATCTGATCCGGCTGCGCCCCTATGCTTCGGGTCCTCCTAACCCGGATCTGTGGGACAAGGTCCCCAAGAAGCCCACCGTCCTGGCGAACCAAGTCGACAAAAGGTTCGAGGAGCTGATGGATTAGGGACTGCGCAATGAGGACGCAATGATCACATTTGTCCGCAACCGGATCCCCCCCTCCAGAAACGCACACATAAACTCTGTCACATGAGCTGGGGCCGTGACCCCAACCGGACCTCCTCATTCGAGTTGAGCAACACCGAGATCTACCGCCAGGTCAAGGCCCTCTTCACCACCCACAAGGACTTCTTTGTTGAGTGGACGTGGGGGATCAAACATTTCTGCCGAGATAGGCTTCCGCCTGCGGTAAGCCTCGGGCCCTAAACCTTTTCCGAATTAAATCATACGTCGGTTTTTGTTGTAGGTTTAATCCTATTGCCTTTTCTTTCCTTTAGATGTTTCTTCAGAAAACCATTGAGGATAGCACCAAGCCTTCTCTCAAATGGGCACCTGATCGAGATGCCTCGGACGAGGAGGAACCGGATCAGGAGATGTTCCTGTCGATGGCTGATGCGACCAAGCGACACACCGGTAAACTCTCTTCCATTAGAGATTAGCCCGACGATGAAGATGATTCGGACATTGAGGTGATGGAGGCATTTGACGTTGTCCCCCTTTCTTATGCTTTTCCGGCATCAGCTAACCCTGGTGGGCAGATCCATGAAGATCCTCCCCTTGCCACAGGTGAGCCTGTCCCGGTCACACCGAAGAAGAGGGGGGCCGCATCTGCTTCTTCCTCCGGACCTTCTCAGCCAGCTAAAAGGCGAAAGAAGTCCGCGGACAAAGCTTCCACCAAGCCTACGACCAAGGTCATAACCCGGAGGGCTCGGAAGCCCATGGAGCCTTTGACCTCGGATGAGTAAGCCACTTCTCCCTTTGCTATTCACTTGTTCTTGCTTTATTATAGTTTCTCATCATTCATGATTTGATTCGGCAGCGCCGTGGTGGAGGTCCCTTAGAGTGGATCCGGCATTGCCTCGTCGCTCCGACATAGCCCTTCTCCCCCTCGTGGCGATGAGTCACGCCCGTTGAGCCCCATTCAGGAGGGCTCATCGGCTGCTCCGGGTTCTAGCCCACCTTGTCAAGAGGAGGGCAACCTCGGAATGGGGGGAATCGGTTCTGCCGAGGCTGCAGTTGCTCCTTCTTCGGCACAGCCACAACCAGCCACCACCGAAGTTCCTCTAGTACCCCCGCCAAAACGGAAATCAGTACCAGCATCAGCTCCAACACCACCAGCAACAACAAAGGCACCAGCAACAGCGCCAAGCCCTTCCGCCTCGTCCGAGTCTTCCCAGACTCGGCGAGAAGGCACCAGTATGACCAAGGCAAGCACTAAGGCAGCTCCCAAGGGCAAATCCGCCGCAGCAACTTCCACATCATAGCAGCAACCCAAGGGCAAAAAAGCTCCTGACGCCACCAGGGCAACGTCAATTGAGGCTAGACAGCGTACACTTGCGTCCATGCTCCTGAAAAAGACTCCACCGCTGAAGGACGCCCCTGCCGAGCCAGCTGATGTGCAACTCGTTTTGCACACCAGCCCCGCCGTTGCCCATGTTGAGAGGAGGGAGGCTTATGCTAAGGGTCTAGTTGCACCCACATGCTCAGCGGCGAACGCTATCCTCCGACCTTGATCGAGTTTGTAAATAACTAGAACAAGGCGAAGGTCGTCCACAATGATGATCTCCCAGAGAAATTCGGGCCCGCTGAGTTTGCTGCCCAAATGAATACCGCTGCTAATGCAATTAACCTTGCAGGTCGGATGATGGAGGTACGTTACTTCGCCCTTTCCTTAGCATTTAGTAGGTATTAGTGATATAGCCATTAGTACCCGAGCCTTCGGGGGAGTAACTTGTTACTCGGCCGGATGCTCCTTAGAGAACTAACGCAGCTCTTTAATAACTTCGAATATGCACACACCTAGAGCCGGCTTAAGTTCCACTTGGACCGAATTTTGTACACTTCGAATATGCACACACCTAGAGCCGGGTTAAGTTCCACTTGGCCAGGATTTTGTACACTTCGAATAGGCACACACCTAGAGCTAGGTTAAGTTCCACTTGGCCCGGATTTTGTAGACTTCGAATATGCACACACCTAGAGCTGGTTTAAGTTCCACTTGGCCAGATTTTATACACTTCAAATATGCACACACCTAGAGCCGGTTTAAGTTCCACTTGGCCCGGATTTTGTACACTTCGAATATGCACACACCTAGAGCCGGGTTAAGTTCCACTTGGCCCGGATTTTGTACACTTCGAATATGCACACACCTAGAGCCGAGTTAAGTTCCACTTGGCTCGGATTTTGTTTACTTTGAATATGCACACACCTAGAGCCGGGTAAGTTCCACTTGGCCCGGATTTTGTACACTTCGAATATGCACACACCTAGAGCCGGGTTAAGTTCCACTTGGCCCGGATTTTGTACACTTCGAATATGCACACACCTAGAGCCAGGTTAAGTTCCACTTGGCCTAGATTTTGTACACTTCGAATATGCACAAGACTAAGCTGTCCTTTTTTACTCTTTTCAGGTGACCACCAATCGTCGGAGTGCTGAATTTCAGCGTCTCCTGGATACTCACAAGATGCTACGCGCAAAGTACACTACACTTCTCGCCGAATACGAGAAAAGGGGTAAGTTTTCTCCTTGGCATTTTTCCATTTTTCTTCATCTTTTTTCGCCGAACTAATCCGTCATTCGGATTTCGCAGCTGAAGTGGAGGCCGAGAACATCATCATGAGGAAGAACTTGGAGCAGATAAAGGGTAAGTCATTTTTTCTTAACCTTCCTCCGCGCTCTATCTCCTTTTCCCCTTGGCTCGGCAAATATTCATACCTCGGCTTTGCCGGGTCAACAAACTATTTCAGCCTCTCTTGAAGATAGTGTGCCCGTGCCTGATATGATGCTGCATTTTCTCGAACAAGCAGGGCAGCACCAAGATGAACTCAAGAAGAAGTATGACGAGCTTGCCCTCCTCCGGACCAAAGACGAAGAAATTTCCCAGCTCAAGGCAGACATGAAGAAGCTCAAGGCGCCACACAAATCCGAACTGGAGAAAGCAGGCCAAGACTTTATTGAAGAGCGAGAGCGCCTTAACCTCTAGATCGCCAAGGACCAAGAACTTCTTAAGGAGGCCGACGTCAAGCTTGAGTCGGCGAACACTGAACTTGCGCAACTCCGGAAAAGGCGTGATGACTGTACCAAGGAGCTGACCCGAATCCACAGCCACATTTCTTGTAAGTTCTTTTCCTTCATCCGGCATGAATCTCTTCGGGTTTCTTTACTTGTCTTTTCCTTAGTTGCTTCACTTGTCTTGTTTTCATGAAAATTTCCGGAGGGCAATGCCATTGCAACCACTGCCGTTACCAAGTTCCGCCAGCAGAGGGATACACTAATTGCTCCTGGCGCTGGAGAAATTCCTTATGACATGGAGGACCTGCTGGTCAGCTTATCTTCTCGCATCGAAATTGTGAAGAATTATGGCAAGGACATTCTTGATGTGGCAATCTGGATCTTCAATGCTTTTTGGCCTGATGAAGATACCCCGGAAGGGACCGAAGCCCTCATCACCAAGTTAATGGACTACGAAACCCAGCTTGACCTTTGGAGGGAATCTGCTGGACGCGCCGGGGATTGAAATCGTTCTCCACTACGTGCTTACGTGGTATGAGAAGATCGACCTCAACCTCCTTGCACGCATGCGCACCGGATCCAGGTGGTCAACGACCCGGAGTGGATAGCTCGGCGCAAGGCTTGCGCCCATAGCCTTATTGAATATGCTCCCATTCATCAATGGAATGAGGGTCCAAGCTTCCTTGGCGCCGTAGACGACGAAAATGCAGATGATAATTTGGGTGAGGACGAAGGGGACGAAGCCTCGGACGTCGAGGAAGGCGAAGATGATGTTGAGGCTGAGGCTGGAGCTGCACCTGCTGGCGCCGAATTACCTCCTCCTGCTGCTCCTTGAGCGAAAACACTTTAAAGTTTATCAGATCCCCGGTATGCTGGGTGAAATTGTATTATGCACATAAGTGATATTTTTCTACTAAGTTTTTGTGCCGGATTAACTTGGGCTTAGTCCCTAAGTTTCATTTTCTTGTTTCTCCAATTTCTTGGCTCGGCACGTGTCTACCTTGGTTCGGTTTTATGACTTACGAGTCCGAGTTTCAAAAATTGACTTAACAATACTTGGAAACTTTAGGATTAGCTCAAAATAATTCGGCGTAGTAAATTTAAAGTAAGCCTAAGGTTAGTCCGGATAATAAACGTCGGCTCGATTAAGTTTCTCTCCTTAGTCGTTTTTCATGTGTTACGCAATTCCAAACTTGTTCTCTTGTTTGCCATGAAGCCAAATCTTGTTGGACAGCAGAAAATCGAAGAGTTAGGTTTTTGGTGCTCACACACTACTAATCCGGCTTAGGTAGAAGCAACTTACGCCAGCCGACATATAAATAATAAATACAGAAGACAACCAATATTATTAAGGCAGTCCCCGAGTTACTGCTCGAGGTGCCAACATTTCATTGATAAGCTTATTGCCGGCATACATACCGACATATGAGAGACTCGGATGCATACACTTCTCTGCTAAGTGTAGAAAGGACAAAGTAGAGCTACATTCCATGGACGCTTAGATTCCTCGCCGGACCTGTCCGCCTTGTTCTTCTCTTGTGGTTTTGCGTCGATAAGATAATGAGAATCATTGTGCAATGCTTTGCTCACAATGAATGGCCCTTCCCATGGGAGGGATAACTTATGCATGCCAGCAGTACGTTGTTCCAACCGGAGTACCAGATCACCTTCCCAGAAAATTCGGGGGTTTACTTTCCGGCTATGATAGCGTCGGAGATTTTGCTGATATATGGTGGATTTGGACAATGCCAATTCTCTCGCTTCTTCCAGCAGATCAACATCATTTTGTCGGGCTTCTTGCACTTCGGCTTCTGTGTATTGGGTGACCCTAGGCGAGTCATGTTCTATGTCGGCTGGTAATACAGCTTCTGCCCCATATACCAGAAAGAATGGCGTATAGCCTGTTGATCGATTCGGAGTTGTTCTTAAACTCCATAGTACCGCTGGTAGTTCTTCTATCCAGCACCCTGCTGATCTTTGCAGCGGCTCAATGAGCTGGGGCTTTATCCTAGATAACACTAATTCGTTGGATCTCTCCACTTGCCCGTTCGATGCCGGGTGGGCTACCGAGGCAACGTCCAGTCAAATCTTCTTATCTCGGCAGAAACGTGCAAATGCTCATTCAGCAAAATTTGTGCCATTATCCGTTATGATACTGTAAGGATAACCGTATCTCAAGATGATATCTTTGAGGAATGTCACGGCAGTAGCTCCATCACATTTTCTTATCAGCTTTACCTCAATCCATTTCGTAAATTTGTCAACCATGACCAAGATGTGGGTCATGTTCCCTTTTGCTGGTTTGAAGGGGCCAACCATATCCAAACACCATACGGCAAATGGCCAGGTAATTGGTATGGTCTTGATCTCCGACATTGGCATATGTGTCTTTGTCGCGTATCTCTGACAGCCATTGCACTTTCTTACTAGATCCTCTGCTTGTTCCAAGGTACTTGGCCAGTAAAACCCATGACAGAACTACCAAAGCTCTGGATGAGGCGTGGTGCCCACATTCCCCTTGATGTATATCTTGGAGGATGTCTAGTCCTTCCTCTAGGTCAACACATCGCTGGATGACATTAGTCACACTCCTTTTGTATAGTTCGGAATTGATGATCGTGTATGCTTTTGCTCTCCTCTGAGTTTGCCTGGAAAGCACCTCCTCAACGGGTAAAGTTCCATCTTGCAGGAATTGAAATATGGGCAATGCCCAAGCTGGTATAGCTCGTACAGGGAACACATCCTCATCAATTTCCATTTGATCCACCGGCATAACTTCAACTGGATCATGCTGTGCAGTCCCTGGGTTTGCCAAGGCAGTCGCCGGGTTTCGTGAACCACTCCCCACATCAATGTCCATGGGCACAGCCTCCGATTCAGGATTTGCCGGGATAAAAATTGAGTCAGATTCCGGGGATGGCCTGATAGATGGTTTTCTGAGGTGCTCTAATGCTACACCCGGTGGAATTGCTTGTCGGGTTGATCCGAGCTTCGACAATATGTCGGCAGCCTCATTTTCCACCCGGGGTATATGGTGAAATTCGCATCCCTCAACGTAACCAGATATCTTCTGCACATGGAATCTGTATAATGCCATGTTTGCATCCAAAGCATCCCATTGTCCGGAGACTTGCTAGACTACGAGATCCGAGTCACCAAAGCATTGGATCCGACGTATTCCAATTTCTTTTGCCACTTTGAGCCCATGCACAAGTGCCTCATATTCTGCAACATTGTTTGATGCAGTGAAGTGGATCTGCAGCACATATTTCAGCTGGTCCTTCTTGGGTGAGGTAAGCACAACTCCGGCGCGTAACCCGGTTTTTGTTTTTGACCCGTCAAAGTGCATCCTCCAGTAGTTCGGATCTGGCAATGGTGGCTCATATTGCACCTCGGCCCAATCCACAAAAAAGTCCGCCACAGCCTGAGATTTGATTACTTCTCTTCTGTCATATTGAGGCGCATAAGGAGCTAACTCAATTGCCCATTTTGCAATCCTGCCACTTGCATCCTTGTTGCTCATTATCTCGGATATGGGGGCTTCACATATTACCTTGATTGGGTGCTCTTCGAAATAGTGCTTCAGCTTCTTAGCTGCCATATACACGCCATAAGCTACTTTCTGATAGTGCAGATAGTTTTGTTTCGAAGCTGACAATACCTCGCTTAGATAGTATACCGGCCTTTGCACTGACTTACCCTCTTCATCACGCTCTACCATAATTACTGCACTTACAACTCGGTTGGTTGTGGCTATATAGAGAAACATTGGCTCCTTTGATAGTGGAGAGGCTAACACTGGTGCAGTGGATAACATCTTCTTTAGTTGGATAAAGGCTTCATTGGCCTGCGGCGTCCAAATGAACCTGTCCGGCTTTTTCATGAGTTGATAGAGAGGCAGTGCCTTTTCTCCCAACCGACATACAAACCGACTTAAGGATGCCAGGAAACCAGTGAACTTCTGGACATCGTTAAGACACTACGGCAGTTCCATTCGCTCTATGGCCCGGATTTTAGTTGGATTGACTTCAATACCTCGGCTGGAGACGAGAAATCTGAGTAATTTTCCAGCCAGGACACCGAAGATACATTTCTCCGGATTAAGTTTCATTCGGAACCTCCTTAGGTTCGCAAATGTCTGCCTGATATCGTCAAGGAGCGTTTTGCTTTCCTTGGTCTTGATAACAACATCATCCACATATACCTGCACATTTTGACCAATTTGGTCATGCAAACATTTTTGCATACATCTTTCGTACGTTGCCCCTACATTACGTAAACCAAAAGGCATGGTGCGATAGCAATAAGCCCCATACTGGGTGATAAATGCAATCTTTATTTGATCACTTGGGTTCAGAGGTATCTGGTGGAAACCAGAATATGCATCAATGAATGACAACAATTCACACCCAGCAGTGGAATCTATGACCTGGTCTATCCTTGGCAGTGGGAATGGATCTTTTGGACACGCCTTATTTAGGTTCGTGTAATCAATACACATGCGCCAAACCACTACCACGTTCGGATCGTCCTTCTTCTTCTCCACCAGCACCAGATTAGATAGCCAATCTGGGTAAAGCACTTCCATGATAAATCCAGCAGCCAACAACAGAGCTATCTCATCTCCTATGACCTCTCTCCTGTCCTCGGCGAAGCGGCGGAGAGGTTGCTTCACCGGCTTTGCTCCGGGTCTCACATTCAAAGAGCGCTCGACCAACTCCCTCGGAACACCTTGCAAGTCCTGTGTGGACCAAGCAAAAATATCCCGATTCTCACAGAGGAAGTTGACGAGCTCGCTTTCCTATTTGTCATTTAACCCAGCACCAATTGTTACGGTGCGCTCTGGGAACATATCATCAACAAGCACTTTCTTGGTATCTTTTGTCGCTTAGAATGAGACACTACCAATGGGTTACTCAGTGCCAGGGTATACTGCTGCACGGACTGAGCCAAAGCCGCCACTTCTTGGATCTTTCTCTTCTCTTGCGCAATCACGAGTGACTCGGCCAGGTTAGACCCGGCAGACGCGCAGTCAATGGAACGTCGGAAATCACCAGCTATGGTAATCACTCCATTTGGCCCGGTCAGCTTGATCTTCAAGTAACTGATGTGACAACTTGCCATGAACTTGTTTAGGGCTGGCCTGCCGAGCAATGCGTGATATGCACTCTCCAAATTTACAACTTCAAACTCCAAGTTCTCAGTCCAGCAGTTATCTCTCGTACCGAACAACACGTCAAGCCGGACCTTGCCAATGGGTTCACAAGAAATGTCTGGCACAATTCCATGGAAAGTTGTCCTTGTAGCTTGGAGCATGTTCTCCGAGATACCCAACTTGCGCATCATGTCCACATACATGATGTTGATGCTACTACCATTGTCAATTAGCACCTTTGAGAACCTCACATTGATGTTAGGCCCAATGAATGTCGGATCCAACACCAGCGCATATGAACCAGGACTAGGCATAATCTATCGGATTATCCTTAATGCTCCAGGTAATCTCCTGATCCGACCAAGGCATATACCTCGTCACGGCCGACATTACTGAATTGACCTCCATATGTCGGCACTGCAAGCTCTTTCTGTCTGTCTCTTCCGTGGTGAACACACAGTAACTCTGATGATGCTCTCTATACTCATTCCTCACCTCGTTTCCAGGGTACCTCTGATCCGGTTGATTTTGGTTCTCCACTTGATGCACTGCATCCCTTCTCTCATGGTTGTCATACCTCGGCGGAGGGGGAAGCAACATTAACTGTCACGTGTTTGCTCCAGAGAGCAATTTCTGCCGGGGTAACTCCTGCCGAGGTTGATCATTCCGAGGTGCCTGAGCATTCCCCGAACCACTTTGTTCTATCTTTCGCATACATTCACATTGCATGATTGTGTGACCCGCTCGGTTACTCAGATTTGGAGTGGGGAATTTACACGGTTGATCCAGCATTGCCTCATAGGTATACCTCGGATGGTCCTTCTTTTCCTGCCACTGTTTCTTCTGCTCTGGCGTCCAATTTTTCTTGCCATCATTTTTTGGAGTCCATTGCTGTCCTCCAGTTTTCTGACGTTGACTGCTTCCTGCTCCGGGTTGGTCTTGATTCACAGCTACAACTTGTTGCGAACTGTACCGGTAATCCGGTCTGTCATCTCTTCTTTTACCTCGGTAATCATTTCTCCGGGATGACCCGGCCCCATCTCGCTGATAACACTCCTCGCTTGACTCGTTTGACATGAGCCTAGCCTGCGTCGGATCACCCAAGGCATATGAATCAGCAATCCAGATTGTTTCTGCCAATGTGGTTGGCATATCTCTTTGCAACCTTTGCCATAGCATGCTTGCATATCTGCATCCTTGCGCAAACCAAGCTATGGCCTGTGACTCAATCACACCCTCACATGAGTTTCGCACTGTGCACCAGCGGGTCAGGAATTCCCGGTCTGTCTCATTCGATTTCTGCTTGCACATTGCTAGGGTCGGTGGCCTCTTGGGCCTCTGATATGTACTTTAGAAATTGCTAACAAACATCTCCTCAAAATCGATCCAACAATTAATACTTCCAGGTGGCAAATTGTTTAGCCATACCCTCGCTGGCCCCTCCAGCATCTGGGGTACATATCTCACAGCCCATCTCAAGTTGCCTGTGGCAATTTTTATAGCAGTTTCATAGTTAATCAACCAATCCTCCGGCTTAGTGCTGCCGTCATACGTCTTAGTGCCTCTAGGTAACTGGAAGTTAGGTACCGGAGGTTCCTTCATGATCCGGGACCCAAAACATGCTGGACCCGGAGGACCTTGACCTCAATTTGCTCCGACCTATACAGCCGATCCAGTTTTAACCTGGCGTCATCAGGCATCAAGTTCCTGCTTCCCAATCTTGACCCTATCACGTGATAGTCCGGCCTAGGATATCTAGCGTTCACCATTTCCGAATCACCATCATTGTACCTATCTTTCTCCTGTGGAGCTGCTCTCTGTTGCATACCTAGGCCGGCACTACGCTCTTGCCGTGGTATATTCCGCTGCTGCGGTTGCCCTGCACCTGCCGAATTACGCTGTCCGACATTGCCGTTTACAGCATTCCCTTGACCGGCATTGCCTTGGTCGCGGTTACCTCGGCCGGCTACACCCCGGCTTACACTTCGTCGATCCTCATTTCTCTATACTTCTTTTCCTTTCCCTGCCCTTGCCGGGTCATATGGGACTATCTGCTTATTCCTCCTGGCCGAGGTTACTACCTCTTCTCTCCTAGGACCACCATGAGGAGACGATGCGGCTCCAGCGGATTTCTCCGGGTTACCCACCGCCGAATGAACGATCTTGGAGGCCCCAGCTCTCTCTGGGTTAGCCCTGAGCAATTCCTCATTTTGCCTGTTCGCGATCCGAACCAACTCATTGACCCTTTCTTGCTGTCTCTGACAGGCTTCACCCGTCAGACCTTCTAACTCGGATGCAGCTGCATCTGCTGCTTTGAGGTTCTTTGCTGGGGTACTATACTTCGGCAGCCCCACGGACAGACAGTTTTCTGACTCCTCAATCCTCGTATCACCCTCTTTGTTCATTTCACTGACGAGGTTTCTCCCCTTCACTTTTACAGCATCTACCTTATTTTCCTTTGCGTACTCACGCAGTGTCATGTTCAACGACTGCTGAGCCGCGGCTATCTTTTTCGCACCCTCTAGTACTTTTTATCTAGTCTCCTCTAGCTCGGCATGTGCCTGAGCCGGATCTACTGCTGCTGCTACTGGGTTTGCCAAGCTATCCATCGCCTGCTGCAGCACATTCTCTAGCCTCTCTAGCGGAGGACCTCTACTTTTCCTCGGTGCCTTAGGCGTTACCTCCGGATCTGGTGCCGGATCCTTGCTTGCGCCAGCGCCAGGCGCGGTCATCATCACCTCAGCGTGGTCCGAGGAGCGAGTGATACGCATTCCGCGAGCCGCACTAAGGGGTGGCTCGCCTCCTTCGACGACGTGCCACAGATGAACGCACCACACATCGACAACAACATAGATCTTGTGCACGCCGAGCCTGACGAAGAGGCCGTTGCGTGGAAGAGGACGCTTGCCGAAGCAGCCAGCATTGTCGCTGACGAAATCTAGCGCTCCAAAGCGCTGAACGAGCCCGGAGACGATGCGTTTGCCGGTGCCGATGAAGTTTCCCGTCCGGATCTTCACCCCTGCTAGCGCCGCTAGCCCCACGGTGGGCGCCAACTGTCGTGGTGGTGTCACGACAGATGCCATGGATAGGCTAAAGGTGGGGACTAAATGCACTAGGGGAATCTAGGGAGGGATAGTGTAGTGATTCCACACACAGTTGTTTTGTATTCGATTCACTTCCACAGTTTACAAGTGCTCCTTGATCTGTATTGGGGAGATGAGGAAGAAGAACTCTCTTACTCTCACCACTAGCTAGCCCTCAGGAACACACTAGTAAACCGAAACACACTAGAGATCAACCCCTTCTACTGAGGCCCTAGCCCTCCTTATATAGGGGTAACTAGGTCTCCAATTAGGGCATACGTGGGAATATGCCTCCTCCCAAAATAGTAAGCCCACCGGGTCACTTTTGCCCAGCGTCATCCATGTAGAGGCTACGTGAGCCTCTGCGGCGCCTGCGTCATCCGACATAGGCATCGTCACCTTTGTCGGCCACACCTCGGTGGTCCTGGCCTCTGTCTGCTTTGCTCACGCTCTGCACACAGTGGTCACCCTTTGACCAGCGAGATACCTTCCTTCTCTTACAAGCTTGATATAACCCGGATCGTACCTAGTTGATCTGGCCACACCCGTACCTGCATATAAGTTAGATACATCTTACTGACATACGACATAAGTCGGTTGAGACCCAGTTAGGTGGACGTCCCCTGGTCCGGGTTACTCCGTGATTCGGCCTGCCTTGAGGTGACTCGGCCAGCACCTGCTTTGACCTTGCCGTACCTCGGCTAACTTGGCCTTTATACCCCGACGTGACCCTACCCGGGGGTATCCCCCCAACATAAACAGTACATGTGCTCCACGCACAATCGTAAATAAAGCAGTAAAGCATGGCATAAGTATAGGATAGTAATGAAGCCCCAAACTAGTTAGTGGCCCCAAGAAATAAGAAATAAATCAAGCTCTGGCTAAGGGGATTCATGGTCCCATATGCGGATAGTGTGATAGTCAAGGAACATGTATCAAGTACTCGGGGCCTACGGGATAGAAGTGAGCGGTTAAAAACCAAATATTTGCTACTGCCCACCGATGCCTCTGCATTAGTAATAACTATTCCCAGCAATTTAATAGTTGTATTTAAAGTCATGATCCTCTCCACCGTAAAGCATATGACAACAATCCGACAACTGTGTGGTACTTCACGACACGGGATCGCACCTGAGCAAGCGACTACAACTTGCAAGACCATCTATCTACCAAACAATAGGTAATAGGAGGTGTCCAAGGCAATATAAAGGGTGCACAGAATATATCTGGTACGGAACACTAAGGCATCGCGACACGGATAACAATAGATCAATAGGAGGAAATAAAGACTACAAATGCAAAATAGGTAGAAAGGGGGAGAATGCTCGCCTGGGAAACACTGCCAAAGGTTCGTTATCTGAAGAACTTATCGATACTCGCATCAACTTAATGGCCTAATCCGCGAAGAACCAAAGCACTAAAAGAAACACCGAATGCACTATTTAATACTACGGCAGAAGAACAAGCATGATGCGTGTATGATGGATGACATGGAAAAGATGTGATGCAACTAGGCAATATTAAGCGGAACTAGGGTCCCGACAATTAGTTAGATGGTTCATGTTGTTTAGCTACCCCGCAATTTAAATGTTGGCTTAACAAGGCGAAACATGGCATTGGTTCGCTACACAAATTTAAATGAAGACAATATGAGACTAGAAAAGCCCGCATATGGTCTCCATATTTAGTTTAGGTGATTCGTCGAAATAGCCCCAAACACCCACAATATGCATGTAAGTATGAACAATTTAATATGCAACAGATATATATTATATATTATAAAAATATTGGTCTCAGGAAGGTGTCGCACATCGGTTATCGGCGATCTTGGCGTTCTATGGTTCGGGTTCGGTCTCCGAGGTCGACGGGAACGGTCTTCGGATCCGAGAGGGAGAAGAACGCCAGGTGTGGTCTTTGGGTCTGGGAAGGAGCTCTTGGTGTCCGTGACGGGGACCTCGGCGTTCCGCGAAATCGGGTTCCATGGTCGTTGGATCCAGGAAGGAGAACATGTCGCTCCATGTAGGCGATCTTTGGGTACAGTCTTCGATAGATCTTGTCAAATAGGTGCGTTGACTGATCCTTGGTTGTAGCCTTGTCGACGATGGTCTTGGAAGCGACGCTCGTGGTCTTCGGAGATCACCGTGGTGCGAGTTGGCAAAATGTGTCCCGATGGTCATCTCACAGAGACTTGATTGAACGACCTACGGGGAGCACCACAGACATGAACATGCAAAGGAATGCACACATCCAGGGACACAGGGGTGCTCACGCACGACAGAGAAAACATGAACTTGTGCGGAGACGCTGTAGACTTGGGGTCGGATGACGAAGCGGTGGTCGGGGATGACAACTCGCGGCGGTGAACAACGCGGCTGCGCGAGAGGACGACGAGGGGATGAGGCCGCGTGTAGGACGGTGGCATGGTAGTGGCAGGGGTGATGCTCATGAGCAAGAGCGGCCGGGGCGATCACTTACGGTGCCGGCCGACGGAAGCGGAGGCGGAGCAGGGACCGTTGGCGCTGCGCGGGGCGGCCAGGGGCCTGTGGGCGCAGAAACGAGTAGGGCAGCAGCGGCTGGTCGATGGAGAGGCACTGGCGGCACTGGAGCTTGCAAAGGAGGCGAGGCGGACGCGGACGAGGCCGGTAGTGAGGAGGCCGCGAGGTCGTGGGCAGAGCGGCGAAGGGGCGGGCATTGCGGCCAGGAAGAGAGGCTCAGGAGGCGGGGCCTGCAGAGCTTTGAGGGAGGAGGGCGCGGCGATGTGCGAGTGTTGGGCCGCAGGGCAGCGCAACTCGACGGAGGAGTGAGGGAGGGCGGTGCTGCGCTAGAAGCAGGGGTGCTGGCGGTTAGGGCGAGGGAGAGCGACAGGGATAAGGGGTAGGTGGGGATTGGATCGAGGAAGGGCAGGCTCGGGGACGATACGAGATGGGGACGGGGCGATGGGGATCGCGTGCGAGCGACGCAGTGGGGCCCGGTCACGCGTCGGGCAGAGGATCCAAGGCGGGCGGTTATCGGCCAGGGTGGAGCGGCGTGTACGGTGGCGAGGAGGTGGTCGCGACGCGCGCGGGTTGGGGCTTGCTCGCGCAGACGTGCAGCACGCAGCGTGTTGCATGCGTTGCATCGCGCGTGGGTCGGTGTGGTGGGTGTGGATTGGTTTTGCTTGCTGCGTCGCACGCGTGCGTGTGCGTTACGGCGGCGGCAGGGGTGTGGTTTGGGTAGCTAGGGTTTTTTTCTAGATAGGGATTAGGGTTTGCTAGATAGACGGGCCTGGGGTTGTAGGCCGGCTGGCTGGGCCTCCTCTAGGAAAATAGTTTTTATTTATATTTTGACTTGTTTTATTTAAACAACCTTTTGTAAAATATTTTTAGACAAAACAAAATATCTGAAAGAGGTCCCGGTTTTGGTTTGAAATCGAGACGGGGGATATTTAGAAAAACAAAATAGGCTTTTAGAAAATATTTTTAGCCAAAAAGATGCATGATGACATGACGATGCTCAAATGCAATGTGGCATGATGACATGAGCATGCGGCCAAGATGACGCGCAACACAAAAACATAGCAATTTTCTAGTAGTGGTTTTACCGGGGTGCTACAGTCTCCAACGCGGACGGAAGGGCCGTCCTCCTCGACATCCATGAAGGGACTTGCGGGCACCATGCTGGCAGTCGTGCCTTCGTTGCTAAAGCTCTACGAGCTGGATTCTACTGGGCCACGACCATGCGCGATGCCAAGGACATCATCCAGCGCTGCAACGCTTGCCAGTGATTCATGGACAAACCGCACGCACCTGGCGCGGAACTCCGGCCAATACCATTGGCTTGGCCCTTTGTGCAATGGGGACTCGACATGGTCGGCAAGCTCCCAAAATCCTCGCGCGGGGGCTACGTCTACCTCCTAGTCGCAGTCGACAAATTCACCAAGTGGATAGAGGTCATGCTAGTGACAAACCAGTCAGGGGCCAGTGCCGTCAAGTTCTTCGAGTCCATTGTCTATCGCTTCGGAGTACCACACATCATCATCATGGACAATGGAACAAACTTCACCTCTAAGGAGTTCCAGGGTTTTTGCGAGAACTTGGGAATCAACATAAGCTATGCCTCCATAGCTCATCCACAGACCAACGGTCAAGTCGAAAAGACCAATGGCCTCGTCTGCGGTGGAATCAAGAAGCGACTCCTCCGGCCACTCGAGCAAGCCGCCGGATGTTGGCCCGACGAGCTGCAGTCCATACTTTGGAGCCTGCGCACAACCCCAAACAGCGCCACGGGATATACCCCTTTCTTCATGGTGCACGGTGCTGAAGTAGTACTACCCGCAAAAGTACGCTTTACAGCCCCACGGGAGGTCGCGTATAGCGAGCAGGAGTCAACACTCGCACTCGAAGACTCCGTCGATCTCCTTGATGAAACACGGGACATCGCGGCAGAAAGATCGATGATCTACCAGCAGAACCTGCGCAACTACCACAGCAGAAGGCTACGCCCCTGATCCTTCGTCGAAGGAGACCTGGTCCTGCGACTGAAGTAGCAAGGGCACCTCAAGTTCGAGTCCCCTTGGGAAGGACCATACGTGATTACAGAAGTAATACCAGGTGGCGCCTATTGCCTTAAAGATTTCGAGACAGGAGTCGCGTACTCCAACCCTTGGAACATTGCGCAACTACGGCGCTTCTACCCCTAGTCGTTTTTTTCTTTTACATTACAAATAAGGCTATTCAGCCAGGCTACTTAGCCACAGATTGTACCTCGTACTGTTCTGCGAATAAATAAAGCTAAGTGCCCTAAAACTCTGTGTTTTCTATTGTTTTTTCGCAATCTTATTACTCGGGGGCTGCGCCACCCTTTACACACCTGTTCTATGAACTAATCGCGATATCCTGAGTAGCTGATGCAATAATCGAACCCTTGACAAATACAAACCCAGCTGCAACGCATCTGGCAGGTTGGCAAGGCACTGAGATAAACACACGTCAGGCTAACGAAAAGGAATAGCATAGTGCAACGCACTCGCAGAACATATAAGCTAGCAAGCTCTTTACATATCAATATAAAATCAATTACACCCAACATATACATACGAACTTTACGACATTGGTACACTTATGTGCAAGATACAGGTTAAACTACTACTGTAGCAGAAGAACGTTTGTTTGTTCCTCAAAGAAGTCGACAATTTCTTCTGCTGGATGATCCACCGCCTGGTAATGGGGAACCATGTTCCAGGCCGAACCTATCGGCGGAGTCGGTGGTCCAGCAGCAACAGCTGCAACGTCTACATCAGGTCCATGCAGTCGCTCCAATGACAAAGCAGCCTTGGCACCAGCCACCAACTGTTACCGAGTGCACTCGCGAACTGCACTCGAATCCTGAAACTTACCCAGGAGAGCCAACAGGCTCGAAGGGATGGCGTCCAATGGAAACATCGTCTAGTAGATATTCTTCAGGCATGACTGTGCCTTCTTCAAAAAATGGAGTACTCGAGAAGCACGATCCTGTAGGGTCGCAAGTGCGATCGTGCGATCATGGTCCACCCAAAAATACCCACTTTTCTGAAGTTGCTCTTGGGTCGGGTCGTTCATTCTAATGGCGATTCTGTCTTTCTCATCCTGCGGATAATGAGCACTAACAACTACACCAAGCAAAAAAGGCAACATATGAAGACAAGGAACTACCGTGACTAACTACAAGAAAAGATAAGAGGACAGGAAGCTAACACTTGAACTGATCGCCCAGCTGCGTCACCTCCTCCAATAGATACTGCTCTCGGGCGATAGCCTTTCTGCCCTTGACTTCCATACATTCGTATTACCGCGGAGGATGGGAAACTCACGTTCCAGCTGCTTAACGCGATCATGTAGTCGCGGAAGCAGGGATAGCTCGTCCACCCTTGAACGCGACTGCGCCAAGGTCTCACCAGCGGATGGCGGATCCCGAGGATCAGCCGAAGGACCACTCGATGTACCCTATCACAAGCCAGGTAAGAGCGAATAAGGGACCAAGCAATACATGGATAAAATCTCAAGTGCATTCAAACATGACAAAAGTATCAACAGAGATACTTGGCAACGACATGTTTTCAACAAAAGAAGTCAAACGATTAACTATTACAATATAACTACTAAGGAGCAGCTTGCTTCTTTGACTTGGACTTCGACTTCGGGGGCCTCATCGAGTCCGTGGCAGTCTCAGATGCCACAGACTTCCCGCCAGCCCCTAACGCCGTAGCCTTCGCCGCCTTCTTGGCTCGCTGCAACTCCTCAGAATACTTGGTGACTGTGTTGATGAGTTGCTGCCCGTACTTGCTGCAGACAGTTGCAAAAGGAGCAAAAACTACCTGTTCACCATCTGTGCCGATAGGCATCGCCTTGGATACCGCAGCAGGATCCACCTCCATGCCATGGGCTTGCACCATTGTGAGTGCCATGGAAGCGCCAACCGCATGTTGCGATTTCCTGAAGTCCGTGGGAATACCTCCAGAGAGGGACTCCACCAGGTCCTCCAAGTTCTCAATTAGCTCAGCCTTGGGTGTCAGCTCCTCGTGGATGTGACTGAGGACAGCCTTGGCCTTAGTCAGCGTCCCCTAAAGGGAAGCGCTGCGGTCCTCGACTGCCGCAACGGCGCCTGCCAAAGCATCATCACGACAAAGTGCCTGGGGGTCGAAGCTCAGACCGCCAGCATGTACATAGAGCAAAGGGCCAGCACAATAACAAGATATCGAAGAAAGAAACAATGAAAATCCAGAGGAAAGAATACCTGAAAGATACTTGGCAATAGAGAAGAGCTGTTCTTCAAACAACTTTTCCCTCTCAGCGATGGAGGGGCGCAAATCCTCTTCGCGTTTCTGCGACTCATCCAGTGCAGTGACTGCCTCGTCGCGACTCTTCACCTCCGCGGCAAGCGTATTTTCAAGAGAAGCAGCATCGCGAAGAAGTTTGTTATGCTCAGCTGCCAAAATACAAGATGGATCAGCAGTCGAATGTATAAACTCCACAAGAACAAAGAAGAAGAAAATACTAACCTTTGACGACGCGATGGCGATTGTCCAGCATCGCATGTTGTCGACCCATTGCAAGGACCTGCTCCGCCAGACGAGCTTCTTCCTTCATGATGAGATACCTCAGAAGAAAACAAAGGATTAGCAGATAGCACAAATTACAAATTCGACTGCGAAACAAAATCACACTTACATGCCCCTCCAGAGACTCCGAAGATGACTGCCGCGCAGTCGTCCGGGCAACCATATGGTGATCCCCAGCATGTGGAGAACTCGACGAGTTGTGCCCAGAGTGGGCCGCCAATGGAGGAGAGGAAGAATGTTCAGCCACTTCCTTGGCCTTGGAGTTCGCGACTCTGGATTCCTTCACAAATTGGACATCGCCAGAAAACGACGACGCTGCTTGACTATGAAACAAAATCCAGCATCAAGAAATGCAACTCCAAAAAGAACCAAGACGGAAGTCGTAGACTTACCAGTCAAATTTTTCAAAGTCGAATGTTTGCTCCTCCGGCTCCGACGACTCCTTCGGCAGCCGCATCTTCTTGCCAGCAAGTGGCGCCATGGAGCTTACAGGAACAACAGGAATCACTAGTAGAGAAAAGCTTATAGCAGCACTCCTTACCGCCGGCGAAGTGGGCACGGGCTCGCCGGTGGTAAGCGCTTCCAGACCTGCGTACAGTTACCACCGGCGACACACACTGATCACGCCAGGGATACCATAAGTACCGTCGGCGAATAGGTCTAGTGCCCGCCAGGGATAGAGTGGGCCGCGTGCCCCCCGGCTAGGACGCCACATACCACCGGCGAATCCGACAACGCACACCGGGGGTATCAGATGGAGCGCCGGTGAACGAGGCCCGTGCTCGCCAGGGATAGAGTGAGCCGCGTTCCCCCCCGATGGACTGCCACGTATCGCTGGCAAAACGTCCCACAGGCGCAAGGGGTAAGTGGGCCGTGAGACCATCAGTAATAGCGTCTCTCAACAAACCCCCGCCCCCCAAAGAAAATCTGATCCCCAAATCTCGCAATCCCTAGCCGTGGCCCTCGCTCCGCCGTCGTTGTCCCGCGTCCGATCCCCCTCACTGTCGCCGTCGCCGTCCAGCGTCCGCCGAAGGGAAGGAGGAGGAGGAGGCCAGTCCCGGGCTCATCCCGCAGCAGGAGCACCGCGCTGCCACCTCGTCGACGACCACCTCCACGTCCGTGCAACCACCTCGTCGACGACCACCTCCCCCATCCGCGCCGCCACCTCGTTGACGACCACCTCCCCCATCCGCAGGTACATGTCACCGAATTCCCTATGCTTTTGCATGGCAATCCCCTTCTCCCTCCCTGTGCGCGTGATGTGAATTTAGAGTATGCTAGAATTGCATATTGTGTGTCTTGATTGTGTTTTGATCGAGAGTAGTTCGCTTTTTGCCGATTCAGCCACCCCTTCCTTGTTCCTGCTCGTCAAGAGCGCATCCATGGTGCTAGCTAGGGCAGCTTCCATGAGCTGACTGAGAGGTTAGGTAGCAGCTAGCGTAGAGACTCGATCCGGCGAGCGGCGACATCTAGCAGCGAGTAGAGCCGGCGAGGGCGCCCTCTGCCAGACCCCAGCCCCAAATCCCAAGCACCGGGCACGGATGCGGTGACCCAATCCACTGGGTCTCATCTTCTCTAGTCCCTGGTCTTCTTCAACTTTTCTGCTGCAAGTATAAGCCACTTCAACTTTTGTGCTGCAAATATAAGCCATTCCATTGTTGCTTACGATTTGCAGTTTAGGTACCCTGGGCAAGGGCAGTCAGATGATCCAAACAAAGATCATCCTTTACCTCCACTCGAATTTTAAATGAAAGTCCATAGCCCAGGAAATGTAAGTTTGCACGTGGGCAAGGGCAGTCAGATGATGCAGTAAGTTTGCACGTGCACGCATGTCTTGGCAATAACATCACTATACAAATTGTGGGTTTTATCAATTTTTCCTTGCATGTTTGTAGCATAATCAGGAAATGTAAACTTGGGGCCTAACATTTTGATGTAATACACCAACATTATGTATATATTCATGTAGAAGAGAGTTATACAATGTATGTCTACATAGTTAGATCTTTTTCTTATTCAGAAGTATGAACAAATTTCATTACTTCATTGTGTTGCCAAACTGATCGTTCAGCATGAAATAAGACAAGTAGCACTCGCTGATAGATTATTCAACCTAGAATTAATAACTGACATCTTAGCCAAGGTGGAGCTGAAAATAACATATTTCTTTAGAGGTCGATGCTTTGGGTCCACAATTTACAAAACACCACTTTGCATTTGAAATGGAGACGTAGTCCTAGTCACTGCATCACTGGTTTGTACCAAGCAAGATTGCATATTATGGTGTATCACTGATTCACTATAAATCTCTATGTCTACACAACGATCAACATTTCTATACCTTTTTTAAATTGACTTGATCGTCTTTATTGTACAATGTTATCAGCGTAGCTATGACACAACTTGAGCCAAGCCAATACAATCCCAGTAGCTGGGTTGAACTCAATAGCCTAGATTAAGACACTAACCTTTGGATATAGGGTGCGTTTGTTCAGTGTGCTCTTTTCCATAACTTCCATGTACGAAAGCACATTGATTAAGTATACTGAGTAGGAATGTTCTGGTATTGCAAAATTGTGGCATACTCGTTTCAAAAGAAAAATAATTTGTGGCATGCTGGTGGTGTAGGAATGTTCTTGTGACATGTGGCTACGAAATTGCTCGCTGGGTGGGTTTGTTCCGTAGAGGTTTCTGTTATTAACCTTTTACAGCTGCTTTTTAGTATTTTTCATCAGAATTTGGGTGCAGGCTAGAGTAGGCCGAGTCTGAAATCATGACAGTGAGTCTGTGACGTCTTTGTGGTGTAACAGTGTTTCTTGTGTGGTGAGAGCATTACTAGAATTTCAAACTTATGTTGTCCGTTCTGAAGGTGCGAGTATGTTACTCTACTATTACTACATCATATTGCTAGAATCACGAATTTAGAGTAGCATGTACACTGTTTTTGCTAATATGTTTGCTTGTCTCTGTTTAATTAGTATGTCGGAGGGGGAGCCAAAGTACCGTGGTGTGTATAAAAAGCCGACGAGGATCCCCACATGGGAGGCTAAGATCACCATCGATGGGATTATGCACCACCTTGGGACATGGCAGTCCCCCCAGGAGGCGGCACGTGCCTATGACTGCATGGCACTCTAGCACAGAGGGGCTAGGGCGACCCTCAACTTCTCAGAGGATCGAGCTAGGTCCATTCAGAATAGGCCTGTGGGTATGAGAGTCACCACGAGGGTGGAGGTGCAGGAGCACCGACTGGTCGAGAGATAGCTTGTTGACCCCTTGGTCTAGACGCTCCGCGCGGATCCTACGGTGATGGCGCAACAGTATGAGGTCTTGGCGACCATTACGTGCTAGCAGCCCGTCCAGGAGGCGGGTCCCTCTATGTCCAATGGCATGGGTTCCTCCACCACGCGCCCTCAGGGCCCATAC
The DNA here is from genome assembly GCA_910589775.1 of Avena eriantha. Taxonomy (NCBI): domain Eukaryota; kingdom Viridiplantae; phylum Streptophyta; class Magnoliopsida; order Poales; family Poaceae; genus Avena; species Avena eriantha. The sequence continues at coordinate 292,392,006 of OU342742.1, forward strand.
TACGGGTTTAGCCCCGGCGACTTCACTGTTACACCCACGTCGTCTGCTGACCTAGGTTCCTTAGGTTTGTCGTCCGACGACGACGACGATGCCTGATCTAGCTATACTCTGCCATATATTACTTTAAGACTTATCCTGCTAGACTTTGTCATATATATTACTTATCCTGCTAGACTTTGTCATATATATTACTTATCCTGCTAGACTTTGTCATATATATTACTTATCCTGCTAGACGTAGATTAGCTACTTGTCATATATATTACTTATCCTGCTAGACTTTGTCATATATATATATATATTACTTATCCTGCTACTTAATTACTTTATAACTATGTTTACTATGCGTCTTCTTTCTAGATAAATATATAGAATGGATCAAGTGGGCAACAACTGTGCACAACCATTGGGAAAGTGCCTGGATAAGAAGTTCCCCATAGTTCTCCCTGTCGGGTTTGAGGCTAAGATCGTATGTGCTCTGTGAGATACATAGTATCATGGATGTATATATATAGAATTGAAAATAAACCATGGACTTTGTTGTATTGTTATTGTTTTACTCAGTCAATCCCTTGCGCTTGGTGACGGGAATTCATGGACCATTTCCATAGAAACACGATGGACGATGTCGTGTTTGAGGTCACTTTTATGTCAGATGCTGATCTCGACAGGAGTTATGTGGTTAATGACCAACATAGCGATCAAGACATCTTTCAGTGGACCTGCTTGGATAAACTTCTTGAATGATCATGACATGCAATACAGAGACAAGATAAAGATCTTTCTCGTGCATCAAGTAGCCGTAATCTACTACATGTACAAGCCCCCTGACGATGATATCCAACAGTAAGCTAGCTATGTAGTTGAGACCATCCTTATATGTTGTTTACTCTATACATGCATTATTTTTTCGACTTCTTCTCAATATATGTAGATTGGATTATAGCAAAGAAGCGTGCGGCAATTGTGGTCAACATAGTTGGCATTGCATGGACAGGAAGATCACCATACCGCTCCCTACAAACTTTGGTGTTAGGACGATATGTTCTCTAAAATTCATGTGGAGAATGTAAATATATATATATGTTCAATGAAAATCACGACTAATTGTTCTGTCCTATGTGTTTGTGTAATATTTGCTAGTTGGAGTCGAAGTTTGAACCATATGGTCACTTTCTACACTTGTGTGAACTGTTTGAATGTTATTGATGCATGGTTTGAACATTTGTGTATTCCCTATATCTGTTGTGTGTATTCTGTCATTATCCTGTGTATTCTGTGTAATTTTGATCTATTTTTTTACTTCTGGTAATATTACCCCTGGCGAAATCGTGGTGCTATCCCTGGCGAATTAGTATTCGCATGTGCTACGTTGTACTACCACCAGCGAAAGAGCGGTAGCGCCAGTGGTACTACACTACCCCCGGCGTATTCCTATGGCGCCGGCGATGAGGACTTACCCCTGGCGTATATAGCTACTCGCCGGCGGTAGAGGCATATTACCGCCGGCGAATTATGAAGGCGCCGGCCATGAGGACTTACCGATGGCGAGGTGGTCGCCGGTGAGCACCAATGCGCTGGTGATGATGCTTTTGTGTTCACCGGCGGTAGGTTTTTCTCTACTAGTGAATCGGTTCCTCTGCACCAATAGATGGGCCTTCTAGAGTCGATGGAGATGAAGCATCCGAATCCTCGCTGCAAGAACGCTTGCGAGTGTCTGGATCACTGGACTCGGGGGCTCTCTCCTCCTCTTCAAGTGGGACGGTCGATTCCGACTCGTCCTCTTCATCCACTTCGCGAGGAATAACCCCCTCAGGAAGAGGGGGCAAACTGGGAGACACCTTCCAATCCTGCATTCAGAAAACATTTCATTATACATCAAGAAATTAATGGCAATCGACAAAGAAAGCTACTTCGTAGTGCAATTCTACCTCAGGAGGAGGGTTTGAGGCGTCGAAGGGAGGCACGACTGGTTCGCTTGGGAGAACCTCCTTGGCGGTGTACTTTTTCACCAGTCGCATCCTACTATCTACTTCACCTGTGGAAATGCCATCGACAGATACGCGAGTAGCATCGTCCGCACCATCCCATTGGAACATAGGGTGAATTCTGGCCTGCAGAGGCTGGATGCGACGGAGCAACCATGTGCGAATGAGGGCGGCGCCTCCCTCTTCTTTACCCACATGACTCTCGAGGTTGCAAACGCGCTTGTACAACACTTCTGTCTCCTCGGACTCGCCAGGCATCACTACGTTCTTCCAGGAACGCCTCCTCTTGCACGGCATCGCGGGATCGAAGGGCGCGAGTCCGTAGTGCTCTCCGTCGGCCTTCTGGTCGCGGATGTAGAACCACTTGTATCTCCACCCTTGGATGGACGCCATGCGTTTGATATCGAAATATGTGGCGGAGGAGTCCACATGGATTCCGTAGCCTCCTATGTTGTAGACTACAGAACCAAATGCTGACTGATGCTTCAGCTTGAAAATCCTCTTAAAGAGGCCAAAGTGTGGCTCGACTCCGAGCCAACACTCGCAAAGAGTAATATAGCAGGCGATGTGGAGAATAGAATTTGGGGACAACTGTGCAGATGGAGCCCATAGAAGAAAAGGAGGCCCCTGAAGAAAGGATGCAGGGGCAGAGAAAGACCGCAGATGATGAACGCGAGGAACATCACCCGGAAACCTGCTACAGGAGAAGGAGTTACCTCGCCACCTGGCACTCGCGACTCATCCTCCACGGGAGACAGAACTCCATCTTGACGCAGGAGATGGAGCTCGGAGGACTTGATGGTGGATGCACGCCATGCACCATTGGTGACGTGGGTACCCACGCCCTTCTTCTTCTCAGCGCCGGCGGCGCTAGTGCCCATAGTGGTGGAGCCACCCTTCTTCTTGGCCGCGGCGGACTCAGCGGTGGCGCCTCCCTTCTTCTTGCCCATCTTGCGATGGCGGTGCGAGTGGAGGAAGTAGCTCGGGAAGACGCGGAGTTGGTCCAGCGCCACGAAGAGGACAAGCGCTAGGAAGCAGAGAGTAGTGGCAATGGCAATGGAAGCACAAGCAGAGAAACAGCAGATGGGAAAATTACCGCAGCTGCCCTGCTACTTAACCTCCTTGCGGATGCAATCCAACGGCCAGTAGAAAACCTACTGGACGCATGGCGCACATCGCCGTCAACACGTGGAGAGGCCAAAACACGAACCATCCCCCACTATATCCATTACGCGCAGAAATCGAGGAGATGCAGTTAAAACGAAAGATTACGCACGCCCAGTCAAATCGAAGTCAGAAAGTGGGACCCACCGCTCGTCACGTCCCATCAAAACCGCTCATGTGGGCAACTGAGGTCATCGCATCATCAGCACTGATGTCATCAACATCAGCAACTGAAGATTCTGACTACTTTAGTCCTTGCTCGAATCTTTGACTCCACCAAGCACTCGGGGCTACTCCCATAGGGAGCGCTAGTCGCGCACCCTGCGATTCTTTTTATGTGGGAATATGAACATTCAAAGCATACCCAACCACTCTAATCTACGATTCGATTATGGATCATGGGGTACTCCCATAGGGAGCCCTGGAAGCAAATTCGACTGAAACAAGCAACAAAAGATGACATCAGTCGCAAAAGTTTTTCTTTTAGTCCCTGCTTGAGTCTTCGACTCAACCAGGCACTCGGGGGCTACTCCCATAGGGAGCGCTGGTCGTGCACCCTATGATTATTTGTACATCGTACTGTGTGTTGATAAAATCCACACTCGAATGCTATGGCAACTCCGCCTCATGCTTTCCCTACAAAGAGACTACGTCTCCTGGGCCACCCGAATCATCTCCGCGATGACAAAAATTCGGATGCCACGCTTACAGCGTGAAGATAAGACCTGAATAAGGTCTGGCAACACATCTGCTGTGCACTACCAAAAACATATCTATACCTGCAGGTACGATGAACACACCTTGACGGACGTGTCGAGTGCTCACACCTGTATACTGGAAATCGACTCTTGTAAGACCTCTGTGGCCTGAGTCGAATTATGCCAGCACTTCTCCGAATTTGAGTCCGGGGACTCGAATTTGAGTAGATTGCGTTGTTTTTCCCTAAGGCAGTTAACTGATACCGATACATCGGCTAAATCAGGCACTTATATCAACAATCCCTATGATACGAACTGAACACTCAAAAAATACTCAATCATGCACTCGAAAGGCTTCATAAAGTCCCCAGTCAAATCTGCGATTCCACTGCACACTCGGGGGCTACTGACATGGGTATACCCTATTGGTACTCGAGTTTGGTATATACAGCCTGGATACAGAGGAAGCCCACGGCATTGCCAAGGCCCAAATGGAGAACTCGAGTGGACCAAGGACTCTCGATTGCTTGTGAGACAAGAAGAAGCCAAAGATACAAAGTTTGAAGGGAAAACCCTAACCTGTAACCGACTCGACCTTCTACCCGAGACCTAGCCTATCTATATAAAGGCTAGGAGGGGGCGGCGAGGAGGACACACACGCAACCGTAGTTTCCACAACCTTCGGCAGATTGCATCTGTGCACCATTGTAATCTTCGATTCCTTCGTTAATTCCAAGAGCAGACAAGTAGGAGTAGGGACCTCTATGAGGCATGAACCTAGGTAAACCTTGCGTCCATGTGTGCTTGTTTGCTAGCCGACTAATGCCTCTAGCGCTCCCTCCTTCTCCAAAACCCAAGTCTATAGCAATGGGCATTGATGAGTTAAATCCTCGTCAGGTGCAAAACAAATTTCTAGCAATGTTAGATCAACTCGAGGGGGGCCCTTGACTCATGGAAGTTACTTGCGGTAGGGCCCAGTTGGAAGTGAGATTGAGAGCGCTACGTAAAAATGGGATATGTCTTATTAAAATCAAGTGGCAATAAATTGCAGCGTCCCGTCGACAACCGTGCACTCGATGACCCAGTTTCCATGTGCATGTGTTGTAGTAGCAGTAGTAGCCTTTGCAGAGTAGATTAAACATGACATGACCACTCGACGACTTTTTCCATGGATGACATCGTGTTCCTTCTTATACAGGGAGACGTCCGTGTTGTCTCACGTTGTACTGTGAAGGGCACGACGTGTGCAACGATCATCGTTGGATCACACAGGATCAACAGTTGGTGCGCACGATCCGTGTGACAACTGTGATAACCAATCAGGGCGTACCAGAAAGAGTGAGCACATGTTTTGGCTTCTACGGAAGAGAGAGAGAGGGGGGAAGGGCAAAACTGAGTAGTATCGAAAAACCAAGGGCAAACTGAGTAGTATAAAAATCGAAAGTGAGTGTCTTGTACAATGATATGCATCGTGGCATACATCAAATTATGCCAAGATAGATCCACTAGAGTTTATTGTATGAGTGTTCTTCTCATAAACAACATATGGATCAGCCAGATTCATTGCATGTGTGTTCTTCTCATGAACCACATAAGGATACACTAGTGTCATTGGATGTGTGTTCTTTTCATGAACCACAACCAGTGTCATTGCATGTGTGTTCTTCTCACAAACCACACATGGATCCACCAGTGTCATTGCATGTCTGTTCTTTTCATTAACTACACCTAGTGTCATTGCATGTCTATTCTTTCGACAAACCACATATGGATCCACTAGTGTCATTGGATATGTATTCTTTTCATGAACCACACCAGTGTGATCGCATGTCTGTTATTTCCACAAAACCACACATGGATCCACCGGTGTCATTGGATGTGTGTTCTTTTCATGAAACCACACCCAGAGTCATTGCATGTGTGTTCTTTTCACAAACCACATAAGGATACACCAGTGTCATTGGATGTGTTTTCTTTTCATGAACCGCAACCAGAGTCATTGCATGTGTGTTCTTCTCACAAACCACACATGGATCCACTAGTGTCATTGCATGTCTGTTCTTTTCATTAACCACACCCAGTGTCATTGCATGTCTGTTCTTTCCATGATCCACACCCAGTGTCATTGCATGTGTGTTCTTCTCACAAACCACACATGGATCCACTAGTGTCATTGCATGTGTGTTCTTTTCATGAACTACACCTAGAGTTAGTGCATGTCTGTTATTTCCACAAACCACATATGTATCCACCAGTGTTATTGGATGTGTGTTCTTTTCATGAACCACAACCAGATTCATTGCATGTCTGTTCTTCTCACAAACCACACATGGATCCACCAGTGTCATTGCATGTCTGTTCTTTTCATGAACCACAGCTAGATTCATTGCATGTCTATTCTTCTCACAAACCACATAAGGATACACCAGTGTCATTGGATGTGTGTTCTTTTCATAAACCACACCCAGCGTCATTGCATGTGTGTTCTTCTCACAAACCACACATGGATCCACTAGTGTTTTGCAAGTCTGTTCTTTTCATTAACCACACCTAGTGTCATTGCATGTCTGTTCTTTCCATGAATCACATATGGATCAACCAGTGTCATTGGACGTGTGTTCTTTTCATGAACCACACCAGTGTCATTGCATGTCTGGTGTTTCCACAAACCACACATGGATCCACCAGTGTCATTGGATGTGTGTTCTTTTCACAAACCACAACTAGAGTCATTGCATGTGTGTTATTTTTCATAAACCACATAAGGATCCACCAGTGTCATTGGATGTGTGTTCTTTTCATAAACCACACCTAGTGTCATTGCAATGACACTGGGTTTGTATAGAAGAACACACATGCAATGACACTGGGTGTGGTTCATGAAAAGAACACACATGCAATGACACTGGTGGATCCTTATGTGGTTTGTTTAGAGGAACAGACATGCAAAATGACTCTAGATATGGTTCATGAAAAGAACAGACATGCAATGACACCGGGTGTGGTTCATGAAAAGAACAGACATGCAATGACACCGGGTGTGGTTCATGAAAAGAACATACATGCAATGACTTATGTGGTTTATTTAGAAGAACACACATGCAATGACACTGGGTGTGGTTCATGAAAATAATAGAAAGGCAACGACACTGGTGGATCCTTATGTGGTTTGTTTAGAAGAACACACATGCAATGACACTTGGTGTGGTTCATGAGAAGAACACACATCTAATGACACTGGTGGATCCTTATGTGGTTTGTTTAGAGGAACAGACATGCAATCACACTAGGTGGATCCATATGTGGTTTATGGAAGTAACAGACATGCATGCAATGACTCTAGCTGTGATTCATGAAAAGAACATACAGACAATGACACCGGTGGATTCGTGTGTGGTTCATGGGAAGAACATACATCCAATGACACTGGTGTACTCTAGTTGTGGTTCATGAAAAGAACAGACATGCAATGACACTGGTGGATCCATATGTGGTTTGTTAGGAGAACAGACATGCAATGACACTGGGTGTGGTTCATGAAAAGAATAGACATGCAATGACACTGGTGGATCCTTATGTCTGGTTCATTAAAAGAACATACATGCAGTGACACTGGTGGATCCATATGTGGTTTGTTCAGAAGAACACACATGCAATGACACTAGGTGTGGTTCATGAAAAGAACAGACAGGCAATGACACCGGTGGATACTTATGTGGTTTGTTTAGAAGAACACACATGCAATGACACTGGGTGTGGTTCATGAAAAGAATAGACACACAATTACACTGGTGGATCCTGATGTGGTTTGTTTAGAGGAACAAACATGCAATGACACCGGTGGATCCACGTGTGGTTCATGAGAAGAACACACATCCAATGACACTAGTAGATCCTTATGTGGTTCATGAAAAGAACAGACATACAGTGAAACTGGGTGTGGTTCATGAATAGAACAAACATGCACTGACACTGGATGTGGTTCATGAAAAGAACAGACATGCAATGACACTAATGGGCCCATCCTTATGTGGTTCATGAAAAGAACAGACATGCAATGACACTGGTGGTTCCTTATGTGGTTTGTTTAGAAGAACACACATGCAACGCCACTGGGTGTGGTTCATGAAAAGAACACACACGCAATGACACTGGTGGATCCTTATGTGGTTTTTTTAGAGGAACAGACATGCAATGGCACCGGTGGATCCACGTGTGGTTCATGAGAAGAACACACATCCAATGACTCTGGTAGATCCTTGTGTGGTTCATGAAAATACCTGACATGTAGTGACACTGGTGGATCCTTATGTGGTTTGTTTAGAAGAACACACATGCAATGACACTGGGTGTGGTTCATGAAAAGAACACACATGCAATGACACTGGTGGATCCTTATGTGGTTTGTTTAGAGGAACAGACATGCAATGACTCTAGATATAGTTCATGAAAAGAACAGACATGCAATGACACCGGGTGTGGTTCATGAAAAGAACAGACATGCAATGACTTATGTGGTTTGTTTTGAAGAACACACATGCAATGACACTAGGTGTGGTTCATGAAAAGAACAGATAGGTAATGACATTGGTGGATCCTTATGTGGTTTGTTTAGAAGAACACACATGCAATGACACTGGGTGTGGTTCATGAAAAGAACAGACACGCAATGACACTAGTGGATCCTTATGTTGTTTGTTTAGAGGAACATACATATAATCACTCTAGGTGGATCCATATGTTGTTTATGGAAGTAACAGACATGCAATGACTCTAGCTGTGATTCATGAAAAGAACAGACATGCAATGACACTGGTGGATCCTTATGTGGTTCATTAGAAGAACAGACAGGCAATGACACTGGTGGATCCTTATGTGGTTTGTTTAGAAGAACACACATGCAATGACACTGGGTGTGGTTCATGAGAAGAACACACATCCAATGACACTGGTGGATCCTTATGTGGTTTGTTTAGAGGAACAGACATGCAATCACACTAGGTGGATCCATATGTGGTTTATGGAAGTAACAGACATGCATGCAATGACTCTAGCTATGATTCATGAAATGAACAGATAGGCAATGACACTGGTGGATCCATGTGTGGTTCATGGGAAGAACATACATCCAATAACACTGGTGGACTCTAGCTGTGGTTCATGAAAAGAACAGACATGCAATGACACTAGTGGATCCATATGTGGTTTGTTAGGAGAACAAACATGCAATGACACTTGGTGTGGTTCATGAAAAGAACAGACATGCAATGACACTGGTGGATCCTTATGTGTGGTTCATTAAAAGAACATACATGCAATGACACTGGTGGATCCTTATGTGGTTTGTTTAGAAGAACACACATGCAATGCCACTGGGCGTGGTTCATGAAAAGAACAGACAGGCAATGACACCGGTGGATCCTTATGTGGTTTGTTTAGAAGAACACACATGCAATGACATTGAGTGTGGTTCATGAAAAGAACAGACATGGAATGACACGGGTGGATCCTTATGTGGTTTGTTTAGAGGAACAGACATGCAATAACACCGGTTGATCCACGTGTGGTTCATGAGAAGAACACACATCCAATGACACTCGTAGATCCTTATGTGGTTCATGAAAAGCACAGACATGTAGTGAAACTGGGTGTGGTTCATGAATAGAATAGACATGCACTGACACTGGGTGTGGTTCATGAAAGAACAGACATGCAATGACACTGGTGGGCCCATCGTTATGTGGTTCATGAAAAGAACAGACATGCAATGACACTGGTGGATCCTTATGTGGTTTGTTTAGAAGAACACACTTGCAATGACACTGGGTGTGGTTCATGAAAAGAACACACACGCAATGACACTGGTGGATCCTTATGTGGTTTATTTAGAGGAACACACATGCAATGACACCGGTGGATCCTCGTGTGGTTCATGAGAAGAACACACATCCAATGACTCTGGTAGATCCTTGTGTGGTTCATGAAAAGAACTGACATGTAGTGAAACCACACCAAGAGTCATTGCATGCAAAGAACAGACAGGCATGCAATGACTCTAGTAGATCCTTGTGTGGTTTATGGAAGTAACAGACATGCATGCAATGACTCTAGCTGTGATTCATCAAAAGAACAGACAGACAATGACACTGGTGGATCCATGTGTGGTTCATGGGAAGAACAGATATCCAATGACACTGGTGGACTCTAGAAGTGGTTCATGAAAAGAACAGACATGCAATGACACTAGTGGATCCATATGTGGTTTGTCAGGAGAACAGACATGCAATGACACTGTGTGTGATTCATGAAAAGAACAGACATGCAATGACACTGGTGAACAGACATGCGTTGGCAGAGGCGGAGGCAGAAGCCATATGCCGATTACCTTGGCGCGGCACGCAGCCTACGACAAATTCCTCTGGGAGTATGTCAGGACTGGCCTGTATCCCATCGACTAGGTTGTCGCTGCCTCCTGCTAATAAACCCCTGCCCTGCTAGGCGTCTCTGTGTCCCGGCCTCCTGCTGCAGCCGCTGCTTTTATTTTGTTCTAGTTAATTATTACCTGTGTGTGGCATGTAAGACAATATATCCGTGGGGTCTCTTGTGAACCTTATATATTAATCTACTCCTTTATATGGAGTGCCTTAAAGTTTCTAGTGTTCAATTATATTTACTGATCATGCTCATGCACACTACAAAATATTTCTAGTGCTCGATTATATTAAAATTGTCAAGAAATACATCAACAAGTTAAATTGGTCAAAATTTTGTATCGAAGTAACTAAATGTATCATTCACATAATAAACTAGAAACTAAAATCTAGTTCAAACACATAATGTATCACCACCACTTGTTGTCGTCCTTGACTTGCTTCCCCTTCAGCCGCTTGATGTCGCCACCGTCCCAAGATCCCTGCTCGTCCTGAAACCGCTTTCTGTCCTCCTCGCGCTTCTTCTCTTGGGCTAGCTTGCAACCAGGGCATATCTATCTCACGAAAAACCCCGCCTTAACCATCCCATCTTTCATGTTAATGATCTTACTGTACAACTCGTACGCCATGTAGGCGTCTCTGGCTGCATACTTGAGGCGCACCTAGCTCATCGGCTTCCACTCCCAGTAGTCGTGATTGAGTCGCTTCAATTACTTCTGTTTTTCATAGGATTTATCGATGATTTCCGCTGCCAGATCACCCATGCCATCCTTCGCTTGGTATGCTTTGATCTTGTACAGATTTTGGATGTCGATGTGGTGCCGCTCTGGGATTTTTATCAACGCACGAGAAAGCATAATTGTGTCATTTGTGATATCCACGCTAGTGAAAGTTATCCCTTTCCTACACAAGAACTCGACCAGAGCCGGACAATGCATCTCAGTTGGTTTACTCCTGCACTTAGATGGTTCTAGGGATGTAAGGGAACAAGGGATGCAGAAGTGGTGATCTCAAATTTAAATTTCACATACCTGCAGAAGTGGTAAACGAGGACCTCCTCATGTATGGCGATTTGCACGTCAGCGATCTCTTGTGGAGGATTTTTTTCGCTCATTTGCACGGGTGTACTCCAAGTCTAGCCCCACAAACTTGTGCTTCTCTTTCTCAAGCAATTGCTCAAACCTGGCGAGAGTTGTCTCCACAGTCGCTTCATCATCTGTGTACACCACTGTCAAAGTCGTGGTGCCATGGGCATGGACCAAGTGGGTCTCTATTGTGCGTTTCCCATCGTCCATTCCTACAAGGAAATGGGTGAAAGGAACTGCCTGCAAGGAACTGCCTACAAGAGGAAGAAGAAGATGAACCGACGGTTCTAGAACAGAGGAAGAAGAAGCGCCCAGGAAAAACTGCAGAGGGATGTCTGAGGAAGAGGAATGACTGCAGAAGAAACGTGGTAACTGCAAATTTCGGTTCGATAACTCACCGTGGTTACGTGGAGATCGTGGTAGTGCCGCCGGTTCAACAAGTGGGGCCAGTTCCTGTGAGAATATGAAATTAGCTGTGCATTTTTCTATGCGAGAAATTGAGAGAAGTCATTTATATTTTGTCTTTCATAATTAAACACAATGAAGTTGGTACAACCCAAGAGATTTGAACAAAAGAGATTTTCTAGTTTAACATACAACAACACTTACAAGCCCAACATGGCAGAACTTGGAGAGCCCCAGAACTTGAGCTACCACAGAGACCTCGGCAGAGGTTGCAGAATTGGTGCGGGTGCAACCACGGCGACGGCGAGCTCGGATTCTAGAGGAGGAAAACAAAACCGAGCATGGTCGACAAGGTGATAGATCTCACCAGGAACCAATTCTCGTCCCCGACCGTGCCATGGGTGCGTCCATGGTGAGGCCTAGCTCTGACTCGAGATGGGGAGGAGAGCAGGGTCGAGCAGCTTCGTCACTTCCCAGCTCTGTGCCCTAGCTGCGACCACAGATTGCCGCTCCGGGGAAGAAGACGCGTAATGGATGCAGGCACCAACGCTGAAAGCCTACAGAGAGGAGAGCTGGGCCGAGCAGGTTCGTCCATGTCCCAGCTCCATGCCATGGCTGCGACGCCCCACAGATTGCTGCTCCAGGGAAGAAGAAGACGCGTAATGGATGCAGGCGCCAAGCCTAATTGACACCTAAGCGACGGGAGCAACATGAGTGACATAACGGCGAGAACTGACAGGAGAGGCCCAACTTGATGACCGTTAGCCTGATTTTTTGTATTGAAATGTAAAGTTGAATTCGTGTCGAAAAAAACCCTCTGAGTATTTGGCACACCAACTATAGTCATCGCGGATGATTTCAGGGAACTTGGGTACCGCGTTGCCTGGACACCCCAACTTTCGGACCGCAAAATGATATTCTCTAGTGTCGTTGCATGTCTATTCTTTTCATGAACCATAGCTAGAGTCATTGCATGCCTGTTCTTCTCACAAACCACAAATGGATCAACTAGTTTCACTAGATGTGTGTTCTTTTCATGAACCACACCCAGTGTGATTGCATGTGTGTTCTTCTCACAAAACACACATGGATCCATCAGTGTCATTGCATGTATGTTCTTTTCATTAACCACACCTAGTGTCATTGGATGTGTGTTCTTTTCATGAACCACACCCAGTGTCATTGCATGTGTGTTCTTCTCACAAACCACACATGGATCCACCAGTGTCATTGCATGTCTGTTATTTTCATTAACCACACCCAGTGTCACTACATGTGTGTTCTTCTCACAAACCACACATGGATCCACCAGTGTCATTGCATGTCAATTCTTTTCATTAACCACAGCTAGAGTCATTGCATGTCTGTTCTTTACACAAACCACGCACGGATCCACCAGTGTCATTGCATGTGTGTTCTTTTCATTAACCATAGCTAAAGTCATTGCATGTGTGTTCTTCTCATGGACCACATAAGGATACACCAGTGTCATTGGATGTGTGTTCTTTTCATGAACCACAGCTAGAGTCATTGCATGTGAGTTCTTTTCACAAACCACATAAGGATCCACTAGTGTCCTTGGATGTGTGTTCTTTTCATGAACCACACCTAGTGTCATTGCATGTCTATTATTTCCCCAAACCACATATGGATCCACCAGTGTCATTGGATGTGTGTTCTTTTCATGAAGCACACCAGTGTCATTGCATGTCTGTTATTTCCAGAAACCACACATGGATCCACCAGTGTCATTGGATGTGTTTCTTTTCATGAACCACACCCAGAGTCATTGCATGTGTGTTCTTTTCACAAACCACATAAGGATACACCAGTGTCATTGGATGTGTTTTCTTTTCATGAACCACAACCAAAGTCATTGCATGTGTGTTCTTCTCACAAACCACACATGGATCCACGAGTGACATTGCATATTTGTTCTTTTCACAAACCACGGCTAGAGTCATTGCATGTCTGTTCTTTCCACAAACCACATATGGATCCACCAGTGGAACTAGATGTGTGTTGTTTCACAAACCACAACTAGAGTCATTGCATGTGTGTTCTTTTCACAAACCATAGCTAGTCATTGCATGTCTGTTCTTTCCATAAACCACATATGGATCCACCAGTGTCACTCGATGTGTGTTCTTTTCACAAACCACAGCTAGAGTCATTGCATGTCTGTTCTTTTCACAAACCATATAAGGATCCACCAGTGTCATTGGATGTGTGTTCTTTTCATGAACCACACCCAGTGTCATTGCATGTGTGTTCTTCTCAAAAATCACACATGGATCCACCATTGTCATTGCATGTCTGCTCTTTTCATTAACCACAGCTAGAGTCATTGCATGTCTGTTCTTTCCACACACCACACATGGATCCACCAGTGTCATTGCATGTGTGTTCTTTTCATTAACCACACCCAGTGTCATTGCATATGTTTTCTTTTCATGAACCACAGCTAGAGTCATTGCATGTCCGTTCTTCCCACAAACCACACATGGATCCACCAGTTTCATTGCATGTCTGTTCTTTTCATGAACCACAACTAGAGTCATTGCATGTCTATTCTTTACACAAACCACATATGGATCCACCAGTGTCATTGGATGTGTGTTATTTTCATGAACCATGGCCAGAGTCATTGCATGTCTGTTCTTCTCACAAACCACAAATGGATCCACCAGTGTCATTACATGTCTATTCTTTTCGTGAACCACACCTAGAGTCATTGCATGTATGTTCTTCTCACAAAGCACATAAGGATACAACACTGTCATTGGATGTGTGTTCTTTTCATGAACCACACCCAGTGTCATTGCATGTGTGTTCTTCTCACAAACCACACATGGATCCAACAGTGCCATTGCATGTCTGTTCTTTTCATTAACCACACCCAGTGTCATTGCATGTCTGTTCTTTTCATGAACCACATATGGATCCACCAGTGTCATTGGATGTGTGTTATTTTCATGAACCACACTAGTGTCATTCCATGTATGTTCTTTCCACAAACTACACATGGATCCACCAGTGTCATTAGATGTGTGTTCTTTTCACAAACCACAGATAGAGTCATTACATGTGTGTTCTTTTTCACAAACCACATAAGGATCCACCAGTGTCATTGGATGTGTGTTCTTTTCATGAACCACACACAATGTCATTGCATGTGTTTTCTTTTCATGAACCAGAGCTAGAGTCATTGCATGTCTGTTCTTCTCACAAACCACACATGGATCCACCAGTGTCATTGCATGTCTGTTCTTTTCATGAACCACAACTAGAGCCATTGCATAACTGTTCTTCTCACAAACCACAGATAGATCCACCAGTGTTATTGGATGTGTGTTCTTTTCATGAACCACACCTAGTGTCATTGCATGTGTGTTCTTCTCACAAACCACACATGGATCCACCAGTGTCATTGCATGTATGTTCTTTTCGTTAACCACACCCAGTGCCATTGGATGTGTGTTCTTTTCATGAACCACACCATGTCATTGCATGTGTGTTCTTCTCACAAACCACACATGGATCCACCAGTGTCATTGCATGTCTGTTCTTGTCATTAACCACACCCAGTGTCATTGCATTTGTGTTCTTCTCACAAACCACACATAGATCCACTAGTGTCATTGCATGTCTATTCTTTTCATTAACCATAGCTAGAGTCATTGCATGTCTGTTCTTTCCACAAACCACACATGGATCCACCAGTGTGATTGCATGTGTGTTCTTTTCATTAACCATAGCTAGAGTCATTGCATGTGTGTTCTTCTCATGAACCACATAAGGATACACAAGTGTCATTGGATGTGTGTTCTTTTCATGAACCACAGCTAGAGTCATTGCATGTGTGTTCTTTTCACAAACCACGTAAGGATCCACCAGTGTCATTGGATGTGTGTTCTTTTCATGAACCACACCCAGTGTCATTGCATGTCTGTTATTTCCACAAACCACACATGGATCCGCCAGTGTCATTGGATATGTGTTCTTTTCATGAACCACACCCAGAGTCATTGCATGTGTATTATTTTCAGAAACCACATAAGGATACAACATTGTCATTGGATGTGTTTTCTTTTCATGAACCACAGCCAGAGTCATTGCATGTATGTTCTTCTCACAAACCACACATGGATCCACCAGTGTCATTGCATGTATGTTCCTTTCATGAACCAAAACTAGAGCCATTGCATGTCTTCCCTTCTCATAAAACACATATGCATCCACCTGTGTCACTGGATGTGTGTTCTTTTCATGAACCACACCCAGTATCATTGCATGTGTGATCTTCTCACAAACCACACGTGGATCCACTAGTGTCATTGCATGTCTGTTCTTTTCATTAACCACACCTAGTGTCATTGCATGTATGTTCTTTCCACAAACCACATAAGGATCCACCAGTGTTATTGGATGTTTGTTCTTTTCATGAACCATACCTAGTGTCATTGCATGGCTGTTCTTTCCACAAACCACATATGGATCCACTAGTGACATTGGATGTGTGTTCCTTTCATGAAGCACACAAGTGTCATTGCATGTCCATTATTTCCAGAAACCACACATGGATCCACCAATGTCATTGGATGTGTGTTCTTTTCATGTACCACACCCAAAGTCATTGCATGTCTGTTGTTCTCACAAACCACACATGGATCCACCAATGTCATTGCATGTCTGTTCTTTTCATGAACCACAGCTAGAGTCATTGATGTGTGTTCTTTTCACAAACCATATAAGGATACCCAGTGTCATTGGATGTGAGTTCTTTTCATGAACCACAACCAGTGTCGGTGCATGTGTGTTCTATTCATTAAAGAACACATGGATCCACTAGTGTCATTGCATGTCTGTTCTTTTCATGAACCACGCCTAGAGTCATTGCATGTCTGTTCTTCTCACAAACCACACATGGATCCACCGGTGTGATTGCATGTGTGTTCTTTGGATGAACCATAGCTAGAGTCATTTGCATGTCTGTTCTTCTCACACACCACACATGGATCCAACAGTGTCATTGCATGTGTGTTCTTTTCATGAACCACAAATAGAGTCATTGCATGTGTGTTCTTTTTCACAAACCACATAAAGATCCACCAATGTCATTGGATGTGTGTTCTTTTCATAAACCATACCAAGTGTTATTGCATGTGTTTTCTTTTCAGGAACCACAGCCAGAGTCATTGCATGTCTATTCTTCTCACAATACACACATGGATCCACGACTGTCATTGCATGTCTGTTCTTTTCATGAAACATAACTAGAGTCATTGCATGTCTGTTCTTCTCACAAACCACATAAGGATACACCAGTGTCATTGGATGTGTGTTCTTTTCATGAACCACACCCAGTGTCATTGCATGTCTGTTCTTTCCACAAACCACATATGGATCCACCAGTGTCATTGAATATGTGTTCTTTTCATGAACCACACCAGTGTCATTGCATGTCTGTTCTTTCCACAAACAACACATGGGTCCACTAGTGTCATTGGATGTGTGTTCTTTTCACAAACCACAGCTAGAGTCATTGTATGTGTGTTCTTTTTCACAATCAACATAAGGATCCACCAGCGTCATTGGATGTGTGTTCTTTTCATGAACCACACCCAGTATCATTGCATGTGTTTCTTTTCATGAACCACAGCCAGAGTCATTGCATATTTGTTCTTCTCACAAACCACACATGGATCCACCAGTGTCATTGCATGTCTGTTCTTTTCATGAATCACAGTTAGAGTCATTACATGTCTGTTCTTCTCACAAACCACATATGGATCTACCAGTGTCACTGGATCTGTGTTCTTTTCATGAACCACACCCAGTGTCATTGCATGTGTGTTCTTCTCACAAACCACACAAGGATCCACCAGTGTCATTGCATGTCTGTTCTTTTCATTAACCACACCCAGCATCATTGGATGTGTGTTATTTTCATGAACCACACCCAGTTTCATTGCATGTGTGTTCTTCTCACAAACCACACATGGATCCACCAGTGTCATTGCATGTCTTTTCTTTTCATTAACCACACCCAGTGTCATTGCATGTGTGTTCTTCTCACAAACCACACATGGATCCACCAGTGTCATTGCATGTCTGTTATTTTCATTAACCACATCTAGAGTCATTGCATGTATGTTCTTTCCACAAACCACACATGGATCCACCAGTGCGATTGAATGTGTGTTATTTTCATTAACCACAGCAAGATTCATTGCATGTGTGTTCCTCTCATGAACCACATAAGGATACACCAATGTCATTGGATGTGTGTTCTTTTCATGAACCATAGCTAGAGTAATTGTATGTGTGTTCTTTTCACAAACCACATAAGGATCCACCAGTGTCATTGCATGTCTGTTCTTTTCATGAACCACACCTAGAGTAATTGCATGTCTGTTCTTCTCACAAACCACACATGGATCCACTGGTGTGATTGCATGTGTGTTGTTTTCATGAACCACAGCTAGAGTCATTTGCATGTCTGTTCTTCTGACACACCACACATGGATCCACCATTGTCATTGCATGTGTGTTCTTTTCATGAACCACAGATAGAGTCATTGCATGTGTGTTCTTTTTCCCAAATCACATAAGGATCCACCAGTGTCATTGGATGTGTGTTCTTTTCATAAACCACACCTAGTGTTATTGCATGTGTTTTCTTTTCATGAACCACAGCCAGAGTCATTGTATGTTTGTTCTTCTCACAAACCACACATGGATCCACCAGTGTCATTGCATGTGTGTTCTTTTCATGAACCACAACTAGAGTCATTGCATGTCTACTCTTCTCCCAAACCACATAAGGATACACTCGTGTCATTGGATGTGTGTTCTTTTCATGAACCATACCCAGTGTCATTACATGATTGTTCTTCTCACAAACCACACATGGATCCACCAGTGTCATTGCAAGTCTGTTCTTTTCATTAACCACACCAGTGTCATTGCATGTCTATTCTTTTCATGAACCACATATGGATCCACCATTGTCATTGGATGTGTGTTCTTTTCATGAACCACACTAGTGTCATTCCATGTCCGTTCTTTCCGCAAACCACACATGGATCCACTAGTGTCATTGGATGTGTGTTCTATTCACAAACCACAGCTAGATTCATTGCATGTGTGTTCTTTTTCACAATCCACATAAGGATCCACTAGTGTCATTGGATGTGTGTTCTTTTCATGAACCACACCCAGTGTCATTGCATGTGTTTTTTTCATGAACCACAGCCAGAGTCATTGAATGTCTATTTTTCTCACAAACCACACATGGATCCACCAGTGTCATTGCATGTCTGTTCTTTTCATGAACCACGGCTAGAGTCATTGCATGTCTATTCTTCTCACAAACCACATAAGGATTGCATGTCTGTTCTTTTCATGAACCACATATGGAGTCATTTGCATGTCTGTTCTTCTCACAAACCACATATGGATCCACCAGTGTCACTGGATGTGTGTTCTTTTCACAAACCACAGCTAGAGTCATTGCATGTGTGTTCTTTTCATGAACGACAACTAGAGTCATTGCATGTCTGTTCTTTCCACTGTAACATCCCAAAATTTCATCTGAAAGCATCATCATTGCACTCATATCATCATAGCATGTTTTGCATTGCATTTAGAATGTCCTCCAAAAATCTGGTGCAATTTTGGGTCATGGTTGGGAATTTATAAAAAAAAGGAACCAAAGAAAATGCTATATTACCTATTAAGTCCAAGTGAGTACTTTGGATTAAAATAGTAGGTAAATATGTTTTATAATACCCTAAAAACCTAGTTTGAGTTTTTACAAATTTTCACAAATTGGTTTGAATCAATTTGAACCTTTAGATCAAAAGTTTTGGAGAAAACTGAATTGGAAAAAGAAAAGGAGGGAAATTCAAACAGCAGCAGCTGCAGCATTTTGGCCCAGTCTGGCCCATTAGGCACAGCCCACCCGGACCACTCCCTCTCCCCTTCTCTGCCTTTTTCCACCCCCTCCGTCTCTACTCCCTCTCACTGACAAGCCGGCCCCGCGCCACGTCACCCCGACCCCGTCGTCTTCAACCGCACCGTCGAGCAGACCCCCCCTTCTCAGCCGTTTTCAAAGCGATTGAATTCCGGCCGTTTCTCGCAATGATTCTCGCTGATGAATGCTCCTACTTAATCCTCACACCCCCCTCGTCATTTTCCCCCAGTCGCCACCCCCAGAGAGCCCCCAGGCTCCCCTAATTCCGAGCTCGAACCGCCGCAGTCTGACGAACTCCGGCGACGATTTCGGTGAGCCCAGGTCGCCCGGCGCCCTCCCCTTGGTCCCATCTACTTCCCCATCTCCTGGCGCACCTACTGACCAAGCCACGTTATTTCTTTTGCCCCAGGTCGTCGACACGGACAATTCCGGCGAACTCCCTCTGCCGCCACCATCAGTCGCCTTCTCCGGCAAAGGTAGGGTTCCCGCCGCCCCTTTTTGGTCTTTACTAGGTCGTGCAGACGCTTGCGCACCTCGCTGACCTCTTTGCCGATTGGTTTGAGCCCCAGGTCTTCATCTTCGTCGTTGAGCTGTAAGTTCTGCCGGCGACCGCAACTCTGGCGAGGGATCCAGGCCAAACCCGAGCATCCCCTTGCCACCGTAACCTCCATCGAGACCGCCGCGACCTCCCTGACCTCTGGTACGTGTCCACGGTCTCTCAGCCCTCGTAGAGTCACCAGAACCCCATCGGCCGATGCTCCGCCGCCGCGCGCCATCGTTAGCACCGCCAGACTCCGGCGAGATGCATAGCAGCCGTTCGATTAGATCCTAGCGGTTAAGATTAGATCACTTAAACGAAGGGGTACGGCTGATCTGATCCGTCCAACGTCACTTAAATCTGACGGCTCGCAGCAGTCGATCCGGCCAAACCGGTATCAGCCAATAGGAACACGCCACGTCGCCAGACTATTTCTGTTTAATTAGAAAATAGACTGATTTAGTATTTAATTTGGAAATTCAATAACTTTTGTTCCACAAATCAGAAAAATACAAATTTGGTGTCTATGGATTCAGAAAAATGAGACCTTTATTATGGAGGCCTTGTTTCACACTTTTGCCTCTGGAAAAAATGGAATTATAGACAGAACCTTTTTAGGAGTATTTTATTCACAAAAATTGTTCTATAGATTATTTTTGAGTATATCTTATGATTTTAGATGAGGTATTCTATCCTCAGTACTGTAGACTTTGTAAATTATGGAGTTGTAATCATATCTTTGCATGTTGCATGCATTCATGTTTTTGTAATATTTTGTTGATTGAATTATTATTGTTGTATTGATCTTGTGTAGATTGTGTGGATTGTGAAGTTTGTTGCTGTGAGGATTGTACCTATTCCCCTAGCTACCAAGGCAAGCGATATTTCATCCCATGTCCTATTATTTTCACTATTGCACTAGTGATATTTTGGTAGATCTTGATATAATAGAATTATTCCCATATTGCTATACTATGCTATGCTATATAGATTATATCTTGGGAGTATCCACTAGCCAAAGGACTTTGTATGCTAGAATGCTTAGCTATGCTAGTAGAATTTGTGGGTGGAAAATACATATCAAGATATTATGGAATGATATTATTATTATTGTTTAACTAAGAAAACAACTATTATTAATGAAACACCTGGGTGGATTGGGACTTGCTTGGATTATGTTGAGTGGTTACTTAGGGACCATGTCTATGGTCAGCTGGTGTATCACACTTGTGGATGGCCACCCAGGAATAAAGAGATTGGAGACATTCTTGTCATGAAGCTTCTAGTGCAACCACATGGCATATGGGCTCTGCCTTGACCAACTAAGTTGCAAGAACTCAACCAGGCGGACAGAGGGTGGTAGTGATGATAGGATGGAACGCGTCCGTGGTGGTCTGAGGGATTGCTTCTGAAAGGTCCTGTCTCGATGCATGTCGAGTCTTGTGGGGAAAGTGCACCACCTCTCGAGAGGGTAAAACTAAGTACTTAGCCGTGTCCCCGGTTATGGACAACTTCTGAGCCTCAAGACAGTGAAGTAGTTCAATAATCTCCTCATCCAAATTTCTCTAAGTTAAAACTTGTGGGTGAACAGGGATAAAGGTTCAGTGATGTCTATCATTGGTACCTTATAGCTTGAATAAAAAAAACTTCTACAAAAACTATAAGTTAAACTATTTTAGCAAAGCCAGCCATAACCCCACTTAGCCATATATTCATGTAGTTGTTGGATTATACTAAGTAACTTTAGTATCACTTGCCAATACAATTCCAAATGTATTGACCCTTGTGGCTGTAACTTATTATGTTGCAGGTTACTCTGATGATGAGTAGGGTTGCGAGTCTACACTCGACATGCTTGCCTGTGGCACATGAAGACTAAGGACTCTATTATTATATGTTATGTGAACTTGTGTCTTAGCCTTGGGCTAAGTGAGTTGTAAAAACTATTATACTCCTGGATGTGCGATGTAATAATGACCTTTGTTTCTGTGTACTTCATCTTAAACTGTGGGTGCTAGCTTT
Source organism: Avena eriantha (assembly GCA_910589775.1). NCBI lineage: Eukaryota > Viridiplantae > Streptophyta > Magnoliopsida > Poales > Poaceae > Avena > Avena eriantha. Next base: position 292,414,315 of record OU342742.1, read on the forward strand.
TCGATCCAGGGACTAGCACTGCAATCACAGGGATCTAACCTTATCATGGTGAGATCTTACAGATGGTATCAGAGCACTGTGTTGCCTGTAGGATCGTGACCCTAGAATGGATAGACTAAGGAAAACCCTTAGGAAAACTCTATATTCCAACTTTACACTTGTCTTTTCATCTCGTAAAACTTTTCTTAATCATCCTTCTCATCTATTTTTGTAGATGTCCACCATCAATGAATCTGTCAAGAAGGGACCACTGATGACTATGACCTTGGAGTGCGAGACAGAATTTCCCAATGTGCTCAAGAACCTCATGCTTGGCTTGGGGATGAATGGTGAAGCCGTGTACAAGGGATTTCCTGTGATAGATGAAGGACAAGAGTATTGGTGGGTGCAACTCCACTTGTACAAGAACAAGGAGGATAATCCCAAGAGTATGGGATTTTGCATGTTCACCAACTCTGAGATGCACCCGTCATTCTTTGACTCTGCAAGGAATGCTGCATGGAGAGCTATTGAGGAACTTGGGGAGAGACTCAAGTATAGAATGCTCAATACTCAGGAGGATCTCAAGGAGGAGAAGCGTCTTGCCCAAGACTCAAAGTCCACTGTGAAACGCCTAAGTAAGGATATCATAGACCTAGCATTGGAGCTATGTGACCAAGACAAGCAGATTTCTGCCAAGGATGCCCTGATTGCCACCTTGGTTAAGAAGGAGCGAGATATTAGTTGGACCACCACCCTTGGCGTTTTATCACGTTAGTATTTCGATCATACCAACCTATGTGGTATGGCAAAAATAAAGTTATGTCTGGAACCTTGAGTGCTTAAGTTGAATTAATGTATTGCTACTTGGAATGTTTTGTTGGTTGAACTCTCTTTTATTTTGTGACTTGTATTTTCTTTCTCTATAGTGTTGCTAATTTTCTCCATACTATGCAAAATATGCCGAATTTTGTCTTCAGCACGGCCAAGGATTTCAAGGGGACTCGCTTTGGGACTCGTCTATTGGAGCTAGTCCAAGTGCTCGCTCTTCCAATCCCTACCATTCAGGGACTTCAACTGCGGAAGTTTCAGAGGAAGGACTTATGGGGATTCAAGGTTACTCAGCCAGGACGTGAGATGGAGCCCCAAACTGGGGAGATTACCTTCAAGATACTCCATGATGACATGGAGAGGGGCCTTGACGTCGCTATGTAGGAACTGTTGGGACGCCTATGTGGACGTCACTCTTCTAAGATCAAGAGCCACTACTTCCATTTCTTTGGGAGGCGTGACGAGGAAGGAGAGCCTATTGTGTTGGACGAGGCCACTAAGGAGTCTATCAAGCCCGTACGACACTACCTCTAGGACTTAGAGAGCCTCATTAGACACCTTGACACTGATAGGACTAATGTGATGCTTAGCAACGATGAACTACGAGTCCAAGTCAAGGAGAAGGACAAGGACTTCCAGGAACAGGAAAATCGAATCAAGGAAATGGAGAAGAAGTTTGAAGACCAAGATAAGAAATTCAAGAACCAAGAGAAAAGAGTTCAGGAGAAGAACAAGAAGATTAGAGACTTGGAGACCGAGTTAGAGCTATAGAACATTGAGCTGGAAGCGGATCATGAGGTGATAGAGAGGCTACGCACACAGAAGAGAGAGCTACAGACGAAGATCGATGCTCTGACTACCAGCTTGGAGGAATACAAGGCAGGGTTCGCATCAGCAGGACTTGCTCTAGTGGAGGAGGAAGTCGACATGGAGGAGTAGTGATACCGTTCCATCTACTTTTCGTTTATTATTATTGAGTTGCAGAAGTCATACCGACTTGTGGGTGACTATGCTAGTATGTTATCTTTGCAGACTCTGTTATTGTTGTGATGTTGGAACTTGCATGTGCTTGTTTGTCTGAATTGTTGTTTTATTGGGTTATCTATCGTTACTTACCCTTACTAAACCCACAGATGCCTCCCCGACGCAACAACGAGGATAACCATGACAATGACCATGGAATGCAGTAGATGATGGCTGCACAGACCCAATTGATGCAAATGATGACTCAATTCATGGCGAACCAGAACCAGAACAACAATAATAACAATAACAACCAGAACAATCCACCACCTTTGGATATGCTGACCAGATTTCTAAGGCTGAGACCTGCCAAGTTCTCAGGTACCTCAGACCCCATGGTAGCAAATGATTGGTTACGCTCTGTGAATAAGGACCTAGTCACGGTTGGGTGCACAGATGCGGAAAAAGTCAGATTTGCAGCACACTTGTTGGAAGGTCATGCAGCTGCTTGGTGGGATAATTTCCAGATTACCCACCCTATCGAGGAAGTGACTTGGGCAATGTTTGAAGATGGGTTTCGCACCACTCACATCTCTGCTGGAATAATGGGATTGAAGAAAAAGGAGTTCCATAACCTCAAGCAACGCCACCGTAGCATCTCTGAATACATCGAAGAGTTCAATAATTTGTCACGTTATGCACCCGACGATGTTGATACTGATGCAAAGAGAAAGGAGAAATTCCTGGATGGGCTGAATGATGAAATTGCTATGCAACTATCTGTCGCATATGTTCCAACTTATCAATCTTTATGTGATAAAGCTACCATCCTGGAAAACAAGATGAAGCTAGTGGAGGGTAGAAAGAGGAAGCACCATTTCGATAAGTTTGGATCAAGATCTCCTCACAAGCGCCCTCATGGTGAAGGAAGTGGGAGCTCAGGATTCCACAAGAATGGAAATCATAATAACCATCGTAACAACAACCACAACCATGATGGAAACAATCATCGTGGGCACAACAAAAGTGGATTCAGGAACAATCACAATAATCATGGCCATGGGAACCAAAATGGTCAGAACCGTCACAGTCAGCCAGCGAAGAAAGACATCAGTCAGGTGGAATGTTTCAAGTGTAAGAAAACAGGAGACTATGCTAATGAATGCCCAGAAAAGAAGACTGATGGGGCTAAGCCTAACCCATTCCAAAAGGGCCATGTGAATCACATTAATGTGGAGGAAATCCAAGAAGGATCTGATGCCGTGATCGGTAAGTTCAAAATTAATGCCTTTTCCGCACTTATCCTTTTCGATACTGGCGCATCGCATTCATTCATTTCAAGAGCATTTGTAATCAAAAACGGACTCACCACGGAAACTATTGGATGTCCTATTAAGGTAAGTTCTCCGGGTGGGGAAATGATAGTAAATTCAGGTTGCCGACAGATCATCCTAGAAATTGGAAAACACAAGTTCCCGATTAGTTTAATAATCCTAGAGTCCCAAGGATTAGATGTCATATTAGGAATGGACTGGTTGACCCGTTATGAAGGAGTGATTGATTGTGCCAAGCGAACTGTTTTGCTCACCACCCCAGAAAAGAAAAGGATCGGGTTCAAGTCTAACTTTGAACCCAAGGGGAGCAAGGTAAATTCTCTTAAGGGAGTTAGCCTAGACAGTGTGCCAATAGTGAAGGAGTACCCAGATGTATTTCCCGAAGAATTACCTGGCATGCCACCAGATAGGGATGTGGAGTTTCTAATAGACCTACTGCCAGGAACAGGGCCTATAGCGAAGAGACCTTATAAGATGTCAGTTGACGAGTTAAAAGAACTTAAGAAGCAATTAGGAGAACAACTGGAAAAGGGATTTATCCAACCAAGTTCATCATCCTGGGGAGCACCGGTTTTGTTTGTTGAAAAGAAGGACCGAAGCCAAAGACTATGCATAGATTATCGTTCACTTAATGAAGTGACCATAAAGAATAAGTACCCCCTGCCTAGAATAAATGATCTCTTCGATCAACTGGAGGGTGCATGTGTGTTCTCAAAAATCGATCTCCGATCAGGATACTTTCAACTCAAGATTAGAGAACATGACATACCCAAGACTGCATTCACCACTAGATACGGGTTGTATGAATATAAAGTGATGCCGTTTGGATTAACTAATGCACCAGCCTATTTCATGAACATGATGAATAAAGTATTCATGGAATTCCTTGACAAGTTCGTAGTAGTATTCATCGATGATATATTGGTATATTCCAAAAGCAACAAAGAACATGAGGAACATCTATGCCTGATTCTAGAGAAACTCAGGGAACATAAACTTTATGCCAAGTTCAGTAAATGTGAATTCTGGCTGAACGAAGTGGGTTTTCTTGGGCACATAGTATCTAGAAATGGTATAGCTGTTGATTCAGCAAAAGTGGCAGCTGTGACAGAATGGGAATCTCCTAAATCAGTTAAAGAAGTCCATAGTTTCCTTGGTCTGGCAGGATACTATCGAAGGTTCATTGAGAATTTCTCTAAGATAGCAAAGCCCATGACTAATCTGCTGAAGAAGGAGAATAAGTTAAATTGGACAGAAGCTTGTGAAACCAGCTTTCAGGAATTGAAAAAGAGACTTGTGTCAGCACCAGTGTTATGTTTGCCAGATCTTGAGAAAGATTTTCAAGTCTATTGTGATGCATCTCACCAAGGACTAGGAGGTGTACTGGTGTAACAAGGTAAAGTTGTAGCTTATGCATCAATGCAACTCAAAAATCATGAAGTAAATTATCCTACTCATGATCTAGAGTTGGCATCAGTTGTGCATGCACTAAAAACATGGAGGCATTATCTTATGGGAAAACGTTGTGAGATGTTCACTGATCACAAGAGTTTGAAATATATTTTTACACAGAAAGAGCTCAACATGAGACAAAGAAGATGGCTAGAACTCATCAAGGGCTATGACTTAAGTTTACAATACCATCCTGGAAAGGCGAATGTTGTAGCCGATGCATTAAGCCGCAAAGTCTATGTGAATGGCCTCAACAAAGGAGAATTGCCGGAGGAGTTGTGTGCTCAATTTAGAGAACTAAGACTCGAAATTGTGCCTGAAGGGTACCTTGCATCCCTGGAGGTGCAGCCCACTCTAATGGATAGAATTCAAGAGGCCCAAAAGTTGGACAAAGAAATAGGTGAAATCAAAAGTAAAGTTAGTGAAGGAAAGGCAAAAGGATTCCATGTAGATGAACAAGGAATCTTATGGTACGAACAACGTATCTGTGTCCCACAGGATCCGGAACTTAAGAAGTTGATCTTACGAGAAGCTCACAATTCACCATATTCAATTCACCCTGGCAACACCAAGATGTACATGGATATTAAGGGAAGATTTTGGTGGAATAATCTAAAGAAAGATATAGCAGAACATATTGCTCTATGCGACGTGTGTAGTCGTGTAAAGGCAGAACATCAAAAACCGGCAGGACTATTGCAACCGCTACCAATACCTGATTGGAAATGGGATAAAATCGGTATGGATTTCATCACTGGACTGCCAAGGACTAGGTCTGGATACGATTCCATATGGATTATCGTTGATCGCTTGACAAAAGTGGCCCATTTTATACCAGTGAAGACCACTTATACAAGTGAAAAACTAGCCAAGATTTACATGAATAGAATTGTATGTTTACATGGGGTACCTAAAAGTATCGTGTCCGACAGAGGAACTCAGTTCACTTCACACTTTTGGCGGCAACTTCACGAATCACTGGGAACTCGGTTAGAATTCAGCACTGCATTTCATCCGCAAACAGATGGGCAGACAGAAAGGACCAATCAAATATTAGAGGATATGCTGAGAGCATGTGCGTTAGATTATGGATCTAGTTGGGATGAAAGTCTACCGTACGCAGAGTTTCCTTACAATAACAGCTATCAATCAAGCATAGAAATGGCTCCATTTGAATTTCTTTATGGAAGGAAGTGTACTACACCATTATTATGGAATGGAGTAGGAGAAAGAAATTTTTTCGGGCCAGACCTAATCAAAGAGGCCGAGGAGAAAGTCAAGATGGTAAGAGATAGGCTAAAGGTAGCTCAATCTCGGCAAAAGAGCTATGCGGATCCAAAATGTAGAGAGGTTACCTACGAGGTTGGTGATAGAGCTTATCTCAGGGTATCACCACTTCGTGGTGTGAAGAGGTTTGGAATCAAAGGGAAACTAGCACCACGCTATGTAGGGCCTTTCAAGATTTTGAGTCGCAAAGGAGAAGTAGCATATGAGATAGAATTACCAGAATCTTTGTCAGCAGTTCATAATGTATTCCATGTTAGTCAGCTGAAAAAGTGTCACCCAGAGATGGAAGAAACTTCGTTCAAAGACACTATACCATTGGAGGAAGTTCAGCTAGATAATGATCTCACTTATGAAGAGAAACCTATTAAGATTCTGGAGACTGCAGAAAGAATTACCCGTACCAAGACCATCAAATTCTGCAAAGTGCAGCGGAACCATCACACTGAATCAGAAGCAACCTGGGAGCGAGAAGATGAACTTCGGAGAGATCACCCTCACCTATTTGCTAGCCAACCTGAATCTCGAGGGCGAGATTCATCTTAAGGGGGTTAGATTTGTAACATCCCAAAATTTCATCTGAAAGCATCATCATTGCACTCATATCATCATAGCATGTTTTGCATTGCATTTAGAATGTCCTCCAAAAATCTGGTGCAATTTTGGGCCATGGATGGGAATTTATAAAAAAAAGGAACCAAAGAAAATGCTATATTACCTATTAAGTCCAAGTGAGTACTTTGGATTAAAATAGTAGGTAAATATGTTTTATAATACCCTAAAAACCTAGTTTGAGTTTTTACAAATTTTCACAAATTGGTTTGAATCAATTTGAACCTTTAGATCAAAAGTTTTGGAGAAAACTGAATTGGAAAAAGAAAAGGAGGGAAATTCAAACAGCAGCAGCTGCAGCATTTTGGCCCAGTCTGGCCCATTAGGCACAGCCCACCCGGACCACTCCCTCTCCCCTTCTCTGCCTTTTTCCACCCCCTCCGTCTCTACTCCCTCTCACTGACAAGCCGGCCCCACGCCACGTCACCCCCACCCCGTCGTCTTCAACCGCACCGTCGAGCAGACCCCCCCTTCTCAGCCGTTTTCAAAGCGATTGAATTCCGACCGTTTCTCGCAATGATTCTCTCTGATGAATGCTCCTACTTAATCCTCACACCCCCCTCGTCATTTCCCCCAGTCGCCACCCCCAGAGAGCCCCCAGGCTCCCCTAATTCCGAGCTCGAACCGTCGCAGTCCGACGAACTCCGGCGACGATTCCGGTGAGCCGAGGTCGCCCGGCGCCCTCCCCTTGGTCCCATCTACTTCCCCATCTCCTGGCGCACCTACTGACCAAGCTACGTGATTTCTTTTGCCCCAGGTCGACGACACGGACAATTCCGGCGAACTCCCTCTGCCGCCACCGTCAGTCGCCTTCTCCGGCAAAGGTAGGGTTCCCGCCGCCCCTTTTTGGTCTTTACTAGGTCGTGCAGACGCTTGCGCACCTCGCTGACCTCTTTGCCGATTGGTTTGAGCCCTAGGTCTTCATCTTCGTCGTTGAGCTGTAAGTTCTGCCGGCGACCGCAACTCCGGCGAGGGATCCAGGCCAAACCCGAGCACCCCCTTGCCACCGTAACCTCCATCGAGACCGCCGCGACCTCCCTGACCTCTGGTACGTGTCCACGGTCTCTCAGCCCTCGTAGAGTCGCCAGAACCCCATCGGCCGATGCTCCGCCGCCGCGCGCCGTCGTTAGCACCGCCAGACTCCGGCGAGATGCATAGCAGCCGTTCGATTAGATCCTAGCGGTTAAGATTAGATCACTTAAACGAAGGGGTACGGCTGATCTGATCCGTCCAACATCACTTAAATCTGACGGCTCGCAGCAGTCGATCCGGCCAAACCGATATCAGCCAATAGGAACACGCCACGTCGCCAGACTATTTCTGTTTAATTAGAAAATAGATTGATTTAGTATTTAACTTGGAAATTCAATAACTTTTGTTCCACAAATCAGAAAAATACAAATTTGGTGTCTATGGATTCAGAAAAATGAGACCTTTATTATGGAGGCCTTGTTTCACACTTTTGCCTCTGGAAAAAATGGAATTATAGACAGAACCTTTTTAGGAGTATTTTATTCACAAAAATTGTTCTATAGATTATTTTTGAGTATCTCTTATGATTTTAGATGAGGTATTCTATCCTCAGTACTGTAGACTTTGTAAATTATGGAGTTGTAATCATATCTTTGCATGTTGCATGCATTCATGTTTTTGTAATATTTTGTTGATTGAATTATTATTGTTGTATTGATCTTGTGTAGATTGTGTGGATTGTGAAGTTTGTTGCTGTGAGGATTGTACCTATTCCCCTAGCTACCAAGGCAAGCGATATTTCATCCCATGTCCTATTATTTTCACTATTGCACTACTGATATTTTGGTAGATCTTGATATAATAGAATTATTCCCATATTGCTATACTATGCTATGCTATATAGATTATATCTTGGGAGTATCCACTAGCCAAAGGACTTTGTATGCTAGAATGCTTAGCTATGCTAGTAGAATTTGTGGGTGGAAAATACATATCAAGATATTATGGAATGATATTATTATTTATTGTTTAACTAAGAAAACAACTATTATTAATGAAACACCTGGGTGGATTGGGACTTGCTTGGATTATGTTGAGTGGTTACTCAGGGACCATGTCTATGGTCAGCTGGTGTATCACACTTGTGGATGGCCACCCAGGAATAAAGAGATTGGAGACATTCTTGTCATGAAGCTTCCAGTGCAACCACATGGCATATGGGCTCTGCCTTGACCAACTAAGTTGCAAGAACTCAACCAGGCGGACAGAGGGTGGTAGTGATGATAGGATGGAACGCGTCCGTGGTGGTCTGAGGGATTGCTTCTGAAAGGTCCTGTCTCGATGCATGTCGAGTCTTGTGGGGAAAGTGCACCACCTCTCGAGAGGGTAAAACTAAGTACTTAGCCGTGTCCCCGGTTATGGACAACTTCTGAGCCTCAAGACAGTGAAGTAGTTCAATAATCTCCTCATCCAAATTTCTCTAAGTTAAAACTTGTGGGTGAACAGGGATAAAGGTTCAGTGATGTCTATCATTGGTACCTTATAGCTTGAATAAAAAAACTTCTACAAAAACTATAAGTTAAACTATTTTAGCAAAGCCAGCCATAACCCCACTTAGCCATATATTCATGTAGTTGTTGGATTATACTAAGTAACTTTAGTATCACTTGCCAATACAATTCCAAATGTATTGACCCTTGTGGCTGTAACTTATTATGTTGCAGGTTACTCTGATGATGAGTAGGGTTGCGAGTCTACACTCGACATGCTTGCCTGTGGCACATGAAGACTAAGGACTCTATTATTATATGTTATGTGAACTTGTGTCTTAGCCTTGGGCTAAGTGAGTTGTAAAAACTATTATACTCCTGGATGTGCGATGTAATAATGACCTTTGTTTCTGTGTACTTCATCTTAAACTGTGGGTGCTAGCTTTTCGATCCAGGGACTAGCACTGCAATCACAGGGATCTAACCTTATCATGGTGAGATCTTACATCCACAAACCATATATGGATCCACCATTGTTATTGGATGTGTTTTCTTTTCATGAACCACACCTAGAGTCATTGCATGTGTGTTCTTTTCATAAACCACATAAGGATCCACCAGTGTCATTGGATGTGTGTTCTTTTCATGAACCACACCAAGTGTCATTGCATGTGTGTTCTTCTCACAAACCACACATGGATCCACCAGTGTCATTGGATGTGTGTTCTTTTCATTAACCACAGCTAGAGTCATTTGCATGTCTGTTCTTTCCACAAACCACACATGGATCCACCAGTGTCACTGGATGTGCGTTCTTTTCATTAACCACAGCTAGAGTCATTGCATGTCTGTTCTTTCCACAAATCACATATGGATACACTAGTGTGATTGCATGTGTGTTCTTTTCAGAAACCACAGATAGTGCCATTGCATGTATGTTCTTTCCACATACCACATATGGATCCAACAGTGTCACTGAATGTGTGTTCTTTTCACAAACCACAGCTAGAGTCATTGCATATATCTGTTCTTTTCACAAACCACATATGTATCCACCAATGTCATTGCATGTGTGTTCTTTTCACAAACCATGGCTAGAGTCATTGCATGTCTGTTCTTTTCACAAACCACACATGGATCCACTAGTGTGATTGCATGTGTGTTCTTCTCGCAAACCACATAAGGATCCACTAGTGTCATTGGATGTGTGTTCTTTTCATAAACCACATGAGCATGTGTGTTCTTCTCACAAACCACATATGGATCCACCAGAGTTCATTGCATGTGTGTTCCTTTCATAAGACACATATGGATCCACCAGAGTTCATTGCATGTGTGTTCTTCTCACAAACCACATATGGATCCACTAGAGTTCATTCCATGTGTGTTCTTTTCGTTAACCATAGCTAGAGTCATTTCATGTTTGTTCTTTCCACAAACTACATATGGATCCACCAGTGTCATTGCATGTGTGTTCTTCTCACAAACCACATCTAGAGTCATTGCACATGTGTTCTTTTCATGAACCACAACTAGAGTCAGTGGATGTCTTTTCTTTCACAAACCACACATGGATCCACGAGAGTAATTATATTGCATGTTCTTTTCACAATCCACAGTTAGAGTAATTGCATGTGTGTTCTTTTCACAAACCACATATCACTAGTGTCATTGCATGTGTGTAATTCTCATAAACAACATATGGATCCTAACCTTAGGAGAGCCTTAACCTTAGCCCCCCAATGGTGGCTGTTAGACCGAATCTTCTAGAAGGCACGCCCTAACACAGTTGTTCTGCTTCACAATTGTTACATACCATTCGATCGGGGCACTTGGACGATTGGGATGGTCTTCATGAGAGCGATCTACGAGTAGGCTGTTCTGCGGCATGATTGGCCACACTTGCTGCCCACTTGCTCTGGACAAACTGGCAACACCGGGCGCTCCCTGTTGTGAGTGTCACGACTCACGAGTTCAGTGGGCCATATTCTAGTGTCACGTCCCCATTACTTCTCTTCCTCCCCGTACTTCTCTTCCTTCTCCTCGAAGCCACTTTCCCCACTTCACTCCCATCCTGCCGTAGCCGCAAGCCGACGGCGCTCCATCCCAATCCCCTCTCCGGTAGCCCCCCCTCCACTCTCGCCATGGGTTCAAGGGGAGACGATGAGGAAACGCGTCGTGACGACAGGGACGGTGATTTCGATGTGAGTCGTATCATCTCTATCTCTATCATCTGTGGCCAGTTATCTATTTTGAGCTAGATCTACTCTGTTTACTCATGCGCGTATAATGTGTTAGGGGAACCAGACGATGTATGACACCGACTATCACGGTTTAGCGGATGAAGACAATCCTCTGGTATGTAAACATGGATATGTGCCCGCTAAATTTGTAGCGTTCGAAGGACGAAACGCAGGCAAGAGGTTTCTACGGTGTCAAGGACATCGTGCAATGATGCGAGGCGGAAGTTGCGGTGTTGTCAAATTGGTAGATCTAGAGTGGCCCAAATCAATGAAGAAAACGCTGGACAAACTATGGGATATGACTATTGAGTTGAAAGAATCCGTAGTCAGCTCACTTCTTGACAGTGTTGAGATGAAGCTATGGGAACCAGATGACACAACCAAGTTTAATCGAGATCTCAAGAGGGTGCAAGACGAGGTTAGCAAAGTCGAGAAGGAGAGGACGTGGCGTTGGCCATGAAGGCTAAAGCAGAGCAAGACTAACTCAAGCAAGGAATGATCTTGACCAGGCCAAAGTCCTGTAGTTCACAACTACGAGTATTGAAAAGTGCATGAGGAAAAATGCAGAGAAACAATTGAAGCTTTGCAAGGAAGATGCTAAAAGAAAGGAGGAGACGATTCGATCCTTGCTCTCACAGGAAGATGCGCATCGGGCTAAGATTAGGAAGATCAAGGAGATGTGTGATAACTAGTTCTATTTAGCTTGAGCTCCGTGCCTTTTTAAGTTGTAATAGTTGTACTTGTTGACCTAGCGGTCTGAACTAGTGGTCCCGGAGTCCCGGGAGGAAAAAAAGTTGGTCCCCCGTTAATCTGTCTTAACCCTACATTACTTCCTTTTGTCTGATCATGGTGGTATTCTGACATTGGTGGTTTGTTTAAACATAATCTACGTGGATTGTGCCGCATGCAAATGGCACAACCATAATTTATAAAGTGGAAGCACGTACACCCGGTTACTGGAGATCCGGGAGCTTTGCTAGATGTAGGGGATGCAGGAGCAGGGAGGCGGTGAGATAGACGGGCTCAAGATTAGGCCAGAAAGTGGTACCGATTTCCTCCTCATCTGGGCAATATCGGTTGCCATTGCTGTTTATGTTGCCATGTCGTTGTGCAGCAGCTAAAATAAGTTGCTGCTTCGTAGAGTGTAGCAGCTTAAATAATTTATTTACGTGCCACTTACATTCCATCGAATTTGGAGACATCCCGCCCCTCAGAAATCGAGGAACCGGTGCTGCGTGTTTTCAGATAGTAGTGGCACAATCACAATTTCGGATTCAACTACTGAATCAGGCATTTCCAAACCCTAAGTCGCGGTACATTTTACTCAGAGAACATGGGTAAATTGTATCGCCCAACAAAGTTCCACACACAGAGCTCCAGAATTTAACCGAATTACATATATAGGTTCAAGTTCAACACATTACTATGCATCTCCATTGCTAGCAGCCTTCTTCCGCAGCCTGGGTGCCAAGCTTTCACGTCCAGTGGCTTCTTTATTTCCTGCCTTCTTCCTCTTCCTCGGTGCCAATTTTCTTAGCTTCACGTACTCTACATCGCCGAGACAATCAGCACCAGAATCGTGTCCAGAATCATCTTTCCACTCATTTTTACCTTCTTCGGGCAGCAAAATGACTGACCCAGCAGTCATGTTTCTAACCTTGCGGCACTTCGTGTCAAAGAAACAGGACTATTGCATAACTGCCCAATATCTATAGAGTAAATAAAACAAAAATTACAATTCAGCACAAACATGCGAACCCCAAGAGACTTTTTCTTACCAGGAGCTAATTGGGTTCGAGCGACCACCCTGTCCAAGAATAGAAGGGAGACTACCAGTTGTAGCAGCTTCCACATCCAGTACAACACAATTCAGCTCAAACATGCAAGCCGAAGCATACCTTTTCATCAACCCAATTAGCTAACTGTCACACGTTAGAAGAACCATGATGCCACGTTCATCCATGAAGCTGAACTCTGTAGTCTGCTTCAGCCATAATTCATCATGATTATGCAGAGCAGCAACCATACCAAATATAGTGCAGATCTGAGCAAGTGCTTCTTCCATCGTGATACAATGGTATCCATACCACTTGCCCTTCACCCTTGCTGATTTAGAGTCGTACCTGAAGAGGACTACCGTAACCAGGTAAGGGTGGTCCGCGGAGATCCCACTTGACAAAAAACTGTGGACAAAATATGTTTGTCAATGTTGGGCTAACAAACAATGGTAGGTTTAGTAGCCAGCTAGCAATTATACTTAGTGCGAATAGCAAAGAGAAGGGTAGCCCACCCACATGTAGCCAGAACTTCTTCTTCCTTGGTAGTAGGATCTGCCATCCTCCGAGCTGCTCGGCTCGTCGGTGGCGGAGGCGGGCTAGAGCCATGCAACGGCGGCTACAGCATGCGCCATTGGAGCTTGGGATCAGCGACTGGGCGCAACAACTTCGCGCCAGAAGTTAATTGTCTGAAGAAATCATCCGGACCGGAGGGTGGAATTCGACGTCGCCGGTGCTAGGGGAAAGGAGGGAATGGATTTGTGAAATTGGTCAACACATCCAATCCAAATAGTTCCTCGATTTTCCTAAGAGGTTGCCGCGTTGGCACTCGCATCACGGACAGATGACCGACATGTGGGTCCCGACCGTCAACTCCACGGGGCAGTTTAACGGAATGTTTGTATTTGGCAGGGGTGAGATGAGTTTGCCTTGAAATGGCCCCTCTGATTAGTTGGTAGCCCAACTTTATGAAACACGGCAATTACAGGGAACTTGGATACCGCCATGCGCTCGCCCAGGAATTTTCGGGCCGCAAACGAACAATCCCTTAGTAGGGACGCGTCCTCTCATGAATAATGCCATGTTCCTCACAAAATTCGTCAAAGATTTTGGAAAAATAATCACCACCATGATCCGACTTAAGACGTTTGATCTTTCTCTCCAGTTGATTTTCAACTTCGGCTATATAAATTTTAAAGTAGTCTAAAGCTTCATCTTTGGTGCGCAACAAATAAACATAGCAGTATCTAGTCGCATCATCAATCAATGTCATGAAATATCTCTTTTCACCTTTTGTCAACACACCATTCATCTCACATAGATCGAAATGTGTGATTCTAGAGGTGCCAAGTTTCTCTCCTTGGCAGCCTTGTGAGGTTTTCGAGGTTGCTTTGATTGCACACAACTATGGCACTTAGAACCATTGGCAATAGTAAAATTTGGAATTAAACTCATGTTGGACATCCGAGACATCAAACCAAAATTAATGTGACATAAACGAGAATGCCAAACACTGGTATCATCATTAATATCGCCACAAATATGATTCACGGATTTATTACAAAACTCTGAAAGAGAGAAACGGAACAAGCCTCCAAACTCATAAACTTTACCAATAAATTTTCCATTTTTCAAAACAACGACTTTATTAGACTCTAACGCAACCTTGAACCCATCTCTGCATAGAAGGGAGCCACTAACGAGATTCTTGTCCATAGTAGGGACATGTTGCACGCTCCTCAGCTGCACGATTTTTCTGGAAGTAAACTTCAGATCCACCGTGCCAACACCACGAACAGAAGCATGTGATCCATTCCCCATTAGGACGGAAGAATCACATGTGACCTGATAATAAGTGAACATAGAGATGCCAGTACACACATGAACATTATCACCCGTATCAATCCACCAACATGGTGATCAAAATACTGAAAGAACAGAAAATAAATTACCATACCCATCAGTGTTGCTATCAGTCACGATGTTGATAGTCTTCCCGCTTTTCCCCTTGCGATCTGCACATTCTAGGGAGTCCTTGAAAAAGTGACCGAGCTCTCCACAGGTAAAGAAACCTAGCTCGGCCTTGTTTGGCTTCTTCTTCTTCTTGAAGGTTGTAGTCTTTTCAGGCTTGTTGAAAGAGGGATTATAGTTCCCTTTGTTCTTGCCGAAGGTCCTCTTCTGCACCATGTTGGCGCTAGACTGACCCTTGCCTCCTTTCTCAGTAGTGTCCTTAGCCCGAGCCTTCTTCTCAACATCAAGAGATGCTATCAGGTTTTCAACCGATATCTCTTGTCTCCTATGCTTGAGAGTTGTGGCAAAGTTCCTCCATGAAGAAGTCAACTTTGCAATTATGCACCCAGCCACAAACTTGTCGGGTAAGATACACTTAAGGATTTCAAGCTCCTTGGCAAAGCATTGCATCTCATGAGCTTGTTCGATTACAGAATGGTTTTTAAGCATCCTATAATCATGAAAGTTCTCCATGATGTATCGTTCACTGCCAGCATCTGTTACACCGAACTTAGCGTTCAGTGCCTCCTAGAGCTCTTTTCCATCTTTGATGTGCATGTACACATCAAATAGCTTGTTGTCAAGAACACTCAGAATGCATCCCTAAAAGGCTAGATTGGTTTCCTTGAACTAGTTTTGATCTTGCTCAGATATAGTTCCTTCAGGTAAACCCTAACTAGCCTCGAATACTTTTAGAGCTTGCATCCACATAGTGGTCTTATACTGCCACCTCTTAAAATGAACACCGGTAAACTTTTTCGGCTTCATCGCATCGGCCAAGTGTCCCATGTTTAACTGAGGAAAATGCCTATAATAAGGTTTTTGGAATGTTGGATTATTAGGCATAATTTCCACGATTAATTCCAGAATATAAATCATAACCGTAATAGCTACAATCACGTGAACCTCTAAAATACTAGATGTATTGATCAACATGAGCAGCAGTGTATAAGCAACAATAGCCATAGTATGACAAAAGATCAGATCACGGAATACGTACTAATCGGTTGCCGATGAAGTCGCCGTAATAATGTTAGGGAAGACTGATCGAAGCAGACAACGGCGAAGACAACAATAGGCAGCACCGCCTGAGTTGGATGGAAGACGACCTGTGATGAAGAACTCGAGCAGTCGCCCAGAGCGCTTCCCAAAAACCTTATTCGCCCTCTCCCGTACAGGATCACAGAGGCGACTGGTTCCAGAGACCTACTCTCCCGTCCGTCGGTGCACGCCGGCAAGCGGGATGGAGTAGACTACGGTGGCAGCGCACGCAGAGAGGAGGCAAAACCCTAGATTGGTTTTCGGTGTGTAAGTGGTGGAAGCCACACATGCATTTATATAGAGCGGCTTGGGAAACCCGCACAGGACACGTCATGGACCAAGCCGACGTTCGGCTCGGCGATATCCCGCAACTCGCAGCGCACGCGTCGTGACGAGATGGGCGGGCAGGCGATGTCGTCATCGAAGGAGCGCGCGTGTAGTTCTCCTCTTCTCACTCACTTTACTAAGTGGTGAACCACTCCACCTTATAAGGTGGTGTAACTCTCCTCCAACTTTCCATGTGGGACTAAACTTTATCTCCCACTCCACTCACATGTGTGCTGCCACCAACTTGGGCCAAATCACACATGGGCTTCCAGTCACATGGGCTTTGAGATTTAGGGAAAATATCACATATGGGCTTAAATAGATTAGCCCATTATTTCTAACAGCTGGTTGACATATTTCAGTACCACTACTAGGTCAGTAGGTTCTCATGATCTCATCCCACGCTAACCTAGCAACATATTCAACCTTGCCATTTATGACATAGACACATACCCGGTCATGGTGTAGAGTTCATTAATGTTAGAGATCTAGTTCGAATCACTATATCCTTGAAGCACAGCAGGGTACCCTGAATAGTGAATCTCATAGCTCAGTGTACCACATAGATAACGCATGACCCTTTCAAGTGCATGCCAATTATCAGTACCCTGGTTAGACATGAACCTACTCAACTTGCTCACATCAAAATAGATACAGGGTCTTGTAATGCTTGCTTAGTACATGAGAGAACCAACAATTTGTGAATATTTCAACTGGTCTGTTGGTTCATTCCTATTCTTTCGCAAAGTCAAACTGGGACCATAAGGTGTTGGCGAAGTCTTTCCATCAATAAAGCCAAAACAGCTTAGGATATTCTCAACATAATGAGATTGCGTTAAAGTAGTAATCCCATTCTCGTTCTTAATAAGCTTGATGTTCAGAATCACATCAGCCTCTCCCAGATCTTTCATGTCAAAACTCTTTGACAAGAAAGCCTTAACTTCATTTATCACATTCATGTTTGTACTAAAGATCAGAAAATCATCCACGTACAAACATAATATAACACTATCGCGGCACCATGGCGATAGTACACACACCTATCAGCCTCATTAATGACAAAGCCAGCAGAAAGTAGAGTTCTGTCAAACTTCTCATGCCATTGCTTGGTGCTTGTTTCAGGCCATATAAAGATTTTAACAACTTGCACACCTTTGTCTCTTCATGTTTTACCACATACCCATCTGGCTGATCCATATAAATCTCCTCTTCTAAGTCTCCATTAAGGAAAGCTATCTTCACATCCATTTGATGAACGAGAAGACCATAAGAGGCAGCCAGGGATAGTAGTACTCGAATGGTGGTCAATCTAGCGACAAATGAATAGGTGTCAAAGTAATCTTCGCCTTCTTTCTATTTGTAGCCCTTTGCTACAAGTCGTTCCTTGTACTTTTCAATAGTACCTTCATGCCTTAGCTTCTTCTTGAACACCCACTTACAGCCCACAGGTTTACAACCATAGGGACGTTCTGATAATTCCCAAGTTCCATTATCAAGAATCGAGTCCATCTCATTTTGGACAGCTTCTTACCAATCATCTACATCAGGAGATGCATATGCCTCAGCAATGGATCTAGGAGTATCGTCCACAAGGTACACGATGAAATCATTACCAAAGGATTTTCAATCCTCTATCTCTTACTCCTCGTGGGAGGTTCATCGTCATCCTTCTCTAGGATTTCCTCATGTGGTTGTTCAAAATTCTCAATAGATGCACTAGATTCAGGAAGTATTTTAGAAGAAATTCTAGCAGTGATATACATATCTTTCATAGGAAACATATTCTCAAAGAATGTTGCATCACGAGATTCCATTATAGTATCAACATGCATATCAGGAACCTCAGACTTAACGACTAAAAATCTATAGCCTACACTCCATGGAGCATATCCTAGAAAGATACAATCCACTGTCTTAGATCCAAGTTTGCATTTCTTGGGAATTAGTATGTTGACCTTCGCCAAACACCCCCCAAGTGCGCAAATATGAAAGTGATGTTTTTCTCCAAGCCCACTCCTCAAAAGGGGTCTTTTCTTTATTCTTGTTAGGAACTCTATTCAGGACATAACATGAAGTCAACAAAGCCTCCTCCCACCATGCCTTTGATAAACCAGCAGTGGCTAACATGGAATTCACCAAGTCAGTTAGTGTGAGGTTTTTCCTCTCGCCAACCCCGTTTGATTGGGGCAAGTAGGGAGGCGTCCTCTCATGAATAATGCCATGTTCCTCACATAATTTGTTCAAAGATTTTGGGAAAATATTCACCACCACGATCCGACCTAAGACGTTTGATCTTTATCTCTAGTTGATTTTCAACTTCGGCTTTATAAATTTTAAAGTAGTCTAAAGCTTCATCTTTTATTACGCAACAAATAAACATAGCAGTATCTAGTCGCATCATCAATCAATGTCATGAAATATCCCTTTTCACCTTTTGTCAGCACACCATTCATCTCACATAGATCGGAATGTATGAGTTCTAGAGGTGCCAAGTTTTTCTCCTTAGCAGCCTTGTGAGGCTTTCGAGGTTGCTTTGATTGTACACAAGTATGGCACTTAGAACCTTTAGCAATAGTGAAATTCAGAATTAAACTCATGTTGGACATCCGAGACATCAAACCAAAATTAATGTGACATAACGAGAATGCCAAACACTGGTATCATCATTAACATCGCAACAAATATGATTCACGGATTTATTACAAAACTCTAAAAGAGAGAAATGGAACAAGCCTCCAAACTCATAACCTTTACCAATAAATTGTCCATGTTTCGAAACAATGAATTTATTAAACTCTAACACAACCTTGAACCCATCTCTGCATAGAAGGGAGCCACTAACAAGATTCTTATTCATAGTAGGGACATGCTGCACATTCCTCAGCCGCACGATTTTTCCGGAAGTAAAATTCAGTTCCACCATGCCAACACCACGAACAGAAGCATGTGATCAATTCCCCATTAGGACGGAAGAATCCTGTGCGACCTAATAAGAAGTGAACATAGAGATGTCAGGACACACATGAACATTATCACTCGTATCAATCGACCAACATGGTGATTGAAATACTAAAAGAATAGTAAATAAATTACCATACCCATCAGTGTTGCTAGCAGTCACGATGTTGACAGTCTTCCCGCTTTTCCCTTTGCGATCTGCATGTTCTGGGAAGTCCTTGGAAAACTGACCGAGCTCTGCACAGGTAAAGCAACCTAGCTTTCCCTTGTTCGGTTTCTTGTTCTTCTCGAAGGTTGTAGTCTTTTCAGGCTTCTTGAAAGAGGGCTTATAGTTCCCTTTGTTCTTGCCTAAGGTCCTCTTCTGCACCATGTTGGCGCTAGACTAACCCTCGCCTCCTTTCTCAGTAGTGTCCTTAGCCCGAGCCTTCTCCTCAACATCAAGAGACGCTATCAGGTTTTCAACCGATATCTCTTGTCTCTTATGCTTGAGAGTTGTGGCGAAGTTCCTCCATGAAGATGGCAACTTTTCAATTATGCACCCAGCCACAAACTTGTCGGGTAAGATACACTTAAGGATTTCAAGCTCCTTGGCAAAGCACTGTATCTCATGAGCTTGTTCGACTATAGAACAGTTGTTAACCATCTTGTAATTATGAAAGTTCTCCATGATATACAATTCATTGCTAGCATCTGTTACACCGAACTTAGTGTTCAATGCCTCCCAGATCTCTTTTCTATCTTTGATGTGCATGTACACATCAAACAGCTTGTTGTCAAGGACACTCAGAACGCATCCCTCAAAGGCTAGATTGGTTTCCTTGAACTGGTTCCGATCTTGCTCAGATATAGTTCCTTCAGGTAAACCCTAACTAGCCTCGAATACTTTCAGAGCTTGCATCCACATAGTGGTTTTATACTCCATCTCTTAAAATGAACACCGGTAAACTTTTTCGGCTTCATCGCATCGGCCAAGTGTCCCATGTTTAACTCAGGAAATTGCCTATAATAAGGTTTTTGGATTGTTGGATTATTAGGCATAATTTCCACAATTAATTCCAGAATATGAATCATAACCGTAACAACTACAATTACGTGAACCTCTAACATACTAGATGTATTGATCAACATGAGCAGCAGTGTATACGCAACAACAGCCATAGTATGACAATAGATCGGATCACGGAATACGTACTGATCGGTTGTCGATGAAGTCGCCATACTAATGTTGGGAAAGACTGATCGAAGCAGACGGCGGTGAAGACGATGGTAGGCAGCACCGCCTGACTTGGATGGAAGACGACCCATGATGAAGAACTCGAGCAGTCGCGCAGAGGGCTTTCCAAAAACCTTATTCGCTCTCTCCCGTATAGGATCGCAAAGGCGAGTGGTTCCGGAGACCTGCTCTCCCGTCCGCCGGTGCATGCCTGCAAGCGGGCTGTAGTAGACTACGGTGGCGGCGCAAGCAAAGAGGAGGCAAAATCCTAGATTGGTTTTCGGTGTGTACGTGGTGGAAACCGCACATGCATTTATATAGAGCGGCTTAGAAAACCCGCACGGGGCACGTCGTGGACCAAGCCCACGTTCGGTTTGGCGAGATCCCGCACCCGCGGCACGCGCATCGTGACGAGACGGGCGGGCGGATGACGTCGTCGTCGGAAGAGCGCGCATGTAGTTCTCCTCTTCTCACTCACTTTACTAAGTGATGAACCACTCCACCTTATAAGGTGGTGTAACTCTCCTCTAACTTTTCATGTGGGACTAAACTTTAGCTCGCACTCCACTCACATGTGAGCTGCCACCAACTTGGGTCAAATCACACATGGGCTTCCACTCACATGTGCTTTGAGATTTAGGGAAAATATCACATATGAGTTTACATAGATTAGCCCATTATTTCTAACAGCTGGTTTAGGTTCTCATGATCTCATCCCACGGTAACCTAGCAACATATTCAACCTTGCCATTTATGACACCCTACTGCTTTGTTTAACAAAATGAAACTACAAAATATCAAATATAGATGAAGGGTGATTATCATGGACATGGGTAAGTATATAGTCTAAGATGTTATTA